>OX123193.2:41047495-42247495 GCA_944739405.2 Euclidia mi
CTTACACTCCGAACTTGCAGGATCATCGCAGAATTGATATCTCTAGTTAATTTTATATTATATATATTTATTTATTTATATATATTCATATATAAATATTTCTTTATTTTACGTATATATGTAGGTTTATATTTTATAGTATTTACTATTGTGTATATGTATTATATGTAATTAGTTTGTAGTTATTGATTTGTATATATAAATAATGCTATGTTAGTCCCTAACACTTCAGCTTGCACCTACTTCATATATCTCTGCATCACCCCAAGGTAGACTGTTAGAGAATGCCTCAGGCATTAAGTCCGCCGATACATGTATATTATGTGTATGAAGTCCAATAAAAAAAAAAAAAAAAAAAAATATTTGATAGTTTGTTTTATGGCTTATATAAGTCAAATTCGATATTACTGAGAGGTTTGACGTAAAGTATTAACACGTTTGTGAATAAATGGGAGAGGTATAAAATACCTCTCTTAGGAAACTAAGTTTTAGTTGCATACATACTATTTTACTTTTAGTCACTACACATCAAAGCTATTTGTTTTTTTCACCGTTATTTTCTTGTTCATCCTAAGGTTGCCTGGAAGAAATTGCACTTTGCGATAAGGCCGCCCTTTTGCATTTGATATGTCACATTTAAGTCATTTTCACCGAATTAGTACCAACATTAGCACAATAAAGAATTATCTATCTATATTACGTAGACTCACGCCTGTTTCCCAAAGGGCTTTTAGTTTTATCTTATTTAAATTAGGCTATGTTGGTCATTCACAAATATATATTCCAAAGTTCTATGGAAGAGCTTATTTATTTTCTTCGGCTGATTTCTTCTGATAATATCACAATATCGCCATCGCCCAGAATAAAATTAGTTTTTAATTACGAGTACAATATCCCCCTATGAGGTCTACATCAGTATTTCCATAAATAGTAAAACCTTATCAGCGATCAGCTATAAACAATAAAATAATACAGAATTTCATTTAATAACGCCCGTAGTTAATAGTTTTTTTATATATATGAAATGAAAACATTCTCATAAGTAATTTTGTATTAGACACATAGAAAGTGCAAATGTTCCTTTTGCGTGCTTTTCGCACGCGAATCGAACATTTCATTATGAGTACCTACCTTACCACATACTAATAAAATGATCTACAGCCTAGTGCCTAACAGTCTATTGTAGCTATCTGCTACGCCGTAGCACTTTGCTACGAATTGATAAAAATATGTTGTTGGCATAACCGTTTTCAGTTAACGGTTATATGTACATTATTAATATGGGTCTGATGGTAAAAACACTTTTATACTTACGCAGTATTATGGCAATCGAATACTGAATAATTAAGAAATCGTATGGGTATTCATTTCTAAATTATTCATTAAAGTTTAAAGGACTCATGGGCGGTAAGAGCTGTTAAAGATTTGTATAACTTATTTGTTTGGGTCACAATATAATAATTACTTATCATGGCATAACTTAATTATGATGTTATAAAATAAACTATATAATTATGCAAAATAACTAAACTTTACCGAATTTGCTTCTGTAAAGTATAATACGTGAATGTAAAATAAAATATTAGGGAATAATTCGCCTGCACGAGTCTTGTACCCGACACAAATCATCGTCATCATCATCAATCATGACAAAACAATAAAAATAAATAAAAGATATAATAATAAACATAATGCGGTCATAACAATACCATTCTAATTAATATGAAGTATAACTTATTTATATACAATGTTGCAACTTGTATAGAATATATGATGTTCTAGTAAAGTTGGGTTTTGCCGGCACGGATATTAAATCTGATATGGCACGATTGATCTTTACGATCTGGACCACTTTTGTGCACCAAATTAATGAGGTTAATAATAATAATAATAATAAAATCATCTTTATTGTACACCAAAATTTAAGAGTATAAACATAAATGTAGAAATTTATAAAAGTCATAAGTGTGACAATTGGCGGCCTTATCGCTAATATGCAATGTCTTACAGGCAACCTTAGGATGGACAAGAAAATAACGGAGCCAGAAAGAAAGAAAGAAGGGTAGTTTGGCGTTTAGATGATTTAGATACAATAATAAACAGATAGCAAATATAATATAATATACAAATACATACACTAGCGTACAAAAAATACATACATACCTATATTATAGTCACCAAGTACATACAATATATTATTATAAATAACTATATACATAATAATAAAAATTGTAAAATACATAAATACTAATAATATATATTAATAATATGACTACATAAGTACATGAAAGAAGAAGGAAGTTAAATAAAACAGTCTTACTATAATATCAAGGTTAGGGTGATAAATAGTAGTCTTTGACCATATTTTTAAATGATGTAATTGTTTGAGCTTGTTTGATGAATAACGGCAGTGCATTCCACAAGCGTGCAGCTTGCACTGTGAAGGACAGATCGTAAAATCGGCTCGAATGCATTGGAATAGCCAGGAGGTTAAAGTATTAAAATTAAACAGTTACTAAAACAGTGTGAACAAAACATATTTCTTGAGCTTTAACAAAAAATATTCAACATGCCTGGCAATTACCGAAGCATACATTTGTGAACAGAAAAAAATGGACAAAATGCCCAAACATATTTTTAATAACATTAACTTTCTTTTTTACACCTTTTTAAATATCATTCTCAAAGTATTTCATCGTTAAGCCAAATGAGCCATATTTTTCGCCACTTAGGTACAACACTGCATTTTCTTTTGAAGAAAAAGACTTTCTTTCTATAAAAAAATTAAATGTGTCACAGAAATGTTCAAATGGGCTGACGTTTTTCTTACTCAGCGACTATCGACTTTGCAAAACTCTGAAAAAGGCATTTTCTTCATCTGCTTTTAGTCGCGTTAGACTCTTTAACTTCGATGATTATAGTTTGTTATCGCCTTTGCATTAATAGACTCTAAATGACTAGTTAGATTATTCAAGTAAACGTAAAAAAATGCGTATTCTTTTTGGTAAATAATGAGAAACTAAACAAGAAAAATTTTTGCCGAGTGAATTGAAAACCACCTGCTTTTTGAAATTGGATAAAAATACTCGTTTGTCAAATACAATAAATTTCACCTTTTACCTCACAATTTGTTCAATGCGTAGCCCAATCTGTGACCACTATTTTATTATCTGGGCTATATAAATATATAAAACATAATAAATTAATAAAATGAATTCAATTCCTAAAATAACTTTGTCAGCTCATGCTCTCGAAAGATATGTGAAGTCTGTCAACCCGCACTAGGTCACCATGGTGCCCCCCCGTGGGATCTCCACCTTGTCGTGGTGGGGGGGCTCAGTGGATTGGTGACCCGCGGTGAAGCTAATAGGGATCCAGGAGGGGACGCTCCGCGTGGGCTTGGAGGGGCCTGCGCAGGATGCGTCCAACGGTGCGGGTGCGGGGGACAGTTCTGTCTGTCCCTCGCAGTCGGGTGTGGTCACGGGAGGAGAGGCGTGTCGGTGTTGCGTTGCCGCGCGCCCTATCTCCCGCGACCAAATGGGGGCGCACCATTCGATGCGTCGCGGCGGGGCCGCAGAGGAAGAGGAGATGAGGTGTTGCGTTGCCGTCCTCCCTATCCTCTGCGGCCGCTGGGCGTTTTGGCGGCGGAGTCCAACACCTTAATCCGTCGTCAAGGGGGTTTTGGTTGGGGCCCGCCTGACCATCTGGCGGGCCAATACCCGTCGGAGGGTGGCGACGAGTGCTTAGGTGATGCCCCACCCTCCGACACACGGGTACATGGCGGCAGTCGAGGTGGTAGGTCACCATGGTGGACCACGACCTAACACTTCTCAAAACGAGAATAGGTCTGTTCCCAGCAGTTGGGACAAATTATAAATCTAGTACTTATATAAAGTTGAAGAATTTCTTTGTTTGTTTGCTTGAAAGCGCTTATCTCAGGAACTGTTGGTCCAATTAGAAAATTCTTTTGAATTAAATTAAATTTAGTATTAGGTTGCTCATTTATCGAGAAAGGCTATAGGCTGTATAACATCACGCTATGAGCTACGGGAGCAAAGCAGTAGCGTTAAATAATGCGAGTGCAATCGCGGGCTCATCTAGTCTTGTTATAAATGAGTGATTTTGATAATGGATACATAATATGTTAGTTATTTCTTATAATGTTGTTTTCATAACTGTAGTTTATTACCAAGTTAAATCATTTACTTAAATAATAACAATAATAATAATATTCTACCACATTCACACAACACCATCTAGTCCCAAACTAAGCAGAGCTTGTACTATGGGTACTAGATAATGGATAAACATACATATATACTTTTTTTTTGGAGCCTGTTTGCGTATAAGTGCAATCAATGGCACCAACAATCTCGTGGAAATTGAGCTATCTGTAAGAATTTATCCACACTGTTTTGGTGCATTATAATATAAGTAGGTACTAGTTATAAAGCCTGGCTATAGCTTTTGATGTATTTTGAACTATTCTGCACGCTCAAGAATTTAAGACACCGATAAAATCAGCTACAGAAATAAGCATAGTAACCAGAGCATAGAATCAACGCGTTAATAGAAGCTGGTGAAGAGGTGCGATACTATTATTACAGCAATAAGAAGTTAAATGTATTTTTAGGCACTGAATTTAGTATTCATGTCACTCAAACTTAGGAAAACATATTTTACAATACCTATATTGTGGTTACTCACCGTTTTTGGGCTACTTGTATGTATGGCATAATTTTTATCGCTTCTATCTTCTTCTTGGTTGAAGTTCTTGTTTATACCAATCCAAAAGCTGTTCTAGAATTTTGATGTCCCTGTCACTATATAAAATTTGCCATAATACTATTTAAAATTTATAAAGATTGCTAAATTATGTGAAAGATGCAATCCAAAAGATTTGTCAACATAAAACAAATCGATATTGGGATCCATCAACTGTCATTTTAGAACAGAGGGCGATCCAAAATAGGTCAGAATCTAGATTGTGACCTCCGATGGATTCCTCGCATCTTTACATCGCTGTTGCAGTTGATGGCTCGTGTATTGAAACAATTTTTATGAAATTTGGATGTCATCTCTGATTGCTATCACTGGATCGGGATTGCTTAATGGAATCGGCCGTTAGTAGTCTCTTATTCTAATCTTAAAATAAAAGTTATCATATCCTGCCCGCATCATTAAAATAACCGTGTGGTTGACGGCATAGAATACAAGTGTCACCACCCCCTATCTTCCCGTGGGTGTCGTAAGAGGCGACTAAGGGATAACACGATGCAAATACCATCTTTGCGTAGAGACGGAAAACTCGACATCAAACCCTATACGACTGCCTCGTTGGTCTCGCGGCATAAATGTGTGCGTGGGATCGGGAGGTCCCGGGTTTGATTCCTGGGTCGTGCAGTGTTATTGGGTTTTTCTGTCACGAAATTCTCAGTAGCAGCACAGAGTCTGGAAATGTGCCCGGTACGGCAATAGGCTCGCCCCTTATTACGTGGGACTAAAGTATATCTGGCGAAAAGTGGGTGTAGAAATACACCTCTGCCTACCCCTTCGGGGATAAAAGGCGTGACGATATGTATGTATGTGTATCATTAAAATACTGCCCAAGTCACTGTCATTTTATCCTGAAAGGGTTATATCTGTCGTCATCGATTATGGATGATGCATTGAGAGTTTATATAACTATTATACATTTCGTTTTACTGATCTATGTTACTATGTAAAATGGTAGTTTACCCCTGTTGCGGCCACTTTGCCGTCTAGTGCTTCTGAACATCTCGGTTTCCATCCCTACACAGAACTAAAAAATGTGATCCACAAATGGTTTTATCTTGTATTGAATCTGAGTGCTATTTAGTAGGTACCATTGTTTTTTTTTTTATAAAAACAATGCATCGAATGTTTATACCAGATGCAGGTAACAGTCTTATAAAACATACATCTTTCATCAGCATAATACATTCCTAAAAATATACTTTCATACCTTAACTTTACTGGCCGTACCAAAAATTTTCTATTAAATTAAAATGTGACCCTGAACGTATATTGCACCCATCTTTTCGCAATTTTTGCCTAATATAGTGCCACAAAACACAATCCGCCTACGCTCATTAAATCATAATATTTCCAAGAATACGATTCATAAATATTCAAGCAAGAACTATATTAAACTTTCATAGAGTACGTAACATCGAAAAATTGCTCGGAAATGATTATTTCAATAGATCGAGAGAAAAAAGAAGGTTAAAGTTCACATCAATTCAGCTCTATGTAGCATACAATTACAGTTGGACGATTGACGTGGCCATATGGCTGTAGGGATAGTGGTACGGTCACGCTTTCATCTGATATTTGACAAAGCCAGCAGTCGGGTCTGACATGTCGTTATGCCGCCACATCAAACGATTCAAAGCTTGAGGAAAGTCTGAAGACGGTGGTACATTGTTTTCATACAAACATACATGTAAATAACCGCGAACATCTACATCGTTAAATATTGCTGGAACACACGATCAGAGAATAGTCAAGTGGATGACATAATACTGTCAATACCAAAGATATCAGCAGATATGCCTGACGACAAATATTGTTTACCTTTTGTAAGCAAATATTGGCGCTTCTTCACTACCACCTCATAGAATTGCTGAGCTATATATATTAACAGGCGGCGACCTACGGTCATGACATGTCAAAGATTCAGTACATGATACTGAAGCCATTGGCGGTCGAATTTTCCGGAAAATTCTAACAATTAAACAATTTTTCCAAAAACAGATTGTAACGGGTTCTGGTAGTAAAAACGCAGTAGAGGTTTTAGATGCGTTTATTGCAGAGTATCGTCTCACTTCCCTTGCCACGAGTATGACCGACCAACAACACGACACTGGCCTGAACACTAAGGGCTGTAGTCTCCCACGCTGTTCCCTCCGGTAGTGTGTAGGCAGGCTGCTCGAAGGCTGTGCGTAGCGGTACAGGCCCTCGCTGACGTTGGCTCAGCTGGCAGACGCCGGCGGTGTGAGTACGATGAGCAGGGCAGGCCAGACTCTTCGCCAGAGGTGAAGCCGAAGGCGATGCAGGAAAGTGTAGCGGTCTAGGAGCGTAGCCGGAGTCTTAACGTGAACCTGGAACCCGTAGCTGGGAGCAGGATACACGTAAATACGACGTAGGGTCAGTAGGTACGCTTAGTTATAGTAGAAGCGACGTTAGAGTAGCGGTGCCGGCCTCTCTGTCGGCCCCTTTATATACCGGGCCCTCCATCAGGCTGAGAGTCCGTTTATGTCCATATTTGGTCAGGCTTTGCGAGTGCGGACGATGGCTTTCTCTGATTGGCCGAGCGTATGGGCGGTACTGTGACGCAACGCGGTAAGTACCGGACATACGTTACAGTACCGCCTTAGGAGAGGATTTTACGTGGCTAACAAGGAAAATCCGACTAGCTGCGTTAGGTCTATGAGTCCGCTACTGTCCAAGCTAAGACGGCATAAAGAGAGAAGGAAGGGAAAGTCTTCTACGGTTTGTAACAAATAGTTAGGCACCATAGTGTATAAGTTTTAGGTCCTTAATGTGCCAAAATCCAATAGAATTTCCAGACGCGTCCGACAACTCGTAAACGAGAGGCGACTTTTTATTAATCACTGTGCACTTCACGAATTTAGGGGCTAGTTTCTTACAGAAGGACTTATCCTTGTCGCTCTGATAAAAAGTCCGTTTCCACACAGTGTCTCCCACATTAAACTCAGCTGGTTTACGGCGTAAATTATACGTTTGGGAATTCCTAGCATGAGCTTGAATGAGGAGTGCCTGAACTTTGTCAAATATGCCTGATAAGTGACCTATGTTTTCTGCGTAATCGTCCCTAGGTATGTATACTATATCATCAGCGTCTGTGTCGACATAGTGTGAGCCGCATGGAACTAGTTCACGTCCATAGACTAAAAAACTAGGTGTATAGCCCGTGACTTCATTAACTGCAGTATTTAATGCAAACTGCACCTTAGGTACGAGAGTGTCCCATAATCTCTGGTCATTTCCTACAAACGCCGCTAAGGTAGAACCAATGGTTTTATTATAGCGTATTGACATGTGGGGAATATTTAGGAGTATAATAAAGATTAGGGATTTTGTACTTGCGCAACATAGCTTTTAAAGTAGCACTGACAAACTGTTTACCATTGTCCAATATAATTGTAGATGGTATACCATGAACTAAAAATATTTTTTCTTCCAAAATATTAGTTATTATTTCAGCAGTTGCGCGCCTGATAGGAAAAAGTAGACAGTATTTACTAAAACAACAAGTTACTACGAAGATGTAGGCGTTTTGTTTTCTTGTGACGGGTAGTGGCCCCACCAAATCTACACTAATGGTTTGGAAGGGTCGTGAACACACTTTGGGTCGTCCCATGGTTCCCAATGGTGCGTGGTTCTGATGTTTGTGCGCGATACAAGTGTCGCAAGAATTTATGAACTTAACTACGTCATCGCGCATTTTGGGCCAATAGTAACGCAGTGCTAAGCGCTTGTAAGTTTTAAATATACCGAAATGCCCCGAAGTGGGTTCGGCATGGTTCTCTAATATGGCATGATTTCGATCAGAAGAAGGTAGTACTTCTTTCCATTCGAACTCCTTACGTAGCATACACCTAGATTTAATCAAACGATATAATTTATTATTTTTAATAGAATAGTCTGGATAGTCATTAGGCGAAGATAAACAACCATTGTAGGTGGCTGAATACCATTGATCAGTGTTAACATTAGGGTCATTCACGTTATTATTATTCGCGTTAATTATATTTACAGGTAGGGATCGTGATAACGCATCGGCTATAATATTATCCGCACCGCGCCGATGCTTTATTTCGAAGTTGAAGGCTGACAGACGAACCGACCACCGAGCTAATCTACCAGTCGGGTTGCTCAAGTTTAGGAACCATTTCAGTGCGGAATGGTCAGTATACACAACAAACTTTAACCCGTTATCTAAATAACAGCGCCAATATTCGAGGGCTGTTAGAACTGCTAATGTCTCCCGTTCTGTTATACTGTAGTTTTGTTCCTGTGCATTTAGTGACCTACTCATGTAAGCGATAGGTAGTTCCACGCCATCTATTTCTTGTGTAAGTAACCCACCGATGCCGCTCGCACTCGCATCTGTGTGAACTTGAAAAGGTTTCTCGTAATCGGGACACGATAATATTGGTGCGGAGCTTAACAATTGTTTTAGTTTACAAAACGAGTCATCAGCTTCCACCGACCACTGAAATGGTGCGGCTTTCTTACCGGTAGAGGTAAGTTTGTTCAGCGGACCGGCAATAGTACTAAAATTAGGTATAAATCGCCGATACCATGATGCAATGCCTAAGAACCTTTTGACTTCTTTTTTATTCTTAGGCGTAGCATATTGAAGAATGGCTTCCACCTTACATGGGTCTACTTGTAATCCTTTAGAGTTTACTACGTAGCCCAAGTACTTCAATTCATCACGGAAGAATTTAGATTTTTCCAAGTTGATGGTAAGGTTGGCCGATTTTAATTTTTCGTATACTTTATTTAATAGTGACACATGAGCATTAAAGGATGGCGATATAAGCACGATATCATCTAAAAAAACGAATACAGAGTTTTCGAACTCAGGACTGTTCGTAAACAAGTGATCCACCAAACGCTGTTGTGTCGCAGGCGCATTCGTTAAACCAAACGGCATAGTCACAAATCTAAATGTTCCTCTAGTAGGCACATAGAACGCAGTCTTATCACGATCACATTCGCGAAGAGGCGTCTGCCAAAAGGACTTAGATAAGTCTATACTACTTAGATATCTAGCGTTCCTAAGGTTGTCTAAAATTTCGGATACGTAAGGTAGTTTGTACGCGTCTTTTTTAGTAATAGAATTAAGTTTCCGACTATCTAAACAAAACCTTAGTTTACCGTCTTTCTTAGGCGTTAGTAAAATCGGTGACGACCACGGACTTTCGCATTTTTCTACCACTCCCAATGCAAGCATTTCGTCTAATTCGTCAATAATTATTTTTAATTTCGCCGGCGGTAACCTATAATATCTTTCGCGTATCGGCGCAGAATCGCCAGTGTCTATTGCATGTTCTATTAAGTGAGTTCGTCCTAAACCGGTTTTTTCAGTAGAAATCGACTCGTATTGCTTTATAATTAACTTAGCCGTTCTCTGTTGTGACTCACTCAACTCACTAAAAGATTGCAATACGTACGTGTTACTTGGCTTATTTTCACCTAACACACTACACGGCAATGTTTTAGACATGCATACGGATGCGATATGGTTAGGCAGTAATTTAAATAGTTTCCAGAAATCGATGCCTAAAATTAAATTACTTGTAACTTCTGGAATAATATAAGCTTTCAATAAGTGGGTTTGATTATTAAAAGTAGTGGGTAAGTTGATAAAACCGCGCGGCAACAATATATTTCCACCCGCGGACCGAATGGAATTAGTGTTGTGACACTGCTGTATTTCTAACCCGGTTTTAGTAATTACCTCCAGATGGGAGTTGTTACCTAGAATTGCAATGGCTGAACCGGAATCGAGCAATCCACAAATAGGTAAACTGTTAATCGTTACGTTAACATAGGGCCGTAGGTCATTTTTAGGTTTATTATCCAGGATCGAGGCGACGGAATAACTAGAGAAATACACTTTTAGAGTGTTTAGCCAATTTCTCCAATCATCTTTGTCAAAATTGGTTGAATAGGTTGTAGAACCTAATTTAGATTTTGACACGCCCCGACCCTGACCAACTAGTTTTTTGGTTTCGTCGATTTACAGTTCGGGCAGTTAGGGAATGTCACATCCCTACAGCCGCACTTGAAGCAAATTGCGAAGCGATCGCGTTTGCATTCATTCAAACTGTGATCATTGATTCGGCAGCGTGGGCAGTACTTGGACGTGACTAGAGCGACAGAGCTAGGTTTAGACTTAGGTTTGCTAGGTTCGTTGTTCACAGTGTATTCGGACGTACCCTCTATAGTAGCAACGGGATAATTATTGTAGGAATTATTACGCGCTCGGTTATTAGGTTTGTGACTGTAAGCTAGGTCTGGTGCCAACGTGTCGTTATTATAATACGGTTCGCGGAATTGAGAGTTCAAACATTTCATCCGTTCGTAGTTTAAACATAACGTCTGCAGTGTTGCTATACTGTCTATTGAAGATATTGACGGAGCTAGCACAAGTGAGTAGCATGGACGTATGTTATGCAATAGGATGTCCAACTTTTCGCGTTCGGACAATCGCTTTGACGGAGACAGCCTAGCGAACAGTTGATTCATTATCGAGAGATAAATAATTATAGTTTCGGTAGCACCTTGAGTACGTCGGCGGATTTCATTTAATAACCGGTAGTCATAATCGTACGGTGTGAAATCGTCTATTAATTTAGTGGTGAGTTCTTCCCATGTAGTGAAATATTCTTTTAGGCCGCGGTACCAGTGAAGTGCGTTACCGGTGAAAATTTCGGAGGCATATGATAAAATTTTAGTGGAAGGTAGATTACGCGCGGTTTGGAATTCGGTTACGCGTTGTAGGAACGCTCGGACGCATCCCGTACCGTCGTATTTTAGCTTAGACAGTTCGCTAACTCTCAAATGCTCGCAATGCAATACTGGGGCTAACCCTGCCTGCGTCGAGGTAGACGGCGCAGGTTGGACCTCTGCCACAGCATCAGCTGAGCGAACAGCTGATTGCTCAATGGCGGACAGCTCCGCCGAGAGCTTGTCGAACCGGCTGCACAATTCGGTAATCCGTTTTGAAAACGCCGTAGGACGTTCCATCCTACGGAGTCTATGGTATAAGTGGTTGTGCAGTGCGGTAGACCTCTTAGCTAGGTTCGCGTCGTAAGAGGCAGATAACGAATTTAGTCGCTTGGCCAGCTCAGAGACGGCCTCGCTAGCGCCCTCGAAGTCCACCGCTATGGCTAGACCCGACTCCAAAATGTCATCATTTGGAATGGCTTCCAGTAATTTAGGGAGCTGCTTCCGCAGACCTAGGACAGAGGTAGCCGGCTCCTCACCTCTAATCGCGACCTCGTAAGCTAACTCGTTCTTGTTTAGCAGGAAGTATTTTATGGGGTGTGAGCCCATGGTGTATGAATAACCGCGTAAGTATACACTACACACTACACTTAGTGCGCAAGCGTTCCGCCCTTACAAATGGCCTACTTTACGATTAGGCGTAAAAGTTCGACCGTTAGGACTAATTAGAAAAACGTTAGATTCAAATTTGCGAACTAGTACGTAGTAGGTAGTTACACTAAAAGGTAGGCAATTAGTACAACAATACGTACCGGTTCGCTGTAGCCGCACCTGCTCGCTTACAATGATGGAGACCTGCTAGATGAGAACTCGAGCACGGAAAGCGAGACAATAACCCACGCTGGGCGCCACTGTAACGGGTTCTGGTAGTAAAAACGCAGTAGAGGTTTTAGATGCGTTTATTGCAGAGTATCGTCTCACTTCCCTTGCCACGAGTATGACCGACCAACAACACGACACTGGCCTGAACACTAAGGGCTGTAGTCTCCCACGCTGTTCCCTCCGGTAGTGTGTAGGCAGGCTGCTCGAAGGCTGTGCGTAGCGGTACAGGCCCTCGCTGACGTTGGCTCAGCTGGCAGACGCCGGCGGTGTGAGTACGATGAGCAGGGCAGGCCAGACTCTTCGCCAGAGGTGAAGCCGAAGGCGATGCAGGAAAGTGTAGCGGTCTAGGAGCGTAGCCGGAGTCTTAACGTGAACCTGGAACCCGTAGCTGGGAGCAGGATACACGTAAATACGACGTAGGGTCAGTAGGTACGCTTAGTTATAGTAGAAGCGACGTTAGAGTAGCGGTGCCGGCCTCTCTGTCGGCCCCTTTATATACCGGGCCCTCCATCAGGCTGAGAGTCCGTTTATGTCCATATTTGGTCAGGCTTTGCGAGTGCGGACGATGGCTTTCTCTGATTGGCCGAGCGTATGGGCGGTACTGTGACGCAACGCGGTAAGTACCGGACATACGTTACAAGATATGAACACGATAACTCCCACTATCAGCTGCTACGGCCCTACAGCGGCGAGCGGCGGCGACAGCGATTATGATATATGTACATGGCGCGCTCACTCGCTCAGATGTGATTCTTAGAATTGAAAAAATTAAGTGTGGGGCGACAAAGTTTACTGTTTCCTAACATAATATGAAACATAAAAATAGTAAAAATGCAGGATTTTTCCTGGACCACAATCATTGGTTATCATTTTTCGGTACGTCTTTTCTTACACCCAGTATATTATGTGACATTCTATATGTTTTTAAATGGCAATTTATTCGTTGATTTGGAGCAGAGGTTACGAATTTTGCAAAATGTGCCATGACTTTGATATATTTAGTTATTATGCATTGAATGCACCTTGCTCATCTTGGTCTTGGTTCTGAAAGCAAGACACTCAAATAAAAAGAAAAGCTTTCATAAAAAGTAAATTCCTTTTCAATCAGCAGAAGTCAAGATAATTAAAAGCAAGTGCTCCGTATTCGAAAAGGCAATTGAATGTAAAAGATTCTTTTTCCTAATATCTTTGACATTTGCACTCGCGAATTAATATAGGTAAGGAAAAGGAACTGGCTCGCAAGGACCAATTAAACATGAACTTCACTAAAGTTCCATTTTATATACGAAGCGCAGTGTTTTAGATCCATAATTCAGTTTTTTATCGGCATTTTGAGCGTAGTTTAATTAATAATTCATTTTATAATTTTTCCTGTTAACTTGGTCCTGATATAATGAAGTGTTGACTCAAAGACTGATTTTAATATAGTCTAGAATAAAGTTACACGTAAGGAGAGTCTTATCAGTGCTCTCATAATAAGATTTATCACAGGTCATTCACAGTAGGTATATGATATGGGTATTACTGAGAAAGGTGTGTTTATAGAAAATTGTTAAAGAAAATGGTACTTTATAGAATGGTGGTTGGTACATTGATCCGCAAATTGTGTTGCCAGATTAGTTTTATAACATAACTTCTTTTAAGATGGTTTCTGATCGTGAGGTATCAAGTTCGAGGCCTGAGTTAGAAATGTGTTGAATTATGTTTCTTAAACGTAAAATTTAGTTATAAACAGAAACAGAAGACGCGTCACCATCATTTAAGACGCACTAACACAGTTTCAAAGATGAGAATGATACAACAATATGTGCCAGGGTGTATTTAAAAGACAAAAAGAAAGCAGTTACTATAGGAGAAAATAACATGGACCCACTATATTATACGGTAAATTAATAAAAAATAAGGCTAAGTATAGCTCATCAGCACGATATCTTTTTCAAGGGTGGCTTAAATGAGAAATCTGGTACTCATTTTAATCGTCGTTGAATGAGAAAAGCCCAAAATATATAGATATAGGATCGTGTCCTTGTCTACATCTCGTGTTGTAATCACAGTGAATTTTAATTAGGATAACTTCAGGATGAACTTCATATTTCGTGGGACGAGTTAATTAAAATTTTCATCATGGTCGACATTTTCCACATTTTTATTACATCTTCAGTAAAACGAGCTCGTGAAAGATCTTAATTTTACTAAATATCGTAAAATATAATCTATATGAAATGTAGTTAAAGGAGACCTCGCAAAAATTCTTATAATCGTAAAATGAGTGTCAATAACAGGAGATATCGGGCACTTACTTTTTGCTACCTGGAACTTTCACACAACACTTGAAGCTGTAATATTATATAGCGTTTGACAACTTTCGTGATTTACGAACATTTTTATAACTAATAGTTGTAGGCTAACGGGTTAGAGCGTTTAATTCATAGTTACAAACTAAAGGTTAAAACAATTAGATCCAGTTTGCAGACTGCTATTAAAAGTTACGAGTTGAATCGAATATTAAAACTCACGGCATCTCAACGATACTCCATTTAATTTTCTTCTCTCGAACCTAGTTGCAAAAGGACACAATAAAATAGTAAACAGAAGCGGCATACACTGTAAGTAAATTTATTTCGTCAACATTTTTTATTTCGAGTTTTAGAACGTATTGCGAGCTTGGCACAGTCGTAAAGCGAACATTTCCAAATTCACGTCGGTGTTGCGACGCGCGCTGCCGACGCAACGTGTGTATCCATAAAATTTTCAAATCTCGCACTTTATATTAACAGTGTCATCTAGACATCGTTAATGTGCCTGTTTCCGTGGCCATTACACGTTTTAGTATGACGTCAAATCGCAAAATCAAATCTCAATTTCAGTTTTATGATGACGTCTGTTAAAGCGCTTTTTGATGTGGCAGAGACGCACACACGATTTCACTGTGACACGTGTCTATTGCACAACAAAACAATTGCATGGAAATAAATGAGATTTGTAGTACTTTACGACTTATGTCTGAAGTCATCAACAATGAAGACCGCCCGGTCGAGTTCGGTTCAGGGCCTGACTGAGAGATATATAGGACAGTCAAACATGCAACAGTAATTTGTTCAGTGATCCTAATACATACTCGCCGTGGCCCATTTCCTAGGAAACCAAGAAATCACGCCAGTTAATGTAAAAGCAAGCATTTCTCTATTTATATGACAATTATTTTTAATCTAACCTTCATTTTATATAACTTTATTTACGATAATGGATAAAATACATTTTTTACAACAATATTTCACACAGATTGCAATTGACAATGAATTCTAAAACAATCTTTAAAAGTACGTTTAATTGAACAAAATATACTGTTGATAAAGTGCCAGTGTCGTTCCTAAAATTCTTCATCATCTAATTAAGATAATATCCTCAAAAGTTGTAATATTTTCAAATAAAGGAACACAAGAACAACTCAGACATGACTCTACCTCTTCATTGTCAAACATTACACGTGCTTCACAAGCACATCAACTTCTACGAACCATGTTTAATAAAACCCCGTTCCTCATTAAACAATAACTCAGTCCAACATATGCACAAAGCGGATCGGTCCTTCGACGTCAGATAGTTTAAATCTTTAACACAATGTTATCAAGTCCAAAACCACAGAAGTCTTGCTAACAAGCTCCCTGGCACTGAGTTAGTTGGTGTAAGTCAGGCGAACTAACAAATAATGCTCAACTGTACCGGCTAGAGCTGCCCACTTGCAAAACAGAGCTTCGCACTTTATGTACCGTCAGACAATAGCAGTAGGACAATAGCTCAAGGAATCGATAATAGTGGATCAAGTAAAAATACGGTTGTATTAGGTACACGCGACGATATGTTTATCAATATAGAGGTGTTGATATATGTAGATGTGTTATGCTCGAGGTATGTAATTACTTCTACAAAGGATTATTCTGATACGTAAGTACAAATACAGTTCACTAGCCGAAATATCGGTAATTTAAGGACTCGTGTTGATAGAAAGGGGTATCGTGTACGTTTTTGGCGCTTCAACAAATAAATCCCTATCCAGCTTGCTCTACGTACAATAATTCAATTTCATATTCAATTCTATATATAGGTATGTCACCGGAAGATAAGATCCGCAAGTTTATAAATTTCCTAGGTAATTTATAAACTTACGGATAGGGTAGGTTAGGTTAGTTTATATTGCGGATCGTTTAAATTTGCGGTTCTCGTTATTTTTCGGTGACATATATAATTTTTTTGTGCATGAATGGCGGTAGTAGTGTTATGGTTGGCTTGCCCTTTCATTTTGCGCTGAATGCCGTCGATTCGATCCATACACGGCAGTTTGTATGGTGCACCAATTTTTGTTCCGAATCTGTGTGTCTGTAGATTGACCGTTGAAGCCAATCCCAACTCAGGACTCATACCTAGAGTGTTATCTTTCAAAATAAAAACTGACATATCAAATCACAAAGCATAAACAAAATCTCTATTTCTTTAAAAGTTATGGTCATCTAGGCATCATTCAATTACAAATTCCTGTCTACAAAGAAATGACTCGAGCAAAACCAGACATACGGTCGGTTTCTGAATTGAGAATTTCGCGTTGAGAACAATTTAAACACTAAGTAATTATCTCATACGTAGTCAATTTTCTGTTTCACATAAAATGGTTGACCATACTTTGAGTATTTGTGCTTGTAAAATTTCAAATTTAACATAACATATTGTGATCAACTCCAACTCATCTCTATATTCGCGTTTCTGAAAACATTTGATACTTGTCAAACCTTACTTAGCACTGATAAATTGAGAAAAATTTAATTATACAACTTTGGCCTTTTAACCCGTGATCACAAAGTAATATGACGGCCAGTATGTAAAACTGTCCACACAACGCTTGCCAAGCAGCGGGTACATCATACTGACTACACAACAAGAAGGTCGTCAAACAGAATTTATAGAAAAAAGGTTCAAAGACTATTAAATATTTGGAACTACGATTAAAATTCTAGTCATTTCAGTTCAGGAACAAATAGAAGGGATAGAAAAACTAATACTAATGTAATACAACCAAATAATGATATATGACTGCTATATTCAATATAATATTTCGTGACATTTCAATTAATTCCTATTATTTAGATAATAATCAATTCGTAATACGGTTTATTTATACATATAATAATAATTAATAATATTTCCGACATGACATTTTTATGTGCCTATTCGTAGTGACGTTATAATTCATTAATTTATACTAGACATATTATTACATTATAATTCATTCATCATCATTGTTTTATTTTTATTTTCTTTTTGACATTTTATTTATTTGACTTATCTAGTTATTACTGACTCATTATACCTATTTTGTTAATGAATTATGACATTATTATGATTATGCGCCGCCGTTGTAATTACATTCGCGTAATTACATTACATTATCAATTATTTGTTTTTGTAAAAAAGCTCTTGAGCTGCATGCGTCCTTGAAGTTTACGCAAACAAGTATGTCGATCACGTAGTGTATTGATCTGTGATGTGGATACACACACAGTGTGAGAAACCTGTAACAAATGAATCAAACATACATCATAACCTATTACTGCCCGAAGTCCCTACTCTCGTCTTTACGAAATAGATAATATATAAAGTTTACCTCACCTTTGGGGTCTGGTACTCGCGCTTGTGTGACCTAGGTGCATCACCTCCCGAGGTATTCTACTACATTGATCGACAGCCACCAAGTTTACACCTGACAACTAATAGCCAATTAGGTACTTATGGCATCCTGCGTGAATCTGAAACTGCACATACATACGCAGGTATATTATACAACATCTAAAATAAAATCCCCACAAATTTGTATGAATGTACTGCTATACACTTTGCCGGATAACGAACTAAGCTGCACTTACCATAGTTGTCTTGAGTACTTCGTCTCATATTATCTTGTTCACAAAGCAATGTTATATTTTGCGTTATTTTATATATGTATGTATTTACTTGCTGAGTATCCAATCATTGAAAGCGTGCTCGTGATAAATTTTATATGCGCGCAGATACGCCGGCTGTAGTGCAGCCATTGGTCTGGCGTCCTGGCCAAACAAGTGTCCCCCCGTACCACACGCGGCACACACCTTCACGCGCCACTCTGGCGCCGAAGCATTAATTCACAGATAAGAGACATAACTCAGTTATAAGTAGCTATGGCCGTACTGTTTTTGTTACTTAAATACTGATGATGGTACTCTTATTATAAAACTTTATAACTATTTAAGTGTATTATGTTTTAATAAGGTATTTATTTACGTAAATTTATTACTATTAGTACATTATTTATTTTATATTATGTATCTACCTATCTATTTATACCTATATATTTTCTGATATCTCTTTCGTGAGTCACTTAGGGCCTAATTGAAAATCGGAGCCAGGTACCTATGCGCCTGGCACATGCCGAATTAGGTCCTTTTTTGACCACACTCACCTGACCTTAAACAACTTTTTTCTTCTCCTGTCTGTATAAGTATGTTATCTTTTTTTTATTACTGTTTGTTCTACTGTGATTGTTATGTAATTTCTTTTTTCTTTTGTTCTTATGACTGTTCTTTATTTTTTTTTTTGTGTATGTAACTTGTGTGGAGTCAAAATAAATTTATTTCATTTCATTTCATTTCAAAATTAATCAAATTTTGCCTTAAGGGCAACAATTCTAGAAAGCTCTTTTAATTTTTTTTTAATAAATTTATGTCATCGTTTAGCTTTGCATTTGGTCTGATTTGATCATTTATTGATACAATCTGGTGATCAGTATCGGATAGCGTTGGAGTAAATGAGTCTCCACCAGCTTTTTTTTAATTTTTCGGTTTCTCATCTTTAGTGTAATTGGAAGATCGCTTCTTCACCTTTTCCATTATAAATAAAAATAAGAGATTTCCGTGTTAAATCTATCCAAATAATTTCGCGTGGCCGCCGCGAAGGTATATATAATCATACCTCAAATATACCTGGCCACAAATATTTTGTATTAAAAAAAAACAAACTGACTTTGACATAACATACACGTTCCGTTTTCACTATTCAGAATTGAAAAATATTCTACAAACTGTTGATTGAAAATTAAATAATCGTTGAAATAATTTTAAATACAACTTTATTTCGACTTTTTATTTGTTTCCGCATAAAAATATTTAACTGACAAGTGTGCTTCTTTGTAAAATGTTAATTAATACGAATTTATGGTTAGTACCGGATTTCTTACTTGTATCGGAACGTACTAGTGTTGTTCGGTGTGAGTTTTTCATCTTTTGAAGGAAACTCAGTTGGAAGTGCTTTGAAAAAATCTCACTCTGACCTGTGAAACAGAAAATACTTAAGTTGACTTCAACTAGTTGAAAAAATTTCAACTGATAAAAGCTGAAATTCTCAATTCAGAAACTAGCCGATAATTACTGCAGATATTTTTTATCTGGTAAAAAGATCGAACACAGAAACAGACAAGCACTCATTACAATATAAGTTGTTGACGGTCGGTTGGCGTAGCGGGAGTGTAAGCGACTGCTACGTCGAAAGTCGCGGGTTCGATTCGCGCTCATGTCAAACATTTTGTGTGCATGAACATGGATGTTTGTCTTGGTCTGGGTGTTTCTATGTATAATATGTATGTTTTTACAAAAAAAAGTATATATGTATGTTTATTCATTATCTAGTATCCATACTACAAGCTCTGCTTAGTTTGGGACTAGATGGTGTTGTTTGAATGTGGTAATATTTATTTATTTATTTATACATTTAATAGTCATAAATCCTCCTTATAGCCATTAGTCTTAACTGAAATTTTGGTTTTACACATTCTGCAAACATTGGAAGGTAACTTGATAAATAGCATATAAATAGCCCATCCTTAAATCTCCGTAAATAAACGTGGAAATAATCCGCGTTCGCTTCATACAATGTATTCTTACTGCGTAATTCAAGTCAGCGTTGCTGTACTTGGTTCATAAGTATATTTTCACAAAACATGTAGGCAGTCGTCAATTTCTTGGCAATATTTTTTAAGCTTTGACTCATGCTACTAAATTGCTAGAGTTGTTAAAAGAAATACATTTTATAATGTCATGTAACAAATAGAAAAGTGTTCGATAGTTGAAACAATTTCCAAACCAAAAATACAATCCCATTATTTTTAAACAAGCCTGTTCCATACATATCATTTAAACTATTTTCATATTTATAAAGCAAATTATACGATGCGCTGGATACATTCAACCTTTTACCCAAATATATCCTGCAAATATCCAACTATAAAATACATAATCTTTCGAACGATCCCTGATCACACACGTTTTGTCTTCAATTCGACATAAAAGTATATACAAAATAAAACATTTCGAAATATGCGACAACAAACGTAAAACATATCCGAGTAGAGTTGACACCCCTTTCCTGTGATTTCTCAAAATAATAATAGTGATGTACGATCCCCATAATACCATTTTTATTATTATTTGTTTTTATCACGTACTTTGATGCGAAATTTCCACATGGTTAAATTTTATTCCATCTTTTTATTCACGAACGCTGGGACAATATGCAGATAAAGAAAGTAGTAATTTGCATACAATAACATACAAAATAAAAATCTATACTGGACGAATATTAAGTGAACGTCATGTTTTTATAAACGGACGCAAGGTCAGTCCTCAAAACCACAGACATTTAGACCTCGCTAGAAACCGAATGTATGCAACGGGCTTAGCAACACTAAGTTCAGATTTGAGCTAGTGTTTTTCGTAACACAGGAACAAAGTACTAACGACCACTCACAAAATAGCTACATAGGCGATTCTTCAGACATCCGAAATGCGAATAGTAAGTGGCTACTCGACAAGGCAGCAAATACAATGATGTCCAACAATTGAGAGGTCTCAAGCCGCAGACCGCTTATTTCACATCCTCTAAATGACTTTCTCAAAACACCACTGGAAACAAAGAGTCGCGAAGATGCATTTTCTCGTCTCAAACTGTCTTTTTATCCGAAGGAACGTTATGATTTTTATGAGCTTACTGCCAGATTGTACTGCGTTAAACTGGCTATTTTCTTTCAGACGTTTCCTGGTCCTTTTAAAGGTTTTGTACTGAAGAGTATGTTTAGAATACATAGTATTAAGTACATATATTATGTTTAGACAATCAAATATTAGAAAGCACTTGGATTATAGTGGTTTACTTCGGTTTTAAGATTATAGTCCATTGTATAAAAGCAAATATATTTTTTTTCATTGACAGAAACAGGAAAATGATTAAATAAGTAGTGTCAGCGCCAACATGGGGCTCGAAGATGGTTAATTAAACTTATGCCGGGCGGAGTCTTCTTTCTACGGCGCCGAATTACTTTTTCTCGTTCCTTCATCGAGTTTCCCTTATCTCACCTGAAGACAGTTGGCAAGTTTGTTGCGTCCGGCGACTTTTTAAGATAACTTTTATCTGGTGGCTCGTAGCTAAACAAGGCTTTCGTTTTCCTGCGCCGAGCACTGTTCACTGTTGCCTCAAAACTTCACTAAACTTAAATTAGTTGTATTAAGTATCATCGACGACACCCGTCGACAGCCACCCTGTAAGACCTAGCTTACGTCTATACGAGTATAATACGCTTTGACGCTTATTTGATAAGTATACGTCGCCTACCTCCAACTCCTGCTTCCTAACATGAATACATTAGGTGAAAATTATCATATCTGAACGAAGTAAATGGGTTGAAAGAACGTATATACATATAAAGAATTTTAATCAGCGCACGTGTATTGAGATTATCTTGTCGAAGCTTAACTTCAACGAAATACCGTCGGAGCTAGAAAGTTTTAAAAATTTGAAGTGGACCAAATCGAATAAATAAGCAACACGGGGGTTTGTGAAATGTGTTTTTCAAATCACATAGCTTTTCACAAACTTATGAATATCGTCTTTCATACTTTTTTCTTTAGAAGCTGATCCGAGTGGGTGGCGGGCTCTTGCCGTCCTTTCTCGTCCTCGATGGAGCGCACACAATGTCTGTAATGGCTACCATTACGAACATCAATTTGTTCAACCGTGACGCTACACTTGTCCTACTGCTTTCTTTCACATGCTCAGTTTAGCGCATCGCAAGCGTTTTTACTAATACACATATACCCACACATCCATTGTACGTAACGCACACCACTGTATGTAGCTACGTTGAATCAGCTTTATCAGTGCTCTCATAAATTGATCACAGGTCATTCACAGTAAATGAAATGGGAAAGAAAAGTGTATTTAGAAAATTATTAATGAAAATGGTACTTTATTGTGATATGGTCGTAGAATGGTTCGCAGGCAGCGATAGCCTAGTGGAGATACCAACAGA
Source organism: Euclidia mi (assembly GCA_944739405.2). NCBI lineage: Eukaryota > Metazoa > Arthropoda > Insecta > Lepidoptera > Erebidae > Euclidia > Euclidia mi. Next base: position 41,070,270 of record OX123193.2, read on the forward strand.
CTGCCATGCAGAGGGTATCGGGTTCGAATCCACGGCACGCACCAATGACTTTTCGGAGTTATGTGCGTATTAAATTGTCAATTATCAATTGTCCCGTGTCTCGGAGAGCACGTTAAGCCATCGGTCCCGGTTGTCATGAAGATCTTTGACAGTCGTTAGAGGGCGTCAGTACCTTCTAAATAAACTGACACTAGTCTAAACCATGGAATATTGCTGTCCCTTCGGGTTGCGGAGGTCAGACAGGCAGTCGCTCTGTGGAAAAGCTAATATTCAGCTAAATCCGGTTAGACTAGTAAGCGGACCCCCGATTCAAACTGGGATAACGCTAGGAGGATGATGGTCGTAGAATGGTTCGTCAATTGTGTTTCCTCATTATTCCTATTGCATAGGTAAGTTCCTTAAACAGCGGCGATAGCCCAGTGGTGTACGTAACGGACCGCCGAGACGATGGTCTCGGGTTCGATCTCCAGGTACCACGGGCACACACCTCCGACTTTCTGAAGTTATGTGTGAATTAAATACGTTAATTATCGGCCGCTTAAAAATGTGCCCGGTAGATGGCAATAGGCTCGCCCCCTATTACATTGGAACCCAAACATAACTGGCGAAAAGTGGGTGTGTAATACACCTGTGCCTACCTCTTCGGGGATAAAAGGCGTGAAGTTATGTTATGTTATGTAACTTCCTTTAAGATGGTTTCCGATCGTGAGGTATCAAGTTTGATGCCTGAGACAAGAATGTGTTAAATGATTTCAGAGGTAAAATTCAGTTGTAAATGACAGAAGACGCGTCGCCATTATTTAGGACGCACTAACATCTGTGTCACAGATGAGAATGTTACAGTAGTATGTGCCAGTGTGTATTAAAAAGACAAAAATAAAGCATTAACTACAGGAGAAAATAACATGGACCCACTATTATACCGTAAATTAATAAAAAATAAGGCGAAGTATTAGCTCATCAGTACGATACCTTTTTCAAGTGTGGCTTAAATGTGAAATAAATCTGGTACTCATTTTAATCGTCATTTAATGAGACTAGCCGAAAATAGATATAGGATCGTGTCCACATCTCGAGTTGTAATCACAGTGAATTTCAATTAGGATTACTTCAGGATAAACTTCATAGTTTGTGGGACGAGTTAATGAAAATTTTCATCATGGTCGACATTTTCCACATTTTTATTACATCTTCAGTAAAACGAGCTCGCGAAAGACCTTAATTTTACTTAATATCGTAAAATATAATCTATTTGAACTGTAGTTAAACGAGAACTCGCAAAAAATCCTCGTAAAATGAGTGTCAATAACAGAAGATATCAGGGCACTTACTTTTTGCTACCTGAAACTTTCACACAACTCTTGAAGCTGTAATTTTATATAGCGTTTGACAACTTTCGTGATTTACGAACATTATTATAATTAAAAGTTAGAGCGTTTAATTCACAGTTACAAACTAAAGGTTAAAACAATTAGATCCAGTTTGCAGACTGCTATTAAAAGTTATGAGTTGAATCAAATATTAAAACCCCCGGCATCTCAAGGGTACTCCATTTAATTTTCTTCTCTCGAACATAGTTGCAAAAGGACGCAATAAAACAGTAAACAGAAGCGGCATACACTGTAAGTAAATTTATTTCGTTAACATTTTTTATTTCGAGTTGTAGAACGTATTGCGAGCTTGGCACAGTCGCAAAGCGAACATTTCCAAATTCACGTCGGTTTTGCGACGCGCGCCGCCGACGCAACGTGTGTATCCATAAAATTTTCAAATCTCGTCATCTAGACATCGTTAATTTGCATGTTTCCGTGGCCATCACACGTTTTAGTATGTCGTCAAATCACAAAATCAAATCTCAATTACAGTTTTATGATGACGTCTGTTAAAGCGCTTTTTGATGTGACAGTGACGCACGCACGATTTCACTGCGACACGTGTCTATTGCACAACAAAACAATTGCGTCGAAATAAATGAGATTTGTAGTACTTTACGACTTATTATAATGTCTGAAGTCATCAACGTACAAAAGAAACTTGGAACTTGTTTGTCGGGCTTAGCTGTTTATGTGAAATTAATTTCTGTTCTCTATTCACAACCATGAAGAACGCCTCGCTCGAATTCGAGGCCTGACTGAGAGATATATAGGACAGTCAAACATGCAACAGTGATCCTCATACATACTCGCCGTGGCCCATTTCTTAGGAAACCAAGAAATCATGCCAGTTAATGTAAAAGCAAGCATTTCTTTATTTATATGACAATTATTTCAATTCTTACCTTAATTTTATAAAGCTCAATTTAGGATAGTACATTAAATAGATTTTATACAACATCACTACGCATAGATTGCAATTTACAATGAATTCAAATTGAACGATCTTTAAAAATGCGTTTAATCGAACAAAATAATAATATACAAGGGATTCAATTGCCAGTGTTTTTTCAAAGTATTTTCATTGTATAATTTTTAATATCCTCAAATAATGATAGGTATATTTTCAATTTAGGCAACACAAGAACAACTCAGACATGACTCTACCTCTTCAACGTCAAACATTACACGTGCTTCACAAGCTCATCAACTTCTAAAAACCGTGTTTAATAAAACTCACTTCCTTTTTAAACATAAGCTCAGTCCAACTTATGCACAAAGCGGATTGGTGCTTCGACATCAGATACTTTAAATCTTTAACACAATGTTATCTAGTCCAAAACCACAGGAGTCGTGCTAACAAGCTCCCTGGCACTGAGCAAGTTGGTGTAAGTCAGGCGAACTAACAAATAATGTTAACTGTACCGGCTAGAGCTGCCCGCTTTCTAAACAGGGCTTCGCACTTTCCTAAATTATGTACCGTCAGACAATAGCAGTAGGACAATAGCTCAAGGAATCGATAACAGTGAATCAAGTATAAGTACGGTTGTATTAGGCAGTCGCGCTGATATGGATATCAATATAGAGCTGTTGATATATGTAGATGTGTTATGCTCGAGGTATGTTATTACTTCTACAAAGGGTTATTCTGACGTGTAAGTACAAATACAGTTCACTGGCCGCAATATCGATAATTTAAGGACTAGTGTAGATAGAAATGGGTATCATGTACGTTTTTGGCGCTTCAACAAATAAATCACTGTCGAGCTTGCTCTACGTACAATAAATACGTTTATAACATTTTTATGACATTTATATTCATGTGATAGTTATAGTTTATCAGGACTAAACGTTTAATGGACCTACACATTGCCACAAAATAGTGATGTTTTTAATTACTAAATCAAGGATTGAATAAAATATACACCGGAAGATAACAAGATCCGCAACTTTATAAATTTCCTAGGTAATTTATAAAATTACGGATAGGTTAGGTTAGGTATTAAAATTTCCTAGGAAATTTTTAAATTTGCGGTTCTCGTTATTTTTCGCTGACATATATATTTTTTGTGCATGAATGGCGTAGTAGTGTTATGGTTGGCTCGCCCTTTTATTATGCGCTGAATGTCGTCGTTTCGATACTTACACGGGAGTTTATATGCCGTAGCAATTTTTATTTCGAATCTGTGTTTCCGTAGATTAACCGATGAAATCCATCGCAACTCAGGTCACATTCCTAGTGTGTCGTCTTTTATTAAAAAACTAAACATATCAAATTACAAAACATAAACAAAATCTCTATGTTAATATTCTTTAAAAGTTATGGGAAATATACGTTATAGCTCATCTAAGCATAATTCAATAACAATTCCCGTCCACAAAAAAATTACTTGAACAAAACTAGACATAGCTTCTTAGTGTAGATATTTTTATTTTTTATCTGGTAAAAAGATCGAATACACAATACAGACAAGCACTCATTACCATGTAATTAATATATTTAATACTCATAAATCCTCATAGCCATTAGTCTTTGTTGGCAACCCAACATTTTTTCTGTGTTGGTACACATGTATATTAGTGTGTAAGATTTATATTTACGTGTTGGTAACGCTATGCGGCCCCGCCCGCACTTCTTCCCTAACTGTGGTACAAGCGAATACACGCATTTTTACCTCACGGACCTCGTTTAATTTAAACCAGCCCCAAAAACAATTAAACTTCTTTTCATGGTCCTTCGAATGGTGAGGTACCGCGAGTGTAAACAAATAAAGTGCAAGATCGTTGTTCAGGACAGTTTTTACGACGCCCAAAACGGTTACAATCTCCACGTCTGTTGCCGCCGTGTGAGTGATTACCGATCAAACTCGTCGACAGCTGAAGCCATCAACGGTGTATTCAATACTCATCATATATTATTTCCTTTACCTACAAAAGAAAAACAGCGGCACTTCCAATTTTAACCGCCAAAAGGAAGATCGGAGAAAATCGGCGTTTCCAGAAAGAAAGAGATCTTTCTGCTACTCGCCGCTGCACGGCGCTGTGTGTCCTACTAGGGTGCAGTGAAGTCACGGTATTGGTCAAAATTTTTTGTTGTAGCGGCCGCGCCTCAACCACCTCAACGCCATTGGCCACACTACCATTGCCGATTGCGAACGTGGCGCCACCATCTTCCATCTTGCCGTCGAACGCCACGACAGGACGCCATCCCGCCATTTTTAGCTTCAACAACTTTGTGTAAAGACTTTAAGTTTTTTGTTTAAGTTCTGTCTTGTCAAGTGCGTATTATTTTAGCGTCATAATTATTAATTCAGTGAACGTGTATAAGTGCGTGCGCTGCAAATATGACCGAGAGTACGAATATCGAGGCAGAGCTATCTGCTTTAATTAGAAAGCGTGCCGTTCTGAAAGGGGCACTAACAAAGTGTTATAATTTCTTTTCTAATGCGGATATCGACATTAATGCGCACATGTTAAGTGTCAAAGAAGAAAGGTTACGATCGTCCTTCGAAAAGTACGAGGCGCTTAATCTCGAAATATGTGCTTTAGAGCCGTCAAGTGATGATTCGGAGGCTGTCGAAGCCAAATATGTTGAAACTTTATCTATCATCAAGCGTTTGTCTGTTGAGGCATCTTCTGCGCCGCATCCAGCGTCTTCAAATAAAGACCAGTTTGCATCAACACGCTTACCTAAAATAAACATTCCATCGTTTACGGGTAAATATTCTGAATATAAACCCTTTATAAGCTTATTCAACGCTTTAATTGATAAAAATAATAGTTTGCAAAAAATTCAGAAGCTATTTTATCTACGTAGTTGTTTACAAAACGAACCTCTTGAGTTAATAAAAAACCTACCACTCCTGCCTGAAAGTTATGATGAGGCTTGTAAAATACTCAATGATCGATATGATAATGTATATAAAATAACTTCTGAACACATTTATATCTTATTAGACATGCCAGCAGTCATAAAGTCAACGGCTCAAAACATTAGACAGTTTGTCTCGATAATTAAACAACAGTTAGGTGCTTTAAAAAATTTAAAACATGATGTATCCTTATGGGATCCATTAATACTTTGCATATTAACTCGAAAGTTAGATAATTATTGCAATAGGGAATTTCAAATGTTGCATGATGAACGCACAACCCACTCTCTAATTGAATTTCTAGAGCGACGTGCCTTAGCGCTTGAAAATGCAGAGAAACAACAGGTACAATACAATGCTGTTCCAAAGGCCTCTCATGTGGCTACAATGAAAGGTGTGGCGGCTACTTCCATGAAGTCAACCTCAGCCTGCTTATTATGTAAGTCACCTCACAAATTATTTAGTTGTCCTAAATTTCAGCTTCTTTCAGTTGTGGACCGACTAGTTTGTTGCAGACAACAATTTATGCAAAATCTGCCTTAACAAGCATAATAATAAATGCAGATTCTTTTTCAAATGTGACATCTGCAAAGAGAAGCATAACAAATTGCTTCACCAAGAAAATATTCAATCTCCCGTCACTTTATTTTTAGAAGTGAGCGACAAACAGGTTCTTTTACCAACCGCTAGAGTTAAGATTATAGCGAGTAATGGAGTTGAGTATAATGTAAAAGCTCTTTTAGATAGTGGATCTCAAATTTCCTTTGTTTCCAAGGAGCTTGTCAATTTATTAGGTGTACAGCCACAGGCTATTGCTACTCCTGTAGTTGGAATTGGCAACAAAATTTATAATGTAACAGAGCGAGTAAATTTAAAATTGTAGTCTCTCACTAATGACTTTGCAATCTCTGCTACATGTTTTGTTTTAGATACTATCACGTCAAAATTACCTCAAAGAAAAATCAGCATGAGCAAACTTAAGCTCCCCCCAAACATTGAGCTGGCCGACAAAGATTTTAATATGCCAAGTGTAATACATATACTTATAGGAGCTGATTTATTTTTCCAGCTGTTGCTGCCTTCTGAGCATCAAGCCAGTCTCCATGAGCAGGCGCAGGAGGAAGCCAGCCCTAGTGCACCATTTGTTCCAGTACTTCGCACTCACTTGGTTATGTAATCGCTGGGTCTTTGCCAGCCTCTCAAGGGCCACAACAAGTAACCTCTTTATTTTGCAAAACTTGTGACAATACTTTAAATGACTGTTTAACTGAATTTTTTAATACTGAAAGCATACCTGAATATTTTTCTGAATCTTTGCCAGAACATGATGCTTGTGAAAAAATATTCAATGATACAGTAACTTTAGACACTAAAAATAATAAATTTCAAGTTAGTTTGCCTCTTAAATTGACACTAGAATCTATTAATGAAAATCTTGGTAACTCTTTTAATTTAGCACTAAAACGATTTTTAAACTTAGAACAGAGACTTCAAAAAGATGACCTAGTTTTCCAACTGTATAAAGATTTTATTCATGATTACATTGAGCAAGATCATGGTACTATTATAGACATCAGTCAATATGACCTCCATTCAGATCCTGTCTATTTTTTACCACATCATCCTGTACTAAGGTTTGATAAAAGGACTACTAAGTGTAGAGTTGTTTTCGATGGGTCCATGAAAACTAATAAAAAAGTGTCATTAAATGATATGTTACTTAATGGGCCTGTGGTTCAAAACGAGTTATCAGACATTTTGCTACTTTTTAGACTTGATGAGTATATTTTTATAACAGATATAAAAAACATGTTCAGGCAAGTTTCATTAAATCCTACACACAGAAGTCTTCAAAATATTCTGTGGAGGGACAATGCTACTGATATTATTCAATGTATACAGTTAAACACAGTGTCATATGGACTTAAAAGTTCATCCTTTTTGGCTACACGCTGCCTTAAGGAGCTAGCCATGAGGTATAAAGATGAGTTTCCTTTAGCTGCTTTCATTATTGACAATTCTCTTTATGTGGACGATGCTCTTGTTTCACAAAGCTCCCCAGAACTTTTATTGCAATCAAAGCGCCAGCTCTGTGATCTCCTAAACAAAGGTGGATTTCAGTTACACAAATGGTTCTCAAATTGTCCAGAATTATTAAATGAAATTCCTAAGTCACAGCAACACTTTGATGATATTGAATTACAAAGTGATAAAACTTTCTTAAAAACTCTAGGTATTCATTATAATATAAGCACTGACTCCTTCATGCTTTCGTCCCCTAATAATGACGTTAATATGCCTGCTACTACTAATAATTTTGCTATTGCTACAAGAAATGCTAATAATAATGATAATATGCCTGCTACTAAGCGTGAAATATTAAGTTTTATTGGTAAAATGTATGACCCGCTTGGTCTTGCTGGCCCAGTGGTGTTAGAGGCTAAAGTGATCATGCAACAGCTATGGCAAGCGCACATATCATGGGATGAGCAGCCTCCTGAGCACTTGCTAAATGCTTGGAAAGAGTTCTATTGCAGCTTAAGTATCATGCCGCCTATACAAATACCGCGTTATGTTAATTTAAAAAATGCACGCTTAATTGAACTAATGGGTTTTTGTGATGCCTCCAGTTCTACTGCTTATGGTTGTTGTGTTTATTTGCGTGTTACTGATTTTAATGGTGATGTAAAAATTTCTTTATTGTGTTCCAAGTCACGAGTAAATCCCCTTAGTCAAAGCTTAACCGTACCAAGGCTTGAACTTAACGCGGCAGTACTTCTTGCTAAGTTAACAGCTCGAGTGAACAGAATATTGCAACTTAAATTAAAAATAGATAAAGTGGTTTTACACTCTGATTCTCAAGTTGTTTTAGCATGGATTAATACTAATGTAAACACATTGAATGTGTATGTGGCTAACAGAGTAAAAGTAATATTTCAGCTTACCCAGTCCTATACTTGGTCGTATATAGGTACTGAGAATAATCCTGCAGATTGCTTAAGCAGAGGCATCCTACCGCATGAATTGCACAGCCACGCTATGTGGTGGTCTGGCCCAAGGCTTCTTCATAATAGTGAGTATAAAATAGGGACTCAAACAGAGATTTCTCCTCCTGACTTACCTGAAGTTAAGGCCTCCTCTGCATTCTCATGCGCTATGGTGTGTACGGTAAACGAAGCATATATGTGTCTAGATTTTTTAGACAAATTTTCTGATATTAATAAAATGAAACGTGTTTTAGCCTATATACTGCGTTTTGTTGATAACCTTAAGTCAAACTGTAATAAAAATAAATTAAATTATCTAACTAGTAAAGAATTAGAAAACTCATTGTTACTTATTGTTAAATATGAACAGCAAAAATATATGCAAGATACTATTAAGGATTTAAAATGTAATAATAGTACAAAAGGTACTTTAAGACAATTGTGTCCTTTCATTGATGCCAATGGTCTAATAAGAGTAGGTGGACGCTTAAAAAATGCCTCCATACCGTTTGCTCATAAGCATCAAGTTATTTTGCCTAGACAATCTCGAATCACACACTTAATAATACAAAGTGAACATATAAAAAACCTACATGCAGGTCAGAGACTCGTACTCTCAACTATTAACCAAAGGTTTTGGATAGTACATGGTTTAAACGAAGTAAAGAAGGTCATATATAAGTGCATTGTATGTGTAAAACTAAAAGCAAATACAGCTAAGCAGCTCATGGGGTCTTTACCCAAAGATAGAGTGAATATAAGCCGGCCATTTCAAAAAATGGGTTTAGATTTTGCCGGACCAATAATGATAAAACAAAGTCGAATTAGAAAAGCTCTAGAAACTAAAGCTTATGTATGTGTATTCGTATGTTTTGCTACTAAAGCTATACATCTTGAGTTAGCTTCTGATTTACGAACTGTAACATTTCTAGCTTGCCTCAAAAGGTTTATTTCACGTAGGGGTCTTCCAACTGATATTTACAGTGACAATGCTTCAACATTTAAGAGTGCTAATACCCAGTTAACTGAACTGTATAAGTTACAAAATTGTAAAATACATCAAGGGGAAGTTCATAATTATGCATCCCAGCAAGGTATAAATTTTCACTTTTTGCCCTGTTATAGTCCTATATTTGCTGGTTTGGCAGAAGCTGGGGTAAAAAGCATGAAATTCCACTTGAAGCGAGTAGTACAGAAAAATTTACTGACTTATGAAGAAATGAATACTGTAATATGTCAAATTGAAGCTATTTTAAATAGTAGGCCGTTAATGCCATTATCCAATGATGTTACTGACTTTGCATGTCTTACTCCTGGTCATTTTCTTATAGGATCTGCTTTAAATACTCACCCTGAACAGGATGTGCAGGATCAGAGGAATAAATTGCAATTTTGGAAAGTTTGTACTCAAATAAAATGTTCATTTTGGAAAGTTTGGCATAAGAATTATTTAAATATTTTACAAACACGCAATAAGTGGAGAGATGGGCATCCTAATGCAAAAATAGGTTCTTTAGTTATTTTGAAAGAAGATAATATAAGTCCTCTGTATTGGCCTTTAGCTAGAATTGTCAATGTATTCCCAGGTGCTGATAATAAAGTAAGAGTTGTTGAAGTACAGACAGCAAATGGTAAAAAAACATAAACGTTCAATTGTAAAAGTTTCCCTATTACTAGTCGAATAAGCTAAGCATTAATCAATCAACATTTCAAAAATTTGTTGTTAACTTCTGTTTTTAATTTAAGCAATTATCCTTTATAGGAAGGCATATTGCATAGTAGTAACTATGTATTCAGTTTTCTTTAACGAATTTTCTGTAAAATTTACAATTCTTCGTTGTGTTTGGTGCCTACATACATAGCTTATATTATATACATTAATGTACCTTATTTTCAGACTTACCTATCTGCTAAACAGTGATTTTATTAAAACAACAATTTTATTTACTGTTTATAACAATAAAGATTTGCATGTGTGTCAAGTTTAACTTGAATCTGTAAAAATAGTTTCTGTGTAAGCTATTGTTTTTGTTTTTCTCAGATAGGCAGTATGTAGGCAACCCAACATTTTTTCTGTGTTGGTACACATGTATATTAGTGTGTAAGATTTATATTTTATGTGTTGGTAACGCTATGCGGCCCCGCCCGCACTTCTTCCCTAACTGTGGTACAAGCGAATACACGCATTTTTACCTCACGGACCTCGTTTAATTTAAACCAGCCCCAAAAACAATTAAACTTCTTTTCAGTCTTAACTGCCGATTCGAACTAGGATGTACAGCATATTCATTTCGTATGTCGACCAAAGGTGTAATTTTGGTTTTCCTGTTGGAAACATTCTCAGTAACTGCCAACATTGGAAGTTTACTTGATAAATAGCTATGACCCCTTCCTTATCAAGATCTCCGTAAATAAACGTGCAAATAATCCGCGTTCGCTCCATACAATGCATTCTTACTGCGTAATTCTAGTCAGCGTTGTGTGCTGTACCTGGTTCATACGTATATTTTCACCAAACATGTCAGCAGTCGGCAGTTCTTTAACAATAATTTTAGCTTTGTTTCATGCTACTAAATTGCTAGAGTTGTTAAAACAAATACATATTATTACGTCATGTACAAATAGAAAAGGGTTCGATAGTTAAAACAATTAACAAACCAAAAATACAGTCCCATTATTTTTAAACAAGACTGCTCCAAAAACAACATTAAAATTATTTTCATATTTGTAAAGAAACATATCCGATGCGCTGGATACATTCAACCTTTTACCCAAATATATCCTGCTAATATCAAAATAAAATACATCATCTTTCGAACGATCCCTGATCACACACGTTTTATCTTCAATCCGACATAAAAGTATATACAAAATAATGCATTTAGAAATATGCGACAACAAACGTAAAACATATCCGAGTAGAGTTGTTACCCCTTTCCTGTGACGTCACAAAATAACAATAGGGATGTACGATCCCCATAATACCACTTTTATTATTATTTGTTTTTATCACGTACTTTGATGCGATATTGCCACATGGTTAAATTTTATTCCATCATTTTATTCACGAACGCTGGAACAATATGCAGATAAAGAAAGTAGTAATTTGCATACAATAACATACAAAATAAAAAGCTATACTGGACACGAATATTAAGTGAACGTAGCCGTGTTTTTATACATGGACGCAAGTTCAGTCCACAAAACCACAGACATTTAGACCCCGCAAGAAACTGAATGTATGCAATGGGCTTAACAAAACTTAGTTCAGATTTGAGCTTGTGTTTTTTTGTAACACAAGAACAAAGTATTAACGACCACTCACACAATAGCTACATAGGCGATTCTTCAAACATTTGAAATGCGAATTGTAAGTGGCTACTCGACAAGGCAGCAAATACAATGATGTCCAACTGTTGAAAGGTCTCAAGCCGCATACAGCTTGTTTCTTATCCTCTAAATAACTTTCCGAAAGCACCGCTGGAAACAAAGAGTCGCGCAGATGCATTTTCCTGTCTCAAACTGTCTTTTTATCCGAAGCAACGTTATGATTTTTACGAGCTTACTTGGCAGTAAGCTCGTAAAAATCATGTACAATCAGTAGTACCATCTGGCGATTGTACTGCGTTAAACTTTCTTTAATATTACTGGCTATTTTCTTTCAGACGTTTCCCGGTTCTTTTAATGCTTTCTTGCTAAGGAGAGTGAATATATATGTTTAGAATATCAAAAATTAGAAGCTACTTAGAATACAGTGGTTCACTTCCGTTTAATATTATAGTCCATTGTATGAAAGCAAATATATTTTACTTTACTGACAGAAATAGGAAAATGTTTAAATAAGTAGTCGTCTTGAAGGGATCGAAGATGGTTCATTAAACTTATGCTGGGCGGAGTCTTCTTTCTACGGCGCCGAATTACTTTTTCTCGTTCCTTAATCGAGTTTCCCCTATCCCACCTGAAGACAGTTGGCAAGTTTGTTGCGGCCGGCGACTTTTTAAGATAACTTTTATCTGGTGGCTCGTAGCTAAACAAAGCTTTCGTTTTACTGCGCCGAGCACTGTTCACTTTTGTCACAAAACTTCACTAAACTTAAATTAGTTGTATTAAGTATCATCGACGGCACCCGTCACTGCCCTAGCTTATGTAAGACCTAGCTTACGTTTATACGAGTATAATACGCTTTGACGCTTATTGGATAAGTATACGTCGCCTACCTCCAAGTCCTGCTTTGTATAATTTATAACACAAAAGTCGGCTTAGCATGAATACATTTGGTGAAAATTATCATATCTAAACGAAGTAAATGGGTTAAAAGAACGATTATACATATAAAGAATTTTAATCAGCGCACGCGTATTGAGATTATCTTGTCGAAGCTTAACTACAACGAAATACCGTCGGAGCTAAAAAGTTTTATAAATTTGAAACGGACCAAATCGAACAAATAAGCAACATGGGGGTTTGTAAAATGGGTTTTTCAAATCGCATAGCTTTTCACAAAATTCATGAATATCGTCTTTCATACTTTTTTCTTTAGAAGCTGATCCGAGCGGGTGGCGGGCTCTCGCCGTTCTTTATGTTCGATGGGGCGCACACAATGTCTGTAATGGCTACCATCACGAACATCAATTTGTTCAACCATGACGCCACACTTGTCCTACTGCTTTCTTTCACATGCTCAGTTGATGCAGACACACCCACACATTTATTGTACGTAACACACATCGCTGTATGTATCTACGTTGAATCAGCACTAATTACATACGGCCAATATCGTTACAATATGATCAAAAGACTCAATTAATTCTCTTCTTCAAACAAAGATAACGATACGCTAACATATAAAAATGAGCATTCTGTATGTATATTCAATTATATGTGATTTTAATAAGAACTCTCGTCCCTCGCGCCCCACTTTCCCCTCCTTCGCCCCCAATTACACGTAATACTGAGCAACCTTTGAATAAACTGAATTTTCTTCTTGTTATTTACAGATTGTGAATCACAATTCAGCGACCAAATGTGGGCTCGTATTTACCTACCCGCAGGTTAACTTTGCTTGCAATTAAAAAGGAATTCGAGGGAATTTTATCGCTCGTTAGAGACCTTAAGCGCTGAGCGCGTCCGGGCTGGGGGCGCCGCATCGCCCGGGACGCAACACACCGGGAAATGTTCCTCGCCGCCGACCTCCACACTTTATACTTCCTAAGGAAATCAATGGCTAATTCTTAACGCCCAAATGTAACCTACTCAATCGCCTAATTTATTTAAACGTCTGAATACGGTTTTGTTACCGCTTCGAGCGAAATGAGATAAGTACCCGAAGTCGTATTAGCGCATCCGCAGTGATTGTACTCGAGACTAGAGTAACGTTTTTATGAAGAATCATTTCATATTTAACGGTAGTCAAAGCTGTTTTTACGTAATAAAGTGAGTACTACAAATGCTCTGTGGTGCGGCTTGGGAGTTCTTTTATATCGCGAAAAGAGAGAACAATTGAGGTTTTTATTCGAACGTTGTGAAACTAGCCTGTGATTAAACTCGGTTGTGATTTATATGAAATACTTGACTTATTTATCTTACTTTTGCTACTACCACATTGTAGGTGTTTATTTAAAATTAAAGAAAAATAAAGCCCCTATTACATTGCGACCGAAACATAACTAATAAAAAATACACCTCTGCCTACCCCTTCGAGGATAAAAGGCGTGAAATTATGTTATGTTTATCTCTCTGTGTAGTGACTGGTGTGGATTCAAAATACAAAATGTCAACCCCATTTTATACCATGGATGTCGTCTGAGGTGGCTTAGTGCAATAGACGAAGCAAATAATACCTTTGGGGGGTAGACGGAAATCGCAACATCGCACCCTATACCAACCCATGCCAATGTGGTATATTAGGCCAAATATTCCTATTGACTAGCTGCGAAGCAAATTAGGAGAGGCCTAAGTCTAGCAGTGGGCTGTGGAAGACTGTAAAAGCTAATGTTTATAGTGGAATGTCAACATTTCAGTGTGTTACTCTCACTATTACTTAAAGTTTGTTGTTTTGCTTATTAGAATAGTCACCATTTCCTAAGGCTTTCACCCGAAACAACATATACAAACGAAACCCGGAAGCAATAGAGGCTCACAATTTTGTCGTATGTTATCTAACACGCTACACCACTTAAACCTACGCGTAAATCATGCTACAGTTGTTTATTTTACATTTATCTGTCAGATCGATCAAAGGCAATATATTTATTTGTAAATCAGTGTCTTCTGCTGAAGTCCAGCCCCATCATTACGGAAAGTGAATGGGGCGGTTATCTTGGGCATCAGAAGTATGTAATTGGGTGAAGTTGTAGACAAACTTGGGGTATGATAGATAAGACCGATAAGGCTCTGATAGATCGCCGGCGCGACACGCAATACCGACATTTGTTACGTCACATTGTTCTTATTCGACCACCGCGGCACCACTATGGGATTCTAGGGCACAATTATCACTATACTATTCACAAATGTAGGGTAGGGGTGTGCAAGATTGCGCAGTGTATAAGATTGCGCAGAGCGATTATTCACTCAGGAAGCAGTTGTTGGCGACCATCTTCAGTTGAAAGCTTCCTACCGACATTCTAACTGTACCGGCACAAAAATTTACGTTTTTAATACAATTTCCTTAAATTTATTTGAAAATAACTAAATTTGATACCAGTCTTACATAATTTAGGTCTTTTATAAACGTGGTTACAGTAAATATAAACCAGGTAAGTTGTTCTTATCTGTTTATTTCTATCAAATTACTCTCGAAGTGTGTTTCGCCTGAGTCAGTACGACATTCAAGTCAATAGATGGCACTTGTGGTATTTTAAAGCTGTTTATTACTCATTGTGCAAGAATGCGCATAGCTATCGTGTACAAGACTGCGCGCGAATTCTTGTACACTGAATCATATTTTATTTGGAATTCGTTTTTCATTAGCTATATGTAAGCTGTTAAGCTTATTAATAGCTAAAAAGAAAAGTGGAAAGTCTTTACCTAAAAAGAATAAGACTGTTAAGCCAAAGAAGCCAGCCAATGCACCCAAGAAAAAAATATGGTCATGTCCAGGCTGCTCAGAAGTGTACATTGAGCCAATTACCGAAGACTGGATTGAGTGTATTTGTTGCAAAGAATGGTGGCATGACAAATGCACGACATACGTGGGTCGCGCGCACTTCCAATGTGATGTTTGTGAGTAGGTAATGCGCATTGACCAATATGCGCAAACTTGCACACCGGGGCCGCGCACTCTTGTCCGCATACTTTGTGCAAGAGTGCGCATTTAGGACGCAGCAATTTTTTGAAATATTTCCTAAAATGTTACCTTTATATTTTTTATAATATTTTTTTTTCATAGGCAGATAACCTAAATAAACGAATAAAGACTGAAGTTGATTCTAAACTGCTGCGTATTTTTTGTAGAAATCATAGTAGCTAAAGTGCGCAGTCCTGCACACCCCTACCCTACTAATATGATAAAGCTGAAGAGTTTGTTTGTTTGGACGCGCTAATCTCAGGAACGACTGGTCCGATAGAAATTATGCTTTTTGTGCTGAATATGTAATTTATTGACTTACTGTCAATAAATTATGATATCATAAGCCGTAGCCATGCGAGTATTTTTGAAAGATCCAGACCATCGTTATCTGTCTTCTTTTGTTCTTATAGTGCGTATGGCCAATTCAATTGTTGGAGTTATATAATAATTCATGTCCGACACAATATCGTGCCTCCAAGGCACGGTAGCACTGTAATGTAAATTATTTAAACAAGTGCTTACCTACCCATTTGGTGACATAAGCAAACGTTACTACACTACTAACGAAATTTCGAAGCTATGAACAATACAAGCTGTCAGACTTCTATGTTCAGACATTTATTAACAGATATTGCACCCCATCATAGGATTATATTTAAATTTTTATTTACAGACTTACGCCTGTATCCCCGAAGGGGTAGGCAGAGGTGTAATCTCACACCCACATTTCGCTATGAATTTTTAAGTCCCACGTAGTACGGGGCGAGCCTATTGCCGTACAGGGCGCATTACCAGACTCCGTGCTGCTACTGAGAATTTCCTAACGGAAAAATCCAATAACACTTTGCCCGACCCGGGAATCGAACCCGAGACCTCCCAATCCCACGCGCACATTTCAAACTCAAACTCAAAATCATTTATTCATGTAGGCTACAAAGTGACGCTTATGAACGTCAAAAGTTAAAGTTAATTACTAGATGATTCTACATTTACATTTATTTATCCTGACAATAGGATTATATTGTCCGAATTTTTCATTTAAATTGAAAAAGGTAAGCGTGGTAGGTATATATAATATATACCTACCAGACTCAGTTCATTCGATGATAATAATGTATTTTGCGGCATCTGTACACAGATAAGGAATGTGTTCATATTTTCTGTTAAGTAATCACATCGTGGCGGGTAACGATAATTTGATTGCCGTTGTAACTCCTATGTTTTGATGCGGAATAATCAATTACAAATAGTAAATTGATTTATAGTAAAGGATAAAATAATGTAATAAAATAACTTATGCCAATTATTACTTACGTATTTCTAATATATATTTATAGATTATAAGCCCTTGTTAGAAATTGTCTAAGTACCTACTAAATAAAATAAACATTCAATTAAATAATTCTAAAATCATTCAAATGACTTTGAACCGATTTCAATAAAAGGTTTTCAACTGAATTTTTATAGCTGTCATTTACTAAACGATTCTGAAAATTATTTTCTTGTTTCGTAGGCTTTTCCTTCCGGCTTCCGGATTCATCTAAGTTTGAGGCATGAAATTTGAAGTCAGTTTATAAGTAGAGGTCTTTTTTCTCGACTCCTCTTTTGCCGCCTGTCCCCGCTCGCTTCTCAGTGGGTATAGTTCAAGAAAGGCGGAAGATTTGTGTTCATCACTAGCTGTAAGGCTATAATACACAGTGTATTATTTTTGATTATTTACAATTTATTTGAAGACAAAATTTAAAATAAATCTAAGAAACTAATATTACATGACAATAAAGCATTCAAACAAAATTCGCAGAGCTTTTCGTAAATACATATTTATCGAAAATCGATCGCAAAGAGACAGTTTTGCTCTTATTAAAGTTCGTTAAACTATAGCAGACTTCAAATTTTAGAGTATTTATCAAGCTTTAAAGCAAATTGTAGTCCGAGTTTTTAGATAAATGACTTTGAAATATTATCCCGATATGAATAAGTATCGACCAAACAGCTCGCATAAAACAAACTCAAGTAGCGGCGAACTTGATATTTCTACGAGAGATCCTACAAGCTTTGTAAATTAGATAATCTAATTTATAAAATTCTCGTGTCACTGTTTTCGTTTCCATACTCCTCCGAAACGGCTTGACCGATTTTGATGAAATTTTTTGTGCTTATCCGGTATCTATGAGAATAGGCCAACATCTATTTTTCAAAAAAAAAAAAAAAAATGCAAAACAACGTTTGCCGGGTCAGCTAGTGCTATATACACCTTACAATTGCTCTTTTATTATGAGCCACTTACGACCTAGATTTTAGAGACCTTTTATTTCTTTTATTAAACGCCTAAAAAAGGTTTGTGGTAATTAGTCGCACAGCAATTTGATAAAATTGCTGTGCGACCAACAAACAGCAATCGATTTATATACACGTGTCGGCGATTCGATCGATTTATATACGGCGTCGAGTTATAATAACAAAGTGTGCTAATAACTCAAAGACTCATTAATGAGCACTTATTATTCAGGATTCGGATGTCAACGAGAAAAAGAAAACGCGCCGCAAAAAGCGAAGAAACTCGTCGCATCACTAAACATTGTTGATCGAGATAAAGTCAAAACGACCCAAATCCCGTCAACGGCCACACTTTAAACACGACAAAACCGCAAGTTGAGCGAACCGTGGAAACAGCACTTAGTACGTATTAGTGCGACCACCGACTGTCGGACCGCGCCCCTACCCGCCGCGTGCCCATAAAATCAATTAGTTTTAGACTAATCATCCGAGAGGATGGGTCACTCTCGACGCAAGTCATCCGATGAATAATTTGCTGTAGGGCGATTTCAAGAGTCAAAGTTGAGACACCAGTCCCACTTATTTATTGCACACTCGCACTAAGTCCATAAAATATTAATTTACGAGCGTCGATAGATTTTCAATCTTTTGAAACTTGTTTAACGCTTTTATAAAGTTTTAATGATTTAAATTTTAATCGTATTACTTTGTTAGAGGTGTTGATCACGTCTTATCGAGTACTAATTGCAAGCAACATAATATCATTCAAGTTTATAGATATTTCCCGAGCTAAAAATAAATTAATACAACAGAAAATAGAACAGTGAAATAGGTTGTATTTGCTGTTCCATTTTCAATAAATGCTTTAGACTTTATGACAAAAGATGAACCATACTATTACACAAATCTTAAAAATCGAAGCATGTTATAATAACTTGTTTGTTGTAAATTCTTGTGCTTAATGGTGTGAATTGACTATGTGCTCTATATTTACATTATACCTTACTAAATATAGCATAACATTAACACACATATCCAGCTTCTATTCACAATTTACACATCTAGTAACGGCATCTAATTAACACGAGATAATCCTCATCGGTGAAACAAAAGCTGATAGCACTAATAACGCTGGTTAATCGAGTAACAAAAGTGGAGTGGTGTTGAACGTTCGCGGGAGGGCTGTGAGGGCGTGAGGGCCCTCGACGCCCGAGTGTGGCTAAAACACTCCACGACGCACTCAGGTCACAAAGTCCAGCATCAACCACTATCCATTTTCACCAACTATTCGGCTTCACACGAATACCTTGCTCATTTCAAAGTTTAATACATGCATTATATTTCAAAAGATGTTTGAAAGTGATATCGTTTAAAAAAGCTTTTGTTAAAACTCAGGTTCCTATTAAAGCAATATGGTTCACCAGTTTCAGTCAAAATTATGGCACAAGGACCATAGACAAATAAAATGGTAACGGTTTTTAGTTTTATAAACACTATTTCAATACTACTCGTACTATATGTTGAAACAAATAAAATGTTTCTGCATTTTAATTGCAGATGACTAGCACATCCAACCAAAAAGTCATAATAATAATTTTCTGAATAGGAATCAAAACAACATATCGACAGTCACAAAACCATTTTGTGCCTTCTCCTAACAAGAAACAATATATTTCATTCACAAATTCTCAAAAACCGTATAAAGACAAAAAGTGTTGTATAAAGCTCAACGACAATTCACTTAAACTCTGCGTGAGACAATTATTCAGTAAGTCGAGCCTTCCATTTATTTACTCGCAATAGAAATAAAATAAACACAGATATTATCTGAGGCTAATTAGCGGTACAAAGTGAAAGTTGATTGTAAGCACATGCTAGTTAAGTTTTTCCAAGTTGGTCGTGAGCCGCTCGCGAAACTTTTAATTGTTTTACCATTTCATAAGATGGAAACCGGCCAAACCGTTGTCGGTTCTACAACTAGCTGTATCGTTTATTAATTTGTGTTTTAATCATAAAGACATAATTATTATAAGTGGTATTCTTGTTACTAAAATTGTCTCTAATTGTGTTTTTATTTTCTTTACTTAATGGGGTTTCCAATTTAGTTTTTAGTTACTTAATATTTAAAAAAATTGACTGTTTTTCTTTAATTTATTCGTAAATTTTACCTTTTGGTGCTTGCTGTGACACCTTAGAATGTTGTACATTTAGCTTTATCTTATTACTTCTGTTTTATATTATCTATTACAATGTTACAACTACTGGTTATCCTAAATAAATAAATACAGTCCTCCCGTGGAGATAAGCAAAAAAATGTGTACCCGAGCTAAGATTTTATTATCATATACATATTTGATTTTATTTTTAGGTTGCTTTCCCGCATGTATTAGCTAACAAACTTTTAATTACTTTTTATTATTAACAATGTTTTTTTCTATAAACTTGTAAATTAGTAAAATGTAATCATTTAGCTTATTTTAAGTCATTCTTTAGTAAGTAAACTTAAATACTTAAAAGTTGGGTTTATTTCTGTCTAAAAGATTTACGCTTATTTATTTTTACTAAGAAGGGCACGAGCTTACTATAAGGTATGATAATTAGATAATAATAGCTGCAAGATAGAAATTCCCGAGTATTAAAACTAGTTATCATCAATGATCACTGCTGCTGTCCCTCGCTACATAGATGACAATGTAGAGTGAATTTAGGTGGCTAACTAAACAAAAAATACTTTTGAGATATTTACCACCCAACCGATACATCCCACGTAAATCCATTACCACACTATTCATAAAAACAAACATCGAAGCCACGGGATGATCTTATTTTATTATATTTCTACTACTCACATCTGTGTAAATGTATCCCGGGTTTACCCACGCCCCGTGATAAATGCCCAGCGATTTTTTCGCTCACTGGTCTATTTGTAGTACGAACATATGTACACATACTAAGGGTAGTTTACCACCGGAAAATAAGTCCAATCTAGAGAAGAGATATCCAAATAAAAAATTGATATCCATTTAAGTTGTGACATGTCCACTGTCACTGTTCACGTCTGTTCGATACAGAGATAGTTTGTTTTATGGCTTATGTAAGTCAAATTCGATATTACTGAGAGGTTAGACGTAAGCTATTAAAACAATTGTGAATAAATGGTAGAGGTATACAATACCTCTCTTAAGAAATTAAGTTTTAGTTGCATACATATTATTTTACTTTTAGTCAGTATACATCAAAGCTATTTGTCTTTTTCAGTCTGTCCATCCTAAGGTTGCCTGGAAGAAATTGCACTTTGCGATAAGGCTGCCCTTTTGCATTTGATATGTCACATTTAAGTCATTTTCACCGAATTTGTACCAACATTAGCACAATAAAGCCCCATAACTTGAATGTCGTTCATATCAACGCCCAGAGTATTCCTGCCCACTTCCAGGATATGCTGACTACTTTCGACTGTAAAAATATCCATGCTATTCTTATTTCCGAATCATGGCTGAAACCATGTCTCTCTTCTGTTTCTTACACTTTACCTAATTTCCGTTTAGTAATAAACGACCGTACTGTTGGCTGTGGTGGCGGTGTTGCCATTTATCTCCGTAATCATATTCCTTACAATGTTATTGATATGTCAGCACAGCCACCTCCGCTTAATGCAGGTGAACATCTCTTTTTAGAACTAAGTCTCGCTCATACGAAGGTTCTGCTTGGTGTCTATTACTCGCCTAACTGCCATATAAATTATTTTTCATCTTTCGAGCGTGTTTTAGAAACTCTTACAACTTCTTACACTCATACAATAATCATGGGCGATTTTAACACTTGTCTGTTAAAGCATGACTCTCGCTCTTCTTCCTTATGTAGAATAGTGGAATCCTGTAACCTGTCTATTCTTCCTCTAAATGCTACACATAACTTTCCGAATTCAACTCCTTCTCTTCTTGATCTTATCTTTGTTTCTTCACCTTCTCTTGTCGTCAAGCATGGTCAATTTTCAGCTGATGCATTCTCCTACCACGACTTAATTTTTTTCTCGTATAAACTTCGTCCTCCTAAGCCTAAGACTAAAATTCTTCTGCAACGTCATTTTGGTGGCATGGATGTGGAGAGTCTCCGTAGTGATGCTCGCAACATTAACTGGGAATCTGTGGAAAGCGCTCAATCCATCGACGAAAAAGTTGAAAAACTGAATAGTGCAATTATTCGTCTATTCGATATTCATGCTCCAGTCCGTGCAATAAGAGTTAAGCACTTGCCTTCGCCGTGGCTAACTAAGGAAATAAAAAATCTGTTATCAAAGAAAGCAATGGCTAAAACCAAATACAAATGTCGACCGACTCCTAGCAATTGGGAAAGCTATATTGCGATTAGAAATCACTGCAGCAAGGTGTGTAGGAACACACAACGCCAACACATCCATAAATCTGTTGAGAGCGAAGACCCAGCTAAAGTCTGGAAATTTCTAAGAACACTGGGAGTTGGAAAGTCTACACAATACATGATCACAGTTCCAATAATATTGACATCGATTTACTAAATCAGCATTTCACTTCTTCGTCGCAATTTGATGCGACTACTAAAGCTAAGACTTTAGTCGATCTTTCCACGCTTCCAACTCCAAATTATCCACATTTCGTCTTTAATCAAGTTTCTGCGTGTGATGTTAAAAGGTGCGTATTATCGATTTCTTCCAATGCTGTCGGTAATGATTGCGTCAGTCGTAAGATGATTCTTCCTATCCTAGACGAAATCCTCCCCATCCTTTGTCATATACTTAATTATTCCTTATCCTGGGGCGTATTTCCAACTGCTTGGAAAGATGCCCAAATTATTCCTTTGCCCAAAAAATCAAAACCTACTTCCTATTCTGACTATCGTCCTATTTCCGTGTTACCATTCCTTTCTAAAGTGCTCGAGCGCCTAGTCCATGTCCAACTCACTACTTTTCTTAACAAGAACCTCCTATTCAATCCTTTACAATCCGGATTCCGTCCTGGTCACAGAACCGTTACGGCACTGACCAACATTACCGACGACATTAGGTTCGGTAAGGAGAAAGGCAATTTAACGGTACTTTGTTTACTGGACTTTAGTAACGCCTTTAATACCGTTGATTTCCACACTCTACTCGGTATATTACGCTCTATTAACATATCTCCACCAGTGATTGATTGGTTTCATAGTTACCTGTTTGGTCGTCGGCAGCGTATACGGGTCGAAGACTCTTTCTCTTCGTGGTGTAATACGACAGCCGGCGTTCCACAGGGTGGCGTTCTCTCTCCATTACTCTTCTCAATTTTCATAAATTCCATCTCCTATCAACTTCAGTCATCCTACCACCTTTATGCAGATGATCTTCAAATTTATACACAGGCACCTGCACATGAGCTGTTTGAAGCATTTCGCATCATGAACTCCGATTTAGAACGGATATCTGCTTGGAGCCTGAGATTTGGTTTGCAGATCAACCCTTTGAAAACACAGATTATCGTTGTTGGTAGTCCCAGGATGATTTCTCGCATTGACTGGAATCTGCTACCCCAAATTACTTTTGGTGGTATCCCAATACCTATAAGCGATTGCGTGAAGGACTTAGGTGTTTATATTGACAAAACTCTATCTTGGGGACCACAAATCACTGAAGTTAGTCGCAAATTGTTTGCTGCGGCGGGGACTCTGCGAAAACTGCGGAACTTTCTGCCGATTGCCACTAAGATTGCACTTGCAAACTCTCTTCTATTACCTATCCTTGACTATGCCGATGTCAGCTATCTAGATCTCACTGAGGAGCAACTTGATAAGCTTGAGCGTCTTCAAAACTTCTGTCTTAGGTTCATATTTGGATTACGTAAATATGATCACGTTTCTAATTTCCGCAATAAGCTCAAGTGGCTGCCAATTCGCCTTCGGCGGAATACTCACATTCTTTCCTTACTCTATAATATTCTCTTCAATCCTTCTTCTCCATCTTATTTGAAAGAACGCTTCAAGTTCCTAAGTGACTCTCATTCAAGATCGGGTCTTAGGTCATCGGTAAATTTGAGATTGGAAATTCCAAAGCATTCCACTACATTTTACGATAAATCCTTTACTGTTCAAGCGGCACGGTTGTGGAATGCATTGCCTGTTTCCATCAAACTGGCTCAAAATATCACATCCTTTAAAAAATTAGTTAAAAACCACTACTTATCTCTTTAACTTTCCATAACATTGTCAAACTCACACTTTCTTTTTCTCCCTTTTTTTACTATTGTCTACTCCCATTACTTAATTCACTATATTATTGTATGTATATATGTATTGTATGTATATATGTATTTATATTATAGTATATTTATTAGTTTATTTGTATAGTATAGTGTGTATTCATATTTTGTATCACTAGTATCCTACTACGCCAAAACTGCCCTATGTCTGGCTCCTTACTTCTCTTTTTCCATAAGGGTTGCCTGTAAGAGATTGCTTTTTAGCGATAAGGCCGCCGTTTGTGCAACATATATTTATCTATTGTAATTTCTGTGTTAAATTCATTTGGTGTACAATAAAGATTATTATTATTATTATCTTTATTCACTAATTTTATCTCATCGTCTTATTTTACATAATTAAATCACTCTTATAAAAATACAAATAAAATTTAACCATATAAAATAGGACCGCGGAGACCCACCGGTACCGGGCACAGGGACCAAGCTACCGGTGGTTAGGGCTCCAGAGAGAGGAACCTCCGAACTATGCGCGTCGTGTCCAACAATACTGCCTTTTGTATGGAGGACTTGATCCAGCCGCCTAACGAGAGCCTCTTGAGATGGTGATCGAGGCTCTTGGCAATGAGACCATTAACTGACACGACTATCGGTACAATGATCGCCGAGTCCACATCCCACATGTCGACAATCTCGTGAGCCAGGTCCAAATACTTGATTTCCTTGTCTTTTTCGGCCTTCACGAGATTCTCGTCATGGGGAATAGTGACATCAACGATCATTGCAAGGCGTTCTGATCGATCTATCACCACGATATCGGGCTTGTTAGCCACGATAGTCCTATCGGTGTTGATAGATCGATCCCAGTACATAGTGGCACGGCCATTTTCGAGAACTGGATCGGGCACATACCTGTAGTATGGTACTTCAAAGGGTACAAGGCTGTATTTTAAGGCAAGCTGCTGATGGACGATCCTGGCTACTTGATTGTGTCTGTGCAAGTAGTCGCCGTTGGCAAGACGAGAACTACCGGAAACTATATTATGTCTGCGGGATTCGCCGGTCTGGTGACACGCCCGACATATGTCAACAGTCCCATCCTTCAGAATATACTTACGGTAGTTGTTCGTCATGACAACTTCGATCATAATTGCACAGACAAAACCTTCGGTCTCTGCAAATAGATCACCGAACCGTAGCCAAGCAACTGATGACATGAAGTCTACATCAGGCCTATGTAAGGCCCGATAAAAACGTCCATGCAACTCCTTGCCCTTCCATACATCCCTGCGCTCCTCAATACTTAGTACAACAGGTTTGCGCCAGCTCTCTTTTGCCAGACCCAACGGGGTAAGTCCGTTGTCTACAGCAACAATATCACGATGCACACCCGTGTCCGTCTTGAGAAAATATTGTCTAAGGTTGTACACCTCGCGGTTGTGGAGGTCCTTAGCACTTAAGAAACCACGACCACCACATTTCCGCGGGATGTACAACCTCATTACTGACGACCGCGGGTGATGCATTCGATATTCAGTCAATAGACAACGGACTTTTCTGTCCAAGGCGTCCAGTTCTGATTGAGTCCATCTGAGTATGCCGAAGGAGTACGCTAAGACTGGCATGGCCCAACCATTATAGGCACGCACCCTGTTGCCGCCTAATAAAAAACTTTTCAGTATTTTCTTCAGGCGGCCAAAGAAGCGCTCCCGCAATGATTGTTTCATGGCGGTCTCAGCAATACCTAAGGCCTGCGACATACCCAGATACTTGTAAGTCTCGGTTGCAGATAGAGATCTAAGTTTTGTGGAATCTGAAAGCTCTATTCCATCAGATTCCACAATACCACCTCGTTTTACATACATGACCGCACACTTATCCACACCAAATTCCATTTTGATAGAATTACTAAAAGTTTCAGTTACTTTTAGTAACGCTGTCAATTGGAAAGTGGTGGGGGCAAATAGTTTAAGGTCATCCATATAAAAAAGGTGGGATATAACTTGACCTCTATGCTGCAACCGATAGCCTAGCCCAGACCCCTCTAGCAGAGTGCTGAGAGGATTCAGAGCTAGACAAAACCACAAGGGACTTAAACTTTCACCTTGGAATATACCCCGTTCGATCTTTAGAGGAGCACCGCAATCGCGAATCTGCCGACACCCTGGATAGCGAAGGACCGTACTCCACTGCCCCATACATGCTTTCAAGAAGGTGCATAGAGTTATATCGACTTTATATAACTCCAGCACCCTCAAGAGCCACGTATGTGGCACGGAGTCGTAGGCCTTCTTGTAATCTATCCAGCATGTCGCCAGATCCTTTCGATTGCGACGCACCTGCTGGCTAATGGCCATGTCAAATAGGAGTAGCTCTTTTGTACCACGGGCCCCATTCTTACATCCATTTTGAGCCACTGACATAATGTTATTATTTCTTATATGTGATAACATCTTCGTCCTCAAAATGGATGTAAGAAGTTTATACATAGTCGGTAGACACGTTATCGGTCTATAATTTTTGGGGTCCGTGGTACAACCTGACTTAAAGAGCAGGTGAGTGATACCAGTTGTCATAAAAGTTGGGATCGAGCCCGATTCCAAAGATGCCTGGAATTGGGATGCCAACCGAGCATGGGCACTACGTAGCCATTTCAACCAGAAGTTGTGCAGTCCGTCCGGTCCCGCTGATTTCCAGTTAGATAATGAACGGACTGCACAAGCTATATCCTTTGTTTCAATGGCTACGCTCTGCATTTGAGGTATTCCCTCACATGCTCGCTTAACATCCCCAAACCAATCACCCTCAGTGTGGCTGATGGGCATCGACCAAATGCTGCGCCAGAAAGCGTTCGTTGCCTCAGCATCCGGCAGACGCCCATCATCCACACTTGGATCAGTCCGCTCCCAACTTCTATACACCCACCTTTCATCTTTTTGGAATGCCCTATTCTGGGTGTATCGGTCCACACGCCTTTTGTACCGTCTTAAACGGTTTGCCCACGCACAAACTTTTTGCTTCAGGTAGTCGATGCGTTCTGTGACTCGTGATTCGTATTCTTGGCGACTAAGGCCCGTACCTAAGAACGCCCGAGTCACAAAACGCATCACTCTCGGTCTTGTATTGCCCGACCTGAAGCAAATTAGCTTTCCGATGAGCGCCCTGGCCTCAGCGATACGACGCTCAATCCTGCACTGCCAGGCTGGTACAGCATTAGTTCGAGGGGCAGTATTACTACCATTTGGTATTTTAATACCTGCCACTCGACACGCTGTAACAGCCGCACAGTACAGAATCGAGTGGGTATCGCTAAGATCTTCACTATTGTCCAGGGCACACACCAGCGCTATATTTTTCTTGTGTGTGGGCAAACGCGGTAAGCGAGGCCTATCTGCGGTATTCACAAAACGATACTCCCGAATAGTGCACTCCAAAGTACTCCTTAATTCATCTATGTACTGGGTACTTACTTGTGTATCCCTACTATGCACCTCTTCAACAGTCCTTTGCGGTCTGACAATATTTGCAACTTGTAATTCACTACTCGTAGAAGAAGGGATAGGCGGGTTACGTAGTAAGTCAGATCGTAGCCTCTCAAGTGCGTCGTTATCCAGCAAGCGGCAGCGCTGGATAGCCCGCACTTGATCCGACAGTCGCTGTGCCGAAACGTTGACAGCTGGTTCGAAGCCCTGAAACAGAGGCAGCATGCGGTCACGATACGCCGTAAGGTTGGTACCTCCCTCTGTAGCCACAAAATATGCCCGCATGACGTTTTCATTCATAGTTGTAGTCCATTTCATGCGGTGCACATTACCACCGAGAGCGGGGGCCCTGTTCGAGACCGGTGGATCTCGGGGTCCCAAGCGTAGCGGTGGCCGGCCTCTCCCACGGCGGCGTACGGGTGTTGGTGACGTCGGCGGGGAGAAATACTCATCGCTTGACGAGCTCGACGCCTCTATGATTGCCGGCAACTCTGTTGTAGGTGCCGGCGGCTGCGAGGCGGAGCTGAGCGACGAGTCCGGGGATGTATTGCGTGCAGCTGCTGCCCTAGCTCTTGTCAACATAATATCATTATCATCTCCTCGTTGTAATTATAATTATATGTTTATTTACACTTTTATTTGTCATTGACCTTAGATGTCATCAGTTGAGTAATGTTTTTGTATCTTCTTTTCATAATGTATTATATGGTTTCTTGTTATAATTATATGTTTCTCAGGTAAAGAAGTATTTCTTGTAGTCAAAAATATATATATGAATCCAAAAATATGATTTAAAATAGAAATATAAATATTCGAGGAAAATAATTTATGTCGTCTTGTTGACGTGTTGCTAGGTTATTATTATTATTATTATTATTATTATAAAGAATTATCTATCTATATTACGTAGACTCACGCCTGTTTCCCGAAGGGCTTTTAGTTTTGTCTTATTTAAATTAGGCTATGTTGGTCATTGAAAAATACATATTCCAAAGTTCTATGGAAGAGCTTATTTATTTTCTTCGGCTGATTTCTTCTGATAAAATCACAATATAGCCATTGTCCCAGAATAAAATTTGTCATTAGTTACGAGTACATTATCCCCCTAAGAGGTCTACATCAGTAGTTTCATACATAGTAAACCCTTGTCAGTGATCAGCTAAGAACAATAAAATAATACAGAATTTCATTTTATAACGCCCGTAGTTAATAGTATTTTTATATATATATGAAATTAAAACATTCTCATAAGTAATTTTCTATTATACACATACAAAGTGCAAATGTTCCTTTTGCGTGCTTTTCGCACGCGAATCGAACATTTCATTATGAGTACCTACCTTACCTCATAGTAATAAAATGATCTACAGCCTAGTGCCTAACAGTCTATTGTAGCTATCTGCCACGCCGTAGCACTTTGCTACGAATTGATAAAAATATGTTGTTGTCATAACCGTTTTCAGTTAACGGTTGTATGAACATTATTAGTAGGATTCTGATGGTAAAAACACTTTTATGATTACGCGATATTATGGCAATCAAATACTGAATAATAAGAAATCGTATGGGTATCCATTTCTAAATTATTCATTGAAGTTTAAAGGACCCATGGGCGGTTAAGAGTTGTTAAAGATTTGGATAACTTATTTCATCATCATCATCAGCCTTTAACAGTCCACTGCTGGACTAGGCCTCTCCTTTGAAAGAAGGAATTGGCCTACTATACCACGCTGGCCAAACGGGTTGGTATAGGGTTTGTATCAAGTTTTCCTTCTCTTACAGTGCTGTTCTCTGCATAATATGCTCCTTCTGTCGGCTCTTACGACACACATGGGATGATATGGGGTGGTGACAATCCCTATTCTTAATCCGTCACCACACGGACAATAACTTATTAACTAATTTGTTGGGCTAAAATATAATAATTACTTATGGTGGCATAACTTTATTATTATGTTATAAAAATAAACTATATAATGATGCAAAATAACTAAACTTTACCGAATTTGCTTATGTAAAGTATAATAAGTGAATGTTAAATAAAATATTAGGGAATAATCCGCCTGCACGAGTCTTGTACCAGACACAAATGATCGAAATGACAAAACAATAAAAATAAATAAAAGATATAATAATAAACATAATGCGGTCATAACAATACCATTCTAATTAATATGAAGTATAACTTATTTATATACAATGTTGCAACTTGTATAGAACATATGATGTACTACTAAAGTTGGGTTTTGGCGGCACGGATATTAAACCTGATATGGCACGATTGATCTTTACGATCAGGATTGGTGCATAAAAGTGGCACCAAATTAATGAGATTAAAGTAATATAGTAAAACAGTTACTAAAACAATGTAAACAAAACATATTTCTTGAACTTTAACAAAAAATATTCAACATGCCTGGCAATTAACGGAACATACAATTGTGAACAGAAAAAAATGGACAAAATGCCCAAACATATTTGAAACAACATTAACAGCCTTTCTTTTTTATACCTTTTTAAATATCATTCTCAAAGTATTTCAGCGTTAAGCCAAATGAGCCATATTTCTCGCCACTTAGGTACAAAACTGCATTTTCTTTCGAAGAAAAATACTTTCTATGTATAAAAATGAAATGTGTCACAGAAATGTTCAAATGGGCTGACGTTTTTCTTACTCAGCGACTATCGACTTTGCAAAACCCTGAAAAAGGCATTTTCTTCATCTGCTTTTAGTCGCGTTAGACTCCTTAACTTCGATAATTATAGTTTGATATCGCCTTCGCATTAATAGACTCTAAAGGACTAGTTAGATCATTCAAGTAAACGTAAAAAAAATGCGAGTTCTTTTTGGAAAATAATGAGAAACTGAACAAGAAAAATATTTGCCGACCGAATTGAAAACCACTTGTTTGTTGAACTTGGATAAAAATACTCGTTCCTCAAATACAATAAATTTCACCTTCTACCTCACAATTTGTACAATGTGTAGCCCAATCTGTGATCTTTATTTTTATTTTATTATTTAGGCTTTATAAATATGCAAAACATGAGAACTTAATAAAATGAATTCAATTCCTAAAATTACTTTGCCAGCTCATGTTCTCGAAATACATGTTAAGTCTACCCGCACTAGGTCACCATGGTGGACCACGACCTAGCCTTTCTCAAAACAAGAATAGGTCTGTTCCCAGCAGTGGGACTAATTATGAATCTAGTACTTACATAAAGTTGAAGAATTTCTTTGTTTGGTTGCTTGAACGCGCTAATCTCAGGAACTACGAGTCCGATTAGAACATTCTTTCAGTATAAGATAGCCCATTTATTGAGGAAGGCTATAGGCTATATAACATCACGCTATGAGCTACGGGACCGAAGCAGTAGCCTTAAATAACGCGTGTGCAACCGCAGGCTCATCTAGTCTTGTTATAAATGAGTGATGATGAAAATGGATACGTAATATGTTAGTTATTTCTTATTATGTTGTTTTCATAACTGTAGTTTATAACCAAGTTTAATCATTTACTTATTTGGAGACTGTTTGCGTATAAGTGCAATCAATGGCACCAAGAACTCGTGGAAATTGAGCTATTTGTAAAAATTTAACCACACTGTTTTAGTGTATTATAATATAAGTAGGTACTAGTTATAAAGCCTGGCTATAGCTTTGAATGTATTTTGAACTATTCTGCACGCTGAAGAATTTACGACACCGACAAAATCAGCAACAGAAATAAGCATAGTAACCAGAGCATAGAATCGACGCCTTAATAGAAGCTGGTGAAGAGGTGCGATACCATTATTACAGCAATAAGAAATTAAATGTATTTTAAGGCACTGAATTTAGTATTCATGTCACTCAAACTTAGGAAAACACACTTTGCAATAACTATAGTGTGGTTACTCACCGTTTTTGGGCTACTTGTATGTATGGCATAATTTTTATCGCTTCTATCTTCTTCTTGGTTGAAGTTCTTGTTTATACCAATCCAAAAGCTGTTCTAGAATTTTGATATCCCTATCACTATTTAAAATTTGCCATAATACTATTTAAAATTTCAAAATAAAGCTACAATATTAAGTAAGCGCTATCCGAATCTGCAAATTTTCAGGGATTGCTAAATTATGTGAAAGATGCAATCCAAAAGATTTGTCAACATAAAAAACAACGATATTGGGATCCATCAACTGCCATTTTAGAACAGAGGGCGATCCAAAATAGGTCAGAATCCCGATTTAGACCTCCCATGGATTCCTCGTATCTTTACTTCGCTGTTGCAGTTGATGGCTCGTGTATTGAAACCATAAAGTAAGAGTGAAACACATTTTATGAAATTTGGATGACAGATGTCATCTCTGATTGCTATCACTGGATCGGGATTGCTTATTTGAATCGGCCGTAAGTAGTCTCGTATTTCAATTTTAAAATAAAAGTTATCAGCACGCATCATTAAAACGCTGCCCAAGTCACTGTTATTTTATCCTGCAAGGGTTGTATCTGTCGTCATCGATTATGGATGATGCATTGAGAGTTTATATAACTATCATACATTTCTTTTTACTGATCTATTTTACTATGTAAAATGGTATTTTACGGCTGTTGCAGCCGCTTTGCCGTCTAGTGCTTCTGAACATCTCGGTTTCCATCCCTACACAGAACTAAAAATGTGATCCACAAATGGTTTTATCTTGTATTGAATCTGAGTGCTATTTAGTACCGTTGTTTTTTTTATAAAAACACTGTATCGAATGTTTATACCAGATGCAGGTAACTGTCTTATAAAACATACATCTATCATCAGCATGACACATTCCTAAAAACATACTTTCATGCCATAACTTTACTGTCCGTACCAAACATTTTCTATTAAATTAAAATGTCACCCTGAACGTATATTGCACCCATCTTTTCGCAATTTTTGCCTAATATAGTGCCACAAAACACAATCCACCTACACTCATTAAAGCACAATATTTCCAAAAATACCATTCCTAATTATTCAAGCAAGAACGATATTAAACTTTCATAAAGTACGTAACATCGAAAAATTGCTCGGAAATGATTATTTCAACAGATCGAGAGGAAAAAAAAGGTTAAAGTTCACATCAATTCAGCTCTATGGACCATACAATTACAGTTGGACGATTTACGTGGCCATATGGCCGTAGGGATAGTGGTAAGGTCACGCTTTCATCTGATATTTGACAAGGCCGGCAGTCGGGTCTGACATGTCGTTATGCCGCCACATCAAACGCTTCAAAGCTTGAGGAAAGTCTGAAGACGGTGGTACATTGTTTACATCGCAAACATACATGTAAATAACCGCGGACGCCTACATCGTTAAATATTCATATTGCTGGAACACATGATCAGAGAAAACTCAAGTGTATGACATAATACTGTCAATACCAAAGATATCAGCAGATATGCCTGACGGCAAATATTGTACACCTTTTGTAAGCAAATATTGGCGCCTATT
The DNA here is from genome assembly GCA_944739405.2 of Euclidia mi. Lineage (NCBI taxonomy): Eukaryota > Metazoa > Arthropoda > Insecta > Lepidoptera > Erebidae > Euclidia > Euclidia mi. The sequence goes on from OX123193.2 coordinate 41,103,235, forward strand.
CACTACCGCCTCATAGAATTGCTTAGCTATTTATATTAACAAGCGCTGACCTACGGTCATGACATGTTAAAGATTTAGTACATTATACTGAAGCCATTGATTGGCGGTCGAATTTTACAGAAAATTTTAACAATCAAATAATTTTCCAAAAAACAGCAATGTAGATATGAACACGAAAACTCCCATTATCAGCTGTTACGGCCCTACAGCGGCGGGCGGCAGCGACAGTGATAACGATATATGTATATATGTACAGTCGAACAACTTCCCGCTAGACCACTATAAGGGCGAGAATCACACAGCAAGACATCGTCGCTTCCAACGCTACTTTACGCACATTGACACTCGTATAAAAAAAACTAGTTTCTAGTGTGCTTCGACTCTATGAGCGAGCCAAGGGAATTTTTTTCAAACTGTTTCAGCGCCAACTTGTTTGATTGTATATGGCGCGCTCACTCCGCCGCGGCCGTGTGGCGGCCGATGTTGCGTCAAAGTAAACGCGCCATGTACATGTGTGATTCTTAGAATTGAAAAAAAATTAAGTGTGGGGCGGCAAAGTTTACTGTTTCGTAACATTATATGGAACAAAAAAATAGGAAAATTCGTACGCCTTTTCTTACACCCAGTATATTATGTGACATTCGATATGTTTTTAAATGGCAATTTATTCGTTGATTTGGAGCAGAAGCGTTTCGAATTTTGCATAATGTGCCATAACTTTTACGTACTTATTGAATGCACATTGCTCAGTCATCTTGGTCTTGGCTCTGAAAGCAAGACACTCAAGTAAAAAGAAAAGCTTTCATAAAAAGTGAATTCCTTTTCAATTAGCAGAAGTCAAGATAATTAAAAGCAGGTGCTTCGTATTCGAAAAGGCAATTGCATGTAAAAGACTCTTTTATTCCTAATATCTTTGACGTTTGCACTCGCGAATTAATATAGGTAAGAACCGGGTCGCACTGACCAGTTAAACTTGAACTTAACTAAATTTCCATTTTATATACGGAGCTGGTTGGTCTCGCGGCATAAATGTGCGCGTGAGATTGTGAGGTCTCGGGTTCGATTCCCGGGTCGGGCAAAGTGTCATTGGGTTTTTCCGTTAAAAATTCTCAGTAGCAGCACGGAGTCTGGTAATGTGCCCGGTACGGCAATAGGCTCGCCCCCTATTACGTGGGACCTAAAAATTCATGGCGAAATGTGGGTGTAATATTACACTTTTGCCTACCTCTTCGGGGATACAGGCGTGAGTCTATTAATACAACATAAAAAAATATACGGAGCGCAGTGTTTTAGATCCATAATTCTATTTTTTATCGGCATTTTGAACCTAGTTTAATTAATAATACATTTTACAACTTTTCCTGTTAACTTGGTCCTCATATAATGAAGTGTTGACTCGACGACTGATTTTAATATGGTCTAGAATAAAGTTACACGTAAGGAGAGTCGCTCGGTAGTTTAATCAGTGCTCTCATAATAAGATTTATCACAGGTCATTCACAGTATATGATATAGGTATTACTGAGAAAGGTGTGTTTTTAGAAAATTGTTAAAGAAAATGGTACTTTATAAAATGGTAGTGGTAGATTGATCTACGAATTGTGTTGCCATATTAGTCTTATAACATAACTTCCTTTAAGATGGTTTCTGATCGTGAGGTATCAAGTTCGACGCCTAAGTCAAGAATGTGTTCAATTATGTTTCTTAGAGTAAAATTCAGTTATAAACAACAGAAGACGCGTCGCCATCATTTAGGACGCACTAACACAGTTACAAAGATGAGAATGAGACAGCAAAATGTGCCAGTGTGTATTTAAAATGCTAAAATAAAGCACTTACTACAGGAGAAAAAAACATGGACCCACGGTTATACGGTAAATTAATAAAAAATAAGGCTAAGTTCAGCACGATATCTTTTTCAAGGGTGGCTTGAATGTCAAATAAATCTGGTACACATTTTAAACGTCGTTTTATGAGAAAAGCCCAAAATAGATATAGGATCGTGTCCTTATTCACATCTCGAGTTGTAATTACAGTGACTTTTAATTACGATTACTTCAGGACAAACTTCATATATTTTGGGACAAGTTAATCAAAATTTTCATCATTGTCGACATTTTCCATATTTTTATTACACCTTCAGTAAAACGAGCTCGCAAAAGATCTTAATTTTACTTAATATCGTAAAATATAATCTAAATGAACTGTAGTTAAAGGAGAACTCGCAAAAAATCCTTTTAGTCGTAAAATGAGTGTCAATAACAGGAGATGAAGGGGCACTTACTTTTTGCTACCTGAAACTTTCACACAACTCTTGAAGTTGTAATATTATATAGCGTTTGACAATTTTCGTGATTTACGAACATTATTGTGACTAATAGTTGTCGACTAACGGGTTAGAGCTTTTAATTCATGGTTACAAACTAAAGATTAAACTAATTAGATCAAGTTTGCAGACTGCTATTAAAAGTTATGAATTGAATCGAATATTAAAACCCACGGCATCTCAACGAAAATGGAGTACCCATTTAATTTTCTTCTCGCGTACCTAGTTGCAAAAGGACGCAATAAAACAGTAAACAAAAGCGGCATACATTTTAAGTAAATTTATTTCGTCTACATTTTTTATTTCGAGTTGTAGAACGTATTGCGAGCTTGGCACAGTTGTAAAGCGAACATTTCCAAATTCACGTCGGTGTTGCGATGCGCGCCGCGGACGCAACGTACGTATCCATAAAATTTTCAAATCTCGCACTTTAAATTAACAGTGTCATCTAGACATCGTTAATGTGCCTGTTTCCGTGGCCATTACACGTTTTAGTATGTCGTCAAATCGCAAAATCAAATCTCAATTACAGTTTTATGATGACGTCTGTAAAAGCGCTTTTTGATGTGACAGTGACGCACGCACGATTTCATTGCGACATGTGTCTATTGCACAACCAAACAATTGCTTGGAAATAAATGAGATTTGTAGTACTTTACGACGTATGTCTGAAGTCATAAACGTACACAAGAAACTTGGAACTTGTTTGTCGAGTTTAACGCTTTATGTGAAATGAATTTCTGCTCTCTATTCACAACAATGAAGAACGCCACGGTCAAATTCAGAGCCTGACTGAGAGATATATAGGACAGTCAAACATGCAACAGTAATTTGTTCAGTGATCCTCATACATATTGATTGATCATGATTTCTGTTTCCTAGGCCACGGCGACGTGGCCTAGGAAACAGAAATCATGTCGGTTAATGTAAAAGCAAGTATTTCTTTAATTATATGACAATTGTTTTTATTCTAACCTTAATATTATACAACTCAATTTATGATAATTGATAAAATACATTTTATACAACATCATTTCACACAGATTGCAATTTACAATCAATTCTAATCAAACGATCTCTAAAAAATACGTTTATTGGACAAAATATACAGACGATAAAGTGCCAGTGTCGTTCCTAAAACTCTTCATCATCTAATTATTATAATATCCTCAAAAGTTCTAAAATTTTCAAGTTAAGTAACACAAGAACAAGTCACATATGACTTTACCTCTTCAAAGTCAAACATTACACGTGCTTTACAATCACATCAACTTCTACGAACCATGTTTAAGAAAACCCCGTTCCTTATTTAACCGAAACTCAGTCCAACTTATGCACAAAGCGGATCAGTGCTTTGACATCAGATAGTTTTAATCTTTAACACAATATTATCTAGTCCAAAACCACAGAAGTCTTGCTAACAAGCTCCCTGGCACTGAGCAAGTTGGTGTAAGTCAGGCGAACTAACAAATAATGCTCAACTGTACCGGCTAGAGCTGCCTACTTGCTAAACAGGGCTTCGCTTTTTCCTAAATTATGTACCGTCAGACAATAGCAGTAGGACAATAGTTCAAGGAATCGATAATAGTGGATCAAGTATAAGTACGGTTGTATTAGGTACACGCGACGATATGAATATCAATATAGAGGTGTTGATATAATATGTAGAAGTGTTATACTCGAGGTATGTAATTACTTCTACAAAGGATTATTCTGATACGTAAGTACAAATACAGTTCACTGGCCGAAATATCGGTAATTTAAGGACTCGTTTAGATAGAAATGGGTATCGTGTACGTTTTTGGCGCTTCAACAAATAAATCACTATCCAGCTTGCTCTACGTACAATAATTCAATTTAATATTCAATTCTATATATGGGTATGTCACTGGAAGATAACAAGATCCGCAAGTTTATAAATTTCCTAGGTAATTTATAAACTTACGGATAGGATAGGTTAGGTTAGTTTATATTGCGAATCGTTTAAATTTGCGGTTCTCGTTATTTTTCGGTGACATATATAATTTTTTGTGCATGAATGGCGGTAGTAGTGTTATGGTTGGCTCGCCCTTTCATTTTGCGCTGAATGCCGTCGATTCGATCCATACACGGCAGTTTGTATAGTGCACAAATTTTTGTACCGAATCTGTGTGTCCGTAGATTGACCGTTGAAGCCAATCCCAACTCAGAACTCATTCCTAGTGTTTTATCTTTAAAAATAAAAACTAACATATCAAATCACAAAGCATAAACAAAATCTCTATTTCTTTAAAAGTAATGGGAAATATGGTCATCTAGGCATCATTCAATTACAAATTCCTGTCCACAAAGAAATGACTCGAGCAAAACCAGACATACGGCTGGTTTTTGAATTGAGAATTTCGCGTTGAGAACAATTTAAACACTAATTATCTCATACGTAGTCAATTTTCTCTTTCACATAAAATAGTTGACCATATTTTGAGTATTTGTGCTTGTAAAATTTCAAATTTGACATAACTTGTGATCAACTCCAATTCAACTCTATATTCGCGTTTCTGAAAACCTGAAAACATTTGATACTTGTCAAACCTTACTTAGCACTGATAAATTGAGAAAAAATTAATTATACAACTTTGGCCTTTTAACCCGTGATCACAAAGTAATATGACGGCTAGTATGTAAAACTGTCCACACAACGATTGCCAAGTAGCGAGTACATCACACTGACGTCTACACAACAAGAAGGTCCTCAAACAGAATTTATAGAAAAAAGGTTCAAAGACTATTAAATATTTGGAACTACGATTAAAATTCTAGTCATTTCAGTTCAGGAACAAATAGAAGGGATAGAAAATTAATCAAATTTTGCCTCTAGGGCAACAATTGTAGAAAACTCTTTTTTTTTTTTTAATTAATTTATGTCATCGTTTAGCTTTGCATCTGGTCTGATTTTATCATTTATTGATACGATCTGGTGATCAGTATCGGATAGCGTTGCAGTAAATGAGCCTCCACCAGCTTTTTTTAATTTTTCGGTTTCTCGTCTTTAGTGTAATTGGAAGATATCGTCTTCACATAACAACATAACATAACATATCTTCACGCCTTTTATCCCCGAAGGGGTAGGCAGAGGTGTATTACACACCCACACTTCGCCAGATATGTTTCGGTCCCAAAGTAATAGGGGGCGAGCCTATTGCCATCTACCGGGCACATTATTAAGCGAGCGATAATTAACATTTTTAATACACACATAACTTCGAAAAGTCAGAGGTGTGTGCCCGAGGTACCTGGGGATCGAACCCGAGACCATCGTCTCGGCAGTCCGTTACGTACACCAGTGGGCTACCGCCGCTTTTCACCTATCTTCTTCAAATTTTCCATTATAAATAAAAATAAGAGATTTCCGTGTTAAATCTATCCAAATAATTTCGCTGTGGCCTCCGTGGAGGTATAATTCTATATACCTTCATGGTGGCCGCCATGAAGGTATAATATATAATCATACCTCAAATATACCTGGCCACAAATATTTTGTATTTAAAAAAAAAACAAACTGACTTTGACATAACATACACGTTCCGTTTTCACTATTCAGAATTAAAAAAATTCCTACCAACTGTTCATTGAAAATTAAATAATCGTTGAAATAATTTTAAATACAACTTTATTTCGACTTTTTGTTTGTTTCTGCATAAAAATATTTAACTGAAAAGTGTGCTTCTTTATTTTATAAAGAAGGACAATTTTCCGTTAAATATTTTTATGCAGAAACAAACAAAAAGTCGAAATAAAGTTGTATTTAAAATTATTTCAACGATTATTTAATTTTCAATGAACAGTTGGTAGAATTTTTTTTAATTCTGAATAGTGAAAACGGAACGTGTATGTTATGTCAAAGTCAGTTAATTAATACGAATTTATGGTTAGTACCGGTTTTTTAACTTGTATCGGAACGAACTAGTGTTGTTCGGTGTGAGTTATTCATGTTTTGAAGGAAACTCAGTTGGAAGTGCTTTGAAAAAATCTCACTCTGACCTGTGAAACAGAAAATACTTAAGTTGACTTCAACTAGTTGAAAAATATCAACTGATTAAAGCTGAAATTCTTAATTCAGAAACTGGCCGATAATTACTTACTGCAGATATTTTTTATCTGGTAAAAAGATCGAACACAGAGACAGACAAGCACTCATTACAATATAAGTCATTGACGGTCAGTTGGCGTAGCGGGAGTGTTAGCGACTGCTACGTCGAAAGTCGCGAGTTCGAATCGCGCTAATGTCAAACATTTTGTGTGCATGAACATGGATGTTTGTCTTTGTCTGGGTGTTTCTATGTATAATATGTATGTATTAACAAAGAAAAAGTATATATTATGTATGTTTACCCATTATGTAGTACCCATAACACAAGCTTTGCTTAGCTTGGGACTAGATGGTGTTGTGTGAATGTGGTAATATTTATTTATACATTTAATAGTCATAAATCCTCCTTATAGCCATTAGTCAACTAACGATTTAAACTAGGATGTTCAGCATATTCATTTCGTATGTCGACCAAAGTGTAATTTTGGTTTTAAACATTCTGCCAACATTGGAAGGTAACTTGATAAATAGCTATGAGCCCCTTCCTTATATCTCCGTAAATAAACGTAGAAATAATCCGCGTTCGCTTCATACAATGTATTCTTACTGCGTAATTCTAGTCAGCGTTGCTGTACTCGGTTCATACGTATATTTTCACAAAACATGTAGGCAGTCGTCAATTTCTTGGTAATATTTTTTAAGCTTTGTTTCATGCTACTAAATTGCTAGAGTTGTTAAAAGAAATACATTTTATAACGTCATGTAACAAATAGAAAAGTGTTCGACAGTTGAAACAATTTCCGAACCAAAAATACAATCGCATTATTTTTAAACAAGCCTGTTCCATAAACATCATTTAAACTATTTTCATATTTATAAAACAACTCATACGATGCGCTGGATACATTCAGCCTTTTACTCAAATATATCCTGCAAATAACAAACTATAAAATACATAATCTTTCGAACGATCCCTGATCACACACGTTTTGTCTTCAATTCGAGTAAAAAGTATATACAAAATAAAGCATTTGGAAATATGCGACAACAAACGTAAAACATATCCGAGTAGAGTTGATACCCCTTTCCTGTGATGTCACAAAATAACAATAGGGATGTACGATCCCCATAATACCATTTTTATTGTTATTTCTTTTTATCACGTACTTTGATGCGAAATTTCCACATGGTTAAATTTTACTCCATCTTTTTTTTCACAAACTTTGGGACAATATGCAGATAAAGAAAGTAGTAATTTGCATACAATAACATACAAAATAAAAATCTATACTGGACACGAATATTAAATGAACGTCGTGTTTTTATAAACGGACGCAAGTTCAGTCCTCAAAACCACAGACATTTAGACCTCGCTAGAAACCGAATGTATGCAACGGGCTTAACAAAACTTAGTTCAGATATGAGCTTGTGTTTTTCGTTACACAGGAACAAAGTACTAACGACCACTCACAAAATAGTTACATAGGCGATTCTTCAGACATCCGAAATGCGAATTGTAAGTGGCTACTCGACAAGGCAGCAAATACAATGATGTCCAACAATTGAGAGGTCTCAAGCCGCAGACCGCTTGTTTCTCATCCTCTAAATAACTTTCACAAAGCACCACTGGAAACAAAGAGTCGCGAAGATGCATTTTCTCGTCTCAAACTGTCTTTTTTTCCGAAGGAACTTTATAATTTTTATGAGCTTACTGCCAGATTGTACTGCGTTAAACTTTCTTTAATATTACTGGCTATTTTCTTTCAGACGTTTCCTGGTCCTTTTAAAGGTTTTGTACTGAAGAGTATGTTTAGAATACATAGTATTAAGTACATATATTATGTTTAGACTATCAAATATTAGAAAGCACTTGGATTATAGTGGTTTACTTCGGTTTTAAGATTATAGTCCATGTATAAAAGCAAATATATTTTTCTTCATTGACAGAAACAGAAAAATGTTTTAATAAGTAGTGTCGGCGCCAACATGGGGCTCGAAGATGGTTAATTAAACTTATGCTGGGCGGAGTCTTCTTTCTACGGCACCGAATTACTTTTTCTCGTTCCTTCATCGAGTTTCCCTTATCCCACCTGAAGACAGTTGGCAAGTTTGTTGCGACCGGCGACTTTTTAAAATAACTTTTATTTGGTGGCTCGTAGCTAAACAAGGCTTTCGTTTTCCTGAGCCGAGCACTGTTCACTGTTGCCTCAAAACTTCACTTAACTTAAATTAGTTGTATTAAGTATCATCGACGCCACCCGTCGACAGCCACCCTGTAAGACCTAGCTTTCGTCTATACGAGTATAATACGCTTTGACGCTTATTGGATAAGTATACGTCGCCTACCTCCAACTCCTGCTTCCTAACATGAATACATTAGGTGAAAATTATCATATCTGAACGAAGTAAATGGGTTGAAAGAACGAATATACATATAAAGAATTTTAATCAGCGCACGCGTATTGAGATTATCTTGTCGAAGCTTAACTACAACGAAATACCGTCGGAGCTAAAAAGTTATATAAATTTGAAACGGACCAAATTGAATAAATAAGCAATACTCATGAATTTTCCACTGATATTAGTGCATGAGGTGTTTGCTTATAATTGGTCGTACATTTAAGTCTAGTATCTAAGTTAATTTTAAGACAAAACTGTATGAAATGTATGGACTGTTAGCAAACCTAATAAATAAATAAACACGGGGGTTTGTGACGTGGGTTTTCAAATCGCATAGCTTTTCACAAATTTGTGAATATCGCCTTTCATACTTTTTTCTTTAGAAGCTGATTCGAGTGGGTGGCGGGCTCTCGCCGACCTTTATGTTCGATGGGGCGCACACAATGTCTGTAATGGCTGCCATTACGAACATCCATTTTGTTCAACCGTGACGCCACACTTGTCCTAGTGCTTTCTTTCACATGCTCAGTTTAGCGCATCGCAAGCGTTTTTTTTGAATGCACACACACCCACACATTCATTGTACGTAACACACACCACTGTATGTAGCTACGTTGAATCAGATTTATCAGTGCTCTCATAAAATTATCACAGGTCATTCACAGTCAATAAATTGGGAAAGAAAAGTGTGTTTAGAAAATTATTAATGAAAATGGTACTTTATTGTGATATAGTCGTAGAATAGTTCGCAGGCAGGAATAGCCTAGTGGAGATGCCATGCAGAGGGTATCGGGTTCGAATCCACGGCACGCACCAATGACTTTTCGGAGTTATGTGCGTATTAAATTGTCAATTATCGCTTGTCCCGTGCCTCGGAGAGCACGTTAAGCCATCGGTCCCGGTTGTCATGAAGATCTTTGACAGTCTTTAGAGGGTGTCAGTACCTTATAAATAAACTGACACTAGTCTAAACCATGGAATATTGCTGTCCCTTCGGCTCGGACCCCCGATTCAAACTGGGGGATAACGCTACGAGGATGATGGTCGTAGAATGGTTCGTCAATTGTGTTTCCTCATTATTCTTATAGCATAGGTAACTTCCTTAAACAACGGCGATAGCCTAGTAGTGTACGTAACGGACCGCCGAGACGATGGTCTCGGGTTCGATCTCCAGGTACCATGGGCACACACCTCCGACTTTTCGAAGTTATGTGAGAATTAAATACATTAATTATCGGCCGCTTAAAAATGTGCCCGGTAGATGGCAATAGGCTCGCCCCCTATTACATTGGAACCCAAACATAACTGGCGAAAAGTGGGTGTGTAATACACCTCTGCCTACCTCTTCGGGGATAAAAGGCGTGAAGTTATGTTATGTTATGTAACTTCCTTTAAGATGGTTTCCGATCGTGAGGTATCAAGTTTGATGCCTGAGACAAGAATGTGTTAAATGATTTCAGAGGTAAAATTCAGTTGTAAATGACAGAAGACGGGTCGCCATTATTTAGGACGCACTGACATTTGTGTCACAGATGAGAATGGGACAGTAGTAGTGTGTATTAAAAAGACAAAAATAAAGCATTAAATACAGGAGAAAATAACATGGACCCACTATTATACCGTAAATTAATAAAAAATAAGGCGACGTATTAGCTCATCAGTACTATACCTTTTTCAAGTGTGGCTTGAATGTGAAATAAATCTGGTACTCATTTTAATCGTCATTTAATGAGAAAAGCCGAAAATAGATATAGGATCGTGTCCTTGTATATTGTCTATCTCGAGTTGTAATCACAGTGAATTTTAATTAGGATTACTTCAGGATAAACTTCATATTTTGTGGGTCGAGTTAATCAACATTTTAATCATGGTCGACATTTTCCATATTTTTATTACATCTTCAGTAAAACGAGCTCGCGAAAGATCTTAATTTTACTTAATATCGTAAAATATAATCTATTTGAACTGTAGTTGAAGGAGAACTCGCAAAAAATCCTTATAATCGTAAAATGAGTGTCAATAACAGGAGATGTCGGGGCACTTACTTTTTGCTACCTGAAACTTTCACACAACTCTTGAAGCTGTAATATTATATAGCGTTTGACAACTTTCGTGATTTACGAAAATTGTTATAATTAAAAGTTAGAGCGTTTAATTCACAGCTACAAACTAAAGGTTAAAACAATTAGATCCAGTTTGCAGACTGCTATTAAAAGTTATGAGTTGAATCAAATATTAAAACCCCCGGCATCTCAAGGGTACTCCATTTAATTTTCTTCTCTCGAACATAGTTGCAAAAGGACGCAATAAAACAGTAAACAGAAGCGGCATACACTGTAAGTAAATTTATTTCGTTAACATTTTTTATTTCGAGTTGTAGAACGTATTGCGAGCTTGGCACAGTCATAAAGCGAACATTTCCAAACTCACGTCGGTGTTGCGACGCGCGCCTGCCGCCGACGCAACGTGTGTATCCATAAAATTTTCAAATCTCGTCATCTAGACATCGTTAATGTGCCTGTTTCCGTGGCCATCACACGTTTTAGTATGTTGTCAAATCACAATATCAAATCTCAATTACAGTTTTATGATGACGTCTGTTAAAGCGCTTTTTGATGTGACAGTGACGCACGCACGATTTCACTGCGACACGTGTCTATTGCACTACAAAACAATTGCGTCGAAATAAATGAGATTTGTAGTACTTTACGACTTATTATAATGTCTGAAGTCATCAACGTACAAAAGAAACTTGGAACTTGTTTGTCGGGCTTAGCTGTTTATGTGAAATTAATTTCTGTTCTCTATTCACAACCATAAAGAACGCCTCGCTCAAATTCGAGGCCTGACTGAGAGATATATAGGACAGTCAAACATGCAACAGTAATTTGTTCAGTGATCCTCATACATACTTGCCGTGGCCCATTTCCTAGGAAACTAAGAAATCATGCCAGTTAAGGTAAAAGCAAGCATTTCTTTATTCATATGACAATTATTTCAATTCTTACCTTAATTTTATATAGCTCAATTTAGGATAGTAGATTAAATAGATTTTATACAACATCATTACACATAGATTGCAATTTACAATGAATTCAAATTAAACGATCTTTAAAAATGTGTTTAATCGAACAAAATAATAATATACAAAGGATTCAATTGCCATTGTTTTTTCAAACTATTTTCATTATATAAATTTTAATATTCTCAAATAATGATAGGTATATTTTCAAGGGAGGAAAGGAACACAAGAACAACTCAGACATGACTCTACCTCTTCAACGTCAAACATTACACGTGCTTCACAAGCACATCAACTTCTACAAACCGTGTTTAATAAAATCCCATTCCTTATCTAACAGAAACTCAGTCCAACTTATGCACAAAGCGGATCGGTGCTTCGACATCAGATAGTTTAAACCTTTAACACAATGTTATCTAGTCCAAAACCACAGAAGTCTTGATAACTGCCAGATTGTACGACGTTAAAGTTTCCTTAATAAAACTGGCTACTTTCTTTCAGACGTTTCCTAGTTATTTTAAAGTTTTTGTGCTAAAGAGGGTGAGGGTGTTTAATTTTTAATATCAAATATTAGAAGCTACTTAGAGTATAGTCGTTTTACTTTGGTTTTAATATTGTAGACCATTGTATGAAAACAAATATATTTTGCTTCATTGACAGACATAGGAAAATGTTTAAATAAGTAGTGTCAGCGCCTACATGGGGCTCGAAGATGGTTAATTAAACTTATGCTGGGAGGAGTCGTCTTTCTACGGCACCGAATTACTTTTTCTCGTTCCTTAATCGAGTTTCCCTTATCCCACCTAAAGACAGTTAGCAAGTTTGTTGCGGCCGGCGACTTTTCAAGATAATTTTTATCGGGTAGCTCGTAGCTAAACAAGGCTTTCGTTTTACTGCGCCGAGCACTGTTCACTGTTGTCACAAAACTTCACTAAACTTAAATTAGTTGTATTAAGTATCATCGACGCCACCCGTCACTGCCACCCTGTAAGACCTAGCTTACGTCTATACGAGTATAATACGCTTTAACGCTTATTGGGTAAGTATATGTCGCCTACCTCCAACTCCTGCTTCGTATAATTTATAACACAAAAGTCGGCTTAACACGAATACATTTGGTGAAAATTATCATATCTAAACGAAGTAAATGGGTTGAAAGAACGAATATACATATAAAGAATGTTAATCAGCTCACGCGTATTGAGATTATCTTGTCGAAGCTTAACTACAACGAAGTACCGTCGGAGCTAAAAAGTTTTATAAATTTGAAGCGGACCAAATCGAATAAATAAGCAACACGGGGGTTTGTGAAATGGGGTTTTCAAATCGCATAGCTTTTCACAAATTTATGAATATCGCCTTTCACACTTTTTTCTTTAGAAGCTGATCTGAGCGGGTGGCGGGCTCTCGCCGACCTTTATGTTCGATGGAGCGCGCACAATGTCTGTAATGGCTACCATTACGAACATCAATTTGTTCAACCGTGACGCTACACTTGTCCTACCGCTTTCTTTCACATGATCAGTTTAGCGCATCGCAAGCGTTTTTACTAATGCACACATACACCCACACATTTATTGCATGTAACAGAAACCATCGTATCTACGCTGAATTAGCACTAATTACATACAGCCAATATCGTTACAATATGATCAAAAGACTTAATTAATTCTCTTCTTCAAACAAAGACAACGATACGCTAACATGTAAAAATGAGCATTCTGTTTGAGAGTGCCGCTGTATGTATATTCAATTATAAGTGATTTTAATAAGAACTCTCGTCCCTCGCGCCCCACTTTCCCCTCCTTCGTCCCCAATTACACGTAACACTGAGCAGCCTTTGAATAAACTGAATTTTCTTCTTGTTATTTACAGATTGTGAATCACAATTCAGCGACCAAATGTGGGCTCGTATTTACCTACCCGCAGGTAAACTTCGCTTGCAGTTAAAAAGGAATTCGGGGGAATTTTATCACTCATTAGAGACCTTAAGCGCTGAGAGCGTCCGGGCTGGGGTTGCCGCGTCGCCCGGTACGGAACACACCGGGAAATGTTCCTCGCCGCCGATTTCCACGCTTTATACCTACTTCCTAAGGAAATCAATGGCAAATTCCTAACGCCCAAATGTAACCGACTCAATCGCCTAATTAATTTGAAGCGTCTGAATAAAGTTTTGTTACCATTATATCAGCCAAACGACGTCCACTGCTGGACATAGGCCTCCCCCAAGGTTCTCCACACAGACCGGTCTTGAGCCGCCCGCATCCAACCTCCTCCCGCGATCTTGACAAGATCGTCGGTTCACCTTGCGGGGGCCTACCTCTGCTGCGTCATCCGGTACGTGGCCGCCACTCCAGAACCTTTCTGCCCCAACGGCCAACCTGGGCGGTGCTACAGTCTCTCCAACGGTGCCGGATTGACTACCGATATATCGAAGTGCTGAAGTGTTTGTATGCTGCATGTTACAATAGAACAGTGAAGAGAGGTGGATCATGTATATTAATAAGCCATGGACACCAATGGCGTAAGCTGTCAGAGATTGAGAGGTTTTCTCTGCCTAATATCGTTGAATGTTGCGGGATAGAAGTAATTTCTTTTAAACTGGTTATCATCTGTATTTATCGTGTACCGAAAGTAGGAAATTTAAATATGTTTTTCTCAACACTTGAGCAATTGCTTTCATATGTTAATAAGAAACGATTTGATAATATTATAATAGCCGGTGATTTCAATATTGACACCTTAAAAAGGAATAATGCTTGCTCAGAATTTAACTGTGTGCTATTAGCATCAAATCTAAAACTGGCTATTAAACAAGCAACTAGATTAAAAAGTCAGACATGCCTAGATAATTTTGCCCATAACTTTAAAAAACTATGTAAGTCGGAAGTGATAGAATTTGGATTATCAGACCATACAGCACAGCTGCTGATATACCCTGTAAAGGAAATATGCGCATTTCCATTTTGGCATAAAAGTATTCGGGACTATGCGGCAGATAATGTCATTAAATTTAGATCATGTATGGAGAGCTTATCTTTTTCTGAAATGTATAACACAAACGACCCCAACCTAGCATACAATATATTTGTAGATCAATTTAAACTTTTTTATGACTTGTGTTTTCCTTATAAACAAGTCACAATAAAAACAAATAAGAGATCCAAGTGGATTTCCCGGGGTATTAAGTTATGTAGTAGAAAGAAGAGAAACCTTCTGTGGAAATATAGAACGAATCCCACTGTAGATAATAAGATGACATATATTAAATACAATAAATTGCTTAGAAAAAATATTAGACTAACCCAACGGGCGCAAAATGACTATGGAATTAAAATTTCGGACAATAAAGCTAAATTTACATGGAATATCATAAATAGACATAAAAAAAACTTACCAAGAACTGATATACAAAAAATAAACTACAAAAATAATATAATTACAGATCCAATAATAATTGCAAATAATTTTAACGATTATTTTATTGACAAGGTTACACCTATATCTGACTATGGAAAAAAAGTAACTTCGCGTATTATAAGCACAAGAGACTCGATTTATATGGCTCCAAGTTCACCATTAGATATTTTAAATATTATAAAGCAACTCAAAAATACGAATAGCGTAGGAATTGATGGAGTTTGTACGAAAATTATTAAGTCTGTGGGTGACATTATTTGCAAACATTTGAGCTTTATAATAAACCTTAGTATTTGTGAAGGCATTTTTCCTGAAGGATTGAAAAAATCAATAGTCAAGCCCATTTATAAGAAAGAAAATAGAGACGAAATCAGTAATTATAGACCAATTGCACTTATACCCGTTTTTGCAAAGATAATTGAAAAATATCTCTATAATCAAACACAGACATTCTTTGATAAATTTAACATACTATGTAATGAGCAAAAAGGATTCAGGAGAAATAGGTCGATTAATATGGCTATTTATGATTTCCTAGCCATAGTAATGGCCAACATGGATAAAAGAAATCCGGTGTGCGCCATTTACTGTGATATGACGCAAAAAAAAAGGACCAGAGTTCGAAACCTATTCAACTCCAGCGTGGGGTGAGACAGGGGGATGTCATATCCCCGAAACTGTTTACCACTGCGCTGGAGGATGTTTTCAAGCTTCTGGACTGGAATGGACTCGGCATCAACATCAACGGCGAATACATCACTCACCTTCGATTCGCAGACGATATCGTAGTCATGGCTGAGACCATGGAATACCTAGGCACAATGCTCGATGGCCTCTGTAGAGTCTCCCAACAAGTAGGTCTTAAGATGAACATGGACAAGACGAAAATCATGTCGAACGTCCATGTTGTACCTGCTCCTATTCAGGTTGGGAACTCTACGCTCGAAGTTGTCGACAAGTATACCTACCTGGGACAAGTAGTCCAATTAGGTAGGTCCAACTTCGAGAAGGAGGTCAATCGTCGAATCCAACTCGGTTGGGCAGCGTTCGGGAAGCTACGACATATCTTCTCGTCCGATATCCCGCAGTGTCTCAAGACGAAAGTCTTTGACCAGTGTGTGTTGCCAGTGATGACTTACGGATCAGAGACGTGGTCGCTCACTATGGGCCTTATCAGAAGGCTCAAGGTCACTCAGAGGGCGATGGAGAGAGCTATGCTTGGAGTTTCCCTGCGAGATCGAATCAGAAATGAGGAGATCCGCAGTAGAACCAAAGTTGCCGACATAGCTCTCCGGATAGCCAAGCTGAAGTGGCAGTGGGCAGGGCACATAGCTCGAAGAAGTTTTGTTACCGCTTCGAGCGAAATGAGATAAGTATGCCGAAGTCGTATTAGCGCAGTGATTGTACTCGAGCGTAACGTTTTTATGAAGTATCATTTCATATTTAAAGGTAGGCAAAGCTGTTTTTGCGTAATAAAGTGAGTACTACAAATGCTCTGTGGTGCGGCTTGGGAGTTCTTTTATATCGCGAAAAGAGAGAACAATTTGAGCTTTATATTCGAGCGTTGTGAAACTAGCCTGTGATTAAACTCGATTGAGATTTATACGAAATACTTGAGTTACTTGTCTTAAATTTTTTCCACTGCCAAGTTGTAGGTGTTTATTAAAAAAAAATATATAGAGCTATCAATTATCTCTCTGTGTAGTGACTAGTGTGGATTCAAAATACAAAATATTACTACCACATTTTATACCGTGGATGTCGTCAAAGGTGGCTTAGGGCAATAGACGAAGCAAATAATACCTTTGCGGGTAGACGGAAAACGGGACATCGAACCCTATACCAACCCATGCCAATGTGGTATATTAGGCCAAATATTCGTATTGACTAGCTGCGAAGCAAGTTAGGAGAGGCCTTAGTCTAGCAGTGGGCTGTGGAAGGCTGTAAAAGCCAATGTTTACAGTGGGATGTCAACATTTCATCGTATTACTCTCACTATTATTTAAGTTAAAGTAAGGTTTGTTGTTTTCTTTATTAGAATAGTCACCATTTCCTAAGGCCTTCACACGAAGCAACATATCGTGGGTATAATGGAAGAACTAAATAACTCCGATTTTGGCCAAATTGACCTTTTACCATTTTCGTGAACCCCAAAATGTGCCGCATCTTTTGGTCTAACAAACATTCTTATATCTTAACCCAGTCCAAAAATAAAGCCATTTTTGTGTTTCAATTACAGAAATAGATAAGTATAAATGAACATTAAATGTTAGTAGAAAAAATGACTAACTCTATAAATAAATGAACAACTGTGACTTCTGATCACTTGAGTATGAAATAAATTAGCTAAATTGAGTTATTTAGTTCTTCCGCGCACGAAAATATTTTAATGAAACTAGTCAAGTTGAAGAAAACTAAACAACTTGAGTTATTTAATTCGGGCATAAATGAGCATTCATTCGGTTTTTAAATAAGTATTTTTATTTATTTCTTCTTCGAGTAAATGTAAATTTATAAGAGATTCCAATCAAATAAATGTCAATAGGTGAAGTTATTTAATATTTCTATTTATAGTATACACACATAAGCAAAGTTATCGTGCAATTCAGTAGTACAAATAAGCGCGAAATAATGTAAACCTATAGACCAACCATTCTCAAAGTGTGCTCCGCGGAGCGCCAGGGCTCCACGAAACATCTCTAGAGGCTCTATGAAAATTTTGCTCCAATTAAAATAAAATTACTTAAATATAACTAAATCACAAGGTAGCAGAATACAGCAAAATGATCGATTTATATTCTAAACTCACTGCAACTTAAAGTAGTAGTACGTGCAATATGCTATGGTTTTACCGGCGTTTTATAACAATCGGATAATTATATTATAAACAGATATACGATTATTAGACATGTTATGTTCCTAAGGTTGGAAGCGATAGCCTAGTGGAGAAATCAACAGACTGCCATTCACAGGGCTCGGGTTAGAATTCTAGGCAGTAAATTTTCGAAGTAATGTGTTTCAATTGTTAATTATGGCTTGCCTCGTGCCTCAGAGAGCAGCTTTTTAAGACTGGGCGGTGTGGACACCCCTCCCTACTTTTTTCTAAGATCTATACAGAGCATAATTTTCATAGGTTATTTAGAAATCCGAAGAGTAAACCCGGCCGCTGTGGCTGGCTTTTGTGGATTACGAAAATGCCTCCAACCCCATTGGAACTGGGCTGTCCTGCAATGCACTGCCTACACTACATGTCTCTCAGAAAGCTATGAAAAGGACAATGGCTAAAGGATAAAAGGATTTCGCTGATGGATAATTTCCGAACGAGATTATCCGACAGAAGACCAAAGAAACTGACATAGATCAGAGTTATAGCAAATTGAATGGGGGAACTTATGGCCAGTCTTTTAAAAAGAAGGTTCTTAAATTAAGGCCACGCCTCAGCAAGCGTAGTGTTGGCCGCCAGAATGGGTCTTGTGGCATATCCTGGGGAGGCCCACCTCTAGGAGTGATAGGCTGATGAAATGAGCTAAATGAGAAGAAGTAGTTAATATACTTGTTTGACCATTATACGCACCCTTCCTATTATGAAAGCCTAAAGGTGAGAAAATACGTCGCGAGATAGCGAGCAAGTCGTGACGTGGCAAACCGATACTCCGAAAAGGTAGACAGAAGTCGTAATTATTACACCCACATTTGGCCATATCATGCATTTTTAGGTCCTACGTAAAAAGGGGGTCTATTGACGTTGCCGGGCCCATTGTCAGATTTCGTTCTATATCGAATCGAACCCAAGACCTCTCGATCAACAGACGTATAGGTTATTTACTGTGCCATGGAGGCAATCAGCGACAAAATAAATATAAAATATATGAAGATTTATGTCAGTAATATAGTCTTTTCTACAAATGTGGACCTTTTTGCTCAACTTCTTCCTTTAATTTGTCTAGTAATTAAGCATAGTATGCTGCAGTAATAGTTATCCCTTTCGATCTCTCTCCATGAACATCTCAAAAAGCAGTCAGAATCACTTTCCCAGCAGAATAAACGGCCTTTGTCCTTTGGAGTCGGTTCCTCCTTAGCAATTTACTGTTTGGAATGTATTATTTGTTTTGGCGTATAATGGTGTATCCACGTTTCATCTACAGTCTTTATTTGGACCAAAACGTGGATTTATTAGGCCTTAACTACGCAAACAGAGCTTTAAAAAAATGTTCATTTTACGGGTCAACGCGGTTTTGGTCTTAACGTGAGCAAACGCAGCACCCATCGCGCTGGGAGCTTGCTCATGCTTAAATCTTCATTTAATATGTAACTAATTCATTTGTTGGTCATTTTCATACCCTCTGCTATATCTCTTACTCAATTCAGCGGTCGTCTAGCACCATTTGGTGAAATTTTGCGAGGGTATCTTCAGTGGTTGCAGTGTTTGGACGTCCTAGACCTTAGCTCCCTAGCTCTTACGACCAGGTTTAAATTCAGCTGCCCAAAATTTCATTGCAGTAAATGATGGAGCAGTGAGGCAGCGATAGCCTAGTGGAGGTACTAATAGTTGTCCATGCAGGGGGGTATCGGGTTCGAATCCACGGCACGCGCCAATGACTTTTCAAAGTTAAGTGCGTATTAAATTGTTAATTATTGTTTGCCCCGTGCCTCGGAGCACGTTAAACTGTCGGTCCTGGCTGTCTGGAAGATCTTTGACAGTCGTAACGGGGATTCCGTACCCTCAAATAAACTGATACTGGTCTAAACCATGGAATATCGCTATCCCTTTGGTTTGCGGAGATCAAACGATTGTCGCTCTGTGGAAAAAATAATATTCTGTCATACCTGATTAGATCAATAAGCGGACCTCGGGCTCTAAGACGTGTAAGTCTTGGATGCAACCGGGATAAGGCTAGCGCGATCATGATGGAGCAGAGAGATGAAACAGAGTTTTAATCAAACTTGAATGGCGTCGGCGTAGTGCCTTTTAAAAACAAGAATTTAATGCAAGCTCGATGCAACATTTCCCATTTTCACAAAACACACTCACATTGACTTAATCGTACGGCTGTCAAATAGCAACTACTGCTACAAAATAGCTGAAATATTGGTCGTTAACTGCCACAAGAAGTAAAATAACATCCACAACACTTTTTTTGACGAGTGCTGCTTCCTTCAGGTTGAGGTCGGAAACTTTTCAGACCACCCTAGTATGTTTTAATGCAAAGGCAAGTTATTTTTGCTTTAGTTGATTTTTGAAGATTTATAATAAGTCATTTAGTTGATTTTATTACATAATTATTATATTTTGTTGTCATACCTAATTCTATTAATTTTTTATATTGTAATTTTACGTTTATTTTTGTATATACAATGTTACTACTTCCAATCCAGGTTTTTATTTCATGTGAGATCAATAATCAGTGATAAAATTTAACAAATAAACTTTCACTAAGAATGCCTAACTTTCGTGTTGAAATATTTATTTAGGTTCAAAACTCAATAAGTGTACTTAGTTGACCCAAATTCATGTATTCACATTCATTTAATGTGTGGGAAAACTGAATAACTACATTATAGAATTAGCTAACTACGGTATGTTTGCAATATCTTGGTGTGGCACAATTGGATAACTTGGTTTTTGATTTTTAATATTTTTTTGGTTCATGATAAAAGCTAGTTTTATCAAGCATAGAATCGACAGCAAACATGCTTATAGCATATAAAATCGCCGACGCTAAAATTGTTCTCCATTTCTTAGTGATGTAAAAAAAATTGTCAAAAAAACAGTAAATCGCGATTATCTCGAAACTTGAAATTTTGAGTTATTTAGTTCTTCCATTATACCCACGATATATAAACGAAACCCGGAAGTAATAGAGGCTCACAATTTTGTCGTTTGTTATCTAACACGCTACACCACTTAAACCTACTCGTAAATCATGCCACAGTTGTTTATTTTACATTTATCTATCAGATCGATCAAAGGCAATACATTTATTTCTAAAGCAGTGTCTTCTGCTGGAGTCCAGCCCCATAATTACGGAAAGTGAATGGGGCATTTATCTTGGACATCAGAAGTATGTAATTGGGTGAAGTTGTAGACAAACTTGGGGTATGATAGATAAGGCCGATAAAGCTCTGATAGATCGCCGCCGGTGCGATACGCAATACCGACATTTGTTACGTCACATTGTTCTTATTCGACCACCGCGGCACCACTATGGGATTCTAGGGCACAGTTATCACTATACTATTCAAAAATGTACTAATATGATAAAGCTGAAGAGTTTGTTTGTTTGGACGCGCTAATCTCAGGAACGACTGGTCCGATAGATATTATGCTTTTTGTGCTGAATATGTAATTTATTAACAAACTGTCAATTAATTATGAGCAGCAATAATGAGCTAATAACTCGAAGACTCATTAATGAGCACTTATTATTCAGGAGCGTTGACAACCGTGACACAAATCGGCTCGACGAAGAAAAAGAAAACGCGCCGCACAACACGAAGAAACTTGTCGCATCACTAAACGTTGTTGATCGAGATAAAGTCAAAACGACCCAAATCACGTCAACGGCCACACTTTAAACACGACAAAACCGCAAGTTGAGCGAACCGTTGAAACAGCACTTAGTACGTATTAGTGCGACCGCCGACTGTCGGACCGTGCCCCTATCCGCCACGCGCCCATAAAATCAATTAGTTTTAGACTAAACATCCGAGAGGATGGGTCACTCTCGACGCAAGTCATCCGATGAATAATTTCAAGGGGCAAAGTTGAGACACCAGTCCCACTTATTTATTGTACACTCGCACTAAGTCCATTGTTCAATTTCTACTCGATCTTTGCATTTTTCTATATCTTTATTTAATATTTATGTTTTTTAATTGACCGCATGCTCGATTGATGGTGTAAGCATCGAGTTAGCTCGCGCTATGGTTTCGTTCCACGGCAGGGTATATAAGCTACGTCAACCTGAAATAAAATTGTCTTGCTCTGAAGGAAGTTGTCTTATTATTGCAACCACCTGGCGCCCTCTATACCGGTGTACAGCGGTATTCGGACTTGTGCAGCTTTGTACATGGTCCTTCGAGCCGGATGGAAATTTGGTGAGACCAAAGAAGAGGCCCGTTTTTCAAAATCACCACGGGCGGCGCTAAATTTGCAGGCTGGCGAATAAAAGGATCGGAAGGAAAAGCGTTCTGGTCAAAGATAAGTTCAAAGTGGAAAACTGTGAGTATTTTAAATATTCTAAGTATTAGGAAGAATAGGGACTTAGAAAATTAGCAGTAGTCGGAATAGGACTTAGAATAATCGGCCCAAAAACGTTGAGACGGGGAACCTATGCCCGATTTCTGAGCGATACATAAATTGTCCCAAACACTTAGAAAATTTACAAAATATTGAAGATGGATAATGAGATACGCATATTAGAAGACTTGAAGTTACAACTGTCAAAGGTTTATACAAATTTTATTCAATTAGAATTATTGGAACAAACCTTTTCGAAATTTTCTTCTAAATAGGAAACCAGCCTGGCGCAAGTTCCTAAGAAAAAAACCGAATGTATGAAACGTGCTATCTTTTTAATGGCTACTATTATATGTATAAAACGTGAAGATAGCATCCTTCACTATGTACCCTTGGAACAGTATTCTTTCAAAGTTAGACGGGTTATACGTACATCACCGCCTTGGCTGTCAATAGTGTCAAATGTCACAACTGTCACATTATTATCCAGATTGAAGTTTGCCGCGTTATGTAGTTTGTTTATAAAACGTAAAAAACATACTGTAAAAGTGCTTTGTGTATGCCAAATAAATGTGATTTTACACTTCTAGTGTTAGTGTTACTATATTTATTTGATTAGCATTGAAAGGAGCGCAATGAAAACAAGCAAAATAACGTGCGAAATATGGCATACAACAACATGTTGGTCTGGCAATGAAAAAAGGGTAGGTATGTATAATGTTATATAATGTGATATGTGCATAGGATTCCCACCAAGAACTTAGGGTCCCAAGCCAACCTCACCTGCAAGTGGTGCACCTGCCGATCAACGGACGAGGCTCTGGCAAACAAAATGTCCCAATAAGCAGCAATAGGCTGGCGAAAAGTGGGCGTTTAATATGCCTCTACCTACCCCTTCGGGGAAACAGGCGTGTGTCTATGTATGTATGTATAATGTGATATATTTCAATGAAACATAAAAAATAAGGAAATATTCTAAAGTTTCATATCCTAGTACTTTGTAGGTAAACAATAGTGCTGCCTGTCAGTTATCGATAATCCGTTATTAGAAATTGGCACAAGGACTAAAAATTCTATTCTTTTTTTCTTTTTAGATGTAAAAATGGGTAGCTGCAACTGGAAACCAAGACTTGATTTATGTGCCCATTGAAAAATTACATCAGTTGAACTATGTGTGTGGCAAGCATTCTAAGCCGAAAGACTTAAAAAAAAGGGAACTCAAGTCAGAAAAACAGCTGTGCCTTGTATCTATAGATTTTTTTTAATCCTATTACAGAAGAACTGTTGAAAACCTTTCCATTACATGTACACACATATATCTTTTAGTTCTGCGTATTTTTTTCGCTAATCTAGAATGGATTTATAGAATAGGCTAATTTGTTTGAATAAACACCTAAATATTTAATACATCTTTTATTTGTGTTGGGACGGTATAATTCTAGTCGAAACATAATTATAATTATTTCTTACCGAATATTATCGATATCGATATTTCGTTAATCACTAGAGGGTACATCCCTATATTGACAAATATGACAATGCTGACAACATAAAAACGATGTCAATTAGTATCTTTATGTTGGTACGAGTTCTCCCTGCACGTTTCATACAAAGCTGAAAGTCTCGCATGATCTATGGCACATCCGCCTCTTCTTACGTAGTATTTGTATACTCTTTGTAGGAAACATTGGTCGGCGAATATGGCAGTTCGAAGCTAACGAGCTACTTCAAGGAGGATGTATTTGAAGCTGTTTCGGAATTATATTATTATTTAAACTGTAAGGCTGAAATAAGAAGGTTGTTACCTTCTTTCAGAGAAGTACACAGCGCGGAGATTTTACCAGATAAAAGAAAAGGATCTATTGTAAAATTGCCGAAAATTCAAATTCCTACTTTTAGTGGCAATTATCTAGAATGGTCATCGTTTAGAGATCTATTTACGTCACTAATACACAACAATACAACTTTAGATGATGTACAGCGATTGCACTATTTAAGGTCTCAATTATCTGGTGAGGCAGAACAGCTGATCAAGCATGTTCCTATTAAACTGCTTATAAAACAGTACAATAATAAACGATATTTGTCCAATTGCATCCTTAAACATTTGTTCAGCCAGCGAAACATGTCTATCGAATCTGCAGGCGCATTGAAAGAATTATTAGATATAACGAGCAATTGCCTGCATGATCTTAGTAATTTAGGTATTCAGGTTGGGTCATGGGATATTATTGTAATTTACATAGTTACTTCGAAGTTGGACATGGATACTCGGAAGCAGTGGGAACTGCATGCTAGCCAATCATCCGAGGACTTACCATCGTTTAGCTCATTTAAAGAATTTTGGGAAACGCGGTATCGTGCTTTAGAGTTCGTGGAACCTAAAGGTAAACCCAAAGTAAATTACAATAATAAACCAAATACCAATGTTATGCATGCTCTTACTAAGTTAACATGTCCTCATTGTGCCGATGATCACAAATTGTTTAATTGCAGAAAGTTTGCTAAAGAGGACATTGACAAGCGCCGTAATATTGCCTAGTCTTTGGGGGTGTGTTTTATATGTCTCGGCCCCAACCATTCAAGTAAAATATGCCGTGTTTTTACCAAATGCCGGATTTGCCAGCGCAAACACCATACCTTACTACATCCTAAGGGCCCTAGCGTGGGTAAAGCGGTTGGTTCTTCAACGGAACCTACGACCGTTCCAGAGAATGAGTCAGATTTCCAAGAGGGTAAGATCACCACAAATATTGCAATCCATATTTTGAATGAAAATGTACATCCGCAAGTACTTTTAGCCACGGCTCTTATTAAAGCCGAGTCAAAAAATGAGTCAACTCAAGTTTTAAGAACCTTGATAGACCAAGGCTCTCAAGCTTCATTCATTACTGAAGCAGCTGTGCAGCTACTTCGATTAAGAAAGATGGCATCCAAAACAAAAATAAATGGAATAGGTGGTCATGCTGGGATCGTCTCTAGACATGTCGTAATTATTACAATTCAATCGCTGCATGACTCTACCGTTATGATACAAGTAACTGCATATGTACTTAGCGCACTGACTTCAGTTATGCCTGACAATAGAGTTGAAGTGCAAGATTGGCCAGCACTCCAGAAAGTGAAGCTAGCTGATCCGAGATTTAATTCCCCTAACAACATAGATATGTTATTAGGAGCAGAAATATACTGCCATATATTAAAAGAGGGCCTGATCAAGAGTCCTACAGGGTCTCCAATGGCCCAAGACACCCATCTAGGGTGGATTATAAGTGGCCATGTTGGTAAATCGCATAGGCCCATGTATTCCGATAATACAGTGATCTCGACGTACACTCAAATTGCAGAGAACGATATGCTAAAACGTTTATGGGAACCAAATTCTGAGCCTATTTCAACGAAAGAACTTCTTACGCCCAAAGGACAAGCTTGCGAGGAGTTTTACGCAAAGACGTCGAAAGGTGATGAAGATGGGTGTTACTTCGCCAAATTACACTTTCGTTCTGGAGATCCAACGTGTAAATATGGCAATTCGAAAGGCAATGCTACCAGGAGACTGCGGGTTTTGGAAAGGAATCTGACAATGCATATTAAATTAAAACAACAGTATCCTGATGTCAATTATGAACATTTACTATTTGGTAATTTAGAGAAGGTTATAGATGCATCAGATAACATACGTAAGGATGATTTGCCCCATAATGCAGTTGTCAGACCACCTGATAAACTGACCACCTGGGCCAGAGTGGTGTACAATGCATCGTACAAAGGAACAATCGGTGTTTCTTTGAACGATACCTGGAAGGTAGGACCCACTCGCCAATCGTACCAAAGACGCAAAATAACAATCACATCAGAAATATCACACTTTTACGATCTGTTGGGTTGGATAACTACACTACGTTTTATAACCGCCAGGGTTACAGTTCAAAGGATTGTTGATTGTGATCTGTGGATTGCTGGAATAGGATGGGATAATGAGCTGCCACCAGATCCCCTGCAAGAATGGAAAACTTACTATAAATACCTTCAAAGATTTGTACATTTTCACATTCTAAGATGGAAAGGCAAAGGTGATCGCAGAATTATTGTCGAACTCCATGATTTTGGGGATGCTTCCAATGTATTCTATGCAGCTGCTACATATTGCAAGATTGTCTATACAGATGGTGCAAATTATGGCAATCTCATAACAGCAAAGACTAAAGAGACCTTGATATTGCAAGTCACGATTTTTTGTCTCGAGCTGAACGCGAATAGATTTAGGACCCAAATTGCTGACAGAAGAAGCAAAAGTACTGAATGAACGTAATTTATATGCATGGAAGGAGTGTTCTGTTGTGCCTGCTCAGTTAAGTTATCATCCTAATCGATGAAAAACGTATGTTACTGATCATACTGCAGTTATACTTGCTTTGCTGGCCTTTGCTCAATCGTCATAATTATGTGCAGTCAAAGAACAACCCTACTGATGTTAGTTCACGCAGTGCTTCGCCCACTTATCTTCTCCAAAGTTATCTCTGGAATAACGATCCATGTTGGTTACGAAGCGATGTAATAATTTATTCAAAACCTGTGTCCACACTTACCAATTAAGAAAAGAGACCTGCAGAACCATATTGCTTGTGTAAAGGTGTGTAGATATATTGGTTTAACTCATAGAGAGAAATTTGATGAAGAAATTAAGCACAAGAAGAGGACCAGCCTATGGCAGGAAAAGCCGGCTTATATGCTGACACCATTTATCGTCAACTGCGGTTTACTGCAATGTATGACACAACACTTTTACGCTGATGGCAACAGGATTATCTAACGCAAGATTTTATCAGCGGTATAACTGGACCGGTTAAAAACAGGAGCTTCAAGGTTCATGATATAGGCTTGATCAAAGCAGCAGATAATCTACCCCTCGCTGAGTGGTTGTACGGTAGAATAGTTCAATGACACCTGGGGAAGGACAATATCACGCGCGTTGTCACTGTACGTTGCAAGGGCACTAATAGGGAACGTCCAGCTTCAAGACTATGTTTACTGCTCATGACAAAAAAAAAATGCTTAGAGTTTCTTGTAATCCCATTAGCTTGTGTTTAATTGCTTATTGCTTTTTATATATAATACACTTATTTTAAGAGTCTATTAATTAATAGAATGCTATGTCATTTAATTTTTATAATTTGTTTTATATTGTGTTGAAACTTTCATACCTAAAATTTGAACTTATAGCTACAGCTGATGTATTTTGAAATAAAATTGTCTTGCTCTGAAGGAAGTTGTCTTATTATTGCAACCACTTGGCGCCCTTTATACCGGTGTACAGCGGTATTCGGACTTGTGCAGCTTTGTACATCCATAAAATATTAATTTACGAGCGTCGATAGAGTTTCAATCTTTTAAAACTTGTTTAAAGCTTTTATAAAGTTTTAATGATTTAAATTTAAATCGTATTACTTTGTTAGAGGTGTTGATCACGTCTTATCGAGTACTAATTGCAAGCTACATAATATCATTCAAGTTTATAGATATTTCCCGAGCTAGAAATAAATTAATAAGAAACAGAAAATAGAACAGTGAAATAGGTTGTATTTGCTGTTCCATTTTCTATAAATGCTTTAGACTTTATGACAAAAGATGAACCATACTATTACACAAATCTTAAAAATCGAAGCAGGTTATAATAACTTGTTTGTTGTAAATTCTTGTGCTTAATGGTGTGAATTGACTATGTGTTCTATATTTACATTATACCTTACTAAACATAGCATTGCATTAACATACATATCCAGCTTCTATTCACAATGTACATATCTAGTAACGGCATCTTATTAACACGAGATAATCCTCATCGGTGAAACACATGCTGATAGCACTAATAACGCTGGTTAATCGAGTAACAAAAGTGGAGTGGTGTTGAACGTTCGCGGGAGGGCTCTGAGGGCGTGAGGGCCCTCGACGCCCGAGTGTGGCTAAGACACTCCACGACGCACTCCGGTCACAAAGTCCAGCATCAACCACTATCCATTTTCACCAACTATTCGACTTCACACGAATATCTTGCTAATTTAAAGGTTTAATACGTGCATTATATTTCAAAAGATGTTTGAAAGTGATATCGTTTAAAAAAGCTTTCATTAAAACTGATCCAGGTTTCTTGTAAAGAAATATGGTTCACCAGTTTCAGTTAAAATTATGGCACAAGGATCATAGACAAAAAAAATGGTAACGCTTTTTAGTTTTATAAACATTATTTCAATACTACTCGTACTATATGCTGAAACAAATAAAATGTTTCTGCATTTTAATTGCAGATGACTAGCACATCCAACCAAATAGTCATAATTATAATTTTCTGAATAGGAAGCAAAACAACATATCGACAGTCACAAAACCATTTTGTGCCTTTTCCTTACAAGAAACAATATGTTTCATTCACAAATTCTCATAACCCGTATAAAGACAAAAAGTGTTGTATAAAGCTCAACGACAATCCACTTAAACTCTGCGTGAGACAATTATTCGGTAAGTCGAGCCTTCCATTTATTTATTCATAATAGAAGTGAAATAAACACATATATTATCTGCCGCTAATTAGCGGTTCAAAGTGAAAGTTGATTGTAAGCACATGCTAGTAAAGTTTTCCAAGTTGGTCGTGAGCCGCTCGCGAAACTTTTAATTGTTTTACCATTTCATAAGATGGAAACCGGCCAAACCGTTGTTGGTTCTACAACTAGCTGTATAGTTTATAAATTTGTGTTTTTATCATTAAGACATGATTATTATAAGTGGTATTCTTGATACGGTCCTTCCGTGAAAAAATGTGTACCTGAGCTAAGATTTTATTATCATATACATATTTGATTTTATTTTTAGGGTGCATTCCTGTATGTTTTAGCTAGCACACTTTTAGTTACTTTTTATTATTAACAATTAAGTTTTCTATAATTTTTTTTATTATGTAAAATGTAATCGTTTAGCTTATTTTAAGTCATTCTTTAGTAAGTAAACTTATAGACTTAAAAGTTGGGTTTATGAGTGAATGTAGGTGGCTACCCAAACAAAAAAATACCTTCAAGATGTTTTCATCCAACCGATACAACCCAATAAGCCCATTCCCACACTATTCATAAAACCAAAGAAAGCCTGATCTTATTTTATTATATTTCATGAACTCACATCTGTGTAATCGTATCCCGGGTTTATACACGCCACGTGATAAATGCCTGGCGATTTTTTTAGCTCACAGGTCAATTTGAAGTACGAACATATGTACACATACTAAGGGTAGTTTACCACCGGGAAATATTATGTCCAATCTAGAGAAGGGATATCCAAATAAAAATTTAGTACCCTTTTAAGTTGTGACATGTCCACTTTCGATACAGGGATAGTTTGTTTTATGTGGCTGATGTAAGTCAAATTCGATATTATTGAGAGGTTTGACGTAAAGTATTAACACGTTTGTGAATAAATGGTAGAGGTACAAAATACCTCTCTTAAGAAACTAAGTTTTAGTTGCATACATACATATTATTTAACTTTTAGTTACTACACATCAAAGCTATTTGTCTTTTTCAGTCTGTCCATCCCAGGGTTGCCTTGAAGAAATTGCACTTTACGATAAAGCCGCCCTTGTGCATTTGATATGTCACATTTAAGTAATTTTCACCGAATTTGTACCAACATTAGCACAATAAAGAATTATCTATCTGTATCACGTATACTCACGCCTGTTTCCCGAAGGGCTTTTAGTTTTATCTTATTTAAATTATGGCTATGTTGGTCATTCAAAAATACATATTGCGAAGTTCTATGGAAGAGCTTATTTATTTTCTTCGACTGATTTCTTGTGATAATATCACAATGGCGCCATTGTTCCAGAATAAAAATTTACATTAATGACGAGTACAATATCCCCCTAAGAGGTCTACATCAGTATTTTCATACGTAGTAAAACCTTATCAGCGATTAGCTATAAACAATAAAATAATACAGAATTTCATTTTATAACGACCGTAGTTAATAGGTTTTTTATATATATGAAATGAAAACATTCTCATAAGTAATTTTCTATTAGACACATACAAAGTGCAAATGTTCCTTTTGCGTGCTTTCCGCACGCGAATCGAACATTTCATTATGAGTACCATATAGTAATACAATGATCTACAGCCTATTGCCTAACAGTCTATTGTAGCTATCTGCTACGCCGTAGCACTTTGCTACGAATTGATAAAAATATCTTGTTGTCATAACCGTTTTCAGTTAACGGTTATATGTACATTATTAATATGGGTCTGATGGTAAAAACACTTTTATACTTACGCTATATTATGGCAATCGAATACTGAATGATTAAGTAATCCTATGGGTATCCATTTCTAAATTATTCATTAAAGTTTAAAGGACTCATGGGCGGTTAAGAGCTGTTAAAGATTTGTATTACTTATTTGTTTGCGTCATAATATAATAATTACTTATCATGGCATAACTTTGTAATGATGTTATAAAAATAAACTATATAATGATGCAAAATAACTACACTTTACCGAATTTCCTTATGTAAATTATAATACGTTAATGTAAAATAAAATATTAGGGAATAATCCGCCTGCATGAGTGTTGTACCCGACACAAATGATCGAAATGACAAAACAATAAAAATAAATAAAGATACAATAATAAACATAATGCGGTCATAACAATACCATTGTAATTAATATGAAGTATAACTCATTTATATACAATGTTGCAATTTGTATAGAACACATGATGTACTAGTAAAGTTGGGTTTTGCCGGCACGGATATTAAAACTGATATAGCACGATTGATCTTTACGATCTGGACCACTTTTATGCACCAAATTAATGAGGTTAAAGTATAATAATTAAACGGTCACTAAAACAGTGTATTTTTATATATATTATTTGCAATTACCGGAGCATACAATTGTGAACAGAAAAAAATGGACAAAATGCCCAAACATATTTGAAACAACATTAACAGCCTTTCTTTTTTATACCTTTTTAAATATCATTCTCAAAGTATTTCAGCGTTAAGCCAAATTAGCCATATTTCTCGCCACTAAGGTACAAAACTGTATTTTCTTTCGAAGAAAAATACTTTCTATGTATAAAAAATGAAATGTGTCACAGAAATGTTCAAATGGGCTGACGTTTTTCTTACTCAGCGACTATCGACTTTGCAAAACTCTGAAAGAGGCATTTTCTTCATCTGCTTTTAGTCGCGTTAGACTCTTTAACTTCGATGATTATAGTTTGTTATCGCCTTCGCATTAATATACTCTAAATTACTAGTTAGATCATTCAAGTAAACGTAAAAAAATGCGAATATTCTTTTTGGTAAATAATGAGAAACTAAACAAGAAAAATATTAGCCGAGCGAATCGAAAACCAGCTGCTTTTCAAACTTGGATAAAAATACTCGTTCCTCAAATACAATAAATTTCACCTTTTACCTCAAAATTTGTACAATGCGTAGCCCAATCTGTGACCTCTATTTTTATTATCTAGGCTTTATAAATATGCAAAACATAAGAACTTAATAAAATGAATTCAATTCCTAAATTTACTTTGTCAGCTCATGTTCTCGAAATACATGTGAAGTCTGTGAACCCGCACTAGGTCACCATGGTGGACCACGGCCTAGCCCTTCTCAAAACAAAAATAGGTCTGTTCCCAGCAGTGGGACAAATTATAAATCTAGATCTTATATAAAGTTGAAGAATTTCTTTGTTTGTTTGCTTGAACGCGGTAATCTCAGGAACTACTAGTCCGATTAGAAAATTCTTTCAGTATAAGATAGCCCATTTATTGAGGAAGGCTATAGGCTATATAACATCACGCTATAAGCTACGGGAGCGAAGCAGTAGCCTTAAATAACGCGAGTGCAACCGCAGGCTCATCTAGTCTTGTTATAAATGAGTGATGATGAAAATGGATACGTAATATGTTTGTTATTTCTTATTATGTTGTTTTCAACATCAAACCCTATTATTTTATTATTTATTATTTTATTTCTCGACATCAAAATAGGACTGCCTCGTTGGTCTCGCGGCATAAATGTGCGCGTGGGATCGGGAGGTCCCGGGTTCAATTCCTGGGTCGGGCAGTGTTATTGGGTTTTTCTGTCACGAAATTCTCAGTACGAGTAGCAGCACGGAGTCTGGAAATGTGCCCGGTACGGCAATAGGCTCGCCCCTTATTACGTGAGACTAAAGTATATCTGGCGAAAAATGGGTGTAGAAATACACCTCTGCCTACCCCTTCGGGGATAAAAGGCGTGACGATATGTATGTATGTTGTTTTCATAACTGTATTTTATAACCAAGTTTAATCATTTACTTATTTGGTGACTGTTGGCGTATAAGTGCAATCAATGGCACAAAGAACTCGTGGAAATTGAGCTATTTGTAAGAATTTATCCACACTGTTTTAGTGCATTATAATATAAGTAGGTACTAGTTATAAAGCCTGCTTTGGATGTATTTTGAACTATTCTGCACGCTGAAGAATTTATGACACCGACGAAATCAGCAACAGAAATAAGCATAGTAACCAGAGCATAGAATCGATGCGTTAATAGAAGCTGGTGAAGAGGTGCGATACCATTATTACAGCAATAAGAAATTAAATGTATTTTTAGGCACTGAATTTAGTATTCATGTCACTCAAACTTAGGAAAACACACTTTGCAATAACTATATTGTAGTTACTCACCGTTTTGGGCTACTTGTATGTATGGTATAATTTTTATCGCTTTTATCTTCTTCTTGGTTGAAGTTCTTATTTATACTTATCCAAAAGCTGTTCTAGAATTTTGATATCCTTGTCACTATTTAAAATTTGCCATAATACTATATACATTTTCAAAATAAAGCTACAATATTTAATAAGTACGATCCGAATCTGCCAATTTTCAGGGATTGTTAAATTATATGAAAGATGCAAACCAAAAGATTTGTCAACCTAAAAAAGCTCCATATTGGGATCCATCAACTGTCATTTTAGAATAAAGGGCGATCCAAAATAGGTCAGAATCCAGATTGTGACCTCCCATGGATTCCTCGCATTTTTACATCGCTGTTGCAGTTGATGGCTCGTGTCATCATCATCATCTTCTTGCCCTGGTCCCAATTTATTTGGGGTCGGCGCAGTACGTCCTTCGCTTCCATTCTTTTCTGTCACCCGTCATCTGATCATTTACCCCTTTCTCTTTCATATCCATCCTCACACAATCCATCCATCTTTTCCTTGGCCTCCCTCTGCCTTTCCATCCCTCTATCTTCATATTTATCACTTGCTTACCCACATACATATCATCTCTTCGCATAATATGTCCATACCAAGCCAAACGACTTTCTTTCACTTTCTCGTCTAGGCGCCACTTTCAGACTACCGCTCACGTATTCATTCCTTATCTTATCCATTCTTGTAACTCCACACATCCATCGCAACATTCTCATCTCTGCCACATGCAACCGTTTTTCATCCATCTTCTTAGTAGCCCAACACTCAGCTCCATACAATACGACAGGCCTTATAACCGCCTTATATATGCGTCTCTTGAATTTCAGAGGCATTTTAGGATCGCATATTGTGCCCGAGACCTGTCGCCATTTCATCCATCCTGAGTTGATCCTTTGCCGAGCATCCCGATCAATTTCGCCGTCGTGTTGCAGAAGTGAACCGAGGTAGTGAAAGTCGGAGCATACTGGTAGGGGTATACCGCCGAGTGTAACCGGGATTGGACTAGAGAGGCCGCCAAAGTCACAGAACATGTATTCGGTTTTGGTTCTGCTTATCCTAAGGCCTACGTTCTCCCGTCTCTTCCGCCACTCCTCCAGCTTGCTCTGCACCTCCTGTTCACTGTCAGCTACCAGGACGATGTCGTCGGCAAATAGCATGCACCAGGGTGCCTCTTCCTGTATGTCCGATGATAGGGCATCCATAATCAACAAGAAGAGGTAAGGACTTAGAGCCGACCCTTGGTGCAAGTTGAAACAATTTTTATGAAATTTGGATGTCATCTCTGATTGCTATCACTGGATCGGGATTGCTTAATGGAATCGGTCGTTAGTAGTCTCGTATTCCAATCTTAAAATAAAAGTTATCAGCCCGCATCATTAAAATGCTGCCCAAGTCACTGTCATTCTATCCTGCAAGGGATACAGATACAAATCTGTCGTCATCGATTATGGACGATGCATTGAGAGTTTATATAACTATTATACATTTATTTTTACTGATCTATGTTACTATGTAAAATGGTAGTTTACGGCTGTTGCGGCTACTTTGCCGTATAGTGCTTCTGAACATCTTGGTTTCCATCCCTACACAGAACTAAAAAATGTGATCCACAAATGGTTTTATCTTGTATTAAATCTGAGTGCTATTTAGTACCGTGGTTCGAATGTTTATACCAGATGCAGGTAAAAGTTTTATAAAACATACATCTATTATCAGCATAATACATTCCTAAAAATATACTGTCATGCCTTAACTTTACTGTCCGTACCAAACATTTTCTATTAAATTAAAATGTCACCCTGAACGTATATTGCACCCATCTTTTCGCAATTTTTGCCTAATATAGTGCCATAAAACACAATCCGCCTACGCTTATTAAATCACAATATTTCCAAAAATACGATACATAATTATTCAAGCAAGAACGATATTAAACTTTCATAAAGTACGTAACATCGAAAAATTGCTCGGAAATGATTATTTCAATAGATCGAGAGGAAAAAAAGGTAAGAGTTCACATCAATTCAGCTCTATGGAGCATACAATTACAGTTGGACGATTTACGTAGCCATATGGCCGTAGGGATAGTGGTAAGGTTACGCTTTCATCTGATATTTGACAAGGCCGGCAGTCGGGTCTGACATGTCGTTATGCCGCCACATCAAACGATTCAAAGCTTGAGGAAAGTCTGAAGACGGTGGTACATTGTTTACAGCGCAAACATACATGTAAATAACCGCGGACGCCTACATCGTTAAAAATTCATATTGCTGGAACACATGCTCAGAGAATAGTCAAGTGGATGATATAATACTGTCAATACCGAAGATATCAGCAGATATGCCTGACGACAAATATTGTACACCTTTTGTAAGTAAATATTGGCGCCTATTCACTACCGCTTCATAGAATTACTTGGCTATATATATTAACATGCGGCGACTTACGGTCGTGACATGTCAAAGAGTTAGTACATGATACTGAAGCCATTGGCGGTCGAATTTTCCGGAAAATTCTAACAATTAAACGATTTTCTGTATTGTGCATTCGTGCGTAGTCATTTAGAGTACGCGTCACGAGTTTGGAACCCTCAATATGAGGTGTATAAATCTCGTATTGAGGCAGTATAAAAGAAATTACTTCGGTACCTAGATTATAAAGCACGGCAATACTCAGGTGATTACAACCATCGGTGTAACAGATATCCCTTTCTGCCACAGATATAGATCTACATAGATAACGCAATTATCACGATTTGTATTGAAACCAAGCGTGCCGACTTTTTAATACCTACTGTGACGTTGCCTGTATCACGAAGTCGAAGCGATGCGCGACAGTATCGCTTGTGCTATATTCATCGTCTCCTAATACACAACGTCAGATCAAAAGTCCGAAGCAAACGCGGCAACGTAATGTGAATAAAGTTTACTTAACGGTAAAACGGACGCGCGGGGACTGAAGTTAGTGGCGACCAAGCTCGACGCTTGGTCGGAGTTCAGACACGCGAAGTGCATGCATTTGCGTTATCTATGTAGATCTATGTCTGTGCTTTCTGCCATTACACTATAGGCGTGATATTAGTGATGTTTGTTTTCTCATGAATTTAGCTAATGGATCTGTCGACTGCCCAGAGCTTCTCACTAAGCTAAACTTACGAACAAACCTACTTGGGCTTAGACGTAGACCGCTACTGCAAATACCTACTGTTTCTACAAATTATAGGAAGAACGCATTTATGTCGCGAGCTGCATCTACTTTTAATAACCTGCCCGATGACTTAGATATTGACCTTTTCTGTACAAAGACGATTACTGTCAAAATATTGTTGGCTGCAAAATTCTTTAATTCGCCTGCGAATTGTGATTTTCACACTAATTACTCCTACATTTTCTTTGCTTGCTTTGCGTTGAAAAACATCTATCCATGTAATCATTGCAGTATGTATATTTTTGGTATGTTATGTGTATATTATCTCTATTATTGTAACATTTTTGTTTGTATTAAACGTATGATGAATGTTGAAGGTCAAATGATAGCAACATAATATATTATATATTATTTTTTTTATTAATTCGTGGAAGCTTGTTAATAGCAATTGTATCATCTATTTAGCAACTCATATACTGTAATTAGTCTGTAAGCTTTCTTATAAAACAATGAAAAAAAAATAGTTGAAGACTAATGGGTTAGAGCGTTTAATTCTCAGTTAGGTACAAACTAAAGGTTAAAACAACTAGATCCAGTTTGCAGACTACTCCCCCCCGTGGGATCTTCACCTTGTCGTGGTGGGGGGGGCTCAGTAACCGTGGATTGGTAACCCGCGGTGAAGCTAAGAGTGATCCAGGAGGGGACGCTCCGCGTGGGCTTGACGGGGCCTGCGCAGGATGCGTCCAACGGTGCGGGTGCGGGGGACAGTTCTGTCTGTCCCTCGCAGTCGGTTGCGGTCGCGGGAGGAGAGGCGTGTCGGTGTTGCGTTGCCGCGCCCGCGCGCCCTATCTCCCGTGAGCAAATGTGGGCGCAGCATTCGATGCGTCGCGGTGGGGCCGCAGAGGAAGAGAAGATGCGGTGTTTCGTTGCCGTCCTCCCTATCCTCTGCGGCCGCTGAGTGTTTTGGCGGCGGAGCCCAACACCTTATTTCGCCGCCAAGGGAGTTTTGTTCGGGGCCCGCCTGACCATCTGGCGGGCCAATACCCGTCGGGGGGTAGCGACGAATGCTTATGCGAATCCCTACCCTCCGACACACGGGTACATGAGGAACACGGGTTGGTTTTTAGTCAGTAAGAGTCTGACAGTCCCCTTCGTCCTTCTCCCGGGGCGGAGGGACTCCATGAGGATTTTCCAACCCGATACCAAAAAAAAAAAAGAAAAGTTTGCAGACTGCTGTTAAAAGTTATGAGTTGAATCAAATATTAAACCCACGGCATCTCAATGGTACTCCATTTAATTTTCTTCTCTCGAACATAGTTGCAAAAGGACGCAATAAAACAGTAAAGAAAAGCGGCATACGCTGTAATTAAATTTATTTCGTCAACATTTTTTTATTTCGAATTGTAGAACGTATTGCGAGCTTGGCACCGTCGTAAAGCGAACACTTCCGAATTCACGTCTGTGTTGCGACGCGCGCCGCCGACGCAACGTGTGTATCCATCAAATTTTCAAATCTCGCAATTTATATTAACAGTGTCACCTAGACATCGTTCATGTGCCTGTTTCCGTGGCCATTACACGTTTTAGTATGTCGTCAAATCGCAAAATCAAATCTCAATTACAGTTTTATGATGACGTCTGTTAAAGCGCTTTTTGATGTGACAGTGACGCACGCACGATTTCACTCCGACACGTGTCTATTGCACAACAAAACAATTGTAATACAACAACAAGTACAACAAATTAAACTTGGAACTTGTTTGTCGGGTTATTTAATATTAATTTCTGCTCTCTATTCCCAACAATGAAGAGCCTCGCTCGAATTTGAGGCCTGACTGAGAGATTCTATTAGGACAGTCAAACATGCAACAGTAATTTGTTCAGTGATCCTCATACATAATCGCCGTGACCAGGAAATGCCTAGGAAACAGAAACCATGCCAGTTTATATAAAAGCATTTCTTTATTTATATAACAGTTGTTTCTATTCTTACCTTAATTTTATATAGCTCAATTTAAGATAGTAGATTAAATAGATTTTATACAACATCATTACACACAGATTGTAATTTACAATGAATTGTAATTAAACGATATTTAAAAATGCGTTTAATCGAACAAAATAATAATATACAAAGCATTCAATTGCCAGTGTTTTTGCAAAAAAAATCATTATATAATTTTTAATATCCTCAAATTATGATATATTTTTAATTTAAGGAACACAAGAACCACTCAGACATGACTCTTCCTCTTCAACGTCAAACATTATACGTGCTTCACAAGCACATCAACTTTTACAAACCATGTTTAATAAAACTCACTTCCTTATTAAACAGAAACTCATTCCAACTTATGCGCAAAAGCGGATCGTTGCTTCGACATCAGATAGTTTAAATCTTTAACACAATGTTATCTAGTCCCAAACCACAGAAGTCTAGCTAACAAGCTCCCTGGCACTGATCAAGTTGGTGTAAGTCAGGCGAACTAACAAATAATGCTCAACTGTACCGGCTAGAGCTGCCCAATTGCTAAACAGGGCTTCGCACTTGCCTAAAATATATACCGTTAGACAATAGCAGTAGGACAATAGCTCAGGGAATCGATAATAGTGGATCAAGTATAAGTACGGTTGTATTAGGTAGACGTGGCGATATGAATATCAATATAGAGGCGTTGATATAGTATGTAGATGTACTACGCTCTAGGTATGTAATTACTTCTACTAATGATTATTCTGACATGTAATAAATACAGTTGACTGGTCGCAATATCGGCAATTTAAGGATTAGTGTAGATGGAAATAAGTTTCATATTATTAACTGTGTTAGGTTTTTGGCCCTTCAACAAATAAATTATTATCCAGCTTGCGCTACATACAATAAATACGGTGATAACATTTTTATTATCATCTGATAATTAAGGTAGTTAGTTAGTCAGTTATAGTTTGTTAGTACTAAACAAATGCCACAAAATAGTTATTATTTTTAATTACTAAATCACGGATTAAATTAAATATTTTATTTTAGAGCATTAGTGACGTAGTTGAGTTATGGTCGCTTCGCTCTTTGTTACTGCGCAATATGTCGCAGGTGAAATCCACACACGGGACTTTGAGTGATGCACAAATTGTTGTTTCCAATCTGAGTGTTTTTGGTTTCCATTGACTGAGCGTTTGTAAAATCCACCGTAACTCAGGACTTATTCCTAGTGTGTTGTCTTTTATAAAAGAAACGTCTAATCCTAAACAGAATCTCTTAAATATCATAATTCTTTCAAAGTTATTCTTTAAAAGTTATGGGAACTATGCTCATCTAAGCATCACATTCAATAACAATCCCCGTCCATAAACAAATGATTTGAACAAAACCAGACATAATTACTTACTGCAGATATTTTTTATCTGGTAAAAAGACCAAACACAAAACAAACAAGCACTCATTACCATATAAGACATATATTTAAAAGTCATAAATCCTACAAGCCATTAGTCTTAACTACCGATTTGAACTAGGATGTACAGCATATTCATTTTTTATGTCGACCAAAGGTGTAATTTGGTTTTCCTGTTGGAAACATTCTCAGTAACTGCCAACAGTGAAAGTTTACTTGATAAATAGCTATGAGCCCCTTCCTTATCAAGATCTCCGTAAATAAACGTGGAAATAATCCGCGTTCGCTCCATACAATGTATTCTTACTGCGTAATTCTAGTCAGCGTTGTGTGCTGTACTCGGTTCATACGTATATTTTCACAAAACATGTAGAGAGTCGTCAATTTCTTGGCAATAATTTTTGGTACTCAATAAATTTACTAACTTCTAGGGAGCATACCTGACACAAAACCCCGATCTAAGGTGTAAACCGACCCGTGCCGAGGGATTCGTGGCCAGAGGGCAAGCTGGTCGTGAACGGAGGGTGCCTGTGTTGGTGGTCACAGGGCACAGCTGATATTCCGCCCTACCCCCGTAAAGGGCTCTGCGGGGGTGGACAGTCTAGATCCCTACATCTCGTGGGAACGCCATGGGAACAAAATCTACTTCTTCTCTATACGGCGGCGACGCGGTTCGCAACCCGTCACGTCTCGTTCCCCGCGAGGGCGAAAATCGGCCTACGAAAAGCCGGTCGGCAACGTTGAACGTTGGAGGAGGGATGGACGGCAAATTGGATGAAGTATGTCAGATGATGGATGATAGAAAGATTGATGTTCTTGTGTGAATGAAACAAAAAGGAAAGGGGGTGACACCACCCAGCATGGCGCATATACGGCGTATTGGTCAGGGGTAGATAGTACCACCAGAGCCTGCAAGGGAGTTGGTGTAATACTATCTGCGCGAATGAATGAGTTTGTAAAAGAGTTTGAATGTGTAAATGCTAGGCTACTATGGATGAGAATGAAAGTAGGACTTACTCGTGTCTTTATTATTGGGGTGTACGCCCCGGTCAATTATGTATGGTATTCCGGTCACATTATGCGTAGGGAGCCCGACAACCTCGAAAAACTGGTTGTGGTCGGCAAAGTCGACGGGAAACGACCGAGAGGCAGGTCTCCTGTACGCTGGACAGACCAGATTCGAATACTGACTGGATTGTCAGTACCGCAAGCCTCAAAGCATGCTGAAGACAGACGATCGTGGAGGCAGACTACAACTCAGGTGACGGAAGACTTCCAAAGAAGACACGACCTTCAGTAATGAAGAACGCGACTATGATGACGCCCCGGTCAATATAGTTACGGGTATGTCACAGCAAGAGCAAGACCAAAGGCAGGAGTTTTGGAAGAGTTTAAGAGATATTTTGAGGCAGTGTAAGGATAACGAAAGATTGATCTTGTTAGGGGATTTCAATGGATGGGTGGGAGTAAAACGAGATGGATTTAAAAAGGTGTTAGGTGCATTCGGTGATGAGAGTGTGAATGAAAATGAAAAAGCTCTGCTTGAGGTTTGTTTGGGGTGGAGCCTTTGTGTGACAAACACCATGTTTGATCACAAAAGGATACATATGTATACGCGTGAGGCAAAAATGTTAGAAGAAGTATGATCGATTTTGTAATAGTAGATGAACGACTGAGAAAGAATGTGTTGGATACAAGGGTGTATCGAGGGATCGGCATCCACACAGACCACTTCTTGGTGTTGAGCCGGATAAGTGGGCTCTTTAAAGGATGGTGACACCGAGAGCATGATGAAAATAGAGTCTTGGAAAGAATAAAAGTAAAAATCTACAAGAGAAAGATATGAAAGATGAGTATAAACGAAGATTGATAGCAAGATTTGAGAGATTCGATGGCATAAATGATATGGATGAATTGTGGCAGTCCTTTAAAGAAGAGGTAGTATGTGTTGCGTTTGAAGTATGTGGTGTGATCAAGAGAAGGAAAATACGAAAGGTTAAGAATACATGGTGAGAGGATGTACAATCAGCAGTGTCAGAGAAGAAGAAAGCTTGGTTAGATTGGTTGGCTGCCAGAGCAAATGAAAGAATGGGAAAAGCAAAGAGCGAGGACATAGACGAAGCAAGAAAGGAGTTTGTTA
Source organism: Euclidia mi (assembly GCA_944739405.2). NCBI lineage: Eukaryota > Metazoa > Arthropoda > Insecta > Lepidoptera > Erebidae > Euclidia > Euclidia mi. The sequence goes on from OX123193.2 coordinate 41,145,155, forward strand.
GGTCAAAAAGAATAGTGGAAGAAATGGTTAAAAGGAAAAAAGAGGAAAAGAAAGATGAGTTTGATAGCAGACTATCTGACGATTTCCGGAGAAACATTAAGTTTTTCTGGAAATCCGTTCGTGCAGTTCGGGGAGGAACTCAATCCTCAGAATACACATCCATCAGAGACAAGAATAGAAGGATATTGAATGGAGATTCGTGCGTGCTGAAGAGATGGAAAGAGTATTTTGAAGGTTTATTTGAAAGAACGGCGATAGAGACAACGATCGATGAAATGGATGGTAACGATAGCGATGATGAAAGTGTTATTGGCGTGGATGAGATCGTGAAGGCACTGGGAAGTATGAAAGTAGGTAAGGCTGCGGGATATGATAGGATTACAGTCGAAATGCTGAAGGCTGGACAAGGCATCATAGTTGGTCAGTTGCAGCGGTTATATAACTTGTGCTGGAGCACCGGACGAGTGCCTAATGACTGGGCCACAAGCTGTAGTTGTGACTCTTTATAAAAGAAAAGGCTCGCAACAAGACTGCAAAAAATATAGAGGCATTAGCCTTCTCAGCCTTGTTGGCAAATTGTATGCAAAGGTACTGATTGAAAGAGTTATGAAAGTAACCGACAAGAAAATATGGGATGTACAGGCGGGATTCCGAAAGGGTATGGGATGTACGGATCAGGTTTTTTCCTTGCAAAGTATAGCCGAAAAGTTTTTGGCCAAAGGTCAAAAGGTCTATTGCGCATTCGTGGATTTGGAAAAGGCTTTCGATAAAGTGGTGGGGAATGAAATGTGGTCGGTGCTGTCAATGAATGGGGTGGACAGCAGCCTCATTCGAGCTCGGAAATCCCTTTATGAGGATTCTAGAGCTTGTGTGAGGATAAACGGGGCATACACTGACTGGTTTACCATCGAGAAAGGTGTAAGACAGGTAGAGAATGCCTTATGGCATTATGTCATCCTTTGTACACATTGTTTGTGCATAAATAAAATAAAAAAATAAATGTGTAGCGTCGCCGTGGCTGTTTAACCTCTTCATGGACAGTTGTTTGCAAGATTAAAAAAATAGTGACTGCGGATTAAGGATGAATGGGTTACTCGTCAAATGCCTTCTTTATGCTGTTGATCAGGTAATACCTGCATCTTCAGCGGAGGAGTTGCAGGAGATGGTGACAATCATAATAGTGTGAATGGAGCTCTGAAGGCGTTTATGAACAGTCAAAACGTATCCAAAAAGGCACGTTTGGCTGTGCATAGAGGGGTGTTAGTGCCTACCCTTATGTATGGTAGTGAAAGTTGGGTATGGCAGAAGAGATTTGAAAGTAGAATAAATGCTGTAGAAATGAGAGCACTGAGAAGTATGTGTGGTGTGTCTTTAACCGACAGAGTAAAGAATTGTGTGATACGAGAGTGGTGTGGGGTAAAAGAAGATGTAGTGACAAGCATCGGGAAAGGCATGTTAAGATGGTTTGGGCACATGGAGAGAATGGATGACGAAAGAGTGACAAAGAAGATATATAAGGCAAGTGTGAATGGGACAGGACGAAGGGGAAGACCTAGCCGGACGTTCTCTGACCAGATTGGAGAAATCCTAAAAAAAGGACAGGTTAGAAGTACTCTAAACAGAAGAGCATGCATGAGAAACTTGATGGGAGTGAATGAAGCAAGAGAGGTATGTCAGGATCGTTGCAAATGGCGTTCCGTAGTCTCTGCCTACCCCTCCGGGAAACAGGCGTGAGTCTATGTATGTGTGTATGTAATTTTTGGTAAAAATATAAAATACATCATCCTTCGAACGATCCCTGATCACACACGTTTGATCGTCAATCCGACATAAAAGTGTATACAAAATAATGTATTTGGAAATATGCGACAACAAACGTAAAACATATCCGAGTAGAGTTGATACCCCTTTCTTGTGATGTCACAAAATAACAATAGTGATGTACGATCCCCATAATACCATTTTTATTATTATTTGTTTTTATCACGTACTTTGATGCGTTATTTCCACATGGTTAAATTTTATTCCATCAATTTATTCACGAACGCTGGGAAAATATGCAGATAAAGAAAGTAGTAATTTGCATACAATAACATAGAAAATAAAAAGCTATACTGGACACGAATATTAAGTGAACGTCGTGTTTTTATAAACGGACGAAAGATCAGTCCACAAAACCACAGACATATTTAGACTTCGCCAGAAACAAAATGTATGCAACGGGCTTAACAAAACTTAGTTCAAATTTGAGCTTGTGTTTTTCGTAACACAAGAACAAAGTACGAACGACCACTCGCAAAATAGCTACATAGGCGATTCTTCAGACATCCGAAATGCGTATTGTAAGTGGCTACTCGACAAGGCAGCAAATACAATGATGTCTAACTGTTGAGAGGTCTCAAGCCGCAGACCGCTTGTTTCTTATCCTCTAAATACCTTTCCCAAAGCAACACTGTAAACAAAGAGTCGCGCAGATGCATTTTCTCGTCTCAAACTGTTTTTTTATCCGAAAGAACGTTATGATTTTTACGACCTTACTGCCAGATTGTACTGCGTTAAACTTTCCTTAATATTACTGGCTATTTTCTTTCAGACGTGTCCTGGTTATTTTAATGCTTTTGTGCTAAGGAGGGTGAATATATGTATATACGAGTATGTTCAGAATATAAAAAAATTGAAGCTACTTAGAATATAGTGGTTTACTTTCGTTTTAAGATTATTATCCATTGTATGAAAGCAAATATATTTTACTTAATTGACAGAAATAGGAAAATGTTTAAATAAGTAATGTCAGCGCCAACATGGGGCTCCAAGATGGTCAATTAAACTTATGCTGGGCGAAGTCTTCTTTCTACGGCGCCGAATTACTATTTCTCGTTCCTTCATCGAATTTCCAAATTCAAATTCAAATTCAAATTCAAAATCCTTTATTCATTTGGGTCACAATGTGACGCTTATGAACGTCAAAATAATAAATTTATAAAATAATTACTTATACTCAAATTTAAAACATTATTACTGTATGCTTCTACATTTACATTTACTGCCACGTTCGCAAAGCAATAGGTAGAACCATGAGAAAGAACGGGCAATAAAACTCACGGTCACTCTTTTTCATCGCCAGGTTTTGCATAATACACAATTTACATTTTGTAAGGTGCTGCAACTGTTACACCTTCTATATCACTTGTATATATTTACTGTACATCATAATACTCAAGCATAATACTTTTGGTTAGCCTTCTCAGAATAGACATGGTGAAACAGGAGCATCCACTTACATTATATATACCTAATAATGCAGGCAATCCGCGAAAGTGATCAGAACCATGATGGAAATGATGCAGTTAAATATTAAAATCTAATACCAGCCCGCAAGACCGTCATCGACCAGTCATCGCAAGTAGCACCCGTTCACGAGTATGACGCATGTGCCAGCCATCATCCCTCTCGCCATATTAGAGGGAAAGGGATGACCCGACACATGACGCCACCACAAGAAATGACATTTTAGTGAGCATGACGACAACGGTATACGAACCAGAAGTAAGAAACAATCTATTGGTATACTGACCATGACCGCCAATTACCTCCATTTTCCAGATCGTTATTATTAACATAAGTTAGTGGAACACGTGAAGGAATGCAAATGTAGAAAGAATTTTGTGAAGGTGACAAGTGAACAATGATATGATCAGAGATAAATAATGTTAAACTACATTCAACAAATCATAAAAATATCCAAATCCTGCAAAAATCATGTGTTCACGAGGCACCTCCACTTAACATGTAAATAAAATAATCGTGAGTTAAACAAGCCTATCCCCACGGTGTCTTATCATTTAAAAATTCCTTAATAGTGTAATAACCCCTTTGTAAAAGAAAGTTCCTAATTGTCCGTTTGTATTTGTGCATGGGTAAATTCATTATTTCAAGAGGCAATTTGTTGAAAAATCGTATACCAATCCCCGCAAATGAGTTCTGAACTTTATGTAGACGGTAGTTAGTTCCCACCAGTTTATGCTTATTCCTTGTGTTCACGTTGTGCAAATCACTATTTTTGCGGTATAGAATTAAGTTTTTCTTAATGTACATTAAGTTAGCATATATATATTGCGATGCAACTGTCAATATGTCTACTTCTTTAAATTTATTACGTAAAGAATCTCTAGCACCTAACTTATAAATTGCACGTATGGCCCTTTTTTGAATGACAAAAATAGTCTGTATATCAGCAGCTGTACCCCATAACATTATTCCGTAAGACATTACGCTGTGAAAATAACTAAAGTAAACTAGTCTAGCAGTATCTATATCTGTGAATTCCCTAACTTTTCTAACTGCAAACGCTGCAGAACTAAGTTTTACTGCGAGACAGGATATTTGGGCGCCCCACTGAAGCTTACAATCTAAAGTTACACCTAAGAATACGGTTGATTCGACTAGTTGAATTGTTTCCTTATTTAAAATTATATTAGTAGGAACACTTTTGACATTAGGCAAAGAGAATTTAACACATTTGGTTTTGCTTGAGTTGAGTACCAAATTATTTGTCGAAAACCAATCTAATACTTGTGCAAGAGTGTTATTGACGGTATCAAAGTTACTTAATTTACGATCAACTTTAAAAATTAGTGACGTATCGTCGGCAAACAAAACAATATCACATAAATTTTGTACAAAGAACGGCAAATCATTAATATATATTAAAAAAAGAAATGGACCGAGAATAGAGCCCTGTGGAACGCCCATTCCTACTGGCAAACCTAGAGACCTACTCCCATTAACATCTACATACTGAATTCTATCACTAAGGTAGCTGGCAACAAGATTGAGTGCGGTATCTCTAATACCATAAAGTTTCAATTTAAGTAAAAGCGTATTATGTTCCACACAGTCAAAGGCCTTTGATAGGTCACAAAAAACACCAATGGCATCCTTCGAGTTTTCCCAAGCATTAAAAATATGCTTTACCAAAGTTACACCGGCATCAACGGTGGAGCGACCCTTAGTAAAGCCATACTGTTCACTGTGAAATAAATTATTTGCGTGAAAGTGGCTCTCTAGTTGATGCAAAATAATCTTTTCAAAAATTTTACTAATAGCAGGCAAGATAGAAATTGGCCGAAAATTACTAGGGTCGCTCTTTGATCCCTTTTTGAATAATGGTATTACTTTACTGTGTTTCATTAGATCAGGAAATACTCCTGTATCTACGCATCTGTTGAATATTGCAGCTAAATATGGAGCTAAGCTAGAAATAATTTGTCGCACAAGTTTAACAGAAATGCCCCATAAGTCAACAGATTTTTTATTATTGAGCGTCTTGAATACCTTCAGTATGTCATTGGTGTCAATATATTTAAAATTAAAAAGCACATCACACTCATTCACATTGCCCCTAACCAACATTTCTGCTTTGTTTGGACAAGAATCTAGACAGCTGGTTGTGTTCACTGGTATGTTTATGAAGAAATTGTTAAATGTCTGAGCAACATCAGTTTTCCTAGTAATAATTTCACCATTCAATTTTAATTCATAATTGTTATCTACCAATTTAGCTCGACCAGTCTCATTGTTAATGATTTTTTAAGTGAGTGATTTTTTAAGATAATTTTTATCTGGTGGCTCGTAGCTAAACAAGGCTTTCGTTTTACTGTGCCAAGCACTGTTCACTGTTGTCTCAAGACTTCACTAAACTTAAATTAGTTGTATTAAGTATCATCGACGCCACCCGTCACTGCCACCCTGTAAGACCTAGCTTACGTCTATACGAGTATAATAATACGCTTTGACGCTTATTGGATAAGTATACGTCGCCCTACCTCCATCTCCTGCTTCGTATAATTTATAACACAAAAGTCGGCTTAACATGAATACATTAGGTGCAAAATTATCATATCTGAACGAAGTAAATGGGTTGAAAGAACGAATATACATATAAAGAATTTTAATCAGCGCACGCGTATTGAGATTATCTTCTCGAAGCTTAACTACAACGAAATACCGTCGGAGCTAAAAAGTTTTATAAATTTGAAATGGACCAAATCGAATAAATAAGCAACACAGGGGTTTGTGAAATGGGTTTTTCAAATCGCATAACTTTTCACAAATTTATGAATATCGCCTTTCATACTTTTTCTTTAGAAGCTGATCCCAGTGGGTGGCTGGCTCTCGCCGACCTTTATGTTCGATGGAGCGCACACAATGTCTGTAATGACTACCATTACGAACATCAATTTGTTCAACCGTGACGCTACACTTGTCCTACTGCTTTCTTTCACATGCTCAGTTTAGCGCATCGCTAGCGTTTTTACTAATGCACACACACCCACACATTCATTGTACGTAACACACTCCGCACTACGTTGAATCAGCACTAATTACATACAGCCGATATCGTTACAATATGATCAAAAGACTTAATTAATTCTCTTCTACCGGTTATTCAAACAAAGATAACGAAACGCTAACATATAAAAATGAGCATTCTGTTTGGGAGTGCCGCTGTATGTATACTCAATTATAAGTGATTTTAATAAGAACCCTCGTCCCCGCGCCCTACCCCTCGTTCACCTCCAATTACACGTAACACTGAGCAACCTTTGAATAAACTGAATTTTATTCTTGTTAATAACAGTTTGTGAATCACAATTCAGCGACCAAATGTGGGCTCGTATTTACCTACCCGCAGGTAAACTTTGCTTGCAGTTAAAAAGGAATTCTGGGGAATTTTATCGCTCGTTAGGGACCTTAAGCGCTGAGCGCGTCCGGGCTGGGGGCGCCGCGTCGCCCGGGTCGGAACACACCAGGAAATGTTCTTCGATGCCGACCTCCACGCTTTATACTTCCTAAGGAAATCAATGGCTAATTCCTAACGCCCAAATGCAACCGACTCAATCGCCTAATTTATTTGAAACGTCTGAAGAAAATTTTGTTACCGCTTCGAGCGAAATGAGATAAGTATGCCGAAGTCGTATTAACGCGTCCGCAGTGATTGTACTCGAGCGTAACATTTTTATGAAGAATCATTTCATATTTAACGGTAGGCAAAGCTGTTTTTACGTAATAAAGTGAGTACTACAAATGTTCTGTGGTGCGGCTTGGGAGTGCTTTTACATCGCGAAAAGAGAGAACAATTGAGGTTTTTATTCGAGCGTTGCGTTGTGAAACTAGCCTGTGATTAAACTCGGTTGAGATTTATACGAAATACTTGACTTATTTATCTTACTTTTTGCCACTACCACATTATAGGTGTTTATTTAAAATTAAAGAAAAATAAAGCCCCTATTACATTGCGACCGAAACATACCTAATAAAAAATACACCTCTGCCTACCCCTTCGAGGATAAAAGGCGTGAAATTATGTTATGTTTATCTCTCTGTGTAGTTACTAGTGTGGATTCAAAATAAACAATGTCAACCGCATTTTATACCGTGGATGTCGTCAGAGGCTTAGTGCAATAGACGAAGCAAATAATACCTTTGAGGGGTAGACGGAAATCGCGACATCGCACCCTATACCAACCCATGCCAATGTGGTATATTAGGCCAAATATTCCTATTGATTAGCTGCGAAGCAAATTAGGAGAGGCGTAAGTCTGGCAGTACGCTGTGGAAGACTGTAAAAGCTAATTTTTATAGTGGAATGTCAACATTTCATCGTATTACTCTTACTATTATTAAAGGTCTGTTGTTTTGCTTATTAGAATAGTCACCATTTCCTAAGGCTTTCACCCGAAACAACCAACGAAACCCGAAACAACAAACGAAACCCGGAAGCAATAGAGGCTCACAATTTTGTCGTTTGTTATCTAACACGCTACACCACTTAAACCTACGCGTAAATCATGCCACAGTTGTTTATTTTACATTTATCTGTCAGATCGATCAAAGGCAATATATTTATTTGTAAATCAGTGTCTTCTGCTGAAGTCCAGCCCCATCATTACGGAAAGTGATTGGGGCATTTATCTTGGGCATCAGAAGTGTGTAATTGGGTGAAGTTGTAGACAAACTTGGGGTATGATAGATAAGACCGATAAGGCTCTGATAGATCGCCGGCGTGGCACGCAATACCGACATTTGTTACGTCACATTGTTCTTATTTGACCACCGCGGCACCACTATGGGATTCTAAGGCACAGTTATCACTATACTATTCACAAATATATTAAAATGATAAAGCTGAAGAGTTTGTTTGCTTGGACGCACTAATCTCAGGAACGACTGGTCCGATAGAAATTATTATTTTTGTGCTGAACAGGTAATTTATTGACTAACTGACAATAGATTATGAGCAGCAATATCATAAACCGTAGCCATGCAAGTATTTTTGAAAGATCCAGACCATCGTTATCTGTCTTCTTTTTTCTTATAGTGCGTATGGTCAATTCAATTGTTGAAGTTAATACTACCTAAAGACTTCAGACGTGGCCAAACAATAATTCATGTCTGACACAATAACGTGCCTCCGAGGCACGGTTGCACTGTAATGTAAATTATTTAAATAAGTGGTTACCTATCCAATTGGTGACCTAAGCAGACTTTACTACACTACTAACGATATCTCGAAGCGATGAACAATACAAGCTGTCAGACTTCAATCTTCAGACATTTATTAACAGATATTGCACCCCATCATAGGATTATATTACCAGGATTTTTCATTAAAATTGAAAAAGGTAAGTGTGGTAGGTATATATAATATATACCTACGAGACTCAGTTCATTCGATGATAATAATGTATTTTTCGGCATCTGTACACAGATAAGGAATGTGTTCATATTTTCTGTTAAGTAATCACATCGTGGCGGGTAACTACAATTTGATTGCCGTTGTAACTCCTGTGTTTTGATGCGGATAATCAATTACAAATAGTAAATTCATTTATGGTCAATGATAAAATAATATAAAAAAACCGGTCAAGTGCGAGTCAGACTCGCGCACCGAGGGTTCCGTACACACCTGTAGGTATATAATTATTTAAAAAGATATGTGATGTAACTTAAAATTTAAGGTTTTCAAAATTTTTCCAATGTGCTATAAAACGTTGCTTTATGCCAGATTTCAAGATTCTAGATCGACTGGAAATACCCGCTAGTTTTGACTTGAGCATTTGATATGCATTTCAATTTTATACCCCTACGGGTTCATTAAGAAAGCCTTTAAAATTATTTTAATTTTAAGATGTATGTATGATGTATATGTAACAAAAAATTTATGGTTTGCGCAATTTTTCCTTTATCTGTGCTATAAGAGTTTGCTTCGTGCCAAATTTTAAGATTCTGAGTTCACGGGAAGTACCCTGTAAGTTTTGATTCCCTCGAGTAGTTGCGAGTTTGAAAATATGTTTAAATTGCTGTTTTTGTTGATTGCGTTGACATAGAAGTTTGATTTTATTACAGGTTCACGGTGTTATAGACCTGAGTATTTGATCATCATCCTCTTAGCGTTATCCCAGTTTCAATGTGGGGTCCGCTTACTAGTCTAACCGGATTTGGCTGAATATTAGCTTTTCCACAGAGTGACTGCCTGTCTGACCTCCGCAACCCGAAGGGATTAGCGATATTCCATGGTTAAGACTAGGGCCAGTTGATTAAGAAGGTACTGAAGCCCTGTAACGACTGTCAAAAATCTTCATGACAACCGGGACCGACGGCTTAACGTGCTCTCCGAGGCACGGGACAAACGATAATTAATAATTCAACAAACCTGAGTATTTGACATGAATTTCAATTTAATACCTCTATGCATTCATAAGAAAAGGGCTGGTAACGTTAAATTTCTTTTTGTTATTGTAATAATATGATGTAACTAAAAAATTACGGTTTTCGCAATTTTCCCTTTATTTGTGCTATAAGAAATTGCTACGTACCAAATTTCAAGAATCTAAGTTTACGGGAAGTATCCTGTAGGTTTTGATTCTCTTGCCATTAGTTGCGAGTTTGAAAATATAGTAAAATTGCTGTTTCTTTTGATAGCCTTGAGATAGAAGTTTGATTTTGTTACAGCTTAAAGGTATAATAGACGCCAGTATTTGACATAAATTTCAATTTAATAACTTTACGCGTTCATGAGGTAAGGGGTAGTAACTTTAAAATTAATACCAATATTTTTTGTTATATGATGTTACTAAAAATTTACGGTTTTCGCAATTTTCCCTTTATTTATGCTATAAGACATTGCTACGTACCAAATTTCAAGATTCTGAGTTCACGGGAAGTAACCTGTAGGTTTTGATTCCCTTGCGAGTAGTTGCCAGAAAATATGCGGCTTAAATTGCTGTTTCTTTTTATTGCGTTGACATACTTAGAAGTTTGATTTTGTTACAGATTCAAGGTATTATAGACCTGAGTATTTGATATGAATTTAAATTGAATAGCCTTACGCGTTCATGAGAAAATGGTAATAACCTTAAAATTATAAAAAATATTTTTTTGATTATGATGTAATTAGAAATTTACGGTTTTCGCAATTTTTCCTTTATGCATGCTATAAGACATTGCTACGTACTAAATTTCAAGATTCTGAGTTTACGGGAAGTAGGTTTTGAGTTTCGAATATTTGCGGAAATTTGCAGCATAAACGGCTGTATCTTTTGATTGTGTTGGCTTAGAAGTTTGATTTTTCACAGCTTCACGGAACAGTAGATTTGACTATTTGATATAAATTTCAGTTTGATACCTCCACGCGTTTCTGAGAAAAAGGATCTTGACAGACAGACAACAAAGTGATCCTATAAGGGTTCCGTTTATTCATTTCGAGGTACGGAACCCTAAAAATAACTTATGCCAATTATTACTTACTTATTTCTCTTATATATTTATACATTATAAGCCCTTGTTAGAAATTGTCTCAGTAAGTATCTACTAAATAAAACAAACATTCAATAAAATAATTCTAAAATCATTCAAATGACTTGTAACCGAATTCAATAAAAGGTTCTCAACTGAATTTTATAGCCGTCATTTACTAAACGATTCTGCAAATTATTTTCTTGTTTCGCAGTCTTTTTCTTCCCAAAGGATTCATCTTAGTTTGAGGCATGAAAATTGAAAGTCGGTTTATAAGTAGAGGCCTTTTGTCTCGACACTGCTTTTGCCGCCTGTCCCCGCTCGCCACTCAGTGGGATAGTTCAAGAAAGGCGGAAAATTTGTGTTCATCACTAGCTGATAAATATTGTATTATTTTTGATTATTTACAATTTATTTTACAAGACAAAATTGAAAATAAATCTAAGAAGCTAGTAATACATGACAATAAAGCATTGCAACAAAATTCTGATGCACAAACATTAAAGCTACAAAATGCACTGCTTATATAATGCTTATAAAATGCAATGCTTTTCGTAAATACTTATTTATCGACCTCAAAGCGACAATTTTGCTCTTATTAAAGTTCGCTAAACTATAGCAGACTCCAAATTTTAGAGTATTTATCAAGCTTCAAAGCAAACGGTAGTCCGAGTTTTTAGATAAACGACTTTGAAATATTATCCCGATATGAATAAGTATCGCCCAAACAGCTCGCATAAAACAAACTCAAGAAGCGGCGAACTTGATATGTCTACGAGAGATCCTAGAAGCTTTGTATATTAGATAATGCTATATACACTTTACAATTGTTCTTTTATTATGAGCCACTTACGACTTAGATTTAGAGACCTTTTATTTCTTTTATTAAACGTCTAAAAAAGTTTGTGGTAATTAGTCACACAGCAATTTGATAAAATTGCTGTGCGACCAACAAACAGCAATCGATTTATAGACACGTGTAGATTTAAATACTAAAGTCTATGTTAAAAAGGCGGAAGGCACACAAGAACAACAATCACGGCGTCGAGTTATAATAACAAAGTGTGCAACAAACTCGAAGACTCATTAATGAGCACTTATTATTCAGGAGGGTTGACATCCGTGACACAAATCGGCTCGACGAGGAAAAAGAAAACGCGCCGCACGACGCGACGAAACTCGTCGCATCACTAAACGTTGTTGATCGAGATAAAGTCAAAACGACCCAAATCACGTCAACGGCCACACTTTAAACACGACAAAACCGCAATTTGAGCGAACCGTGGAACAGCACTTAGTGCGTATTAGTGCGACCGCCAACTGTCGGGCCGCGCCCCTAACCGCCGCGCGGCCATAAAATCAATTAGTTTTAGACTAATCATCCGAGAGGATGGGTCACTCTCGACGCAGGTCATCAAGGGGCAAAGTTGAGACACCAGTCCCACTTATTTATTGCACACTCGCACTAAGTCCATAAAATATTAATTACGAGCGTCGATAGAGTTACAATCTCTTAAAACTTGTTTAACGCTTTTATAAAGATTTAATGATTTAAATTTTAATCGTATTACTTTGTTAGAGGTGGTGATCACGTCTTATCGAGTACTAATTACAAGCAACATAATATCATTCAAGTTTATAGATATTTCCCGAGCTAGAAATAAATTAATAAGAAACAGAAAATAGAACAGTGAAATAGGTTGTATTTGCTGTTCCATTTTCAATAAATGTGGTAGACTTTATGACAAAAGATGAACCATACTATTACACAAATCTTAAAATCGAAGCATGTTATGATAACTTGTTTGTTGTAAATTCTTGTGCTTAATGGTGTGAATTTATTATGTGTTCTATATTTACATTATACCTTACTAAACATAGCATTACATTAACACACATATCCAGCTTCTATTCACAATGTACACATCTAGTAACGACATCTAATTAACACGAGATAATCCTCATCGGTGAAACAAAAGCTGATAGCATGAATAACGCTGGTTAATCGAGTAACAAAAGTGGAGTGGTGTTGAACGTTCGCGGGAGGGCTGTGAGGGCGTGAGGGCCCTCGACGGCCGAGTGTGGCTAAAAGAGTCCACGACGCACTCGACGACGGACTTTGTGACTGAAGTCCAGCATCAACCACTATCCATTTTCACCAACTATTCGACTTCACACGAATACCTTGCTCATTTCAAAGTTTAATACGTGCATTATATTTCAATAGATGTTTGAAAGTGATATCGTTTAAAAAAGCTTTTGTTAATACTGATCCAGGTTCCTTGTAAAGAAATATCGTACACCAGTTTCAGCAAAAATTATGGTACATGGACCATAGACAAATAAAATGGTTACGCTTTTTAGTTTTATTAACATTACATACTTATTTCAATATCCTCGTACTGTATGTTAAAACAAATAAAATGTTTCTGCATTTTAATCGCAGATGACTAGCACATCCAACCAAATAGTCATAATTATAATTTTCTGAATAGAAAGCAAAACAACATATCGACATACATATTATATTTAACGGTAGTAGAGCCTTGCTGATTTCAGCATGAATGGGCCGGCTCGACCGGGGAAGTACTACCCTCTCATAGAAAATCGACGTAAAGTAACAGTACCTAAACTGTTGCGTTTTGTTCGGTGAGTGAGAGTGCCGGCGGCCCTATCCCCTATTCCTTCTCCCTCATCCCGCCCCTTATCCTATCCCCATGTGGCGGCAACGCACTTGTGACTCCTGTGGTGTTGCTTGTGTCCATGGGCGGCGGTAATTGCTTACCATCAGGCAATCGGTCTGCTCGTTTGGCGCCTATTACCATTAAAAAAAAATCGACTCATAACCCGTATAAAGACAAAAAGTGTTGTATAAAGCTCAACGACAATCCACTTAAACTCTGCGTGAGACAATTATTCGGTAATTCGAGCCTTCCATTTATTTATTTATAATAGAAGTTAAATAAACACAGATATTATCTGCTGCTAATTATCGATTCATAGTGAAAGTTGATTGCAAGCACATGCTTGTTAAGTTTTTCCAAGTTGGTCGTGAACCGCTCGCGAAACTTTTAATTGTTTTACCATTTCATGAGATGGAAACCGGCCAAACCGTTGTCAGTTCTACAACTAGCTGTATCGTTTATTAATTTGTGCTTTTATCATTAAGACAATTATTATAAGTGGTATTCTTGTTACTAAAATTGTCTCTAATTGTCTTTTGTCTTTTTTTTTACTTAATGGGGTTTCCAAATTAGATTTTAGTTACTTAATATTTAATAAAATTGTCTGTTTTTCTTTTATTTATACGTAAATGTTACCTTTTGGTGCTTGCTGTAACACCTTAGAATGTTGTATATTTAGTTTTATCTTATTACTTCTGTTTTTTATTATCTACTAGAGGACGCCAGCAGCTACGCCTGCAATTTTTTTTTAATTTACCCGTTTTGGCCGATCCCGTGGGAATTTCGAGAAATCCCTTCTTAGTGCACCCCTACGGTCCCCAAGGAACATACATGCCAAATTTCAGCTTACTGCGCCCAATAGTTTTGGCTGCAGCGTGTCTGTCAGTCAGTCAGTAACACAAGGATTTTATATATTAAGATTACAATGTTACAACTACTGGTGGTCCTAAATAAATAAATACGGTCCTCCCGTGGAGATAAGCAAAAAAATGTGTACCCGAGCTAAGATTTTATTATCATATACATATTTGATTTTATTTTTAGGGTGCTTTCCTGCATGTATTAGCTAACAAACTTTTAATTACTTTTTATTATTAACAATGAATTTTTCTATAAACTTGTAAATTAAATAAATTGTAATCATTTAGCTTATTTTAAGTCATAATAATATTTAATTTAATATTTTTTTAAGTTTAATATTTGTTCGCGCCGCTACCAAACACTCTACAAGCAATAACAACACGCATTCATAAACGCTACGCACGCACAGCACACATACATACATTCGCACCACATACGTCACTCAACATTCATCTAGGCAGACATTTAAAAGCCACCAAACAAAACGGCCATACTACACTTGTAAACCTATTTCCAATATTAAACGAATATTATCAAGAAACCATCTTTTCCTGTGTTCATCCCGAACATAAGTGGCGACCATGACAGGACTTGCAGAATTTGGATTACGAAGAAATTATACAATCATTGTACGCCGCCGACCGCCGAGCCAAGGACACCCAGAGGTCAATGCAACGTAACAACACTATAGAAGAAGTTCCAGTTTTCCAGTAAAACGCCTAGGAATAATTCACCGTGGCTATAGAAACTACGTCGCGACTACGTGAACGCCTGTCCATTCGTCGGGAACGCGCCTATAATCCAGCGGGAACTTCAGCAAGCTGCGACGTGCGCAAACGGATTGATCCATCCATGAGGAACGACCGCAAGAGGATACTCCAGAGTTCCAGACACATCGCAGGCCTGCCTGATTATACTGTGAGCCCGTTCCTTTATCTATCCTACCTTAGTTACCCCCTTCTATTTGGGTATTTAGGGAGTTTTGTTCCTCAAAGGTCTGATGAGTTATTGTGCCTATCAGCTGTGCTATGACTACATATACATACCATACCTATTCACTTCATAGCATCGCGCCTATACAATAACATTCATCGCCAAAAACCTATTGCTTAGTGCCTATATCTAGCATAATCTAGTGTACCTAGCTCATAACTAGGTATCCTCAACGCATTTCCAAGTCCGCTTGCTATTCTTTTAGACTTCAAGTAAAAATATTTTTACTAAATTATACCTACCTACCTACAAACCGAAACAGTAAACGTACGAAGTTACTACGCAATTTAACCGAACTATTACGCGCCTGCGCTGCCGTATTGTGAACCGGTTAACGGTATCTAGCGACACGGCCAATCAGCTGAGCAGAGTGACGTCAGAGCGAGGAGCGTATCGTATGCCTATCATTGTTTACCTATTTGCTACGATCTATTAATTTTTCGACTGCATTTTATCGCAAGTTCATAATGTCGTGTGAAGATTTGTCGTTCAAACTTAACTGCTAAACGTAGTTCTATTAAAGGACGCGTTACTTGGTTTAAAAACAACAGACATTTTGGATACGTTGGAAAGTATTTCACAAATCGAACTAAGCAAACTTGCGATGAAATTGACGAAATTTGAAGCGTTATTCACTGAATTTGACGAGTTGCAATGTCAAATAGAAATTCTTAATGATGATAAACAAGATACCGAGTTAGCAATCAGAGATTTGATTGAACAAGATTTCTACCATTGCATATCGTTGGCTAAAGCATTACTTGAGAAAAATTCTACCTCTAGTCCAGGCTCAGTACATTCGTCAGCTCATTCTTGTTGTCATCATAACGATGGTTCTCATGCTGTCGGGTTTCGATTGCCTGAGCTACGCATACCAAATTTTAATGGTAGCTAATAAAATAAATAAGCTAATGGAATTTATATATAGATATTTTCACTTCCTTAGTGCATGATAATGTAAAAATCAAGAATATTCATAAATTCCAATACCTACATTCTTACCTTACCGGAGAGGCTTCAAGAGTGATTTCAAACTTAGAAATTTCTGACCGTAATTACAACGTGGCTTGGAAGATTCTATGTGAGCGCTATGACAACAAACGTCAATTAATAAACAACCATTTAAAGTCATTATTCAACATCGAATCTGTACGTGAGACAGACAAGTCACTTCGGTTTATTATTGACCACGTCACAAAGAACCTTCGAGCTCTCAACAGCCTAGGTTTACCCACCGATAAATGGGATGTTCTTATTATTTATATCGTAGCGGGTAAATTAGATAATACCACTTACTTTAAGTGGGAAGAAAATAGGAATCACTTACCTGACATACCTACCTTAGAGCAGTTTTTCTCCTTTTTGAAAAACAGTGCTGATGTTCTAGAAACCTCATTCAATAGGTGTAAGTAAGATAAATCTGAAAAATCTAAATATAAATACAATCATAACCAAAAGGGTCAAACTAAAGCCTTCTAATCCGTAACTACTTCTTCAAGGGAGAATCGTACTTCCTCTCAAACTAGCCCTTCACTGCATTGCGTAGCATGCAATGGTAAGCATTATTTGCACCAATGCAACGCTTTCAAAGGGCAATCAGTAGAAGATAGAAGTAATTTTATTCATTCTCACAATTTATGTCAAAACTGTCTTCGTAGTGGGCACAAGCTACAGCAATGCAAGCTACCAGTTACTTGTCGAATCTGTAAGAATTCATAAATCGGATGAGCCTGAAAATAAAAACAATTAGTCTATTTTTATGTCAGCCATATCTTCCCCTGAAGTATTATTGTATACCGCCAAGGTTCAGTTAACTAATCCTATAACTAAGCCACAGTGCGTGCCCTCTTAGACAGTGGGAGTCAGTCTACCTTTATAACTGAAGCTGTGAGGCAGAAGTTAAAGCTCCCTCCCCAGTCGTCTAATACCGAAGTAGAAGGTATTGGCAACACATCTCTAAAATTAAATGTCCAACGTTGTTCAGTACAACTAACATCCAAGGACAAGGCATTTAACGTTTTAATGTCTTGTCTCATCTTACCCACTATTTCAGAGAACATACCTAAGGTCGCTCTTGATATAAGGCACCTCAACTTATCCGATTTTGAGTTAGCGGATCCTAACTTTAATGAACCATCTTCAATAGATATGCTGATCGGAGCGGATCTCTTCTGGGACTTAATAGTTTCAGAACAACATTCCCTAGGGCCGAAAAACCCTATTTTACGAAGTTCTAAGCTTGGTTGGCTTATTTCCGGACCCATATTTAACTCAAAGCCTATCAAAGGCTCTAAACAGATAATGTGTAATTTTCTAACAAATGAACAATCATCTCCAAACCTACGTGATGAACTGTCAAAGTTCTGGGAACTTAAGAATTTCCCACAAACAAAAACTCTCAGCAAAGAAGAAAGGCTTTGTGAGCAGCACTTCCTAGCTAACACTACGCATTTTTGTGTCGAACTACCTCTCCGCGAGGACCCAATTGTTTTAGGAGATTCTTATGGCTTAGCCAAGCGTCTTCTGAGTTTCGAAGCTCGTTTCCGTAAGCAACCTGAAACCAAACAAGCATACACCGACTTCATACATGAGTATGAGGCTCTCGGTTACCTAACTAAACTAACGTCAAATAAATCTAATAATGCCTATTGTCTTCCACATCATCCTGTTTTCAAGGTGGACTCCATCGTCTGATGTATTTCATTTCGATGTCCAATATTCTCACCCAAATGTCCTAACAAAGCGATCGATACTTTCATCGACGTTTAAGATCTTTGATCCACTTGGTCTGTTGTCTTTATGCACGATCAAGCCTAAAATAATCCTCCAAGAGTTATGGAGCCCTAAAGTAGACTGGGACGAACCAGTACCCCAAGAAATTAAGAAATCTTGGCTAAAATTTACAGAACAGCTTTCAGAGCTCTGTTCCCTAAAGATACCTAGATGTTTTATAATTAACAATTTCTCCATAATAGAACTACATTGTTTTACCGATGCATCTCAACGAGCTTTTGGGACTACAATTTATCTAAAATCCCTTGACGCTAATGGTAAGAGCAACGTCTCTCTAGGATGCGCCAAGTCGCGAGTAGCCCCAATAAAACCTATTACTATTCCGCGCTTGGAACTTTGCGCTGCTCTGTTAGGCGCTCAACTTGCCAACACCGTCATGCAAGCTCTAAGATGCCCAATCAGTCGTCAAGTATACTGGACTGACTCAACTGTCGTCCTCGGCTGGCTTAGGTCACCCAGTAAGGCGAAAACCTTTGTCGCAAATAGAGTTGCTGCTATCAATGACATAACCGACCCTTCTAGCTGGCGTCATGTACCTACCTCTATGAATCCAGTGGACCTCGTGTCTCGAGGAGTAAATCCGGACCAGGTAAACTCTCCCTTATGGTGGGATGGACCTGACTTCCTTTCGCAACCCGAATGTCATTGGCCTACAGAACCTTCGCTTGCAGTTAACTTACCTGAGATGAAAGCGCATCCCGCTTTTGTTGGGGAGACTGCACTACCATGTTGTGACAAATTTATTAACATTGAAAAATACTCCAAACTTTTATTTATACAAAATGTAGTAGCCAGATTACTAAAATTTATTCATAATGTATAATTCCCTAGGAACAAATTATTAGTCCCCTATCCACGGACGAAAGAGAGCATGCTATGAATCACCTAATAAAAATGTCACAAAAAGAGTCATTCATGAAAGAAATACAATATTTAACCAAATATAAACCTTTAAAAACTGACGTCACGCTAACCTCTCTCAACCCTTTTATAGATTCACAAGACATTCTAAGAGTCGGTGGTCGTATCGACACCTCTAACTATAACTACGACAAAAAACATCCCATTGTTTTAAAGGCTAACAATCATCTAACGAAACCAATCTTTCAGTACGAACATCACCGTCTCTTTCATGCCGGCCCTCAACTTTTACTGGCTTCAGTAAGGGAGTGCTACTGGGCTAAAGGTCATCGCAACCTGGCTAGACGCGTACACGTCCAGGGCATTGAATTTCGCTTCTCACTGGAGGCTGGAGTCAAGAGTGCTAAGTTCCACGTAAACAAAATTCTCAAAAATACTCACCTTACCTTTGAGGAGCTATCTTCCTTATTTGCCCAAATAGAAGGAATCCTGAACAGCCGCCCCCTTTGTCCTTTCAGCCCTTCACCCAATGACTATACTCCTCTTACCTCGGGACACTTTCTGATCGGCAGACCACTAAACTCGCTTCCATCTCCGTGTCTTCTTGCAGCCAACGTCAACCACCTCGACCGCTACAAGCGTCTAGAGCAAGCCAGGCAGCACCTCTGGAAGCGCTGGTCTAATGAGTACATTGCCGAACTTCAACAACGAACGAAGTGGCGTACACAGTGTGCTGCACTAAAACTAAATGATTTAGTGCTCATAAAGGAGGACGCGTCACCCCCCATGTGTGCGCCTTGGACGAATATCCAAGCTATTTCCTGGAGCTGATGGTCTACCCCGTATTGCTGACGTCTCCACTGCGCAAGGGCTCGTGCAAAGAGCCATCAACCGCCTATGCCTCCTTCCGAATGGAGACTCTCCTTGAAAGGCCTGTAGCCTCTCAACGCCGGGGAAGATGATTGTAAACGTGATTTACAAGCACATCAACTTCTACGAACCATGTTTAATAAAACTCATTTCCTTATGAAAACAGAAACTCAGTCCAACTTATGCACAAAGCGGATCGGTGCTTCGACATCAGATAGTTTAAATCTTTATCACAATGTTATCTAGTCCAAAACCACAGAAGTCTTGCTAATAAGCTCCCTGGCACTGAGCAAGTTGGTGTAAGTCAGGCGAACTAACAAATAATGCTCAAATGTACCGGCTAGAGCTGTCCACTTGCTAAACAGGGCTTCGCACTTTCCTAAATTATGTACCGTCAGACAATAGCAGTAGGATAATAGCTCAAGGAATCTATAATAGTGGATCAAGTATAAGTACGGTTGTATTAGGTACACGCGACGATATGAATATCAATATAGAGGTGTTGATATAATATGTAGATGTGTTATGCTCGAGGTATGTAATTACTTCTACGAAGGATTATTCTGATACGTAAGTACAAATACAGTTCACTGCCCGAAATATCGGTAATTTAAGGACTCGTGTAGATAGAAATGGGTATCGTGTACGTTTTTGGCGCTTCAACAAAAAAATCACTATCCAGCTTGCTCTACGTACAATAATTCAAGTTAATATTCAATTCTATATATAGGTATGTCACCAGATGATAACAAGATCCGCAAGTTTATAAATTTCCTAGGTGATTTATAAACTTACGGATAGGGATGCGGTAGTAGTGTTATGGTTGGCTCGCCCTTTCATTTTGCGCTGAATGCCGTCGATTCGATCCATACACGGCAGTTTGTATGGTGCACCAATTTTTGTTCCGAATCTGTGTGTCTGTAGATTGACCGTTGAAGCCAATCCCAACTCAGGACTCATTCCTAGTGTGTAATCTTTAAAAAAAAAACTAACATATCAAATCACAAAGCATAAACAAAATCTCTATTTCTTTAAAAGTTATGCGAAATATGGTCATCTAGGCATCATTCAATTACAGATTCCTGTCCACAAAGAAATGACTCGAGCAAAACCAGACATAATTACTTACTGCAGATATTTTTAACTTGGTAATAAGATCCAACACAGAAACAGACAAACACTCATTACAATATAAGTCATTGACGGTCGGTTGGCGTAGCGGGAGTGTAAGCGACTGCTACGTCAAAAGTCGCGGGTTCGATTCGCGCTCATGTCAAACATTTTGTGTGCATGAACATGGATGTTTGTCTTGGTCTGGGTGTTTCTATATATATTATGTATGTTTTTACAAAAAGAAAGTATATATGTATGTTTATCTATTATCTAGTTTCCATAGTACAAGCTCTGCTTAGTTTGGGACTAGATGGTGTTGTGTGAATGTGGTAATATTTATTTATTTATTTATACATTTAATGGTCATAAATCCTCCTTATAGCCATTAGCCTTAACTGACGATTTGAACTAGGATGTTCAGCATATTCATTTCGTATGTCGACCAAAGTGTAATTTTGGTTTTAAACATTCTGCCAACATTGGAAGGTAACTTGATAAATAGCTATGAGCCCCTTCCTTATATCTCCGTAAATAAACGTGGAAATAACCCGCGTTCGCTTCATACAATGTATGCTTACTGCGTAATTCTAGTCAGCGTTGCTGTACTTGGTTCATACGTATATTTTCACAAAACATGTAGGCAGTCGTCAATTTATTGGCAATATTTTTTAAGCTTTGTTTCATGCTACTAATTTGCTAGAGTTGTTAAAATAAATACATTTTATAACGTCATGTAACAAATAGAAAAGTGTTCGATAGTTGAAACAATTTCCAAACCAAAAATACAATCCCATTATTTTTAAACAAGCCTGTTCTATAAACATCATTGAAATTATTTTCATATTTATAAAGCAACATATCCGATGCGCTGGATACATTCAAACTTACTTACCCAAATATATCCTGCTAATATCAAAATATAAAATACATAATCTTTCAAACGATCGTTTTATCTTCAATCCGTCATAAAAGTATTTACAAAATAATGCATTTCGAAATATCCGACAACAAACGTAAAACATATCCGAGTAGAGTTGATACACCTTTCCTGTGATTTCTCAACAAAATAACAATAGGGATGTACGATCCCCATAATAGGTACCATTTTTAGTATTATTTGCTTTTATCACGTACTTTGATGCGAAATTTCCACATGGTTAAATTTTATTCCATATTTTTATTCACGAACGCTGGGACAATACGCAGATAAAGAAAGTAGTAATTTGCATGCATTGCATAATAACATACAAAATAAAAAATCTATACTGGACACGAATATTAAGTGAACGCCATGTTTTTATAAACGGACGCAAGTTCAGTCCTCAAAACCACAGACATTTAGACCTCGCTAGAAACCGAATGTATGCAACGGGCTTAGCAAAACTTAGTTCAGATTTGAGCTTTTGTTTTTCGTAACACAAAGTACTAACGACCTCTCACAAAATAGCTACATAGGCGATTCTTCAAACATCCGAAATGCGAATAGTAAGTGGCTATTCGACAAGGCAGCAAATACAATGATGTCCAACTGTTCAGAGGTCTCAAGCCGCAAACCGCTTGTTTCTTATCCTCTAAATAACTTTCTCAAAGCACCAAACAGTCCTATAATATACAAAGCATTATAACCATTAGCAGTAATACATAAACGTTTTATTCTCTAATTTATCTCCTTGTTGCACTATATCATCGTACTAGCGCTTGTCTAAAAATACAAAAACGTAAGTAGTAAGTCATTATCATACGAGAGATAACACTGTTCAGTTTAATGTCCACGTAGCTCGTTGGTACAACACTACGAGCATTTCAGCCAGGAGTACGGTTAAGCTTTAAAAGACCCACCATAACCCCAGGTGTATTGCCAGGGGTACGGTGGGTCCGCAGCGCACAGTTTTTATATTAACGTACTGTTTTAGGTTTCCATTGAATGAAATGAGAAGAATTAAATGTACTTTTTTAATATATGTTATAAATAAATCACATCGACTTTTTATTTCCATGCCTTAAATCAATTAATCAAATTTACTTTGAGGCGAATTGAATTTACTCAAGACATGACGCATCTGAGTCAAATTATTGTTTGTGAAACGGTCAGCGTGATGTCACAATGCGCGTCGGTACAGAGAGTATATGTATCTCTTTTTCGCGCTTGCGATTATATGTGCTATCTCACTTACACTTCTTATCTAATTCTTAGTGTATCGTTTTGACATATTTATATTAGTGTGCGTACGCTTTTCGCGATGCGTGCCACTCGTAAGCGCCGGTTACCTTGTCAGTAACCTGTCTACGGTTTCTTACTAGTATGTCTATGGTTTGAACGATTGAATTTGGAATACGAATTACTTTGTACTTTTGCGAAAACGTAAATGCGGGGGTAGAGGGGGATTTTGCGGAGCAACGACGTACGTCCGCCCTCAATCACGCCTAGCTGGGCACTGACACAGAGTACCTTTGGGCACTGATGAACGGCCGGCGAGCGATATAATGCCAACATTTTGACAATTTTTTTTCTTGGAGAAAAATAATAACGAAATTACGAAACCTGTTTTTACCATTTATTTAAAAAAAAAAGAGCTGTTTCTATTGATAATACTTTCATATAAGTTCATTATGGAATCTCTAAGCAGTACACGTTTAAAATTGTGATTTAGTGCCATGTTTGACATTTTTTTATATCGAGCCAATCATTTCAAATCGTGTTTCTATCTTTACGATTTACTAGAAGATATTGTTACGCCCTCTATCGGTGAATAGACTACTAGAAGAGATTGAATGTATCGGTGGTTTAAAGGTAATTCATCTACTCTGTACTAGATGGCGTTGCTGTATCGAGTATAGATTGTTCGCGAATATTTCGACAGTTTTGTGGAATCATCTAGAATGCGCTAGTGATGTTATCCGGCCAGTATAAATAGAGCGGGAGCGAACGGACCGGATACAGTAACAATTGAACAGAGGAGCGATAAACAAGAAGCGAAGGGAAATAAGTCGGCAGTGTTTAGTGTTGTTCTAGTGGTGTGAATAGTGTGTTTTATTAGTGTTGAAAACAAAGAGTCGTGAAGATGCATTTTCTCGTCTTAAACTGTCTATTTATCCGAAGGAACGTTATGATTTTATGAGCTTACTGTCAGATTGTACTGCGTTAAACTTTCCTTAATATTATTGGCTATTTTCTTTCAGACGTTTCCTGGTCCTTTTAAAGGTTTTGTACTGAAAAGTATGTTTAGAATACATAGTATTAAGTACATATATTAAGTTTAGACTATCAAATATTTGCTTGGATGATAGTGGTTTACTTCGGTTTTAAGATTATATTCCATTGTATAAAAGCAAATATATTTTTCTTCATTGCCAGAAACAGGAAAATGTTTAAATAAGTAGTGTCAGCGCCAACATGGGGCTCGAAGATGGTTAATTAAACTTATGCTGGGTGGAGTCTTCTTTCTACGGCGCCGAATTACTTTTTCTCGTTCCTTCATCGAGTTTCCCTTATCCCACCTGAAGACAGTTGGCAAGTTTGTTGCGACCAGCGACTTTTTAAGATAACTTTTATTTGGTGTCTCGTAGCTAAACAAGGATTTCGTTTTCCTGCGCCAAGCACTGTTCACTGTTGCCTCAAAACTTCACTAAACTTAAATTAGTTGTATTAAGTATCATCGGCGACACCCGTCGACAGCCACCCTGTAAGACCTAGCTTACGTCTATACGAGTATAATACGCTTTGTCGCTTATTGGATAAGTATATATGGGCGCACTGGAGATGCTTTGTTTTATTGTAGATCTAAGCATAAACGTAGAGCAGAGCCATCTAGATGACTAAATGATAACTAAACCGGAAGTTAATATTATTTTAATGTAATTTTAACTAAATAACCAGTAAAATATTAATTAAATTTGCTTGTAATTAATATTATATAAATTGTGTTACATTTCTGTATTTACATATATTTCTTAACGCAGTATTGGTTGATATCATCTTTAATAGTTTGGCTAACTTTGTTGCCCGCCAACACATTTTTGTAATTTTATAACTAATTAAATTTATCAAGACGTATTTCGACGCTTTAGCTAAAGGAACTGTAATTCTATATTGTTTCTTAATTATAAAGATTAATTGAAAGCTCTCACATACGATAATTTTAATATTATGTACTATTGAATATGTTTTGATACTAAGTTAGGTTGATGCGACGGCGGGCGGCCATGAGATGACACTTTTGGTTCGGACATTGGTAAATCGTATCGTATCGTGATTCAAGAAATATATTGCAGTTAACAGTGAATTTAACTAATTTCATTTATGGTTCCTGGGGTGTCCTGACGAGTGAGGGTGCCCAAGCGCCGATATCAGCGGTTGGGACAAACGCCCCCTAAGAGACTTCGGGATCTACGGTTGGCGCGAAAGTAATGGATCTCTTGGCTTGGCCGCCAATTCCAATGATGCCCTGAAGACTGATGCGACAAGCACTTGGAAGCCGTGTTTGGCGCTTGTCAACCCTGTTCGGAGACCGCACGGTGTGTCGGAGTTATCGTACGAGCGAGAGCGACTACGCCGGTCACCGGGCTGAGGGTGTGCTGTGGCGCGAACGCTGTTCTGCTTTGAGCTCTACCAGAGGTTGCAGATGCGGGTTGTTGTTGCACTGAAAGAGGTATTTTTCCAGAGCCAATTTGATTAGAGTTTTTGAGAAGCATCCCTTAACATTTTATAAATCATGGTGCTGTTTGTTTACATGATTACCTATTGCCCCCGTAAGGATTACCAGATAAACATACAGTAAATATGAAGTTACTGTTGTTTATCCACGTTTGGTACATAACAGCGCTACTATGCTTATAGTCACGTCGACCATGTCGGAAAGTTTCTGTAAAACTCGACATCAGAGATGGTCACACACTTGTATTACACAAGAAAGAGAAAATAACTTTGTTGTTAAGTGGTTCTACTAATGTTATTATTAGTAAATAACAGTATAACTGCCCTTTTCAAGTTGAAGCTCTGATATAGATCCATTGTATAAATTATCTGATTTGCTTTCAGTTTAAATAAGTCAATTTATGTGCTGAATATGCATTCAATTGGTAGTCAATAGGTTATCTCAGTGGTAAAACATTAAAACTAATATTTCGCCCCTTTATTGGTAAAACCGATTATCTACACTTTTTTACAAAAATTAGTTATTTACACCAATCTACTCAACTTTTTGAGCTTTATCTACAGGTAAAACCGATTTTTCGATACGATGCATAGTTTCCGAGATAGATACGCAAAAAACCAACTATAATACAAGCTTTTAGGTAACGTCTGCATTCAATAACAGCTAAAGTCTTATACCTGTACGATTTTTTTGAAGCCTTGCAATCAAAAACACATTCAGTTTCATATCTTATTTTAGCTGCAATTTGCTTACACTCTGAACATACTAAAGCATTGTACTAATACAAACTAAAATTCTTTAAATGGTTCTGGTTTTGCTGGATTATTGGTAAGTACTTAGAATCTTACACATTAAAAAGAAAGTAAGTAGTTCTACTTGCTTTTAACAGAACATAATCCTTCGCATTTGTGCAGATTTTAATTCGATTAAAAGAGATTAAGCAGCTTTCATTGTTTTTCCACAACATCAGATATCGTATCGTTTAGGTTTAAATACAAGTAAAAGCAACTATGCTTAAATAGTTGTTTTTCACCGAAGTGTATGGTGATGTTTCTACATAATTATTTTCAGCTTAAGCCAAGACTAATGTTGAGATTATGCTGCAATGTATGAATATGAAAATAAATAAGGGGTATGCGGCTCCGGGAAGCAGCAGTACACAGTTTTAGTGCAGTGAGAGTTGGTAGAAAACAACGCACTGTCATACGATGGCCGCTCATAGTAATGCTAGAAGGGCTTTTCTGAACTGGCTGGGGGATGGTAAACCTCGCACTGGGTTGATATTTGAAGAAATGAAAGACACGCGAATGATTTTTAAGCAGAGATTAAAATATTGCCAGAACAATGAGGAGCAAATTAAAATTAATATTTTGGCAACTGAGCACAAATAATAAGAATTTGAAAATTTCTGGAAAGCCACTCACAGATTAAACCCAAGACCTGCAGTTCCTATGAATGTCAACGGCTATCTCTATTACAGTGACTGAACCTGGAGAAATTGCAGATAAGTTCAGAAGTCATTTTACGGTAACGCCGCGTCAAGTTGACTTCAGTCAGGAACGTGTCACGCATGATATCATGTCTGGAATACATACATACATACATAACTTCACGTCTTTTATCCCCGAAAGGGTAGGCAGAGGTGTATTTCTACACCCACTTTTCGCCAGATATACTTTTAGTCCCACGTAATAAGGGGCGAGCCTATTGCCGTACCGGGCACATTTCCAGACTCCGTGCTGCTACTGAGAATTTCGTGACAGAAAAACCCAATAACACTGCCCGACCCAGGAATCGAACCCGGGACCTCCTGATCCCACGCGCACATTTATGCCGCGAGACCAACGAGGCAGTCGTATAGGGTTTGATGTCGAGTTTTCCGTCTCTACGCAAAGATGGTATTTGCATCGTGTTATCCCTTAGTCGCCTCTTACGACACCCACGGGATGATAGGGGGTGGTGACACTTGTATTCTATGCCGTCAACCACACGGCTCTGTCTGGAATTCCATTGAATATATCAGCAAAAGAAATAAAAAAAACATTCCTAAATCTATGACCAGGCGTAAATCTCCAGGACATGATGGCCTCTGCATAGAACATTTACAACGTGCTGGTCCGCATCTGCCGAGGGTTTTATCTATGCTATTTAACTTTAGTGTGCGGCATTCCTATTTACCAACAGAACTGATGAGAACAATAGTTGTAACCTTAGTCAAGAGTAAAAGCAAGGATGTGGCAGACAAGGATAACTATAGGCCTATATCCATAGCGACCGTAATAGCCAAGGTTCTTGATTGTGTGATTGAGCGTAGAATGACTGAGCAGCTTAAACCACATGATTCTCAGTTCGGCTTTAGAGCAGGGTTATCGACCGAAACTGCTATTCTGGCACTCAAACACAGATAGAAACACCCCTGTATATGCTGCTTTTTTGGACCTCTATGGTCAAAATTGCGGGAGAAATCCACACCTCATGAGCTAATCAGCCTTCTCCAGTACTGGTATGGCCACCAAATAAATCAGGTTAGGTGGTCGCGTGCATTTTCTGGCTAGTACCTATGGGCTGAGGTGTGGTGTGAGGTAAAAGGTGACGTCCCAAGCGCTTTTCAGTCTATACATCGATCAGCTGATCGAGGAGCTCAGTAGCACTGGTGTCGGATACTCTGTTGGTGGTAAGACTATCAACAGTATCAGCTACGCGGATGACATGGCATTGCTGAGCCCCTCTGTTGATACGCTCAGACGTTTGCTTACAGTGTGTGAACAATATGCCACTGCTAATGGCCTACTTTATAAAAAAGCGAGTCGGGCAAAGCGAGGCTATGATTTTTCGAATAAGTTGCAGAAAATCTGACGCTGTCCCGCCAGTTTACAATTACAGGGTGACACTGAAAAGGGTGTCACAGTTTAAATACCTAGGACACCTTTTGAATGAGGACCTAGGTGATGATATTGATGTAGAGAGGGAACGAAGGGCGTTGTTAGTTCGATGCAATATGCTGGTCCGCAGGTTTGCTAGGTGTACTAAGGAAGTTAAAATTACTCTGTTCAAGGCATACTGCTAGACTTTTTACACCTACAGCCTGTGGCTCAGATATACGCAGAGAACCTACAACGCTCTTCGCGTGCAATACAATAACGCTTTCCGGGTACCTACTATTGGGGCTTCCGCGGTTTTGTAGCGCGTCAAGCATGTTTGCTGAGGCAAACATAGACAGCTTTAAAGCGATCATACGCAAGAGAACTGCATCTTTGATGAGCAGAATGCTTAGAAGCCCCAATAGCATCCTTCTAAATATTGCAGGGAAACCAGACTCCATTCCTGATGCACTGGTCTCGTATACATTGCTGCAGTCCCGGTGCCGAGGGAAGGTTTTTGAATTAGACAGAGTGCTACTTTTAATTTCCGAATGTTAAGGTCACTAATGTATTTTGTTCTGTGCTTTTGTTTTTATTTGTATGAAAATGGAATGTTTCCGAAATAAATGATTATTATTATATATATCTTTTAACCTATGATATTAAAAGAATAACCGGCCCTTTGGCAGGCGTACACGGAGACATACGAGTAGGTCCAACGCACAGAGGCCCTTTGAGAGTTTTAATCTAGAATGTGATGTGATACCTACTGAGGCGCCTCCATAACTGCACTATTAAATGCAGACACGGATTAGCCGCAGCAGGTGCAAGACTATTGCTACTTGTATGGAACCTAATTAATCTGGGCTATTGGGATGTCTAGGTGAACACTATGGATGGAAAACGGCACCTGCTCTAGATACTCTTATAGTATGTCGAAAAGGGGCAGGCGGTGACTCGCCAACTCACTGGATGGGCCCTCTTTAGATAACCGCCAAGGCAAACAAACTCTGCCATAAACAACAAGAGGGCAACACCGGTGTGAGCGGCTAGGGGTGTAGACCGGTGTGAGCGGCTAGCGGTGTAGAGCAGTGCGGCACCGGTTTCACCATCGCAGGCCTCGTGACCACGGAGACCCGGCACGGGTTTCCCCGTAATTACGCCCTTGACAATGACACTTCCACCCCCGAGCAAATAGCTCTTGTGGCTTCCCTCTGGCCGGGCGACCAAGGCAAGCCAGAGTCGAGGATCCTGCGGGCACTCTTGGTAATCCACTCCAACAAGTCAATAAAGGCAAGCCGGAGATGAGGCCCTGACCAAACCCTCTGAAGCAATCGGGACGGCAGTGTCGCCACACACATTCAGCTCGCCACAAAGCTGCCCTGCGGTTTGTAAGCTGTCTTTCTATCCTGTAATATAATATATATCACAAGATAAAGGTGATGTTTGAAAGCTGTTACTATACCCTCTGAGATTGCGTTAGTCTCATGATGAGGTTAACGACTGCCCCAGAGGGGTTTTATTATTATCTACATCAACACTAATATATAAAGAGGAAAGATTTGTATTTTTGTTTGCTTGTTATGGATAAACTCAAAAATACTGGACCGATTTTAAAAATTCCTTCACCATTAAAAAGATACATTATCTGCGAGTAACATAGGTAATATTTTATTTTCGAAAAAGTAGGGGTCCGTAAAATATTTGGCTTTTTCGGGTACGCGAAGTAGTTCCCTCAGGACGCGGGTGAAACCGCGGGAAACGGTTAGTTATTAATAATATATCATTCTTATAATTTCCTCCTTTATTCAGTTTTTACTGTCATGTAGATAAGTAATGATTATTTGGTATTTTTGTAATTATAAAAATAGACCAGGCTTGCTGTAGTTCGTTGTATGAACATTTTGCAGATAGTCTACCACAATTCTTAATTTTACTCAAGCAAAACCAATTATCATTTTTAAAATTTCAATTTGTAGAATGTTTCAGAGTGTTATTTTTACAGTTGTTTTTGGTATCTTATTACTTTCTTCGAAAGGTTACGGTGAAGCTTTAAGATAAGCTCCAAGTGATTTAATTAATGATATTTATGCTTATGTCGTTATTCAGGAAAAAACAACTAAATGACCTCCCTGAAGATAGTGTTTGGCATTTTTTCAAGCATTATCAATAAAGTACTTCTATTTTTATGATTTACAAACATACTTTATTAATTGTTCCATTATAATTACATGATTGCAGGTAAGATATATGTAATTTAGTTACATAATTATTCTGTCAAACTTTTAAATCATTATTGCCACAAGTTTAGTTTTCGGTAGATAATCGGTTTTACCAATAAGGGGGCGATTTGTAAAGTTACAAAATAGGTTGTAATAAATATTTGTGGACTCTGTAGGTGCCTACATGATTCCCTTTTAATATAATGTTGAAATTGTTATGTCAACTTTGAGCTCAAGTTAAGGTAATATAATGACAGACAACGGAACCCAACTTAATTATCTTAATATTTGTCGTTTAATTTTAAACCTGTATGGAATGATTTGTTCCAACCATAATGATAAGTACTTGCTTAACCCAAACTACTGTAGCTAGAAACATGAGATCTGGACAGTAGATTCCTTTATGGACATAGGCATTCACTTAGGTTCTATAATAGTCCACCTCTAAGCATTTTAGGTTGAAAGTCTTAAGACAGATGACTGCTAACCTTTTATAAATTCCAAGCCTTAGTGTTATTCTTGGTAAATACAATTTATTTTATTTGTGAGTTCATTTGTAAAGTTAGTGGCATCTATATTCAAGATGACAATCAGTGATAAACCAATAAAATTTAGTGCTCACCTTATTGCTTAGGTTTTGTGGGATACAAGACAGTTAGGAATATGATTATTACGATAATGATGTGGGTTTAAAGAACATGATGTGAAAATCCATGTCTCTTTTCCCATTTAGCAGTATCTATTCTTAGGAAATAAAAGTAATTGTATGAACTACTCATGCTTTATTTCCAAGTCAGTTATGATTAGAGTCAGTTTGAGTTTATTTATTCAGATAAACAATTATTAGTTGTGTATGAATGAATAAGAATTACATTAACATCACATGTTAACAGTTTAAAATAAATATTGACATTATTTAGAAAAATCTCCTTAAATATAATGTCAAATAAATATAAACTCACCACCATATTTACTATACACATTAATAAATAATAAAACAAAATATAAAATTAAAGTTGAATTACCTAATGAAAGAGTTAATGTGTAGAGAAATCATAAATAAAAACATTTATTTCAGAAAAGAAAGGTCTATTTATATAAATAAAATGTTGAATTCATCATAAAAAGTATATATGTATGTTTATCCATTGTCTAGTACCCATAGTACAAGCTCTGCTTAGTTTGGGACTAGGTGGTGTTGTGTGAATGTGGTAGAATATTATTATTATTATTATTATTATTATTATTATAAAATACCAATATCTGAATGACCTTATTAACTTTTATATTATGGTTGATTGTAGTAAATTCCATTACTGAGCGGAATCATTTTTAGAAATAAGAAAACACTAATCTTGCTTTGAAATACCGGTATCTTGTAAATTTCTCTTTTATGGCTCAATGGGCAAACAGAGAATTTCACAGCTTGCACTATACTTAAAAATATTCAATAATGGATTCAACTTGTTCTTACCACGAGTAATAATCATAGAACTGGTATTTTTGAAATCCTTGAATCTACAACATGGTTTGAAATCATTTCATATTTATGATCATCATCCACAGTCTGACTGTTCACGGCTGAACATATGCCTCTCCTTGTTATCGCCATATTGTTTTCCTGTTTGATGTGAATAAAACTTATTTTGAATATATTAAGTTTTAACTGTTTTATCAAAATTACAAATGGGTATCCTGATAACTTTAATATTTGATTATCTAAAATGGCACTGTCAGACAGAACCTGAGAAAATTCTGTGTCTTTAGTATTTTACCTTAGGTGTAAAATATGGGCTCCAACACTGTTGTAGCAAAGCTAACTTACAGAACAACGCACATGTTGAACATGCCTGATATATAGATATAGCCTAATAGGCCGCACCACTTTGCAAGAGGAGAATTTTATTTCATCTACAGTTACAAAGGTTCATGGAACTAATTCTTGGGTGGGAAATGTTGCCCACCACCTGCCTTTTGAGTGTTACAGGTTGAAGATGACATCCTGGCAGATGACCTGGACTTAGCATGAAGAGAGGATGGACGAGCGGACCTTTACTGATTAATATGTATGGATGACGGTGGCCCACCCCTTTGACATCGGTTGTTTCGTCTGTGGGCTATGCGCACACATGCCGCATGAGCGCTGTACTAAGCTAGACTCCAGCATTGTTTACTAACCTTTGTTGCTGATCAATATCAACAACTGTATGAGCAGTCGACCGTATGGGCGTATATTGACTAAACTGTATTTTTTGTAACTGTGTTTCATATGACTATGTTTTATATAAGTTACTGAGTTTTATATAACTGCTCTATATAACCGTGTTTTCTATAACTGTGGTTTCTATAAATGTGTTTTATATAAATGTTTTTTTTTAATATAAAATAATGTTTTATAGAACTGTGTTCTCCGTAGCTGTTTTTTTGAAACTGATTTTATGACAGTGTTATTGTATTTGTGTTATTTTTCTGTGCTCTTTTAATTGTGATATTGTCATTTTGTTGAGGGCTATATCCCAGAATGGGTGATGCCTGTTGTTTGAATGGCTAGACCCGGGATGGGTGATGCCGTTTGTGGGCTAGATCCCTATGTTGGTGATGCCACAAGTTGGCTTAGCCATGGGTGATGCCTGATGTTTGGGTGGCTGAACCCGGGATGGGTGATGCCGTGTGTTGGCTAGAACCCGTGATGGGTGATGCCGTGTGTTGGCTAGAACCCGTGATGGGTGATGCCGTGTGTTGGCTAGATCCCGTGATGGGTGATGCCGTGTGTTGGCTAGAACCCGTGATGGGTGATGCCGTGTGTTGGCTAGATCCCGTGATGGGTGATGCCGTGTGTTGGCTAGAACCCGTGATGGGTGATGCCGTGTGTTGGCTAGATCCCGTGATGGGTGATGCCGTGTGTTGGCTAGATCCCTATGTCGGTGATGCCACAAGTTGGCTTAGCCATGGGTGATGCCTGATGTTTGTAAGGCTAGATCCGAGGTGGATGATGCCTGTAGTTTGGAAGGCTAGACTCAAGATGAGCGATTGCCTGTTATTAATGTTGTAAACTATTTGTTTGAATACTATGTTTATTAATGTGAGAAGCTGTTTGAGAATTGAACTGTCCCTTGTGGTTCAGTTGTTACCATCTCTGTTTGTTAATTTTATGCAAGCTATAATTTTTTACTTTCGTTATTATGTGTGTGTAAACATATAATTGCAACTGAGATAACTGTTTGATAATATTGTACTGTCTGCTGATGATAAAATTGTTTACATTTTGTTTATAAAGTACTTTGTTAAAGCTGCAATACTTTATTTGTTTATTGTGATCACTATATTAACTTGGAAGTTTACTGTTTAAATCTAGAGAACTATTGCTGATTTTGTATTGTTTACTGATACCACATTGGTAACTGCCAGTAACTGTCTGCTGATAACAGTTCACTGATAATAACTGTGTGTTGATGTCTAAACTGTTTAGTTTTTCGTTTATTCTATACTTTTGTACAACCTGTAATTCATTTTTGTATTGTCATTGTATGAGGATGTTATTGTGATTGCTTGCTTTAGCATGATGTGACTGGATAAGATTATATTGTAATAGTAACTTGGTGCTTGCTCTAGCATGATATGCAGTAATTTGTTAATTACCAACCTGACTGTAGAGTCATAAAAACTTTATAATTTGTAATTTTCAAGCGCAGGGAGCGCGCTTGTTGTCAGTATGGCCGTATGGGCGCACTGGAGATGGTTTGTTTTATTGTAGATCTAAGCATAAACGTAGAGCAGAGCCATCTAGATGACTAAATGATAACTAAACCGGAAGTTAATATTATTTTAATGTAATTTTAACTAAATAACCAGTAAAATATTAATTAAATTTGCTTGTAATTAATATTATATAAATTGTGTTACATTTCTGTATTTACATATATTTCATAACGCAGTATTGGTTGATATCATCTTTAATAGTTTGGCTAACTTTGTTGCCCGCCAACACATTTTTGTAATTTTATAAGTAATTAAATTTATCAAGACGTATTTCGACGCTTTAGCTAAAGGAACTGTAA
Source organism: Euclidia mi (assembly GCA_944739405.2). Classification (NCBI taxonomy): domain Eukaryota; kingdom Metazoa; phylum Arthropoda; class Insecta; order Lepidoptera; family Erebidae; genus Euclidia; species Euclidia mi. The sequence goes on from OX123193.2 coordinate 41,179,923, forward strand.
TTCTATATTGTTTCTTAATTATAAAGATTAATTGAAAGCTCTAACATACGAAAATTTAAATATTATGTATTATTGAATATGTTTTGATACTAAGTTAGGTTGATGCGACGGCGGGCGGCCATGAGATGACACTTTTGGTTCGGACATTCGTAAATCGTATCGTATCGTGATTCAAGAAATATATTGCAGTTAACAGTGAATTTAACTAGTTTCATTTATGGTTCCTGGGGTGTCCTGACGAGTGAGGGTGCCCAGGCGCCGATAGCAGCGGTTGGGATAAACGCCCCCTAAGAGACTTCGGGATCTACGGTTGGCGCGAAAGTAATGGATCTCTTGGCTTGGCCGCCAATTCCAATGATGCCCTGAAGACTGATGCGACAAGCACTTGGAAGCCGTGTTTGGCGCTTGTCAACCCTGTTCGGAGACCGCACGGTGTGTCGGAGTTATCGTACGAGCGAGAGCGACTACGCCGGTCACCGGGCTGAGGGTGTGCTGTGGCGCGAACCCCAGGCGCCGATATATACGTCGCCTACCTCCAACTTCTGCTTCGTATAATTTATAAGACAAAAGTCGGCTTAACATGAATACATTAGGTGAAAATTATCATATCTAAACGAAGTAAATGGGTTGAAAGAACGTATATACATATAAAGAATTTTAATCAGCGCACGCGTAATGAGATTATCTTGTCGAAACTTAACTACAACGAAATACCGTCGGAGCCAAAAAGTTATATAAATTTGAAACGGACCAAATTGAAAAAATAAGCAACACGGGGGTTTGTGAAATGGGTTTTTCAAATCGTATAGCTTTTCACAAATTTATGAATATCGCCTTTCATACTTTTTTCTTTAGAAGCTAATCCGAGTGGAATTGCCGGCTCTCGCCGACCTTTATGTTCGATGGAGCGCACACAATGTCTGTAATGGCTACCATTACGAACATCAATTTGTTCAACCTTGACGCCACACTTGTCCTACTGCTTTCTTTCACATGCTCAGTTTAGCGCATCGCAAGCGTTTTTTTTGAATGCACACACACCCACACATTCATTGTACGTAACGCACACCACTGTATGTAGCTACGTTGAATCAAATTTATCAGTGCTCTCATAAATTTATCACAGCTCATTCACAGTAAATGAATTGGGAAAGAAAAGTGTCTTTAGAAAATTATTAATGAAAATGGTACTTTATTGTGATATGGTCGTAGAATGGTTCGCAGGCAGCGAGAGCCTAGTGGAGATACCAACAGACTGCCATGCAGAAGGTACCGGGTGTAAGGTAAGTGACTTTTCGGAGTTACGTGCGTATTAAATTTTCAATTATCGCTTGTCCCGTGCCTCCGAAAGCACGTTAAGCCATCGGTCCCGGTTGTCATGAAGATTTTAGACTGTCGTTAGAGGGCGTCAGTACCTTCTTTATAAACTGACACTAGTCTAAACCATGGAATATTGCTGTACCTTCGGGTTGCGGAGGTCAGACAGGAAGTCGCTCTGTGGAAAAGCTAATATTCAGCTAAATCCGGTTAGACTAGTAAGCGGACCCCGATTCAAACTGGCGGATAACGCTAGGAGGATGATGGTCGTAGAATGGTTCGTCAATTGTGTTTCCTCATTATTCTTATTGCATAGGTAACTTCCTTAAACAGCGGCGATAGCCCAGTGGTGTACGTAACGGACCGCCGAGACGATGGTCTCAGGTTCGATCCCCAGGTACCACGGGCACACACCTCCGACTATTCGAAGTTATGTGTGAATTAAATACGTTAATTATCGGCCGCTTAAAAATGTGCCCGGTAGATGGCAATAGGCTCGCCCCCTATTACATTGGAACCCAAACATAACTGGCAAAAAGTGGGTGTGTAATACACCTCTGCCTAGCTCTTCGGGGATAAAAGGCGTGAAGTTATGTTATGTTATGTTATGTAACTTCCTTTAAGATGGTTTCCGATCGTGAGGTATCAAGTTTGATGCCTGAGACAAGAATGTGTCAAATGATTTCAGAGGTAAAATTCAGTTGTAAATGACAGAAGACGCGTCGCCATTATTTAGGACGCACTAACATCTGTGTCACAGATGAGAATGGGACTGTAGTATGTGCCAGTGTGTATTAAAAAGACAAAAATAACATGGACCCACGATTATATCGTAAATTAATAAAAAATAAGGCGAAGTATTAGCTCATCAGTACGATACCTTTTTCAAATGTGGCTTAAATGTGTAATAAATCTGGTACTCATTTTAATCGTCATTTAATGAGAAAAGCCGAAAAAAGATCGTGTCCTTGTCCACATCTCGAGTTGTAATCACAGTGAATATTAATTAGGTAATCCTACTTCAGGATAAACTTCATATTTTGTGGGACGAGTTAATGAAAATTTTCATCATGGTCGACATTTTCCATATTTTTATTACATCTTCAGTAAAACGAGCTCGCGAAAGATCTTAATTTTACTTAATATCGTAAAATATAATCTATATGAACTGTAGTTAAAGGAGAACTCGCAAAAAATCCTTATAATCGTAAAATGAGTGTCAATAACAGGAGATGTCGGGGCACTTACTTTTTGCTACCTGCAACTTTCACACAACTCTTGAAGCTGTAATATTATATAGCGTTTGACAACTTTCGTGATTTACGAAAATTATTATAATTAAAAGTTAGAGCGTTTAATTCACAGTTACAAACTAAAGGTTAAAACAATTAGATCCAGTTTGCAGACGGCTATTAAAAGTTAGGAGTTGAATCAAATATTAAAACCCCCGGCATCTCAAGGGTACTCCATTTAATTTTCTTCTCTCGAACATAGTTGCAAAAGGACGCAATAAAACAGTAAACAGAAGCGGCATACACTGTAAGTAAATTTATTTCGTTAACATTTTTTATTTCGAGTTGTAGAACGTATTGCGAGCTTGGCACAGTCATAAAGCGAACATTTCCAAACTCACGTCAGTGTTGCGACGCGCGCCGCCGACGCATCGTGTGTATCCATAAAATTTTCAAATCTCGTCATCTAGACATCGTTAATGTGCCTGTTTCCGTGGCCATCACACGTTTTAGTATGTCGTCATATCACAAAATCAAATCTCAATTACAGTTTTATAATGACGTATGTTAAAGCGCTTTTTGATGTGACAGTGACGCACGCACGATTTCACTGCGACACGTGTCTATTGCACAACAAAACAATTGCGTCGAAATAAATGAGATTTGTAGTACTTTACGACTTATTATAATGTCTGAAGTCATCAACGTACAAAAGAAACTTGGAACTTGTTTGTCGGGCTTAGCTGTTTATGTGAAATTAATTTCTGTTCTCAATTCACAACCATGAAGAACGCCTCGCTCGAATTCGAGGCCTGACTGAGAGATATATAGGACAGTCAAACATGCAACAGTAATTTGTTCAGTGATCCTCATACATACTCACCGTGGCCCATTTCCTAGGAAACCAAGAAATCATGCCAGTTAATGTAAAAGCAAGCATTTCTTTATTCATATGACAATTATTTCAATTCTTACCTTAATTTTATATAGCTCAATTTAGGATAGTAGATTAAATCAAAAGTCAAAAATCATTTATTCATCTAGGTAACAACGTGACGCTTATGAACGTAATTTTTTTTAAGTAAATTAATAATGCTTCTACATTTACTGCCTATTCGCAAAGCAATAGTTAGAACCACGAGAAAGAACGGGCAATAAAACTCGTGGCCACTCTTTTTAATCACCAGTGTTATGGTACATATTTTGTTTTTGTAAGGAGCTGCAACTGTTTCACATTGTAATTAATTACTTGTAAATAGTAAATAAGAACATACATAATACTTAAACAAATATGTAGTTACTAAATGAAGTGCTGTAGTAATCTTCAAATGTGAATCTTGTGTAACAGGAGCAGCCACTTACGCTTTATAATGTAGGCAACTCGCGATCATGTTCAGAACCATGGTGGAAAAGTATGTTACAGAAGTGACGGTATACGAATACACGAAAATTACAAAAACGTTAGTATCCCAGCCCATGATAACGAGTTACCTTCACCTAACACTGTAGCAAATTTTAATAAAATTTGTGGAACAACAATGAAAATGTAAATGTAGTAAGTTGAATGACCTAATAATGCATAAATATTAAATTAATAGAACTAGAGATATTATATAAAAAAACTGAAAAATAAGGTATCTATATAAATTAAAAAAAACAAGAGTTGGCTAGTGTAAGTGACCATCTATCCTTATCACTGAAATAATCATTAATGGTATAATAACCTTTCCTAATAAGGCAGTCTTTTATTTTACTTTTGAACGTACTAAATGGCAATTCTAAAAGACTAATTGGTATTTTATTGTATACACGAATACCTAGCCCTACAAAAGAATTATTAACTTTATGTAAACGATGATAAGGGGCATATAACTTATGCCTGTTTCGAGTATTTATGTTATGTACATCACTTTTTGTAGTAAATAAACCTATATTTTGCCTAATATATTAGCAAATAAAAATTGCGAGGCTACTGTAAGAATCCCTATAGACTTAAAGCGTTCCCTAAGAGTATCTTTTGCACCTAACATGTATATTGCTCGTACCGCTCGTTTCTGTAGAACGAAGGTGTTCTGAATACCCGCAGCTTTGCCCCATAACAAAATGCCGTAGGACATGACACTATGAAAATAGCTAAAATAAACTAGACGAGCTGTGTCAACATCAGTAAGTTGTCTAACTTTTATGACAACATATGCAGCAGAGCTGAGCTTACCTGCAAGACATGCTATATGTGCACCCCATTGTAACTTTTTATCTAGTGTAATGCCTAGAAACACTGTCGAGTCAACTGTGTCAAGTTCCTCCCTATCTAGCCTTATATTAGGTCCCAGTTGTCTAACCTTAGGTAAAGCAAATTTAACGCATTTAGTCTTTTTAGAATTAAGCACTAGGTTGTTTGCTGAAAACCATTGTGTAACCTGTATAAGTGCATTATTTACATCATCAAATTGATTCCTATTCCTATCTACTTTAAAAATAAGTGACGTATCATCTGCAAAAAGTACGACATCACAGATATTTTTTTAAATAAAAAGGTAAGTCATTAATATATACAAGGAATAGAAAAAGACCTAAAATAGAGCCTCGTGGAACGCCTAACTGTATAGGTAATTTAGAGGATGTAGTCCCATTTACATCGACGCACTGAAATCTTTGCCGCAGGTACGACTCGACAACACAAAGTGCGGTTTCCTCTACGCCGTAGTGGCGGAGCTTACGCAAAAGTGTGTCGTGATGAACGCAATCAAATGCTTTTGAGAGGTCACAGAATACTCCGATAGCATTTTTAGATGACTCCCAAGCATTATAAACGTGTTTTATGAGAGCAACACCCGCATCAGTAGTGGATCTACCTTTAGTAAATCCGTATTCTTCTTTATGAAGCAGACTATTTAAATTAAAGTATCGTATATAAGTAGCTGCTTTAATAAAATCTTTTCAAATATTTTACTAAATGCCGGCAAGATAGAGATGGGCCTGAAGTTGGGACTGCCAGATTTGAATAAAAATATCGAGGGTTCACGGGCAAAATGTATTAAGCGACATCCTGGCCGATATTGAGTTATATACATATTCGGAATCGCTGGATTTTTCTGCGTCGTTTGCACTCGGTTTCGTGCTAATCTGAGCACTTTTTTGGCGCTTAAAACAATAGTAAATTTAGGCGCAGTTCGGAGTAGCTTTGATTGAGGCGACAACATTTTTTTACAATTTAAGAAAAACTGGACTTCATACAGGCCATATATTTAGTGTTTTTGACTGGAGCTATTTTCCCCGGCATAAGTTTGGTAAGATAAGGTGTTTGAATCGTCTTGCCTGCGCCTAAAATATATACATTACCGTCACTTAAAGCATTTTGCTTGCACCTGAAATTCATACTTGATGTCACTTAAAACATTTAGCCTGCTGCTGAAATCCATACCTTATGTCGCTTAAACCATTTACCATGCGTCTGATATTAATACACACAGGCGCTTAAATCATTTTCATATTTAATAAAAATTATTTATACTCGGCGGTTAAATCCTTCTTCTTGAACTGAATTAATAAAGAGTCGTCTCATCAGGCATATTGTATTCTAAGTGGTGGAAGTTAAAACATTTTTACTCTACTGGAATTAGGAAATCTATATTCGTTAAGATAGTCAAAATTTTGTATAAATCGTTTATCCGTTGTCGGATAAGACATATGGACTGTGAACTGGCAACCGGTAATATCTTAATTTTGACAACTTTAGAGGAAAACATATTTGCTTCATTTAAACAACATATCGTATGTTAAAAAAAATACGTAGTTAATATTTTTTTTGAGCACACGTATTCAAAAACAAAAGTAACATTTTAATATGCTTCCTTCCAATATAACATCGAGATATGACAATATAAATCAACACAAGAACAATCAACATTTTACTTGGAAAATTATGGGCGATCCTAACAAGATTGTCAGTCCACCTTGCAGGAGCTAGCTCTGCTACGACGTCTGGTGCGTAACCGCCACTCCAGAACCATTCTGCTCCAAAGACCATCGGTTCTCCTGGCTATGTAACCTGCAACTGCCGCTCAAGCATAACTATTCGGAGAACATTGTCGGTGACTTTGGTTTGCCTGCGTATCTCCTCAATTCTGATTCGATCTCGCAAGGAAACGCCAAGCATAGCTCTCTCCATCGTCCTTTGAGTGACAACACTGGCAACACACACTGTTCAAAGGCTTTCGTTTAGAGACACTGCGGAATATCAGACGTGAAGACATCTATAGGAGCTGGTACGGCACGGACGTTATGCATGATTTTCGTCTTGTTCGACCCACTTGTTGGGAGACTCTACAGACGCCACCGAGCATTGTGCCGAGGTCTACCATGGGCTCAACCATGACTACGATATTGTCAGTGAGTTGAAGGTGAGTTTAAGCAGTACTCGCCGTTGATGTTGATACCGAGTCCTTCCCAGTCCAGAAGCTTGAAGACTTCTTCAAGCGCACCGGTGAATATGAATAGCTTCGGCAATATAACATCTCCTTGCCTCACCCCTCGCTGTAGTCGAATAGGTTTCGAGCTCTGGTTCTGGAGGCGGCCTGACATGGTGGCGTTTTCGTACAAACACTTCAGTACTTCGACGTATCGATAGTCGATCTGGCACCGTTGGAGAGACTGCAGCACCACCGCCTAGGTTTCGATCGAATCGAAGGCTTTCTCATAGTCTACAAACGCCAAGCATAGAGGCTCGTTATACTCCTCGGGCTTCTATATGTGTTCAGTATGTGGTCTATAGTACTATTATCCTTTTCGGAAACTGGCTTGTTCAGAACGCTGGAAGTCGTGTAGCTTGCAAGCGAGACAATTCGTGATGAACCTTGAAAACAGCTTATAGACGTGGCTCAGAGAGATGGGTCTGCAATTCTTTAAAAGGGTATTGTCGAACTTTTTGAAGAACGGCACAACCATACTTCTGTGCCACGCCTGTGGCGTTTTACCTTCCTGTATGACAGAATTAAAAAGCGAAGCATTTCCAAAGCGGGTATGCCGCCTGCTTTCAAAAGCTCTGTCGTAATTCTGTCATCACCCGGTGCCTTGTTGTTTATGAGCTGTTTTAGAACCCATCTCGCATTGAGGTGATGAGAACCTGGTCGAGTTCAACGCCAAGAAAACACAGGTGTGCGCATTCTCAGCCAAGGTATCTCCATTCCTTCCTCATCCCTCTCTTCTGGACACTCCACTACCTATTCAAGACAGCCTCAATATCCTGGGTATGGACATACGCAGAAATCTCAACCAGAAAAACTACATCGAGGGTGTCATCAAATTTGCATCTCGGAAACTCGGAGTCCTGAACAAGGTGAGGAGGTTTTTCGCGACGGAGCAGTTGTGTCTGTTATACAAGACCCAGGTTCGCTCCTGCGTGGAATACTGCTCTCACCTTTGGAATGGCTCCGCTCAGTACTTATTGGACGCCCTCGATAGGTTGCGGCGTGCTGTCCGTATCATCGGGGATCCAGTGGCCACTAAAACTCTTGAGTCACTGCAATTACGCAAAGACGTGGCTTCAATGGCTATCTTCTACCGCATCTATCACGGTGAGTGCCCCGAAGAGCTCTTTCAACTAATCCCACCCTCTCCTTTCCTATCCCGAACGACACGTGCTGGGTTGAGGTGCCACTCTTACACGGTAGAACAGATACCGTCACGCACCAAACGGTTCGGCGCCTCTCATCTCTGCCGTACCATTAAGATGTGGAACTCTTTACCAGTCTACGTGTTTCCCTCCACTTATGATCCCGGGTCCTTTAAACGGGGCGTGAAAAAGCTTTACTCAAGGCCGTCAAGGTGAGGGCTATCATGCCAAAAACACACTAATCTCGTGCATGCTGATGTCCGGGATGTCTTCGGTATGGTGTCGGGTCAATCTAGCTCTAGGGTCGCGTGTGGTCGCGGGGTCGTGTATAACATTCCATAGAATCTTTCGATCTCCTCCAAGAATTGAGGTCTGGATGACACAATACTGCCATCCTCTGTCTTCAGCTTTGTTAGCTGACTTTGCCCGATAGAAAGATCTGTCTAGAATACATTAGAGCCTTTGTTCCGCTCGACCGCCTCTTGAACTCATCATCAGCCCTTTATACTGTCCCACTGCTGGGTACGGGCCTCATCTCACTATGAGAATGGTAAGGCCATAGTCTACCACGCTGGCCAAGTGCGGGTTGGCAGACTTCACATATCTTTCGAGAACTTTATGGAAGAATCCCGAACATGCAGGTTTCCTCACGATGTTTTCCTTCACCGATAAGCAAGCGATAATTACCAACTTAATACGCACTTAACTTTGAAAAGTCATTGGTGCGTGCCGTGGATTCGAACCCAAGACCCTCTGCGTAGCAGTCCGTCGGTCTCTCCACTCGGCTATCGCTGCTACTCGCCTCTTGAACACATTTAGTGTTTTATCGGCGGATATCGCAGGTCAGACTTAGATATCTGTCTATTGGGGTGCCGATATTGTGGCATGTCGCAGCCAATATCAAGACGGATAAATCATTTGTAATCACTGATAATTTCCGTTATTATTTATGCTCTATCGAATCCAACCAAGCAATTGGCTAGTTAGTCATGAGGCGGGTAGGGAGTTAGAACACAGTCCTGCAATCCCTAAGCAGCAAGCCTGTGTGACTCGTTGCGCTAAAACATCAAGCCATAAATGCTGATAACATAACTAAAGGGGGTAAAAGGCGTGAGCCTTTTATCCCCGAAGGGTGCATTACACACCCACTTTTCGCCAGTTATGTTTCGGTCGCAATTTAATAGTTAAGTAGTAGTTAAAATAATATTACTATTTTTAGAAAAACCTATTCTTGTTGTTATCACCAGCTTGTTAGCTGAATATTTTTCAAATAGCGAAAAATTTATTTATTTTATTTTATTTTCGAATTTTGAAAACTTACAGCTATTTAACAAACATGTATATATTTTATTAAGCTATGGCCAATTACAAGTTTTCACTTTTAGTATAAATGTACAAAACATTGTTGATGGTGAAACGGCTACCTACATAAAACAATATAGCTTAAAAATAAATAATAATAAGTAGGAGAATAAAAATTCACATAGTAATAAAAAAAAGAGAAAAAAAAGGTTAATATATACACACACTCATTACTAATAGACCTCTAGGTCGGATGTGAAAAAAAGTTATTGCACATAGTCTTTTTTAACTTCGAAACACTAGTGTTAAAAATATATGAATAATGTAATGTGAATCCTTTTGCTACTATTATAATAAAAACGATCACTTGTCTGATTTTAAACACGTATTTGTTTTATTTTAAAATTTCTTTAGATTTTTCATTTGTAGGAAATAAACAATAGTCCAAATTAGTGTTGATCTAACCGCCAATCCTAATAATACATACAAATTAATTGTTATTTCAAACAATTTACTTTTAGAGAAAAGTGCTACATAAATCAATTTAATCTGCAACTACTTTATAATATTTCAATTGCTTAAACCGATTAGCCTGATTTTATTTTAGTATTCCAATGGTTGTTCATATATTTAGCCTTACACAAAATAATACCAGAGTGTCGCTTAAATCGTTTTTCCTATACCTGTATTGTGACGTTTATGGCACTTATATCATTTAGCCTGTTTCTAAATAAAAGTAAACTGGGGTAATATTGTATCAAGCGACTTTTATTTCTATTAATAGTAGCTTAAAAGAAATGAAAACTATACTCAATTATGCAACTTTTGTCATGGAACTCAACTTCGGTCACTTTTTCGTTAATAACCTTATACTTTTTTTATAACGATTTTTTTTCGTAAAATTGTAACTTTAAAACGCTCTCCTGTAAAGTTTAAAAATGTCGCTTAATACATTTTGCCCGTGAACCCTCGATATGATTTTACTTAATTTCATCAAATCCGGAAATACGCCTAAGTCAAAACATTGGTTAAAAATTACAAACATACATACATACATAGACTCACGCCTGTTTCCCGGAGGGGTAAGCAGAGACCACGGAACGCCATTTGCAACGATCCTGACATACCTCACTTGCTTCACTCACTCCCATCAAGTTTCTCATGCATGCTCTTCTGTTAAGGGTACTTCTGACTTGTCCTTTTTTCAGGATGTCTCCAATCTGGTCAGAGAACGTCCGCCTAGGTCTTCCCCTTTGTCCTGTTCCATTCCCACTTGCCTTATTGTAACGTAATACTACACGTATTGCGTTATAATATCTCGCAGGCGCTTAACGCCAGCTTAGCCAGACATCGTTCGCAATATTACCAAATATGGTCATATTCACTAGCCAAAGGCAGTTGTGAGTCATAGGTTTATGCCTATATAAGATGGGTGCGCGTTGTAGAATGGTCACTTTTCCTAGACATCGGAACGCTGCCGCTACACCTCGCGATTATTCTACATTCTACTTCCTATCTACTGTCCCGCTGGGGGTAAGCATATTCTAGTTGTCTGTGTGCCTATACGTTCTGTCTGTAGTATCTGTGTCTCCTAAGCATAACAGCCGATCTAGGGACCGCCTGTTCCTGACCGGTTGTTGTGTATTCTCTATGCTGTTTCCAGTTCTTCCTACGGGCTCACTGCACCTGACGTTATTCCTACGGGCTACGTTCTTCCTACGGGCTACAAGCCACGAGCTGCTGGCGCCGTGCCGCTACTAGCCAGCTGCCACTCAAGCCTCCGTTCCTGCCTACGAGCTCCTACAGCCAGGCCACGGACGCCTGAGCCTGACCGCTCGACTCACATCGGCTGCACCGCCTGAGACCCGCTCAGCCTGAACATCGACCACAGAGCTGCCTGCGCAGCGCACCTTGGCCAGCTCATCGGCGAACCTTCGAGCAGCTACCCTGCGAGCGTCGGAGAGCAGCAAGAGTCTACACTCCAGCCAGCTCAGGCCAGTGCTTACCTAGTTCGGTCATACTGTATGTAAGCGGTAGTGAGACATAATAAAGAACCTGTTCAGCCTAGCAGTGTTTCTCTCGAACCCCGACATCCTACCTGAGATCTTCCGTCTCAGTGGCGCCCAACTCTATTTGTCTCACTTCCAATTACTGCAGTTTTTCTTGTTTAGGAGGTCAGTCTTTGTAAACGAGGAGGTGCAGACATCAGCGAACCGGTACGTACTATTTAACTTGTGTATATCTGTGTATTGCTGTCTATCTTTAATTTATATTCTTGTATACCTATTATGTGTTATTTTACTATTGTCTAATTCAAATTTCAACTACCGATTCCCTACGTAACTGTTCGCAATTTGAAATAACCGTTTTATATTTTTGCAAGTCACTATCTATTGTCTACATTTTTACACCGAATCGTCGTAGTTTCTTTGTAAAGCAGAACTATTGCACACAGAGGGCTGTAATATACTTACGTTCTTTTCTATCATACTTATTTTATATCATCATGAGCACTAACCCTATCAAGTACTTCCTACTTAATAAAAATGAATTGGCCTACGAGGTCACTATTCGCGGAGAGGAGCCGGCTACCTCTGTTTTAGGTTTACGGAAGCAGCTACCTAAACTACTCGAGCTGATTCCGAATGACGAAATCCTAGAGTCAGGCCTAGACATAGCAGACGACTTCAAGGGAGCTAGCTCTTCCCTTAAGGAATTATACGACCACAACTTGGCGAAGCGAACTACGGCTTTGCACAACCAGGTCTACCACAGATTGGGCAGATTAGACAAATCCGAACCTAAATACGGCAAGAAAATATCCGACCTGACTGAACGCTTTCGGATGCTGTCGGCAGAGCTATCTAAGATAGAACACTCGAATGTTCCGTCGGCGGAAGTCGGAGTCACGATGACTTGCACGGATTCAACCCCTGCACAGGCAGCGTCGACTCCGGTAACTGTCCACTGTGAGCATTTGAGGGTTGGCGAACTATCGAAACTCAAATTCGACGGAACAGGCTGCGTTCGCGAATTTCTACAACGCGTGACGGAATTTAGGACGGTTAGAAATCTACCTGCCAATAGATTATTCGATTACGCGTCCGAAATTTTTACGGGTAATGCGTTACACTGGTTTCGCGGTGTTAAATATTCCATTTCTACATGGGACGAACTAGCTAGTAAACTCACAGCTGATTTTACACCGTACGACTATGATTATAAACTTTTAGCCGAGATTCGTAATCGTACTCAAGGGCAAACTGAAGGTATAATCATCTATTTATCAATTATGTTCCAACTTTTTGCGCGATTGTCACCGAACACGGTACTAACCGAACATGAAAAACTAAATATATTGCTTCACAATATTAGACCGTGTTATTCTACAGTACTAACTTAATGTACTACGGCTATAGACACTCTAAAAACACTATGTCTAAACTATGAGAGGTTCCAGTGTTTAAGTGCACAATTTCACGAACCTAGTTACCCTACGTCTAACACAGTAGCACCTGATTTAGCTTACATAAATAAAAAGGACACGCACGGTCACTATAATAATTCACAGTACTATAAACCGTCTAATTTAAAAAACTACGCTTCTGTCGCATCTATAAATGTCGAACCGAACAATACACCTGTGCCTAACCTACAACACTATAATGTCAACATGATATCTAAATCAGCTGTTCCTACAAAAATAACTAATAAGAGGTGTGTATTTTGCCCGCGCTGCCGTTCAACTGATCACTCACTAGGGACGTGCAAGCGAGAACGTTATCCGATATGTTTTAAGTGTGGCCTTAGGGATCACATTCGTAAATTGTCCTACCTGTAAAAATAAATCATTTTCAAAAAAAACTAATTTATTCGGATCGTCGTTTGTCAAATAAGATGACAAACCCTACCGTTTGTACATCTTCTAAACCTAAATATTTTGACAAGGAAGACTGGAAAAATTGGCTGAACACTCTAAAAGTGTATTTTTCTAGTCATTCTGTGGCTGCGACCCGAGATCAAAAACCTAATACTGATTTTCGACCCTATTTTAATGTAACCATTAAGAATCTACCCCTTACTGGGTTACTTGACTCAGGTTCTGCCGTGACTATAATGGGCAATAATTTTCATATAAAAATTATTTCTCAAACTAATCTCCCTTTGAATAAGTGTGACAACCCTACTATATTTTTTCGGTCCGCGGGTGGTCATCGTCTGACACCGATCGGCTATATCAACCTACCCACCACTTTTAAAAATAAAACTTGTTATTTAAAAGCGTACGTAATTCCAGAAGTTACTAGTTCGTTAATTTTAGGTATTGACTTCTGGAAAAGATTTAAATTGTTACAAAACTATATTAACTCTGTTTCTTTATCTAATAATTACTCTCGTAGTAATTCCTTGCCTAATAAAGTTAATGCTACCGTGTCAGCTATTGATACTAACACTGATAACGCGACTACTATAACCTCGGATCAGTGGTATACTACAATCTACAATGGCTGTCAAAACTCACCTACATCTTTCCCTAACTATACTATCAAAAATGATAAATTATATCGATATATGGTATCAAAATGTACACTTCGGAAAATATTCGTTTGGAAAGAGGTCCTACATACCTCGGATAGAAATACCGCCATTAAAGAATACCATTCGGCACTCGCTGCGGTTCATTTAGGTATTTTTAAAACGTATAAACGTTTAGCTCAGCGTTATTATTGGCCTGGTATACACGCTGACATTATTAAGTTTACATCTTCGTGTGATACTTGTGTTGCACGTAAACACCAAAACAATGGTACTTTATATACACACACATACAACTTACGTCGTAAACCGGCTGGGGTTAACGTGGGTGATACTGTGTGGAAAAGAACCTACGACAAATTATTCGGCAAAAAACTAGCTCCTAAGTTTACCAAGTGTACTGTTGTTGCTAAAAAGTCACCACTAGTATACAAATTAGCGGATTCGTCGGGTAAATCTATTGGCAGTTGGCACATTAAAGGTTTAAAACTAATTAACTACACTGATTCCTAACCTAACTAGATTCTTTCATTGTACCTACCTGCAGTTTGAGTTTCATAGTCACTATCTACTTAGCACTGTCTACAGAAGTTCGGAGGACTTAGTTAGACGGATTTTTCTTGTCTAGACACGAAAAATCCTGCTGTACAGAGCGGGGTATTGTAACGTAATACTACACGTATTGCGTTATAATATCTCGCAGGCGCTTAACGCCAGCTTAGCCAGACATCGTTCGCAATATTACCAAATATGGTCATATTCACTAGCCAAAGGCAGTTGTGAGTCATAGGTTTATGCCTTTATAAGATGGGTGCGCGTTGTAGAATGGTCACTTTCCCTAGACATCGGAACGCTGCCGCTACACCTCGCGATTATTCTACATTCTACTTCCTATCTACTGTCCCGCTGGGGGTAAGCATATTCTAGTTGTCTGTGTGCCTATACGTTCTGTCTGTAGTATCTGTGTCTCCTAAGCATAACAGCCGATCTAGGGACCGCCTGTTCCTGACCGGTTGTTGTGTATTCTCTATGCTGTTTCCAGTTCTTCCTACGGGCTCACTGCACCTGACGTTCTTCCTACGGGCTACGTTCTTCCTACGGGCTACAAGCCACAAGCTGCTGGCGCCGTGCCGCTACTAGCCAGCTGCCACCCAAGCCTCCATTCCTGCCTACGAGCTCCTACAGCCAGGCCACGGACGCCTGAGCCTGACCGCTCGACCCACATCGGCTGCACCGCCTGAGACCCGCTCAGCCTGAACATCGACCACAGAGCTGCCTGCGCAGCGCACCTTGGCCAGCTCATCGGCGACCCTTCGAGCAGCTACCCTGCGAGCGTCGGAGAGCAGCAGGAGTCTACACTCCAGCCAGCTCAGGCCAGTGCTTACCTAGTTCGGTCATACTGTATGTAAGCGGTAGTGAGACATAATAAAGAACCTGTTCAGCCTAGCAGTGTTTCTCTCGAACCCCGACATCCTACCTGAGATCCTCCGTCTCATCTTTGCCAGTCTATCGTCATCCATCCTCTCCATGTGCCCAAACCATCTTAACATGCCTTTCTCAATGCTTGTCACTACATCTTCTTTTACCCCACACCACTCTCGTATCACACAATTCTTTACTCTGTCGGTCAAAGACACACCACACATACTTCTCAGTGCTCTCATTTCTACAGCATTTATTTTACTTTCAAATCTCTTCTGCCATACCCAACTTACACTACCATACATAAGGGTAGGCACTAACACGCCTCTATGTACAGCCAAACGTGCCTTTTCGGACACGTTTTGACTGTTCATAAACGCTTTCAGAGCTCCATTCACACTATTACCTGCATTAACTCTCCTTTCAATATCTTCTTCATTCTTACCATCTCTTGTAAACAACGTACCTAAGTAAACAAACGCATTCACTTGTTCCACTCGCTGTCCATCGATCAAAACATTACAAGCCGTAACGCATTCCTCCTTTTCAAAAACCATAACTTTCGTTTTACTTACATTCACTTTCATTCCCTTCCTCTCTAACGCACCATGCATGATTGCTACCATCTCCTGCAACTCCTCCGCTGAAGATGCAAGTATTACCTGATCATCAGCATAAAGGAGGCATTTGACGAGTAACCCATTCATCCTTAATCCGCAGTCACACTGTTTTAAATCTTGCAAACAACTGGCCATGAAGAGGTTAAACAGCCAAAAATTATTGGTTTTTTTATTATTGGTTAAAAATTATAGAGAGGTTTAAAATTTTTAATATTAATTGAATTATATGCGATCAATATATCTACCGGGGTAACGTGCTCGAATCTAAACACGCTCTTGCATTCAGGTACACTGCTAAGCAAAAAATTTCCAGCGTCTAAAGATGATGATTGTAAAGAGCTAGTAGTTGTTAAAGGTATGCTCGCAAAGAAACTATTGAATATATGCGCTACTTAGTTTGATTGGTGACTAATAAATTGTTTTCTTTTAGTTCAAATTGGTTTTCCCGTGGTCGTGCTCTTCCTGTTTCATTATTTATAATTCTCCAAGTTTCTTTAATTACATTTGTTGAATGCTTAATTTTGCTACTAATAAATTTAGATTTTGCCATAACATAAACTTGTTTAAAAATTTTCGAGTAGTTTTTTACATAATTTAGAAAAGGTGTGTCAAATCTATGTTGTTTCATACCATATAATTTTTTCAATTTGGCTCTACTTCTGTATATACCTATAGTGGTCCACTGGTTAAAAGATCCGGTAGTACCCTTTAATGTGACAGTTTTTCTCTTGAAAGTATCTTGAAACTCATTATTTACTATTCTAAAAAGTGAATTATAAATTGTATTTGGATTTTCTGAGTTCAAAATTGAGGGATTGAGTTTAGCGATAATATTGTTTTTAAAACGTATAAGACGATTGGTAGTTTGAGGCCTACATTCTACTGTATGTGATTTATCATATGTTGTACATGAAAAACTAGCTATCTGTCCACGGTGATCAGAAGGAAGAGAACTAATAACTACTGGGTTTTTAGCAACACAAGAACTAAATATGTTATCCAAACAAGTAGAAGATGTTTCAGAGACTCTAGTAGGTTCACAGAATAAATTACTTAAATTAAATGACTTAAAAAAATTCAGAAATCTAGTACACTGTAAGGAATTCTCTAAAATATTAATATTAAAATCACCACATACTATAATATTCTTATGACTACCTATAATTTTATTAAGAGCATCTTCCATAACAGTCTCAAATAGATTATAATCACCAGAAGGAGGTCTATATACACAAATTATAATATATAAGTCTAGTTCCACACAGGACAACTCAATAGTGCGCTCAATAGATAAGTTTACAATATCCTTACGTTCTTTGCATTTTAATAAATTTGAAGTCATTATGAGAGAACCACCTCTAATAGCCTGCTTTCTTATATACGAACTCTGCACTGTGTAATATTCATTTATAACAATAACCTCATGGGTGCTTAACCAATGTTCAGTTAAGCACAAAACCTTAACGTCATATTTTTCTAGAAATAAACTTAACTCTAACTCTTTACCAGATAGGCCCTGCATGTTTTGATGTACTATATTCAAATACTGCAGCCTAACTGTTGTCCTATCTTGGAGTTTAAATCACAAGATGTGTCAATAAAAACGTTGTTAGTACATGTACTAACCCTATCAAATAAATTGTCAACACAAGGCTCACTGCCTTGCTGTAATAATATATAATAAATTGTATGCTAATAACTTAGCAATTTGTCGCTTAATATAAAATGGCAGATACATTGTATCTTTAGTTAAAATAAATTTACTAATAAATTTATTAGCGTCAAAAAACAATATTGCGTCACTATGACGACAAGTTATGTTTTACAATAACATGTTTAATGAGTGTATGTGCATATTTTGTGTATGTGTTAAGTTGTTTGAGTAAGGTAAAGCACCTAAAATAAATTTACAACTAAATTTAGAATTAAGTTCTATCAACAATTCAACACATTCTATGATATCCTGTCTCTTTACAGTTAATCTGTTACCAAACAATAATATTGCAGCACTACTCTCATCTAAGGGGTGTAACTTAATCTGATTAACTAAACTACAGTAACTATCCCCTGGCCTACAATAATTTATAACACACTGATTTGTATATTCACTGAGAAGACTACCAAAATTGTGACCGAGCCTATCAGAAAAAATAAAAGTTTTATAAATAGATGTTGGAAACCTAGATTTATTTAAATTTGATTGTAATGAGTGTGAGTTTTGTGGATTGTTAGAAAAATTCTCAGGTAGTATGGTACTCAATGGCTCTGCTGGTACAAGACTATGAGTACAAGAACACGAGAGCTTATTGGTCAGAGACTCATACATTTCTGCATTACACCTCACCAAGTCTACAAGCTCACCTGCCTCCAGTATACGCTTGCTCAGTTCTTGTTGAGGAGCTTGGTATTTGTTGAAGATCTCATTTAAGGTTCTTTGCCTAAGTAATATCTCTTCCCTTAAGCGATGAGTGTCCATATCATACACTGATCTGCTATGTTCCAAATTTCTAGAGTACTCAGAAAGTTGATTAACTAAGTTTATGCGCTCCTTTCTAAGATTTAAATTAACTCTATGCACATTATATTTCCTAATAGATTTATGACATTTTTTTATTAATTTAGTAATTTTAATGTAACGTTTAAGTTTATTATGACTAGAAAAGCTGGGTCTCATAATAATGGTATCCTCCCTGGTCAGATCTATTGTCACAACTGGCTCCCTAATGCACACATGATCAGGCTCACTACTAACCAACTCATGATATAGGCTACAGGTATTCGCAATCTGTTGACTGTGTTTATTTATTTCTATGTTGGAGATGGTTTTATGAGCTTCATTTAATTCACGTTTCAGTTCAGCAGCACGTCTCAGAGCTTCTTCATGAGTGTCCATGCACTGTTGGAAGATTGAAAATAGATTTTATACAACATCATTACACATAGATTGCAATTTACAATGAATTCAAATTAAACGATCTTTAAAAATGTGTTTAATCGAACAAAATAATAATATACAAAGGATTCAATTGCCATTGTTTTTTCAAACTATTTTCATTATATAATTTTTAATATTCTCAAATATTGATAGGTATATTTTCAAACAAAATGTCCCAATAAGCGGCAATAGGCTCGCCACCTATTACGTGGGATCAAAACACTGGCGAAAAGTGGGCGTTTAATATGCCTCTGCCTACCCCTTCGGCGAAACAGGCGTGAGTCTATGTATGTATGTATGTATATTTTCAATTTAAGGAACACAAGAACAACTCAGACATGACTCTACCTCTTCAACGTCAAACATTACACGTGCTTCACAAGCACATCAACTTCTACAAACCGTGTTTAATAAAATCCCATTCCTTATCTAACAGAAACTCAGTCCAACTTATGCACAAAGCGGATTGGTGCTTCGACATCAGATAGTTTAAACCTTTAACACAATGTTATCTAGTCCAAAACCACTGAAGTCTTGCTAACTGCCAGATTGTACGACGTTAAGGTTTCCTTAATAATACTGGCTACTTTCTTTCAGACGTTTCCTAGTTCTTTTAAAGATTTTGTGCTAAAGAGGGTGAGGGTGTTTAGTTTTTAATATCAAATATTAGAAGCTACTTAGAGTATAGTAGTTTTACTTTGGTTTTAATATTGTAGACCATTGTATGAAAACAAATATATTTTGCTTCATTGATAGACATAGGAAAATGTTTAAATAAGTAGTGTCAGCTACATGGGGCTCGAAGATGGTTAATTAAACTTATGCTGGGAGGAGTCGTCTTTCTACGGCACCGAATTACTTTTTCTCGTTCCTTAATCGAGTTTCCCTTATCCCACCTAAAGACAGTTAGCAAGTTTGTTGCGGCCGGCGACTTTTCAAGATAATTTTTATCGGGTAGCTCGTAGCTAAACAAGGCTTTCGTTTTACTGCGCCGAGCACTGTTCACTGTTGTCACAAAACTTCACTAAACTTAAATTAGTTGTATTATTGACGCCACCCGTCACTGCCACCCTGTAAGACCTAGCTTACGTCTATACGAGTATAATACGCTTTGACGCTTATTTGATAAGTATACGTCGCCTACCTCCTACTCCCGCTTCGTATAATTTATAACACAAAAGTCGGCTTAACACGAATACATTTGGTAAAAATTATCATATCTAAACGAAGTAAATGGGTTGAAAGAACGTATATACATATAAAGAATGTTAATCAGCTCACGCGTATTGAGATTATCTTGTCGAAGCTTAACTACAACGAAATACCGTCGGAGCCAAAAAGTTTTATAAATTTGAAGCGGACCAAATCGAATAAATAAGCAACACGGGGGTTTGTGAAATGGGGTTTTCAAATCGCATAGCTTTTCACAAATTTATGAATATCGCCTTTCATACTTTTTTCTTTAGAAGCTGATTCGAGTGGGTGGCGGGCTCTCGCCGTCCTTTATGTTCGATGGAGCGCACGTAATGTCTGTAATGGCTACCATTACGAACATCAATTTGTTCAACCGTGACACTACACCTGTCCTGCCGCTTTCTTTCACATGCTCAGTTTAACGCATCGCAAGCGTTTTTACTAATGCACACATACACCCACACATTTATTGTACGTAACACAAACCATCGTATTTACGCTGAATCAGCACTAATTACATATAGCCAATATCGTTACAATATGATCAAAAGACTTAATTAATTCTCTTCTTCAAACAAAGACAACGATACGCTAACATGTAAAAATGAGCATTCTGTTTGAGAGTGCCGCTGTATGTATATTCAATTATAAGTGATTTTAATAAGAACTCTCGTCCCTCGCACCCCACTTTCCCCTCCTTCGTCCCCAATTACACGTAACACTGAGCAACCTTTGAATAAACTGAATTTTCTTCTTGTTATGTACAGATTGTGAATCACAATTCAGCGACCAAATGTGGGCTCGTATTTACCTACCCGCAGGTAAACTTCGCTTGCAGTTAAAAAGGAATTCGGGGGAATTTTATCACTCGTTAGAGACCTTAAGCGCTGAGAGCGTCCGGGCTGGGGTTGCCGCGTCGCCCGGAACGGAACACACCGGGAAATGTTCCTCGCCGCCGACCTCCACGCTTTATACCTACTTCCTAAGGAAATCAATGGCAAATTCCTAACGCCCAAATGTAACCGACACAATCGCCTAATTTATTTGAAACGTCTGAATAAAGTTTTGTTACCGCTTCGAGCGAAATGAGATAAGTATGCCGAAGTCGTATTAGCGCATCCGCAGTGATTGTACTCGAGCGTAACATTTTTATGAAGAATCATTTCATATTTAAAGGTAGGCAAAGCTGTTTTTGCGTAATAAAGTGAGTACTACAAATGCTCTGTGGTGCGGCTTGGGAGTTCTTTTATAACGCGAAAAGAGAGAACAATTATTATTGAGGTTTTTATTCGAGCGTTGTGAAATTAGCCTGTGATTAAACTCGATTGAGATTTATACGAAATACTTGAGTTACTTGTCTTAAATTTTTTCCACTGCCAAGTTGTAGGTGTTTATTAAAAAAAAAGAAATATAAAGCTATCAATTATCTCTCTGTGTAGTGACTAGTGTGGATTCAAAATACAAAATGTCACTACCACATTTTATACCGTGGATGTCCTCGAAGGTGGCTTAGGGCAATAGACGAAGCAAATAATACCTTTGCGGGTAGACGGAAAACGGGACATCGAACCCTATACCAACCCATGCCAATGTGGTATATTAGGCCAAATATTCGTATTGACTAGCTGCGAAGCAAGTTAGGAGAGGCCTAAGTCTAGCAGTGCGCTGTGGAAGGCTGTAAAAGCCAATGTTTACAGTGGGATGTCAACATTTCATCGTATTACTCTCACTATTATTTAAGTTAAAGTAAGGTTTGTTGTTTTCTTTATTAGAATAGTCACCATTTCCTAAGGCCTTCACACGAAGCAACATATATAAACGAAACCCGGAAGCAATAGAGGCTCACAATTTTGTCGTTTGTTATCTAACACGCTACACCACTTAAACCTACGCGTAAATCATGCCACAGTTGTTAATTTTACATTTATCTATCAGATCGATCAAAGGAATTATATTTATTTGCAAAGCAGTGTCTTCTGCTGAAGTCCAGCCCCATCATTACGGAAAGTGAATGGGGCGGTTATCTTGGGCATCAGAAGTATGTAATTGGGTGAAGTTGTAGACAAACTTGGGGTATGATAGATAAGGCCGATAAAGCTCTGATAGATCGCCGGCGCGACACGCAATACCGACATTTGTTACGTCACATTGTTCTTATTCGACCACCGCGGCATCACTTTGGGATTCTAGGGCACAGTTATCACTATACTATTCACAAATATATTAATATGATAAAGCTGAAGAGTTTGTTTGTTTGGACGCACTTATCTCAGGAAATACTGGTCCGATAGAAATTATTCTTTTTATGCTGAACAGGTAATTTATTGACTAACTGTCATAGATTATGAGCAGCAATATCAGTAGCCGTAGCCATGCAAGTATTTATGAAAAATCCAGACCACCGTTATCTGTCTTTTTTTTCTTATAGTGCGTATGGCCAATTCAATTGTTGGAGTTAATACTACCTAAAGACTTCAGACGTGGCCAAACAATAATTCATGTCTGACACAATAACGTGCCTCCGAGGCACGATAGCACTGTTATGTAAATTATATAAACAGGTGGTTACCTGTCCAATTTGTGACCTAAGCAAACGTTACAACACTAATAACGATATTTCTAAGCTATGAACAATACAAGCAGACTTCAGTCTTCAGACATTTATTAACAGATATTGCTTGTCCCAGTCACTCTACTGGGTTCGTCAAGTCTTCTTTTGTGGTAGTCTGTTCTTTTATGGAATACAGATTGTCCACTAACCGTTATGCATTTAAAATGAAGGTACGAGAGCTTCTTTTGAATAGATTGACGGAATCAGCTCATCACTCGCACCCATTACTATAAGTATTTATGTATTTGTTATGTATGTATATTTGGATGTATATTCTTTATGTGTGTATTCTATCCCTTTATTGAACTATATTTTAATTATTACTAGATATAATCGGTAAAATGCACCTACCACTTTTATCTCTGCTCCACGTTAAGGTTGACAGATAGAAAATGCCTTATGGCATTATGTCCAACCATGTACACCTTGTTTGTGCAAAATTTAAATAAATTAATACATAAAATATTGCACCCCATCATAGAATTATAATGTCAAGATTTTTCATTTAAATTGAAAAAGGTAAGTGTGGTAGGTATATATAATATATACCTACTAGAATCAGTTCATTCGATGATAATAATGTATTTTTCGGCATCTATACACAGATAAGGAATATGTTCTTATGTTCTGTTAAGTAATCACATCGTGGCGGGTAACGACAATTTGATTGCCGTTGTAACTCCTATGTTTTGATGCGGATAATCAATTACAAATAGTAAATTGATTTATGGTCAAGGATAAAATAATATTACAAAATAAGTTATTCCAATTATTACTTACTTATTTCTAATATATATTTATACATTATAAGCATAGGGGTGCATAGGGTTCCCACCAAGAACTTAGGGTCCCAAGCCAACCTCACCTGCAAGTGGTGCACCTGCCGATCAACGGACGAGGCTCTGGCAAACAAAATATCCCGCTAAGCGGCAATAGGCTCGCTACCTATTACGTGGGATCAAAACACTGGCGAAAAGTGGGCGTTTAATATGCCTCTACCTACCCCTTCGGGGAAACAGGCGTGAGTCTATGTATGTATGTACATTATAAGCCCTTGTTAGAAATTGTCTAAGTCCTACTAAATAAAACAAACTTTCAATAAAATAATTCTAAAATCATTCAAATGACTTTTAACCGAATTCAATAAAAGGTTCTCAACTGAATTTTATAGCCGTCATTTACTAAACGATTCTGAAAATTATTTTCTTATTTTGCAGTATTTTCTTTCCCACAGGTTTCATCTTAGTTTGAGGCATGAAAATTTAAGGTCGGTTTATAAGTAGAGGCCTTTTTTCTCGACACCTCTTTTGCCGCCTGTCCCCGCTCGCCATTCAGTGGGATAGTTCAAGAAATTTTTGATTATTTGCAATTTATTTTGCAAGACAAAATTTAAAATAAATCTAAGAAGCTAGTAATACAAGACAATAAAGCATTCAAACCAAATTCTGATGCACATACATTAAAGCTACAAAATGCACAAAGATTTTTATAAATATTTATTTATCGAAAATCGATCTCAAAGGGACAGTTTTGCTCTTATTAAAGTTAGCTAAACTATACCAGACTCTAATCTTTAGAGTATTTATCAAGTTTCAAAGCAAACTGTAGTCCGAGTTTTTAGATAAACGATTTTGAAATATTATCCCGATATGAATAAGTATCGCCCAAACAGCTCGCATAAAACAAACTCAAGTAGCGGCGAACTCGATATGTCTACGAGAGATCCTACAAGCTTTGTAAATTAGATAATGCTACATACACCTTACAATTGTTCTTTTATTATTAGCCACCGACGACCTAGATTTTAGAGACCTTTTCTTTATTTTATGAAACGCCAAAAAAAGTTTTTGGTAATTAGTCGCTCAGCAATTTTATAAAATTGCTTTGCGACTAAACAGCAAGCGATTTATATACACGTGTAGATTTAATTACTAAAGTCTTTGTTGAAAAGGCAAAAGGCATACAAGAACAACAATCACGGCGTCGAGTTATAATAACAAAGTGTGCTACTAACTCGAAGACTCATTAATGCACTTATTATTCAGGAGCGTTGACATCCGTGACACAAATCGGCTCGATGAGGAAAACGAAAACGCGCCGCACAAAGCGACGAAACTCGTTGCATCACTAAACGTTGTCGATCGAGATAAAGTCAAAACGACCCAAATCAAGTCAACGGCCACACTTTAAACACGACAAAACCGCATGTTGAGCGAACCGTGGAACAGCACTTAGTATGTATTAGTGCAACCGCCGACTGTCGGGCCGCGCCCTACCCACCGCGCGCCCATAAAATCAATTAGTTTTAGACCAATCATCCGAGAGGATGGGTCACTCTCGACGCAGGTCATCCGAAGAATAATTTGCTGAAGGGCGATTTCAAGGGGCGAAGTTGAGACACCAGTCCCACTTATTTATTGCACACTCGCACTAAGTCTATAAAATATTAATTTACGAGCGTCGATAGAGTTTCAATCTTTCGAAACTTGATTAACGCTTTTATAAAGTTTTAATGATTCAAATTTTAATCGTATTACTTTGTTAGAGGTGTCGATAACGTATTATCGAGAACTAATTGCAAGCAACATAATATCATTCAAGTTTCTAGATATTTCCCGAGCTAGAAATAAATGAATAAGAACCAAAACATAGAACAGTGAAGTAGGTTGTACTTGCTGTTCCATTTTCAATAAATGCGGTAGACTTTATGACAAAAGATGATCTATAACACAAATCTTAAAAATCGAAGCATGTAACATGTTTGTTGTAAATTCTCGTGCTTAATGGTGTGAATAGACTATGTGTTCTATATTTACATTATACCTTACTAAACATAGCATTACATTAACACACATATCCAGCTTCTATTCACAATGTAGACATCTAGTAACGGCCTCTAATTAACACGAGATAATCCTCATCGGTGAAACAAAAGCTGATATCACTAATAACGCTGGTTAATCGAGTAACAAAAGTGGAGTGGTGTTGAACGTTCGCGGGAGGGCTGTGAGGGCGTGAGGGCCCTCGACGGCCGAGGGTGGCTAAAACACTCGACGACGCACTCCGATCACAAAGTCCAGCATCAACCACTATCCATTTTCATCAACTATCCGACTTCACACGAATACCTTGCTCATTTCAAAGTTTAATACGTGCATTATATTTCAAAAGATGTTCAAAAGTGATATAGTTAAAAAAAGCTCTTATTAACACTGATCCGGGTTCCTTGTAAAGAAACTTTCACTTTGAGCCGCTAATTAGCGGTTCAAAGTGAAAGTTGATTGTAAGCACATGCTAGTTAAGTTTTTCCAAGTTGGTCGTGAGCCGCTCGCAAAACTATTAATTGTTTTACCATTTCATAAAATGGAGACCGGCCAACCATTGTCGGTTCTACAACTAGCTGTATCGTTTATAAATTTGTGTTTTTATCATTAAGTCAATTATTATAAGTGGTATTCTTGATACGGTTCTTCCGTGGAGATACAAAAAAATGTGTACTAAGATTTTATTATGATAATAAAATCTTAGTTCACATTTTTTTGCATACATATTTGATTTTATTTTTTTAAGGAGCATTCCTGTATATATTGGCTAACAAACTTTTAGTAACTTTTCAATGAAGTTTTCTATAAACTTGTAAATTAAGTAAAATGTTATCATTTAGCTTATTTTAAGTTATTCTTTATTAAGTAAACTTATAGACTTAAAAGTTGGGTTGATTTGTGTCAAAATTCTAAAAGGTTTACGCTTATTTATTTTTACTAAGCAAGTATGATAATTAGATAATAATAGCTGCAGGATAGAAATTACCGTGTCTTAAAACTGGTTATCATCAATGGTCACTGCCGCTGCCCCTCGCTACATAGATGACAATGTTGAGTGAATGTAGGTGGCTATCCAAACAAAAAAAACCTTTTAGATGTTTCTCACTCAACCGATACAACCCACATAATGCCATTACCACACTATTCTTAAAACAAACATCGAAGCCACAGGATGATCTTATTTTATTATATTTCATGTACTCACATCTGTGTAAGCGTATCCTAGTTTTACCCACGCCCCGTGATAAATGCCCAGCGATTTTTTTCGCTCACCGGTCTATTTGTAGTATGAACATATATACATATACTACGGGTAGTTTACCACCGGAAAATATTATGTCCAATCTAGAGAAGGGATATCCAAATAAAAAAATTATATCCATTTAAGTTGCGGCATGTCCACTTGGGATACAGGGATAGTTTGTTTTACGTGGCTTATGTAAGTCAAATTCGATATTACTGAGAGGTTTGACGTAAATTATTAACACGTTGGTGAATAAATGGTAAAGGTATAAAATACCTATCTTAAGAAACTAAGTTTTAGTTGCATACATACAAAATATTTTACTTTCAGTCACTACTACTAGTACTACATCAAAGCTTTTTGTCTTTTTCAGTCTGTCCATCCTTAGATTGCCTGTAAGAAATTGCAATTTGCGATAAGGCCGCCCTTGTGCATTTGATATGTCACATTTAAGTCATTTTCACCGAATTTGTACTAACATTAGCACAAAAAAGAATTATCTATCTATATTACGTAGACTCACGCCTGTTTCCCGAAGGGCTTTTAGTTTTATCTTATTTAAATTATGGCTATGTTGGTCATTCACAAATATATATTCCAAAGTGGAGTGGAATGGAAGAGCTTATTTATTTTCTTCGGCTGATTTCTTCTGATAATATCACAATATCGCCATTGTTCAAGAATAAAATTTATCATTTAATTACGAGTACAATATCCCCCTAAGAGGTCTACATCAGTATTTTCATACATAGTAAAACTTTATCAGCGATCAGCTATAAACAATAAAATAATACAGCATTTCTTTTTAAACGCCCGTAGTTAATAGCTTTTTATATATATGAAATGAAAACATTCTCATAAGTAATTTTCTATTAGACACATACAAAGTGCAAATGTTCCTTATGCGTGCTTTTCGCACGCGAATCGAACATTTCATTGCGGGTCTTACCACATAGTAATAAAATGATCTACAGCCTAGTACCTAACAGTCTATTGTAGCTACATGCTACGCCGTAGCACTTTGCTACGAATAGATAAAATAATTATGTTGTTGTCATAACCTTTTTCAGTTAACGGTTATATGTACATTATTAATATGGGTCTGATGGTAAAAAAACTTTTACACTTACGCGATATTATGGCAATCGAATACTGAATAATTAAGAAATCGTATGGGTATCCATTTCTAAATTATTAATTGAAGTTTAAAGGACCCATGGGCGGTTAAGAGCTGTTAAAGATTTGGATAACTAATTTGTTTGGGCCAAAATATAATAATTACTTATCGTGGCATAACTGTATTATTATGTTATAAAAATAAACTATATAATGATGCAAAATAACAAAACTTTACCGAATTAGCATATGTTTAGTATAATACGTGAATGTAAAATTAAATATTAGGCAATAATCCGCTTGCATGAGTATTGTACTATAGACGCCGGTAAACTTCTTAAACACTACCATAGACCAACTTGTATAGAACATATATTATTATGATGTACTACTAAAGTTGCACGATTGGTCTTTGCGATCTGGACCACTTTTATGCACCAAATTAATAAGGTTAAAATATTATAATTAAACAGTTACTAAAACTGTTTAAGCAAAACATATATTTCTTGAACTTTAACAAAAAATTTTCAACATGCCTGGCAATTAACGGAGCATACAATTTTGAACAGAAAAAATGGACAAAATGCCAAACATATTTGAAACATTAACATTAACAGCCTTTCTTTTTTACACCTTTTTAAATATCATTCTCAAAGTATTTCAGCGTTAAGCCAAAAGAGCCATTCATTTGGTTTCTCGCCACTTAGGTACAAAACTGCATTTTCTTTCGAAGAAAAAAACTTTCTTCATATAAAAAAATTAAATGTGTCACAGAAATGTTCAAATGGGCTGACGTTTTTCTTACTCAGCGACTATCGACTTTGCAAAATTCTGAAAAAGACATTTTCTTCACTTGCTTTTATTTATTTATTTGATTATTTATTATTAGGTTAACCAACGATTGTTTACACTATACATATTGTATTACTTGCTAAAAACATTAACATGTGTAACAACCACTTACAGGCTAACACGACATGCTCAAAAAACGGTTAGTGAATATAAGTATTATAACATATTATTTAAATAATGAATTATTTAATATAACAACATATGATTACTTAATTGAAAATTAATATTAAATAAAATCTTATAAAATAAACAATAAATTGAACAATAAGCAGTAAATTCAACAATAATCTTCCTACATACTAAACAATAAATAAATTAGAAATTTTAGAAATGATTACAATTAACAGTTTTTTTTAATATCATATTGCATTTTATATACAATACATTTATATATTATATTTTTAGTCGCTTTAGGCTCTTTAATTTTGATAATTATAGTTTGTTATCGCCTTCGCATTAATAGACTCTAAATTACTCGCTCGATCATTCGACGAAACGTAAAAATGAGTGAATTATTTTCGGTTAATAAAAACTAAAAAATACTCGTTCCTCAAATACAATAAATTTCAACTTTAACTCATAACTTGTACAATGCGTAGCCCTATCTGTAACCTCTTTTTTCATTCATCATCATCATCATCATCATCAGCCTGTATCAGTCCACTGCTGGACGTAGGCCTCTCCTACGTCTTTATTTTTATTATCTAGGCTTAATAGATATGCAAAACATAATAACTTAGTAAAATGAAATCAATTCTTAAAATTACTTCGGTAGCTTATATACATTATAAGGGTTGTGAAACCATTCACACGATTACCGTGAAACCATACATAGATTTCCAATCTCGTAATTATACTAAACATATCCATTGACAACGTTTATTAGGTACCAATGAAGAATGTCTATCTAAGTAATCTTCCGTGTCAGTAAATTCTATGTATATTATCGCTTATATATTATACTTACTCTGCAGTAACGTCACCTCATTGCGTTTTTTACCTCATACTCGTATCAAAATATGACAGCATTACATCCATTTTATTTTTGTCCCGTGGACAATTTCTCACCCGCTACAGTTAATGCCAGCCATCACCAGCAGTAATCGATTCTGCAATTAAAATAAAAGTAATTAACGAAAATGTTGAGCAGCGGGTCATGTGCACTCATCAGTAACATCGAGATTAAACGCCGCTCAACTTTACGTCTCGCCAGTAAAGAATGTGTTATCCTATATTTAATAGGAAATAATTCATTAATACCCCGCTAAAACGTTACAATTTTCTCTGGAAGAGATTGTGTTGAGACATTACAGAGGCAGTTAACTGCTACGAGCTATCATTTCAATGGGAAACCATTACGCGTTTATGTTTAATGATTATTTGAAGCTCCTCATAATTTTGCGCCATTTGTAATTCCGTTGCTCGAATGCCTGCTCGTTAAGGATCGTAGCTGCGGTGTAATTGCTTTGTATTTTTTCGCGCCCGTAGGTATTCACAGTGTGTCGGACAGTATAGCGCTGCGATGAACGGAAAAATAAAAAGTTAATTAACGTTCACAAAGAATTATACTCGCCGTGGTCAGAGAACGTCTCGCTACGTTTGCGATTTGCCGACGCGGCACCACCCGCTGTCTTTTATTACCTTTTATAAATCTGTTCGCGAACATTCAATCCCATTCGTATAATTAAAAAGAAACATGTATTTTTCATTCCTTATCCTCGTATCTTAGTAGCTGGAAGCGAATTAAATCGAACGCTGTTAACGATAATGTAGCTATTCGTCAGTGACTGTTTTAAATCCAACACAGAAGTGAACATCCGTTCGCAATTCCTTTACTCCGGACAGAACAATAAGTAACGCTTAGTTCCACGTCCTCACGAGCGCAGCCCCCGCACCCCGCGCCCTGCGCGCCCCTGTTCCACAGACCGAAGCAACCTTACAACTGAACACCACACAAAATCTTATTTGCTTTCGCACATCGTGTCGACCGAAACGTTCACGGGTGACATATTGGACGAAAATTAATGGCTATTTCGATAGAGTGAAAGAGTGGAGAAAATTAATGTCGCTACTTAGTGCGCTCAAGTATGTACGTCTCAACCTTTAAACGTAAAACTTGGGACGGTGAATAATTAAACAGTTGTACGCTTACGAAAAACATGGATAGGGTTGTCGCAAGATGTGACTGTGAGGCGAAGCGGGGAGTGAGTGCAGCGACTGCCCATAAATCATCGGCGAGGGCTACCCGCACCTCGCCCCAGCCCGGCTAAACACATATTTCTACGTCTCGGAGCAGGCGGACTCCTTCCAACGAAACAAGGACGGTGGGACACAGAAACATGAGTGGTGGACTATAATAATGTGTGCTACGGTACATCTCTCGCGCTCTATTTGTTCACAATAACGACCCTTCACTGTAGCTCGTGCGACTCAAACGCGTTTATCGCCGATACGCTAATTACTGTGTTTAAACTGTTACTTTAATTTTCAATTGGAACTTTGTCGACGGTAATTATAGTCGACTCTATAATTAATCTATTCCGAGTAGGAAAGGTTTTACTTTACACATTTTAGAACGCTTAGTTACAAAATAATATGGTTAGCGTTCTAACAATTAACCAGGTAATTCGTGGAGGACTGCAAGTTTATATTTAGCGTTCTACATAATATGCAAGCTCTTTTAAACCACTTTGTTTAGCTTTATCGAAAATGAATACTTTTTCATTTGGAATGTAGGTGACTTTTATAAAGCAAGTAATACACATTTAATTATATTGGAACATAAGTAGGTAAGTAGAACTCAACTTTTATCAAGTATGAACATAAACTAAATCAAATCCTCTTATTTTAATTCAAGGCAACAGTTTTAAAATCCAACTTGATTTTAAAAACAGCTGCCTAGAAGTCTCGGAGAATCCTAGTGATTTTAACACTCCGTAATGAAAAATATAAAAATGTATAAGATTTTTCTCTGTTCCGTCTGCTAAACAGTTTTGTCAAGATCTCTCAATTTAAAAGCTTTTGCCTAATTAAAAGCATTAACCCGAAAGAAGACGACTGAGAGAAATATATTTTCAATGATAAATGCGCGAAGTTAGCGCACAAACAGACAAGTTGGTCCGTGTACTTACCAGTGTATGAGTCAGATAGTGAAATATGATACCGGCGAGCAGAAAGGTGTGAAGAGAGGTAATTAATAATGGTGCCTAGGTGAGTTCCTATACAGTGAACGTAAGAAAATTTAATTAAAATACCTTGTTGCAAAAAAGAGCATCGATGACGCTCCCGACTCCACGCTTTCAGCATATTTCTTACAGTTTTAATAAAAGATGAAGCTCTTAACGAGAACATTTAGGTGAAATTTAAATCGCAACATGTTGAAAGAATACCGTGAATACAAGCGGGCTTGTTACAAAAACTTTTGTAGGGTTTAATTTAGAAAATCTGTTCATAATGAATTCCACATATAGCATTATTACCGCGCCGGCGTGGGGAATACGCTAAGTGGCAACATTATGCAAAGCTGCGAGCACCGTGCCCGTCGCGTGTGTGCGTCGCGTCGCGTGCAAGTACAGTGCAGTGTGTATGTGTGCGGGCCCTGAACGTTCGGCACTTTTGTTTCCGCGGGGAGCCGGCGTCGGCATTTTAAATTTCACAGCGATATCCGTCCTTTCGCAGTCGGAAAATTTAAAGTGCGTCCCGAGAAACGAACGCCAGTGGCACTCTGTCGCATTCGCCGAGATATCGCCGGATTTACTGGGTCGAAGGCTTTGTGGAGCTGAAATAAAACGGCCCGCGGAGAAATCCACCGCATGTTATTAGGAGTTCGCTAGATTTATATCTTGTATTCAATTTGCGTGAGAGCTATTTGTTTGCGTCTGGGACGCGACGTCGTTACGGAGAGCTTAGCGCGATAACTTTGTTGTGATTAACAAATGATAAGGAATCCATTACGGCCATTATCCGAATAATAAGAGGTACACTGGGAGTTAAGTGTTAAGGTGCACAATTTAGTGCGGCCATTACCGTTGTAAACACTTGGAGCTGCCACTTACTACTGATACATACCGTCTGGTGACTAGATGTTTGTTTATGTCTGTCTCGACCTTAGTCCACAAGACGTCAGGCCAATTTCAGATAGTCCTGTCATTAGAATGTCGAAGAAAATTCATTTCTAGATATATGATGTTAAATTTAAAGTTAATTTTAGAATTCAATAGCCCTATTTTACCCAATTAATAGAAATAACTGTTTATTTCGTATCCAGAAAATAATCAATATGCAATTAATATGTAAATATTTTTTCATAACTGTACAAAACTCTATTAAACTAAACAAATAATGAACGTTTGAAATAACGTCTACAAGACCAACTAGTTTTGCTGAGTAATCAAATTGTGTGCTTATCTACGAACATCCTCGTAGACCTATGAAACTTAACCCACTAACCACTATCAACATTCTTCTTAAAGACTGGTGATAAATTGTGTATCTATTCGAAAAAGCCATTAGCATTCGTGTGGAATAGAACACTCGACATTCGACATCAAACGTGTCTATCAGATATTCCACCCCTTATGGCATTCCACAATTTCCTATGAAATTCTCAGCACCCCATGTTAACGATGTTTCGAGGGAGATGTGAATTCCAATATCATAACAGTGTAAACGCAACCATGTAACTATAAGAAACGATCATGTTTAAGATCGTAATGTCTGTCATGACTGTTGGTCTAGTGATTAATGTTGCCGAAAGCGTAGAAGAGGGTCCTGGATTCAATTCTCACCCTGGAAAAATCTGTATTTGATAAACATGAGTCTTCGTTCTATATCTTAGTATTACCTACACTATGATATATAATAAATACTCATGATCTTACGATGATCATGAACATAACTTATCTGCAATATGCGTGTATTTAGGAATATATAAATATATTAATCAGTTATCATAGTTCCATAAACCTGGCATTGTGGTTCTAGAAGCATTTGTATAGCACAATAAACAGCTGTATTCTAAAAGTTTTGTATTTTGATTGGCGAGGTAAGAGTTCAAGCGCCTTTTAATCCTTGCGTACAGTACTGACGATAAACCAGTTCTGACACAGGTATTGAGCTTGGCGAAAATACTAAACAATCTAAGCTGAAAATTAGGAATCAGGTAATATTTTATTTTTAAATAGAATATTTCATACTAGCAAAATTTGCATATAATGCAATTTTAAATTAACTTTTAGTTAAAATACTGCTTAATATAAATTTGTTGAAGAGTTTCGTTGTTTAAACGTGCTAAGCCGAGGTACTAGTCAGGGCCGTGAAAGTTCCATACATAGATAAATTTCACATAATCAGCGCCATCTACCGATGAGGGCAAGAACTAAAGAAAAAGCGACAACTGAACGGTCATTTCGCCAACATTGATAAGATCTGCGTGGCGCAGTGGGAGCATGCTCTGCTCATAAATTAGATGTCCGGGAATCGAGTCCACGCTTACCAAGAATTACATTTTGTGATTTTTATTTTTTTTACTTTTAAATTGCATATTTTACATAATAGTTGTCATTTACTTATTTATTAACACCGAAATGCAACATTTATTTTATTTTGAAGAATGAATCCACTACTAACGCCATCTATACGATCGGAATAAAAATAAAATTGTTTGTACGCCATCTAGCGTAGAGGATGCCTATTGAACTTTTTCCTTAGACGGAGTTGCGCATCTATACCAGTATATCTGTATAATCTATGGTACTAGTACTCAACAGGTTAAATAAAATCACGGTTTGTGGATCCTGAGGAGATAAGCGAAACGAAAAGGAATGCTAAGCTTGCAGGATTGCCTAGTAAAACGGTAATAAAAAAAGGTATTTTATATATATTTTTGTAATGGTCTTAACACAAGCGTTCATTTGATACCCATATTGCTATTGTAAGAAATTAAGACATCCCCTTTTATATCAACATTTTCGGCCGCCATTTCGAAAACGTGTATAGTTTCTTTTTCTCATAAGTCTGAAACCTTAAAGACATATTGGACTGTACGAACCAAATACATACATAATTATATATACCTCCTAACGGAGTCGGGTAAGAAAAGCGCTAGCACAACGAAGTCTCAAGTTTAAACGCGTTGCTACCATCTCTTATGTATAATCTTCTTAAACTCTTATCATGTACCATACACAGACTGGCATCGGATGCACTCCGTCCGTCACATCTCCGATAACATCGGTCTGAACGCCGCTCAGCACCATTACCACAATATCTCCACACCATTGTGTTAAAACGGTTATGTTATAAGTTTTAACCCTTTATAGCGCCAAGTCCAGCAGAGTTACCCAGATACGGATATTACTGCCCAAATGTTGTGGAGACAAAGCGTATGAACAGCATTACTTTGGGTTAATAGATTTTTAGAGGGAATTGGCTATTTTACCGTAATGTCAGAGATGTTTAGTGGACATAGGTGGTACGTAGAAATTATCTAATGAATAAACAGACCAAATCAGTAGCTTCTGATTAAGTACTTCTAAATATATACGATTCTTCGATTACTAAATTAAGGATACGCATATATTTTTTACGACGCATGATAGATAAAAGTAAACGAAATTGTCTATTTTAATGCTATAAGTGTGTATAATTTTATGAGCTGTGATTATTCTCTCGCTCTTGACATACATATGTACATAGACACATGCCTGTTTCCCGGAGGGATAGGCAGAGTCTACGGAACGCCATTTACAACGATCCTGTCATATCTCTCTTTCTTTATTCACTCCCATTAGATTCCTCATGCATGCTCTTCTATTCAGGGAACTTCTAAACTGTCCCGTTTTTAGGATGTCTCCAATCTGGTCAAAGAACGTCCGCCTAGGTCTTCCCCTTCATCCTGTCCCATTCACACTTGCCTTGTATATCTGCTTGGTCAACCTAGACAATATTATAATAATTATCCGGTAATGTGACGCAGTGTACGAAGAGAGGAAATAGTACACTGAACATTGTAATAAGTTACTACGCTACGGTTAAGCCACTGAACGACGAACTGATAAAATTCGATACCTAGTATAGAAAACTTCTTGTAAGAACATCTTATTCTTATATTTTTATTCGACTCAATATAGCACAAGACTGTAGTATTTGAACATATAGTCAAACGAAACAGGATATTCAACTAGCATTATGATTTATTAGGTTTATATAAATAAACAAGAACACTATTTCATGTTCACACTTGTCACTCTTATCTCGTAATACCGCTTACTGAACTTGCTTCATTATTCTTTAACGTGTCACGAGTGAAAATATGATGCGTCAGCGTTCACCAACCTCTCCGCGCGTTGATGAAGGGAGGGTTGGCGAGACAATAGGGAAGCGAAACGATATTATTAATGGGTAAATAAATATCAAATTCAATTTTATATTTCAATCTCAACAAACAACAGCTTAGTCATGTTCGCAGAATGAATTCGTATTCGGTTTAACGTTTATGGTGAAATGATAATAAATTGCTTTATACTTAATGGAGCTGAAAAGTTTGTTTGTATGGACGTGGTAATCTTTAAAAGTACTAGTCGGATTAAAAATATTTTTGTATTGAATTGGAGCAATGCAGTCATAAGCTTAGTAAAATGAAGCTACTAGTCTTAGGAAGTAGTAGTCTTAGGATTGAATAAAAAGAAAAAGGGGCGTATGATGCAATACGTCGGTTAGCGAGGTGCGGTTTGTGAAACCGCGAGTCACGGCTAGTTGCTTTATATTTTGTCTGTGTAATATCCCTGTGAAGAAGAATAAAACTTTAATAATAGGGATTTTTATACGGTGACTTCAGTGCGTCCAGTTGACATTTGTTTTTTATAGACTCACGTCTGTATCCCCGAAGGGGTAGGCAGAGTTGTAATATTACACCCACATTTCTCCACGAATTCTAGGTCCCACTTAATAGAGGGCGAGCCTATTGCCGTTACCGGGCACATCACCAGACTCAGTGCTGCTACTGAGAATTTGGAAAAACCCAGTAACACTTTTGCGCGACCCGGGAATGGAACCCGGGACCTCCGATCAGCATTCGCATACGCTACTCAAAGTTGAGATCTATGAATTGAAAATACCATTAGTGTTCAGAACTGCCAGTGGAATGGTTAAATACATAGTAACGAGTGACCTGGACGATCAAAGTAGATATTAGACACGTATAAGCGTTTAAATATAATTATATGGTACGCGATGGTACCTCCATTGAAGACGCGTCGCTATGATATTTACTTTCCCTTTACATACATAATTTAATAATTACCTAAAGTGTCTTCATTTTTAAGCTTTATTAGAAACTAGCTAAGCCCGCGTTACAGCCGCGTTATTTAGGGCTACTGCCGCGCACCCGTGGCTCATAGCGTGATGTTATATAGCCTTCCTCGATAAATGGGCTATCCAACACAAAAATAATTATTCATAACCAACTGGGTATTCATTGTGTCCGTTGGTTGTATGTCTGTAAAGTCCCCCGCGACACAGGATTTATTCCTAGTGCGGGAGTTGTCTTTTTTATAAAAAAAAACCAGTGAGATAAGCGGGTTCAACCAAACGAACTCTAAGCTTCAGATTTATAATAATGATATAGATAATTTTATTATACTTAATGTAATTTTAATTGGTTTTCGTAAATTTAATATATACATCTAATTAAATTGTAAGTTGCCTATAGATGATTTTATTAAATTCGCAAGAGCGCACAAGTATTTTCAATGTTATTAAGTACACAATTTTGCACAAAAAATTTTCAGTTTACCTGAAATGTTTACCATTTCTATTTGTACATTAATTATAAAAACAGATTTTCATTGTAATCAAATAATAGTATAGGCGTAGCAAAAATATGAATAATACTGTATGGGCCAGAATTCGTTTTATTTTTTATATGGACTAATTCCTCACTTATCTCGATCAATCAACTAAGAAATAACCTATGGTGGAGGGGCGTCAAGATTTCATCGCCTTTTTTAATCCGTATGCAAGGCGATATGTTTCTTTGTTCATAGCATTTATTTTCTTTTTCTTCTCTTACCCTCGCATTGAACAGAGAAAAACGGACAAAGAACTGCCTTTAATAGAAAAATGTTCATATACTTTCCAATGTTTTTTTGTGACAATCAACTTTCATCGCAAGTCTATTTTCTGATTGAATATACTCATAGGATAGAGTTAAGGCACTTTGTTCCAAAAATTATACAAACCTAGCAAATATATTATTATTTAACAAATACAAATCTACTTACGATGCCGATGGTACACATAACTTCGAAATAAGCAAATACCATTCGGATTCCAGACCTCTATTTTGCAATCGAATGTTCGCCGCAACGTTTTCCCCTTCTTTAAATATATTTGCATAACATCGTCAATACACAACAGCATTAGGGAATAAACTGAGTAAAATATAAACATAGTTTAAATGCAAACAATGATCGATCGGTCAGAAAGCTAGAAACGTGGCCCCTTCGGTGGCGCAATGAGTATTATAATAGAACACTAGTGCTTCGTAATGACGGCGGGGAGAGCAGAGACAAGGATAACTGTGAAACTTCAGGGGACTTCCCCTGAACGTTTCACAGTTACGATTACCCAAAAGTGGCGATATCTGTAAGAAAACATACTTATGTTTTCTTACAGATATCGCCACTTTTGGGTCGCCCAACGACTTATTAATTAAATACGATACCGTTTATGTGAGGGAAGAAAATATGGTCCGCAATTAATCCGAGATTAATTCCTTTTAGATAATTGGATTCAATTTAGACGTTGATGGTTATTTCTGGATTCAATTGCAGATGGCGGGTGATAACTGATTATGTATTATAATAAGCAACTAAGTTTGGGAATTCATGCAGTAAAGTAAACATAGTATTCATGTCTTTGTAACACAATCCACATAAACACGAAAATGTAATTAAAATGTATAATTTGTGGATTTAAATCATGTTATGAGATTTATGACAGCCGATGTAAGTCAATATAATACATTGGATTGCGTATATCAATGATTAAATTACGGAGCTGAAATTGCGGTCGCTTCGTTAAAGCTTCTGTAATAACAATATTCAGAATTATTTATCTATTATATGCTTTACACGCTGCCGATTCATCTACAACTAGCCTATCTAATAAACATTTAGATGATAGTGAGATTCAAAATCGCAATAACCATCATTTCTTGTAAAGCTACATTCGGTAGGGAATTGAATTTTAGGACACCTATCAAGGTGTCCTAAAATTCAATTGGCAACCAAAAGACTTCAAAAATAATAATATTTAAGCGTTCTTCTGTGTTTGACGATATTAAGAGATTTCATTGTAGATTGAATCAAAGAGCCTCCTTCTATTTATACGGTGGGTGTTCACACAATTCTTTCTGGTATACAAAAATGTGGGTCTTTGATGTGTGTCAGACAGTCGGCGACGTGGCGTTCTTCTAAGAAATAATTCAATGTAACGTTGATATGTGGGTACGGTGAATGCTCTATAATTCAATTTGTTTTTATTTACGTACGTTGGACATGTTGTAACGTAAAAAAGGACCTTTCTGGTGTCTACTGTTACGTTATCCCTACTAGGGTGTGTTTAAATGAGAAACGTGGTTAAATGTTACAATAAAAATTGATTTAATTGCCAATTAATTTTAGACATCATGTAGCAAGCGTTACCTTAATGAAAAAAATTACTATTTATAGGATATTAAAAAAAGTTTACACAGGGTCGCGTAATTCGGCGAGGGGTTGGGTTTTT
Organism: Euclidia mi; assembly: GCA_944739405.2. NCBI lineage: Eukaryota > Metazoa > Arthropoda > Insecta > Lepidoptera > Erebidae > Euclidia > Euclidia mi. Next base: position 41,219,530 of record OX123193.2, read on the forward strand.
GTTGAGATTCCTGCTGTCGGTGGTCCAGGATAGTTGTTTGACTTAGCTCGTCTCGCAGCCGCCGCAAAAAGGGCCGAATGCAGCCAGCGCTTCAATATTTATAGGAGCTCGCGGTGCGGTGGGGGCGGAACATGCAGGCAGCCGGGAGGCGGTGTCGTCTCGATGTCACAGCGACGTCACAATGTTACGCTACATAACTCCATGAAATATGTATAAGACCGTTTTGAATTGAGAAACATTATGAGTCTAGGAAATGCAATGTAATAGTAGATATCAACTCAGAGAAAATTATATATTTCGGTAAAAATATTCTTATTCTATTCTACCACATACACACAATACCATTTAATCCGAAAGTAAGCAGTACTTGCGTTATACGTAGTTAATAAACTTGTAAGTACCTAGAATACAAGTTCTACTAGAAATTCCGTTTATCCTTTAGGATAAATATATATTATTTTTATACTGTTTTTCTTTATACATAATATATATAGAAACACCTAGAAGACAAACATCTATGATGGCGCATACAAATGTTTGACTTGAACGGGAATCGAACCCATGAACTTGTTCGTGGCAGTCGGTTATACCTACTCCCGATACGCCACCACGGTCTATAATAAAAACTTGATGTTACTTAGTACCTATATACGATTCGGTGCAAAAAAATCTATAGAATAATTATTAACGTTCATTTTCAATTCATTTTTAGGTTTTTTTTGCGGTACTTTTTTCAATATGAACGGGCTCACGCGACTGGAGAAGTACCTACTACCCTCTTCACTGAATGACGTCGACGTTAAGCAACTGTTTCACTATACTGTTGCGTTTCGCTCGATGAGTGAGAGTGCCGGAGGGCCCAATCCCCTTTTGCTTATCCCTCATGCCGTTCCATCTTCTATTCCTTTTCCTATATTAAAGGATGACTACGCATCTGCGACTGCCCTAGTATTGCGAGTATCTACAGGTGGCAGTAATTGCTTACCATCAGGCGATCCGTTTGCTCGTTAGCCTCAAGACAGAAAAAATGTGAATGCGAACGACGTCACAATAATTTTTTTTTATGGTAAAAGGCGGCAAACCAGCAGACGGATCGCCTGATGGTCAGCAATTACCGCCACCCATGGACACAAGCAACACCACATGAGTCACAAGTGCGTTGGTTGGGGTTGGGAAATGGGATAGGATTTAATATTTTCTGTATAGTTCCCAAAGAAAAATTGGTATATACATAATATAATTTACCAATAAAAAATACCGTGTTCAAAATTGTATTCTACAACGTAAAGTGGGTTGCGTGTCTTCGATGTTGAACCTGACCTTGAAATACCTCTAAATAGGGGAGTTAAACGGCCGGCAGCTGACTCGCCCCATTGCGGAGGCGCTCAACCTGACGCACGAAATATTGCCGTAATACCTCTGACTAATACTTTGAGAATATGATCCTCGCTATGTTATATTGTCATGACGATGGTGTGAATCTATTATTTTTTTTATGTATTTCTTATAGTAACAATAGGTCACCATAACAAAATCCTATCAAAATATGTCAAAAAGAAAACAATGTACTTAATTCGTATTTTATTGATTGATTTGTTTTTATACATTGTTACTTTTAGGAAGGTAGGTATAAGGGTATCTAGTGGGCAATTCATGATATAGTTATGTAAGAGTTTGCCCAAATTGTTCCTTATACTTATATCATAATCTATCTGGTATTATGTTGGGAAACTGTAAGTGGAGAGAGTACTGATTTTGAAATAAATAAATAAAATCTGTTAATGAAAGTTCATCATCATCGTATGTCAAAATCTGTGTAACCATTTTGGAGATTAGGGAGCACAAGCAGACAGAGGTATTTTATAAACATTGTTTTTGTCATAATAAAGCATTTTGATATCACAAACATGAACTTGGTAATTTCAGGCCATTAAGTACAACAGTTAGTTAAAATAAACTCTTATCTGATTTAAATATAGCAGTAAAATAAATATATAGGACGACCGAAGAATCTCCTTTGCTTACGTTGGTAAATAGTTTGAGGTCAAAAATCCGTTTATTTAAAAATATGTTTAAATATTCTTAGCTTGGATCTTAAGCCAGCGCTTATCCTAAAATTCTAGAACAAGGAGCACTTGCTGCGAATAGTTTATTCAAAACAAAATGCTGTCTTGGTAGAATTTCTAGCATAAATCTTACTCCTGAAAATATAAAAAGAATATCAATGCGGTGTGGGTTTCAAAAAAATAAAGCAATAAAACAGCGGCGGGCACAGCAACGAGGCGTCGATGTACAGTCGCGGTCTGAAAGTGTTTACCACCTTAAGGCTTATAATTGCATGAACACATCAATGACACAAGGACGACGATATTGTACTAGGCAACCAATCTATGATAACATGCGTTGCGTAGCAACTAGTGTAAAAAAAGATTTATTATTCCAAATTTATTATATACGTTCATTTAATTACAAGTGTGATATTTACACTGAAACTAAAATATTTGTAGTCTTCAAATAATGCAATTTTAAACTTGCTATTTACAATTTTGGTATTTGTAATTAATAAGTTTATCAAATGACTTTTACATTGACAGATTATAATGAAAGGGATGGAGAAAATAAGACATCCTGAATATAAAACCTTTTTGAAAAAATACAATATTTATATCGTCTAGTGTAAGACTGCCTCGTTGGTCTCTCTCATAAGGTCTCGGGTTCGATTCGCGGGTCGGGCTCGGCAAATGTTGCTAGGGTTTTCTGTTAAGAATTTCTTAGTGACAAATTATTAGGGATTTCTGTCAAGAAATTCTTAATAATTAGCTCAAAGTTGGCGGTGTTTCACCCCCGTGCATCAGAAAGCACGTTAAGCAGCCCCGGCTGTCATGATCTATGGCAGTCATAAGTGGGAAGTCAGTGCCCTCAAATATACCTGCTGACTACTGGTCTAACCTTAGAATGATATAAGATGGCAGTCGCTCCGTGTAAAACCTGATATTCAGTCAAATCTCGGTAGACCAGTTATAGCAGGCCCTGGGCTCGGAAGCGCAAGCTTGGGATGCCACTAAGAAAATGCTAGGGTGATGATGATGATGATATCGTCTAGCGAAAATCAGGGCGCGATCAGACTGTGAGCTATAATGATAGTGGATGGTATGCTAGTCACGTTAAAGCGCATGATGATCACATAAGTGAGCTTTTGTTTAGATAGTGTGCGCCCTTAACCAGGCGAAACATGCTTTATAAAAAAATAGGCAGAAATAATAAAAAATAAATTCAACACATGTTTTTTTGTTAATAAAAGTTTTAATAACGAATATAGCCTATAATTTTGGACCATTTGCCTTATTTGTCCTGAATTGCTCCTGTGATCTGTAATTTGCCCTTCTTCGCCGTGACGCCGAATCCAAAACCTCACAGTCCATCGAGATATGTTTAATTCCAGTGAAATAGCACTTATATTTAAGCCATCTTCATGAAGCAATATTATTTCAGCTCTTTGTTGCACCGTTAAACTTGCCATTTTATTACAATAAGTGTTTTTATAATAATATTAATATACAGAACTTTTATAGCAAAATAAATGCAATTCTGTCATTATGTCAAATTATTAATTTTCATCGACCTAAAAATATTCATACTCTTTTTGTTTGAAGCGATGCCTTACCAATGATTGAAAAGTAATAAGTACTCAGATATAGCATTTTAGACCTTGCTGAACACAGCGTGACAAAGAATGTAATTTGAAAAGTGGTAAACATTTTTAGACCGCGACCGTACACGGCAGTATATGACAGGCGTGCTATTCTGTGATCAAGAGAGCGTCATTCTTCGCATCTTTTTCACGTCATTTACGCGGGTCGCACGATGCCACGCCGCGTCGCCGCCGCCCCGCGCTCGCCCCGCACTCTCCCCGCACTCACGCCTCACACTCATGGATAAGCAAACGCTCCTAATATATGTCAGTGGCGGACCGTTAATGCGTTTTCGCCTCACTGGAGACTCAGCACCAATTTATGCCGGCGACGCTTTTTCTTATCGACATTTTATTACCTAATTCAACATTTTCACAGTATATTAAGTCAGCCTTTCATATTTTTATCATCTTACCCATGTGAAGCTGAACTAAGAGCTCAGTTAATTGCCCTGATATTTCAGCAAACGTTAGCATAATCGCTTTTAAGTTATACAAATCATACAGCTTTAACTGATGCTAAAGATTTTATGTTTAAGCTTTCTCTGTGTTTAAGTTTAAATTTGTTTGCGACGTTATGTTTAATGTACCTACCTAATAGTTGGATAGGTACATATATTATGCGCGTATCATTTTAAGTATATTCCATTCGCAATCCCCAAAAGAACCTCTTTCAGCAAGATAAATTATTCACCTTCGCTTTTGATTCTCACCCAAAGTGGTAGCACATCAAAATAAAAGTAAACACATTCGCCCGCAGAATCTAATCCGCGCAACTCAACTCAAGCTGAAAATAATTTCATCGGCATAGTGTAGAGCGGGGCATAAATAATTCCTTTCGGTGTTACGGTAAAAGGGCGCAGCAATCGTTAGGTGCTCACATCAGTTCGACGTCATTTGGTGAGTCGCGCCGCGCCGCCTCGCCTCGCCGAGCCGCCACGCCGCGCGGCCCCGCGACGCGTTTACACATGCCACTCCACGACACCCAGTGAGCGTTTGTCACTACGAAGGTCGTTATTTCGCCCCACCACCTCGACGCGAGACTTATTGGAAAGAAAATTGTGCTGACTGAGATCTCCAGCTTTTATCTCGTTTGTACCTCGTTATGAATACTTATCGCCGGTTTAGCATTAACGGCTACTTATTCGGTTTACCGTACGTTTATTTTGCTTGCTGTATTTTGAAGCTGTGATTTTGAATTTGATGACGGCTCGAGATTTTAAAGTGCTACAGTTTTCCAACCCGACAGCGGTTTATGTCTCTGTCGTTTTCTCGAGAGGTGAAACGAAATATTCTCAACAACACGGACATTTTTCCACTTTTACTGGAACTTAAAATTGCAAAGCGAAATAATCATAGATATACTAGTAAAAAGAACCGTAGATGTGTTATGCGAACTTCAAAAGTGGCACATTAAAAACAGGCTAAATGTCTCATTTGGCTTTAGTCGCGTACTCGCGATCGCGAGATTTTGCACAAACTATAGTAGGAAAATGACAAAAAAAATGGAATCACTTCTTATTCGTGAGTATTACAATATTACAACGTTTTATTAACAATTTATAATAATTTCAGTATCACAAATAATAGAATGAATAAAAAAATTGGCATTTAACGAGTGTAAAAGAGAAGCAGTATTGTGCGTGTTCAAAGACTAAAAAACAAAGGATCCAGATGGGATTCGTAATAATAAAATACTGATGTGTGTTTTTGTCAAGTAATAAAAGTGATTTGAGGCTGAATCAACACAATATATTATTATTAGGGTTCCGTACCTAAAAGGTAAAAATCGGAACCCTATTACTAAGCCTCCGCTGTCTGTCTGTCTGTCTGTCTGTCTGTCTGTCTGTCACCAGGCTGTATCTCATAAACCGTGATAGCTAGAAAGCTGAAATTTTCACAAATTATGTATTTCGGTTGCCGCTATAACAACAAATACTAAAAATAAAAAAATTAAAATATTAAGGGGGGGTCCCATACAATAAACGTGTTTTTTTTTCGTATTTTTGCTCAAAATTACTAACGGTAACAGGTAGACGCTTAAAATTTTCACGGAATATGTAGTTGTATATTACCTTTAATAAATAAATAATTAAATTAAAAAAAGTAAATAATAAAGGGGGGCTCCCATACAACAAACCTAATTTTTAAGCAATTTGTTACTCGATCTTAATAAACAAGTAGAAACTTAAAAAAATATTTAAGTATATAAACAACAAACGTGATTTTCTTTTATAGATGATGGTACGGAACCCTTCGTGCGCGAGTCCGACTCGCACTTGCCCAATTTTTACAGAAATACAAAGTCATACGTAAATTACAAACATTAAGTGCGGTTTCAGATTAGCGTTTTATACGCGCGTATAAGCTCGTTTTTATAAGCGCGTGTAGGCGCGTATAGGCGCGCCTTTTGGCACACGCGCAACTCGTACGAGCGTTGTCGCGCTTCTACGCTCGTATAACTACCAACCGTCAGAATCTATGTTGACACTGACAAGACGTCACTACCGTTTCGAGCGAACACGCCCGTTTACGTGAGTCTGGTTTTTTGAAGCGCGTAATATAGCGCGCGTGTAAGCGCGTATGCAGAAACGACCGTATACGCGCAGAAAAATACGCTAATCTGAAACCGCCCTGACGGGTGATCGAAGTCCATTCACTTGTTCTTGTTTTTCTCTTTTTTCAAACAGTAACCATAGTTGGTATTAAACCTACATGTAACAACTAAATAGATGGTACTGCACAGTTTTCGCTGCCGACCCACCGTACCCCTGGCAATACCCCTGGGGGTATGGTGGGTCTTTTAAAGCTTAACCGTACCCACAACTAATATTGTTGTGTAATAAGTTTATTAATTTCAGTTCGTTAATTTCAAGTTCTACTATTTTGTGGGATCATTCCCAATAGCTCTATTGAACAGTTCTATGATAGAACTGTCCTAGTTCTATTAGCACAACTTGATGAGGAGAATAGAACTAATAGGATAAGTAATAGGAAATGTTCGTACGTTCATTTGTTTAAGGTGTAAAATAAATGAACGTCTACAAAACAAATGAACGCCTACAAAATAAATGAACGTCTACAAAACAAATGACTACTAAAAAGTGATCAGCTATCGATCGTGATTGCAAAAAACAGGTGCATGCGATTTTCAACCTTATTGACATTAGTCAGTATTTATAATTTTATTAACGTATTAATGCCAGAAACCGAGAAAAAACAAAAAAAAAGTTTGTCACAAATTGTCAATAAGGTCGAAAATCGCATGTGCGTACGCTTTTCGCGATGCGTGCCAGTCCTAAGCGCCGGTTGCCTTGTCAGTAACCTGTCTACGGAAATGTATGTCTATGGAAATAATAATTGTATAAGTGAGAAGAGGAAGCACAGTTTGGTGTGTTTATTTGGAGAATTTCATAAAGTTCGTGGTGTGTGACCGGTCTCGCCGCTGTTACAGACCTCGTATCGATACTGTTGCTATACGAAGCCCTCCTGAATATTGCATGCATTAAACTTGTTCGTATAAAATGAGCACGAAAATCCTCGCCGCTACGATTATTTAAAAGCTTTTCACTTTAACACACTGCAATAAATTATACGAATTTGGTGTTAAAAAAGATTACCTACATAAAAAATTTGCATCGATGAGATGATATGGCTATGGCTACGTGGTGCACTTATTTAAGGGCAATGTCATTGGTAATTAATAGAGAATAGAAAGTTCTCGCGACAAATTACAGACTGTATATTGTGCTAAATAACTGCAAAGTTCCATAAAAACTATGCCACCACCCTTATCAATCCTTAGAAACTTTCTTTTGCGTTTAATAATAGTGCCTAGTATACAATATTATATTTTAAATATTTTTTTCACGCCGTCTCACGCCTGTATCCCCGAAGGGGTAGTCAGAGGTGTAATTATTACACTCACATTTCGCCGTGAATTTTTAGGTCCCACGTAATAGGGTAAATAATTATTATTTTATAAGGTCCAGCTGTAATACATTTTGTCTTGCACCGGAACTCTTGACTGATATATTATCGCAGCGCCTAACCACTTAGGAAGCAAACTTGAAATTTTGAAACAGATTCCTATTATGGTGGAGGCACTCAACTCCTAAGTGGCAAAAATAGGTGTTGAAATATTTGTACAACAAAAAGAAATGTCGGTTAATCCAATTTATTTTGTTTTCTACTTAGTGACAAACTTCCAGACCTTCTAGAAAATTTAAAAGATCGACAAATTTAATTTTCTCCATTAGTCTACAGGGAAATTCAGTCTAAATGCTATCTTGGCCGTTCAGTGAAATATATTGGATGTTTATATTCATGGACTATATTAATAGATAACGTTTTTTATCTTCTAAACGAAGACTCAAAGATGTTTTGACACAGTGCTGACGTTAAGGGAATGTGATTATTTTCCAAATATCGTAACAAAATCAATATAGTCTGTTGAAATAGTAAGAAGCCTCAAATTTAGGGAGGCATTTTAAAGTTTATCAATACTTAATAAGTCTAAAAACAATGTGCCTTTATATCTATAAGATTTTAATATCATTAGCATCAAACTGTAAGAATAGCTAAAAATACATTTTTCTTATTTGTCTGCCATATTTATTTTTCTTCATGTAAATGGGTCGTTTAAATGTCTATAATTTGAACAAGTAAGAATAATTATACTAACCTATAAATAATTGTGCAATTAAGCTAAAAGCCCACAGTTATTCACGCCAATAATGCGTCATAATTTGACTTCCCTATAATTTTCTAAAAAGGTGTAACTCAGGGCTCTGAAGTGTATGTATCGGACTTCTACTGGTACAGCGATAGAATAATGAAAATGATGATAGATACTCATTGTAGGGTGTATCGTCTCAGCTCCACGATTTTCATAATTGTAATAAAAAGTATTTAGATGATGATAATGATGATAGAATGGTTGTTGCAAATCTATCATCATCATCTCAATACCTCCAGGTATGATTATTAAAAATCCATGTACGAGTATGTGTGTGTATAAAGGTATGTTGTCTTTCTTGGCTATCGGTCTCATTTTAACAATTTCTGCCCTTAAATATTCTCTAAACAAATCTATCACTGGGCAAAATATGTTCGATCACTACTATTTTAGAATATTCAACTGAAAGTTTTACTACCACATCCAACACTGTATTTTGTTGCTACGTAACTAGCTGCACAATTTATTCAAAATAAATGCTACTTTAAGTAGACTTTACGCAGCATAGTCCGAATGCCAAAAATGCAGCAAATTGCAGACAAACGAAACGCGTGTTAAACTATTTAAAATATTTTCGGTGATGGGGACACAGCGTTAAATAAAACCGAAATGTCGGAGTAGGCCGCCGCTGCACTACGATTAGTTTACTTTAACTTTAAATGCCTTGACGTAATCCTGGGACAAAGGCCTGCGATCCCACAAAGGGTGCACAGCTATTAGTTATTTGCCGACAAAAGGCGTTTGCGGAGGCGTGAGAAGTACACAGACTCGGAACTATCATCTCGACTATCACTCAAACGACCTGCTGAATATTATGGTATAGGATATGAACAATCTCGGCCGGAATGTCCGTCATTATCTTCTTTAGTGGATAACTTCGCGTATATGTGCCCCGTTGTGTGTTGCGAGGAAATAAAGAGAGAGTTTATACGTTACACGAATAAAGGATGTAGTGATACTCCCTTTATTAGTTTTATGCACAGTTAATATTGCGTATAACGGCTGGGAATAAAACTAATAAAAGAAGTACCAAACTTTCAGACTGTAAAGTGATTCGAATGCATAGAATAATATTTATATGCATTCGTGTTTTAATGGTTGGTCGATGAGAAATTATAAGAATGGGTGCATGTTGCGAGGATCATTCTATTAATTCAAACAAGAAAAATAATTGAGTTAGACCAAATCTATAACTTAGAATAGCACATGATAATAAAAATACACATATCTATTAGATTTTACGCAGTATTATATAAGTTACGCAGCTACAATTGCTTACCTAACTGTTTCAATTGTTTACAATAAAAAGCCGGTAGTAGGTAAGGCTGACAATTAGGATCAACAAATAGAAAGTGCTGTTTCATTCCAGTTATTTTTTGCCATAAAAATTGTGAATGCTTTGCGGAGCGTAGCCGATTGACCGGAAAACCTCCAATGATTGTAACATTGTGTTTTCTATAGGTGCTACGGATAGTTACGTAGCTCATCTTTTTTAAATAAGTAATTGCATATACCTAACTATATTTTACTTGTTAAATGGTAAAAGGAAAACATAGTGAAACTATATACCTATCTATGAGGTTACATTAATGTACTCGAAGATGTCAGGTCTGCCAACCCGCACTTAACCTGAGTAGTAGACTACGGTGTAACCCTTTTCATGGTGAAGAGAATTTCGTGCCCATCAATTGGATGGTTTAAAAATAGCCCTGATGTTATTATGCTATTGAAGCTACTTATACACACTAGAACGCACCAAAGTCCTTTTTGGCGATTAGGAGAAGCCTTATTTTATATAAAATTCATAATTTAATATACATTTACATGACTATCTGCGGTAGCGACCATCCCTTAAATCAATTAGAAGGCAATATCTGCGATGGTTGGCGAGTGGACGCACCCTACGGCTCGACGGTCGACCAGATGGCCGCGCGACGTGAAGTATGTTCTGAGGGCGTACCTTGAAACTGTCTCATTTCTGACGCTTCACTTTGATTGAGCTGTTTGTAATTACTTACTTAGAAATATAAATGTATGATCGTGTTTAATGTTATGCTCGATGAGGTACGAACTGTCTTTTGAACTATTAATGCACAAGGCTTGTATTACATCTTTCGATTCTCTATTTTAATTGATCTGTTTTAAGCTTAGTACCTGAACATAATAAAACTCTATGGTAGCATCTAAATGGGCGCACATGAGCTACATAAACAGCCACAAACACTTAGACCTTAAACTAGAAGCGACTGCAAAAGTAGCTGCAGACCGTGATGCGTTTTGTGATCATTAGACGATACAAACTGCTAGGATGAAAATGTTTAAATCTTTACAAAACTATGTAATCCTGCACTGAACGTAAATCCTATAACACTGGATATTCTACAAACATTATATCAATCGTTTGATTGAATGTTTGTAGAATTTCCAGTGTTGATGTGCAGAAGAACATCTAGATTTGAAACAACTATTTATGGATCACGCAGGGCCGAGCCGCCCCTATTTGCAATGTGTGTGGCGCACACAGGCGCCAGGGTAAGAAACCGCGCGACTAATGTAAAGCCAGCGTTAATTATTAAAATGACTTTCGATACAGTACGAAAGAGAGGTGCTACATAGATTTCGCACACAAGCGCTGGATTGGGTCGGCGCAGCACTGGGATCACACAAATTTTATCTCTGGGTTAAACCCACAACATAGGCACCAAGTGCAAAACGATGAGGCCTAAAGGCGCAAAACGATATAACGATATAAAGAAGACGTAAATAAAAATAATTATATCATAATATTAACAAGTGCAAACGTGGGTTATGAAAGATTGGAGCGTGTTAGCGTTCCTTTAACAAGAAGCTAGTGCCGAGGACTCAGTGGCATGTAGCCACTGACACTTTGACACATTGGACTGCGTATAAAGTTTTGTCTGCAGCTCGTTAGCGGCCTCTAGTGGGTGTCGCATGTCACTTATTGTGTCCCGTGTGCGTCTACACTAAATTGTGCTTATTAGTCACTGTACCTGTACTGTGATCGACCTAGGTCTTTGGCATGATACTGGGATTGTAATTCAAGCAACTATAGACACAAAGCATACCAGTTTTACCCAAAAACAAATTTAGATTTTCATTTGCATTGTCTGCCTTCGTGGACCAGTGGATAGCGACAGCTGATCGGAGGTCCCGGTTTCGATTCCCGGGTCAGGCAAAAGTGTTAGTGGGTTTTTCCGAATTCTTAGTAGCGGCTCGGAGTCTGGTGATCTGCCCGGTAAAGGCAATAGGCTCGCCCCTATAACGTGGGACCCAAAAATTCATGGCGAAATGTGGGTGTTATATTACACCTCTGCCTACCCCTTCGGAGCCTACAGGCGTGAGTCCATAAAAAAAATTGTAGCTGCAATCAACTGTATATTGCTATGTAATATACAATATGCAATGTAATATAATTTGCTTAATCTATCCGCAACCATAACACACATAAAAACATTATGTGAAACCTTTTCACTTTTTTAGACTATTATGTTCATCAGAAATAACGTTAACTTGTTTCCGCGTTTGTCCAATACAATACCCAGAAATAGACGTGATAATTTCAGACTATGCCTTCATGACTGCAAAACAACTCTTATGCGCAAAAGTATTTTCTGCATGGCTCCAGTAATTTTTAATAAATTGCCCAAATCATGGAGAGTATTAAGTGTTTCTGACTCAGATCAGAGAAGTACTTACTTCACTGATCTGAGGTTTCTGATATCAGAACAAAGTTAAGGACATTTTTGGCTGAGAAAGTTTATTACAGTATTAACGATTTCCTAAATGAGAAAAATTTTGATGGAGTATAAAATGATTCCTTACTTTTTGTGTTGCTCATGTCTGTTTCTTTGTAATTTCTAATATGCAAATGAATAAATCTGTCAATTAAAATACTATGTAATGTTTATTAATGCGTATTTATAATATATTTGTGGTATATAAATTGTAATAACTTAACATTTATTGACATCCAAAAGTATTGTTATACTCAATAGCAATGTAATATCTTTGTTATCCTAATTGGTATTTTATTAATTTTAGATTGACTTTTGATTTGATTTTTGATTTGACATTTGATTTGGATTATTATTGAGAATTTGAGTTTGACATTTGATTACTTTTGAGAATATTTGTTTTTTTTTATTACTTCAGCACAATAATATTTGTTAATATTTGTATGTCTCTATAAGCGACTAAACATGTTGGACCATTTATTTTAGACGACCGGTTGGCGCCGCGGGAGTGTATGCGACTGCTACGCCGAAGGTCGTGGGTTCGATTCCCGCTCAAGTCAAACATTTGTGTGCATGAACATGGATGTTTGTCTTGGTCTGGGTGTTTCTATGTATAATATATGTATTTAAAAAAAAAGTATATATATATGTATGTTTATCCATTATCTAGTACCCATAGTACAAGCTTCTGCTTAGTTTGGGACTAGATGGTGTTGTGTGAATGTGGTAGAATATTATTATTATTATTATTGTAGCGGTAGCTACATACAACTGAGGCCATCTAGCGAGCGACGACGAAGTTTCAACACAAACAATACGGCGACATCTATCGGACACGATTCTATAGAAACAAGGTGTGGAATCGCACAAGCAGAGTTCGCGCACGAAGTTGACTATATATAGGACTTCTCAAATACGTCCGTCGGACTGACGGTCCCCCAGGCACGATCACCCAGCCTGGATAGAGGATCCTCCCTCTAGTTGGAGGAACACCACACCTTTATCCTCCGCATTGGTGACCCCGACGTGATCTGAAGCAACCTTCAACGGTCAGATCAACAGCAGCTTCGTCGTCATCCTCGCCTCATTCCGCACTTCACCCGATGGGCGGTAATCAAGTCGCCGCCAGCCAGCATCTTCGACCAGGGACCAACCATAGGCCATGCAGGCTTGCATGCCTGGTCTTCCCTGCAACCACTATAGCGTCTAGGCACAGCACACTGCACACGGTTCACGTAAGAAGAGGACATCTCTCACCGGCAACGCAGCAGCCAGCCACTACGCAGCAATCTCGCAGCATCTCCACGACTCACCGTGGGACACCCACTGCGCAGCACCTTCGCAACCTCTCCCCGACTCACCGTGAGACCATTGCGAAGCCACTATCCCGACTCACTGGGATAGCTCACCGCGCACCGCACTTAGACCCGACTCACTGGGCCTACTAGCGGCACACAGTTCCGACCCACTGGAACTAGCGGCATCTCTCCACTGGCACTGGCACGCTCTTCAGAAGCATCGACAGCTGACTCATCACCTTCGAGATCGACCTCCGGTCTTGGAGGGGAGTGATGTAGCGGTAGCTTCATACAACTGAGGCCATCTAGCGAGCGACGACGAAGTTTCAACACAAACAATACGGCGACATCTATCGGACACGATTCTATAGAAACAAATTGCTGAATCGCACAAGCAGAGTTCGCGCACGAAGTTGACTATACATAGGACTTCTCAAATACGTCCGTCGGACTGACAGTCCACCAGGCACGATCACCCAGCCTGGATAGAGGATCCTCCCTCTAGTTGGAGGAACACCACACCTTTATCCTCCAAATTATTATTTAATTTAATATCTTGCATGCTATGTATGTACACCATGTTTATACAAATAAATGATTATCTTATCACGGTGCCTAATCAATTCCAAGGTTAGTGTACGTTCCGTCCCCGCACCTGCCAGCACTTATAACTCGACGTTCCCTCACTAACTAATCACCAAGTACTATAAAGTTAAATTAATCAATCAAAACACTTTATAGCTGGCGTACAGCCTTCACCACTATATAAGTGTCATCCTAAGATTTCATTACTCACTATCGAAGAGCTGTATAAATTCCGATAGTGGTATTCAACTTTGTAACGTGTTTTGATACACGAAGATATCTGTATACCTTTTTAACCGCATTTTTACAACCTCTAGCTTTATTTCACAGGAGCACAGAGTATTTTAAAACATTATTAGAAACTGTTTAGGAAATCGCACTATTTTCAATCTGCTTATTATTAGACTCCATTTTGATACTGAGTGTTTAGGATATGTTTAGCACTACTTAATGTTATGTGCATATTAAATCCAAGGATTAGTTAATGTAATCTGTGAAATATTAAGATAAGCTTTTTCTGAAATAACAATAGCAGTACTATACCTTAATCACAGAATCACTTTCAAAAACGATCCAGCGCGCATACATTATTGTGTCAACATATCTCCAGCTGACCAATCGCCTTAAAAGCACCGTCACTGTGATATAACGTTAAAGTGGAACTCAATCACGACTAGCAGAACGTATCCATTTATATGTATAAAGTACATGGGGCTAAAGAGAGTACATTAAACTTTGATTGGCTTTTCATAGTCGGAGCAACGTAAGAGTGCCGTTAAGTTTAGTGTTGCCACAAATCGCCTCTCATTGCCAGCGCAGAACGCCCATACAGATAGGAATAAAACCTCCGTCGTACAGTTACCAACGCGCGCTTCCCCTCCACGTTAAACCCCAGTTTTATCATTCGTTTTACTGGAATAGATATCTTGGTGGATGCAGAACGTATTTCGTGTTCCGTATAATGAATGGTTTTATCTTAAATGGATCACCTATTTTAACACGTGAGCCGAGGTAGCGACAGAAAAATAAAATGTCTGACGACGATCGATATTCTACAGAGTCTCATTATGTTGTAAGCGATCGTAAATCCTTTGAGAATTCAGATATTATTTGCAATGATTACTTGCTACTAGATATATGTTTTAATAAACGTGTCATATTTTTATCTCTTTTGAAATATTAATTATTAATGTTGTATTCCACCTCTACAATTTTTTCATTTCGTAGATGTTTGCCTTTACACTTAGAATAGCGTATTAATGATAATTTGAATGGAGCTAGTTACTTATTTCGTCTTAATTCTCTTAAATTGCTGTAAATAATCTGTATTAACTAGTGGGTTACTTTGTATAATATCAGCGGAATATTGCTTGTAGTTCCTCGATAGAATAAGGCACCGGTTTATATTACCTATAATTTGCTTGCAGGTTACAAGGCGCAATTGTAGACGTCTATGTAGGCGGTGAGCAACTTAATAGGGTAGCTTATTATTAATCAATAATCGTTATTGACAAAATTGTTGTTGGTACCGTTCATGACCTAATTAAAATAGTGTTATATTATTTCTCTGCAGACAAGCCGCGCATTAGTATTAAATCCTGTGCTGCGGGAGTCTTTACAAACATTCAACCTACGGACACAAAGTACACCCACACTAGAACATGTGTTAACTGGTAATACATTAATCGAAATACTCAAAAACAAACATCCGTTCTATTTTGAGAAGCTATCGCAATTTACCTTAATCTAAAAATAACAACTACAATTTACTCCGGGGCATCATAATAAAAATAACCTGGCCAGAGATAAGGAAGCTGATATAAAGTTATACATAAAAATGAATGTCAGTTACGAAATGATCTCGTCTGATCCACCAACTTAAACTAACAAGGAACGAGGAAGGAAATAACCTTAATTATATTTAACGTTATAGGCCAATTTTCAATTTAAAGCCACAGAAGATTTTATAGCTTCAGGTAGGCATAACAATTTACTACAGGTACGGTTCCGTCAGTAAGTTCCGTTGCTATGTTTATTAATCAGAGACTAAATAATTTGCGAGTAAAATTCTGGTTGCACTAATTATCCAGCATTAGACTGTGAGTCAGTTTACTGAGATTAGTCGAAGTTATGCCGGATTTAGGACCCTAAGATTGGAATAAATTGTAGGCCGGATGTTTACTACCCCTGCGAACAGTGACTAGAATTTTAAATACGACGAGTCAGTTTAAATTGAAGTAGTGGAACACTAATTTGGTTTTAGTGATAAATGCGAAAGGTGGGGCCATTTTACTACTTACAAACCATTTTTTTTTTGACTCATGGTGGAAACCAAACAATTTACGGGCTTACCCCCCCAGGCTGGGCCCCTAAAGGGACTCAGTCTAGGGAGAGTGTGGAGACTCCCCGACGAGAAGCGCCGGGACTACCCACTAAAACCACCATGGTGTTCCTCTATCCGATCCCATTGAATGGCGGGGTCGCGGGATCTGCGTTAGCATTACTGCCGCGACCCCACCTGAGCTGGCCCGCGCGAGCGGGCCCCGTCCCTCGCTTGCATCTATCTGCATCCATCATACTTGTCCTCATACATCCTCTTTCATACTACAAGCGAAAAAGAACGACGTAGTCTACTAACGCTACGAGAGGCGCACGCGGAACACGTGCGCCACCTCTCGGGCCTCGCGGACGGGGGCGGTATAACAGGCCCGCCGTCCGCAGGCGTGTACTCACGGTGGCCGGAGATCGTTGAACGCCCTCCGGCGACGACGCCCGGTTCTGCGGGTGGAGACAGGTCACATGGGCTCCCTATCCCGCTCCGCCACCTCCTTGATCGACATCACCGTCTCACAAAAGGAGGCGGCGGCGTCCCAACACATCTCGCTTCGAACCATGGAACGAATCAAGGTCCGAAGCGAGAGTTCGGCCACTCCTATCGCCGCGACTAGGTCTCGGCGTTCCGCCAAGGTGTGCAGCGCCGTGTCCTCTACTGGGTCACGGCGATCTCCGCAGTGGTGACACCCGGGCGTCTCCTCCCGGCCAATGCGATGCAGGAACTGGCCGAAACAACCATGGCCGGTTATCACCTGTGTCAACCGGAAGGTGAGGTCGCCGTGTCGTCTCTCCAGCCACTCAATGCAGCGAAGTCCCGCGCTGACTACTTACAAACCTACCAAAATAAAAGAGATTTAGAAACTATTCAGCTAAGTAATTGCTAAGCAAATACTTTTTGTCTAAGTAGCAAATATATTTTCACACATGCCAAAGATATTTGTACCAAATTAACACCTTTCATAAATCGTTTTTCACATAAGTTCTTAATCATTCGTAAGGGAATCAAAAACATGTAAATGTTGTACGGTGGAATTCAACGCAATGAGGAACATGTTTCAATCACATCAGCACGTCAAGTAATGCATATTTGCGATCTGATTACACGAGTTAAATATAAAATCGAACAAATGACACACAACTGGAAATATTTCCCAACGACCTTAATTTATTTATGCATTAAAACATTTTGATCATTTTAAACAGTATTATGTTTAATTTTATCTCCTGTAATAGGAATAAATACTATGTCGTGGGAGCTTGTGTGTGTGACTTTAATAAAAATATTTCAATGGACACGAAGTACTCCCAACTCAGAGACAATGATTTGTGGATCATATATAGTATTGTTGTCTCGTATGAGGTGTAGTAATAAGAATATTATAGTATGTGGCGATTTTAATATTAATATTTTAGAGAACTCTTCACAGTGTATTAGATTTCTGAATCTTTTCAAGTCATTTAATTTAAGTAACCTATTCTGTGAACCTACTAGAGTATCTGCAACATATTCTACTTGTTTAGATAACATATTTAGTTCTTGTGCTGCCACAAACCCAGTAGTAATTAGTTCTCTCCGATCACCGTGGACAGATAGCTAGTTTTCCCTGTTCAACATATGATAAATCACGTACAGTAGAATGTAGGCCTCAGACTACCAATCGTCTAATACGTTTCAAAACCAATATTATTGCTAAACTCGATACCTCAATATTGAACTCACAAAATCCAAATACAATTTATAACTCACTTTTTGGACTAGTAAATAATGAGTTTCAAAATACCTTCAAGAGTAAAACAGTCACCCTAAAGGGTACTATAGGATCTTTTAACCAGTGGGCCACTATAGGTATATACAAAAGTAGAGCCAAGTTGTTTGAATTATATGGTATGAAACAACATAGATTTGACACACCTTTTCGAGATTATGTAAAAAAGTACTCAAAAATTGTAAACAAGTTTGTATTATGGCAAAATCAAAATTTATTAGTAGTAAAATTAAGCATTCAACAAATATAATTAAAGAAACCTGGAAAATTATAAATAATGAAAAAGGAAGAGCACGACCACGGGAAACCAATTTGAACTTAAACAATTTATTAGTCACCAATAAAACTCAAGAAGCACATATGTTCAATCGTTTCTTTGCGAGCATACCTTTAACAACTACTAGCTGTTTACAATCATCATCTTTAGACGCTGGAATTTTTTTGCTTAGCAGTGTACCTGAATGCAAGAGCGTGTTTAGATTCGAGCACGTTACCCCGCGAGATATATTGATCGCATATAATTCAATTAATATTAAAAATACCGGTGACTTTTGGGGCATTTCAATTAAAATTTTAGGTACTATAGTTGAGACTGTTGCGCTTTACCTATCTGGTAGCGCCATCTACCTTCCTATCTATAACTAATCGCATCAACGTCAATGGTTGGTCGCTGCTTGGCCAATGCGAGCGATGCCCTTTGTTTCTATCCCTCTCTATCCCATTCCCAAGAAGGGGCACTGCCTTTCGCGGATTGGTCGCCGCGAAACGTCGACGCGAGAGACAGTCCAGAACTTTCGAGAACATTCGATTCGCTAAATACACGTCCGCCATACCGTATCACCGCGCCGCTCCCGCTATAGTTATTACCGCTTATAAAACCGCTCGCAAGTGGAAGTGACTGTGTAGTGAAGTGAATCAAGCAGCTGCATCACGAAACCACCAAGAGACTGCCCTTCGGAAACGAAGAAGATTGCCGTATAAGGTAAGTGCCCTCCATCCTTGGAATATCCTATACCCACTCACAATCATCTCTCCCATTCCAATCCTACATCCTCTTCCCGTATCCAATCCTAGGCGGCTAAAAACCCGCTATCCTTTGTATACAGTCCATTTCCTTCTCCAAGTCGCCTAGAACCTACGGTTTCGGTGTATCGCCGAACCACTATCTATAGTTTTTAATCAATGCTTTGACCTAGGCGTATTTCCGGATTTGATGAAATTAAGTAAAATTATACCCTTATTCAAATCTGGCAGTAAAAATGAAATTAATAATTTTAGGCCCATATCTATCTTGCCAGCATTTAGTAAAATATTTGAAAATATTATTTTAAAGCAGCTACTAAACCACTTTAATTTAAATAGTCTGCTTCACAAAGATCAATACGGATTTACTAAAGGTAGATCCACTACTGATGCGGGTGTTGCTCTCATAAAACACGTTTATAGTGCTTGGGAGTCATCAAAGAATGCTATTGGAGTGTTCTGTGACCTATCTAAAGCATTTGACTGCGTTCAACACGACACGCTACTGCGTAAGCTCCACCACTATGGCGTAGAGAAAACCGCACTTAGTGTTGTCGATTCGTACCTGCGGCAGAGATTTCAGTGTGTCGATGTAAATGGGACTACATCCTCTAAATTACCCATACAGCTAGGCGTTCCACAAGGCTTAATTTTAGGTCCTTTTCTATTTCTTGTATATATTAATGACTTACCTTTTTATTTAAAAAACATCTGTGATGTTGTACTTTTTGCAGATGGTACGGCACTTATTTTTAAAGTAGATAGGAATAGAAATCAATTTGATGATGTAAATAATACACTATTACAAGTTACAGCATGGGTTTACAGCAAATAACCTAGTACTTAATTCTAGGAAAACGAAATGCGTTAAATTTGCTTTACCTAATGTAAGACAACTGGGACCTAATATTATGCTAGATAGGGAGGAACTTGACACAGTAGAATCTACAGTGTTCCTAGGTATTACATTAGATAATAAGTTACAATGGGGTGCACATATAGCATGTCTTGCAGGAAAGCTAAGCTCTGCTGCGTATGCCGTCAGAAAAGTTAGGCAACTTACTGACATCGACTCGGCTCGTTTAGTTTATTTTAGCTATTTTCACAGTGTTATATCCTACGGCATTTTGTTATGGGGCAAAGCTGCGGATATTCAGAATATCTTCGTTCTACAAAAACGAGCGGTAAGAGCAATATACATGTTAGGTGCAAAAGATACTCTTAGGGAGCGCTTTAAGTCTATAGGAATTCTTACAGTAGCCTCGCATTTTTTATTTGCTAATATTTTGTACATTAGGCAAAATATAGGTTTATTTACCACAAAAAGCGATATACATAACATAAATACTCGAAACAGGCATAGGTTATATGCCCCTTATCATCGTTTACATAATGTTAATAATTCTTTTGTAGGGCTAGGTATTCGTATTTACAATAAAATACCAATAAGTCTTTTAGAATTACCATTTAGTACATTTAAAACTAAAATAAAAGACTGCCTTATTAAGAAAGGTTATTATTCTATTAATGATTATTTCAGTGATAAGGATAGCTGGTCACTTACGCTAGACAACTCATGATCTTTATACCTGATTAGAATTATATAAATACTTTGCATTTTTCAGTTAATCTTTATATAATATTTCTAGTTCTTTTAAATTACTGTTCATGTATTATTAGGTCATTCAACTTAGGTACTACATTTACATTTGCATTGTTGTTCCACTCATTTTATTAAAGTTTTACTGCACTGTAAGATGAAGATAACTCGTGATTATGGGCTGTAAACTAATATTTTAGTAATTTTGTGTATTCATATACAGTCACTTCTGTAACATATAGTTCCACCATAGTTATGAACATGGTCGCGTGTTGCCTACATTATAAGACGTAAGTGGATGCTCCTGTTACACAATATTCACACTGGAAGGCTACTACAGCACTTAAATTGGTAACTGCATTAATTATTTAAGTATTATGTATGTTCTTAATTACTATTTACAAGTAATTAATTACAATGTGAAACAGTTGCAGCTCCTTACAAAAACAAAATATGTAACATAACACTGGCGATTAAAAAGAGTGGCCACGAGTTTTATTGCCGGTTCTTTCTCGTGGTTCTACCTATTGCTTTGCGAATGGGCAGTAAATGTAAATGTAAAAGCATTAAGTAATGTACATTAAAATTTGACGTTCATAAGCGACACCTTGTGACCTAGATGAATAAATGATTTTGACTTTGACTTTGAGGATAGAACCTACAAGACTCGCCGCAGTTCTAATCGGCGAGGCCGCTATGTCATACGCGCAGTCATATTATTCTTTATGATGTTTTCTTTTCTATTGCTTTACCAATATCATTATTCTTGAAACCTTTATCCCATCATCGTTCTCTTCATTCGGATTCTCTTTTAGGCTGTTTTAGGTTATTTTTTGGCTAATTGCTAACTTATACACATCTATTTTGCCGGTAATCTCTACCAATAACTATACATTCCAGTGGAATAGGTACGGCACTACTCCAGTTTATCTACGTATTTACGATACGATACGTGCTTAACATACACGCAGCGCACGTTCTCCTCAGTACTGCAGCCACTAACAATTAACATAAATACCGGCGGAGTACGAGCAACCCGTAAAAATTAAACCACCACCTGATTGGTCCACTACCTTCACTACAGCTACAACTTAGTTTCTTTCCACAACTTCACCTGGCTGTAATCTTTAATAGAGTTCTCTATCATGAGAAGATTGACTTTGCCTAGCGACTGAAACTATAATTTTTTTTTCGCAGTCGGAATAATGTCCAACTGTGATTCTCATCCACAGCAAGTTAAATTAACTTGCTCAAAAGCTTTGCATCCTGAATGTTAAGCTATATTGAATTACTTGAATATATTTGAAACCTTACTTGCTTCTATATTTCTGATGTATTCATGAATTATTTCAAACGTTCCATTATCCAATAGCAGAAAGATGTAAAGGGGCAAAACGATAAACATAATTATTATGAATATAAAGAGGACGTAAATATAAATAATTAGCCCATAATTTGAAAATATACATATATTTATAATAATTAAGAAGCCTGTTACCAATTATGAATTTTTGTTTGTTATTAACATTCCTATTATTAATATTTTTAGGGTTCCGTACCTCACAAGGTAAAAAAAGGAACCCTTATAAGATCACTTTCTTGTCCGTCTGTCTGTCTGTCTGTCTATCCGTGTGTCACCACCGATTTTCTCAGATATGAAATATTAATTCTTACACTACAAGGTCTTTAACAGCGTCAAAAAAAATAACGATGTAACATAGACGAAGTTTCACAAAGTCCCGCATTTTGTGATAAACTATTTCCATTTTGGAAGCATATTCACGTACCGAAATCTAGTGAAAATAATTTTGAAACTATGTAATCCCGCGCTGGATGTAAATCCTATACCACTGCAGATTCTGCAAATATTCAGTCAAAAGACACGAAAAACATCCAGATTCAAAACAGCAATTTATGCGTCACCCAAGAGTTATCTCTCGACTGAATCCACAACACTCGGCAAGTGCAAAATAATGAGGTATAAAGATGCAAAACGATATATACCTAACGATATGTAGAAGACGAAAATGTAAATAATTATAATTATAATAACAATTGTAAAATAATTAAAATGAAATAAATACTCCATGATGCACTTAGAAAAAAATAATTGTAATAACAAGTATAGAGGTGGGTTACGAAAGATTGGCACGTGTTGGTGTTCCTTCAATACGAACCTAATGCAGACGACTCAGTAGTGTGATGCCACTGGCACTTTAACAATGGCAATTCAACTGGCACTTTAATCGATCCAGGTTTTTGACATTATACTGGGATTCGTATTCCAGCAATAGAGTACTATAGACACAAAAAACATCATGTCAGACTAGAGACGTCTACTGCTGGACACAGGCCTCGCCCAAGGTTCTCCACATAGACCGATAGTGAGTCGCCCGCATCCAACCGCGTCCTGCGATCTTAACCCGATCGTCGGCCTCCTTGCAGGAAGCTACCTCTGCTGTGTTGTCCGGTACGTGATCGCCACTCCAGAACCCGCCAGCCCCAACGGCCATCGGTTCTTCGCGCTATATCCCCTGCCCATTGCCACTTCAGCCTGGCTATTCGGAGAGCTATGTCGCTGACTTTGGTTCTCCTGTGGATCTCCTCATTTCTGATTCGATCTCGCAACACACACTGGTCAAAGAGTTTCGTCTTGAGACACTGCGGGATATCGGACGTGAAGATATGCCGTAACTGCCCGAACGCCGAGCAATCGAGTTGGATTCGACGAATGACCTCTTTCTCGAAGTTGGACCTACCTATCCAACTGGATCATTTGTCTCGAGTATACGTACTTGTCTACAACTTCGTGTGTAGAGTTCCCAACCTGAATAGGAGCAGGTACGACATGGATGTTAGACATGATTTTCGTGTTATCCATGTTCATCTTAAGACCTACTTGTTGGAAGACTCTACAGAGGCCATCGAGCAATGTGCTGAGGTCTTCCATTCAATTTAACTACGATATCATCAGCAACTCGGAGGTGAGCTTGAAAACGTCTCCCAGCGCAGCGGTGAAGAGTTTCGGAGATATAACATCTCCCTGCCTCACCCCTCGCTGGAGCCGAATAGGTTTTGAGCTCTGGTCCTAGAAGCGGACTGACATGGTGGCGTTTTCGTACAAGCACTTCAGCACTTCGACATATCGATAGTCAAAATTACCATAAAACAAATATAGTTTTTCATCCGATTTTAATTTGCATTTTTGGTTATATTAAATAAGGTACATAATAATCTTCTAAAATAGTATAAGTGAATTTAACTATATAATACTTTAACTCAGCTGTATATTTCTATATAATAGCAACGCAACGTAATATAACAACGTCTAATTCACTTTATCTATCTGCAACCATAACACACATAAAAACATTAAGTAAAACCTTTTCACGGCACCTAATCAACTCCAAGGCTAGTACGTTCCGTCCCCGCACCTGCCAGCACTTATAACTCGATGTTTCCCTCACTAACTAATCACCAAGTACTACAAAGTTGAATTAATGAAACAAAACACTTTATAGCTGGCGTACAGCCTACGCCCCTATATAAGTGTCATCCTAAGATTTCATTACTCACTATCGAAGTACTGTATAAATTCCGATAGTGGTACCTTTTAAACCGTATTTTTACAACCTCTAGCTTTATTGCACAGGTGCACAGAGTATTTTAAATCACTATTAGAAACTGATTAGGAAACCGCACTATTTTCAATCTGATTATTATTAGATTCCATTTTGCTACTGAGTATTTAGGATATGTTTAGCACTACTTAATGTTATCTGCATATTAAATCCAAGGATTATTTAATGTAGCGTTTAGCGCTCATAGCGATAAGGCAAAGGAAAAAGGCAGCGATAGGCGAGTGGATATACCAACAGCCATGCAGAGGGTATCGGGTTCGAATCCACGGCGCGCACCAATGACTTTTTGGAGTTATGTGCGTATTGAATTGTTAATTATCGCTTGTCTCGTGCCTCGGAGAGCACGTTAAGCCGTCGGTCCCGGTTGTCATGAAGATCTTTGACAGTCGTTACAGGGCGTCAGTACCTTCTAAATAAACTGACACTAGTCTAAACCATGGAATATCGCTATCCCTTCGGGTTACGGAGGTCAGACAGGCAGTCGCTCTGTGGAAAAGCTAATATTCAGCCAAATCCGGTTAGACTAGTAAGCGGACCCCAGAGTGAAACTGGGATAACGCTATGAGAAAGAAGAAATTTAGCGCTCATAGCGAAACTTGGCTTGCGGTTCGTAAAAGATCGGCAAAGTTAAGCAACGCTTGCACAGGTCGCCATTTGGATGGGTGACCGTGTGTGGCATTTACATCTGAGCGCTACCGTGCTTCGGGGGGCACGTAAAGCTGTCAGTCCCGGTTCTTGTCTAAGGATAAGGTTCGGTAGGCCATGTCGGAGGCCTACGGGCGGTCTGAAAACTCCGACACCAGAGTTGGCCACACACTCACACGAAAAACAAAAAAACAAACAAAACAAACAAACATTTAATGTAATCTGTGAAATATAAACTAAGCTATTTTAAAAGTTACAATAACAGTACTATACCAAAATCGCAGAACCACTTACAAAAACAATCCAGCGTGCATACATCATTGTGTCAACCACGTGTCAACATATCTCCAGCTGACCAATCGCCTTAAAAGCACCGTCACTGTGACATGACATTAAAGTGGAACTTAATCACGCCTAGCAGAACGTATCCATTGTATATGTATAAAGTACATGGGGCTAAAGAGGGTACATTAAACATTGGCTTTTCATAGTCGGAGCAACGTAAGAGTGCCGTTAAGTTTAGAGTTGCCACAAATCGCCTCTCATTGCTAGCGCAGAACGCCCATACAGATAGGAATAAAACCTCCGTCGTACACGTACCAACCCCCGCTTCCCCTCCACGTTAAACCCCAGTTTTATCATTCGTTTTACTGGAATAGATATCTTTGTGGACGCAGAACGTATTTCGTGTTCCGTATAATGGATGGTTTTATCTTGAGTAGATCACCTATTTTAACACGTGAGCCGAGGTAGCGAAAGAAAAATAAAATGTCCGACGACGATCGATATTCTACAGAGTCTCATTATGTTGTAAGCGATCGGAAATCCTTTGAGAATTCAGATATTATTTGCAAGGATTACTTGCTACTAGGTATATCGATACCTTTGGGTAGAAAGGTCGTATAAACCATTTTGGCCAAATTATGTTATATACAACGTGTAATGGAAATAACGCACATCCTCAGACACCCCAATTAGAAAACCTTGTTACAATCATAATGCATGCATTGAAATATTTTTTTTATTTGCGTAAATAATGTTTTTTAAAGAAAGTATTAACTCAATTAAAAGTGAAAATCGTGGTCACTGTAAATCTGCGCACGCACACAAACGAAACGGTTGCTATGGTAAACAAACAACAGTGATCTGATAGGAACGAAACACGATACGATATAACAAAATGTATGAAATTCAGTCTGTAAACCACACTCTGATAGAGTGGGGTTTACAAAAATGATGTTTGAACAATTTGTCGGCCACTGTTGATATTACCAAAGATATTATGAGTATTTCATTCCATCTCACTTTTAGGCTATGGAGTGGACAGTCGAATTATTTATTGTTTGTTATTAATATGCACGATCTATTGTTTCTTAACATCGTAAGTGACTATTGTGACTATCTTAACTTAATCATACCTAGTTAGCATTATTGATCGATAAATTAAAAGAATATCAATGAGAGAAATAAACAAGAACGGCATGTTTAAAGTTGTCTTGTGAATCTAAATAGTTACAATAATAGAATAATAAAATAACTTACAGGCTTAAATCTCATTTCTTTAGTCAACGTAAAACTTGACTATTTCCTCACAAATCACATCTTTTCACTGTTTCAAAAGCATCTAGTATCTTAATTAATTAACTACTTGGCACTTTTTCTCTCGTCGCAATAAATTAGTAATTTAATATTTCTCCACAATGAGAAAGTCCAGGGGTGTCAAGTCAACATCAAGATGATGTTGAACATTCCACACCGGCACCTTGTTGATAATTATTAAATTATACACCATTACACATTTTGTCAACAAGTGAACTTTTAAAAAGAATTTCACAGCACTCACTGATAGATAGATATTCCCGGTTGTACTTGTCATACCATGTCTAAGCGCATCGACAGCTGCGCTTGTCATGCGCCAGCGCGAGCGAGACATTACGTCTCGCTCTTTCCTGTTGTTTATTACCTACGTTAGTGAAAGATAGATAGACATTTTGGTGGTCAATTGTGTGCTTTTGTCTTTAGCCGTCTATTGTATTAATGTGTGCGTTTGTGTAAGTCAACGTGGAACCATTTAACAAATGCATTTAAAAATAAGCCGTTCTGCTTTGATTTAAGGTTTATTTTCGAATAACAAAATTTTTTTTTAAACATGAGTGACTACAATTTACGTTATTTTAATTATTTTAAGACTAAAAATAAACAATATTAAAAATGACGGAAATGGATTCAGTTGCCGATTCTGAACAAATTACTTTCAGGATGTGCATGTCGGCGATACGCCAGGGTTATGGTGTCCAGACTCCATAATTAAAACACTCACGTAATATTACTTGGTTTATTATCAGTTGATTTCTAGCACAGAATTGAATTAAAATGTGACTTACAGTCTTTTTTATACACTAACCGTCATTACACAATGTTTAACAACTGTCACTTCCTTTTCAACACATAATTGAAATTTCTGTACAATTAATTATCAAAAACCAATATTAATATTGTAATGAATTTTGCACAATACCAAATGATTTATTTTATACGAATAACTAATTTATTTTAATAGCCAAACGCTGCTCTACACCATTCGGTCATAATTCGATAATAGCATGTTATTTATTACCGAAAACATAATAATAAGTGTCAGAATCATGTTATTTAATACTAATTGCTTTTACTTTGAAAGTTTCTGGAGTTATTTTAATAATTAAGCGATAAATTAAATACCTAATCTTTCTAATATTGTAAAGTAGTGAAGTTCTCAGTTCTGTGTTCACAAATAGTTATTTAAATATCAATCTTAAAAATTATTAACATTTTCGTAACAATATAATCATTATATATTAATTTGCGCCCATACGGGCATTCTGATCCAGTGCGCTCCTCGCGCTGACTATTTAGGTAACGGTTACAGAATAAACAGCAAACAAAAATAATGAATATATAAATTACATAAATAAGCGTTTATCATACAGAATGAACTAAAAGTTCTTTACTAGGCTTCACCTAGTCATAGGATCTTAGCCTGTGGCATGCGTCACCCATCACGGGATCTAACAAACAATGCTTCACCCATGGCTAAGCCATTTACGGCATCACCAATTACGGGATCTAGCGCACACAGGCATCACCCACATAGGGATCTAGCCCACAAACGGCATCACCCACATAGGGATCTAGCCCACAAACGGCATCACCCACATAGGGTCGATTTAGCCCACGCGGCATCACCCGTCACGGGATCTAGCCAACACACGGCATCACCCATCACGGGATCTAGCCAACACATGGTACAACCATCACGGGATCTAGCCAACACACGGCATCACCCATCACGGGATCTAGCCAACAAGATCAGGATCAAGGATACGCATGGTGGCCAGCCAGCGTTTTGGGAAGGATGTTGGATAGGAAAAATAAAATTTTACTCAAACACATAAATGCAAAATTTGCCTCATAAACACATCAATGCATATACATAAAATAATCATCATCGTTCGTCATGATCAGTTATATCAATACAATGCAATTACATAGTTCCAACAACGACAGTGGAGGAGGTAGAGGACCCCCCACGTAAATCGGTATCTGACGAATCCTCTGCCCATACGGTCAAGCTGCTCATACAGTTGTTGACGTTGATCAACAACGAAGGTTAGCAAACAATGCTTGACTCCAGCTCAGTACAGCACCCATGCGGCACGTGTGCGCGCAGCCCACACACAAAACCACCGACGTCAAAAGGGCGGGCCGCCGTCATCCATACATACCAATCAGTAAAGGACCGCTCGTCCATCCTCTCTTCACACCAAGGTCAGGTCATCTGCCAGGATGTCATCATCAACCTGCAACACTCAAAAGACAGGTGGTGGGCAACATTTCCCACCCAAATATTAGTTCCATGAACCTTCGTAACTGTAGATGAAATAAAATTCTACTCTAACAAAGTGGTCCGGTCTATTAAGCTATATCTATATATCAGGCATGTTCAACCTGTGCATTGGTCTATAGTTATCTTCGCTACAACAGTGTTGGAGCCCATATTTTACGCATAAGGTAAAATACAAAAGACACTGAATTTTCTCAGGTTCTGTCTGACAGTGCCATTTTAGATAGTCAAATATAAAGTTATCAGAATACCCATATTTTGCAGTTTTGATAAAACAGTTAAAACCCAATATATTCAAAATAAGTTTTATCCACATCAAACAGGAAAACAAAATGGCAAGAACAAAAAGAGGCCTATGTTCAGCCGTGAACAGTCGGACTGTTGATGATAAATATGAAATGATTTCAAACCAAGCAGATCCAAGGATTTCGAAAATACTAGTGCTATAATTATTACTCATATAAGAACATGTTTAATCCAATATTGAATATTTTTAGGCATAGTGCAAGCTGTGAAATTGTTGCACTGTTTGCCAACTGAGCCATAAAAAATATTACAAGCTACCAATATTACAAAGCAAGAGTAGTGCAGTCTTATTTCTAAAAATGATTCCACTCAGTTTGTATAGTTAATATGGTGGTGAGTTTATATCAATAGTTTTATTTGACTTTATATTTAAGGGAATTTTCTAAACAATGTTAATATTTATTTTAAACTGTTAACATGTGGTGCTAATGTAATTCTTACTTATTCATACACAATTAATAATTGGTTACCTGAATAAATAAATTTAAACTGACTAATCACAACTGACTTAGAAATAAAGCATGAGTAGTCCATACATTTACTTTTATTTGCCATGAATTAATACTGCTAAATGGGAAAAGAGATAATATGGATTTTCACATCATGTTCTTTAAACCCACTTACCATTATCCTAATAATCATATTCCTATCTGTCTTGTATCCCACCAGAGCTAAGCAATAAGGTTGGCACTAAATTTTATTGGTTTATCACTGGTTGTCATCTTGAATATAGATGCAACTAACTTAGCAAATGAACTCACAACTAAAATAAATTGTATTTACCGAGTATAACACTAAGGCTTGTTATTTATAAAAGATTAGCAGTCACCTGCCTTAAGACTTTCAACCTAAAATGCTTGGAGATGGACTTTTATAAAACCTAAGTGAGTGCATATGTCCATAAAGAAATCTACTGTCCAGATCTCATGTTTCTAGCTTCAGTAGTTCGGGTTAAGCAAGGACGTATCATGGTCGGAACAAATTATTCTATACAGGTATAAAATTAAGCGACAAATATTAGGATATGTCGGGTTCCCTTGTCTTATTATATAACCTCAACTTGAGCTGCAAGTTGACAGTAACAATTTCAACCTAATGTTAAAATGAAATCATGTAGGCACCTACAGATTCCACAGATATATAATAAAACCTATTTTGTAACTTTACAAATATTAGCTTTAAAAATGTGTATCACAAATTTACTTTTATATCTACCTTATGAATATATATCTGTACTAATATAATAAAACTGAAGTTTGTTTTGTTGAATGCACTTATCTGTGAAACTACTGGTTTTATGCAAATAATTATTTTTGTGGTGGATAGTCATTTATCAAGAGAGGCTTCATATAATCGCGCCGTGAGCACTAGCCTAGTAATACAGTTAGTTAGCCTTATGTAATGTGTAACCAAGGGCTATAAATAATGTTTGATTCCTTTAATGTTTTACTATTGAGATAACCTATTGACTAACAATTGAATGCATCTTCAGCGCATCAATTAGCTTATTTAAACCGAAAGCAAATCAGGTAATTTATACAATGCATCTATATCAGAGCTTCAACTTAAAAAGGGCTGTTATACCGTTCTTTACTAATAATTACATTAGTAGAACCACATAACAACAAAGCTATTTTCTCTTTCTTGTGTAGATAAGTAAGTTTTACAGAAAGTTTCCGACATGGCCTAACGATTAATAAACAGACAAGAGCCCCAGCCGACGGCATAACATGACTATAAGCACAGTAGCACTGCCTGCCACAGATTACTAAATAGTTATGGCACTGCTATGTACCAAACTCGGATAAACAACAGTTACCTATAAGTTCTATTTGGGGTGTAACGTTCGTAATTTTGACTGTATAATTTTTATCTGGTAATCCTTACGGGAACAGTAGGTAATCGTGTAAGCACCATCATTTATAAAATTAGGATGTTTCTCAAAAACTAATCAAATCAGCTCTGGATAAATACCTCTGGTCAGTGCATCAACAACCCGCATCTGCAACCTCTGGTAGCACTCAGAGCAGAACAGCGTTCACGCCACAGCACACCCTGGTGCGTGCATTCCGTCGTAGTCGCTCTCGCTCGCACGTGGCCTCACGTGAAGTGTAGACGTGCTCGCCATAACTCCAACACACCGTGTGGTCTCCGATCAGGGTTGACTAGGGCCAAACACGGCTTCCAAGCGCTTGTTGCATCAGTCTTCAGGTCATCATTGGTAATGGCGGCCAGGCCAAGAGACTCATAACTCTCGCGCCAACCGTAGATCCCGAAGTCTCTTAGGGGGCGTTTATCCAACCGCTGCTGTCGGCGATACGCCAGGGTTATGGTGTCCAGACTCCATAATTAAAACACTCACGTAATATTACTTGGTTTATTATCAGTTGATTTCTAGCACAGAATTGAATTAAAATGTGACTTACAGTCCTTTTTATACACTAACCGTCATTACACAATGTTTAACAACTGTCACTTCCTTTTCAACACATAATTGAAATTACTGTACAATTAATTATTAAAAACCAATATTAATATTGAAATGAATTTTGGACAACACCAAATGATTTATTTTATACGAATAACTAATTTATTTTAATAGCCAAACGCTGCTTTACAACATTCGATCAACAGATGGCGCTATCAACAGGATGTAAATATAATAGCATGTTATTTATTACCGAAAACATAATAATAAGTGTCAGAATCATGTTATTTAATACTAATTGCTTTTACTTTGAAAGTTTCTGGAGTTATCTTAATAATTAAGCGATAAATTAAATACCTAATCTTTATAAACAGTTAAGCAGCCAATACAGTGTCTAATATTGTAAAGTAGTGAAGTTCTCAGTTCTGTGTTCACAAATAGTTATTTAAATATCAATCTTAAAAATTATTAACATTTTTGTAACAATATAATCATTATATATTAATTTGCGCCCATATGAATTTAAACTTGTTACAAGTTGTATACCATTTTTCTCAGAATTTTTTCTCTATCGATCTGTATATACGAAATGAATAAATTCGCACAAAAATGGTTAATATGACCCAGAAATTTTCGGTCATGGCCACTTAAATAAATAAACCGGCCAAGTGCAAGTCGGACTCGCGCACGGAGGGTTCCGTACAAACCTGTAGGTATACTTTTATAATTATTAAAAAAATATGTGATGTAACTAAAAATTTAAGCTTAACAAAATTTTTCCTATGTGCTATAAAACGTTGCTTTATGCCAAATTTCAAGATTATAGCTCAACTGGAAATACCCTTTAGTTTTGACTTAAGCTTTTGATATGCAATTCAATTTTATACCTCTACGGGTTCATGAGGAAAGGGGTATTTGTACCCTTAAAATTATTAAAAATATTTTAATTATATGATGTAACTAAAAATGTACGGTTTGCGAATTTTTCTCTTATTTGTGCTATAAGACGTTGCTTCGTGCCAAATTTCAAGGTTCTGAGTTCACGGGAAGTACCCTGTAGGTTTTGATTCTCTTGCGAGTAGTTGCGTGTTTGAAAATATGCTTAAATTGCTGTTTCTGTTGATTACGTTAACATAGAAGTTTGATTTTATTACAGCTTAACGGTGTTATAGACTTGAGCTTTTCATATGAATTTCAATTTAATAACTCTTCTCGTTCATGAGTGAAGAGGTTCTAACTTTAAAATTAAAAAAAAATGTTTTTATTGTATGATGTATCTAAAATTTACATTTCTGGATTATTTTCTTAATCTGTGCTATAAAAAGTAGCCTCGTACCAAATTTCAAGATTCTAAGTTCACGGTAAGTACTTTGTAGGTTTCGATTCCCTTGCGAGTTCCGATAATTGCGGAAATTTGCAGCATAAACGGCTGTATCTTTTGATTGTGTTGGCTTAGAAGTTTGATTTTTTCACAATTTCAAAAAACAGTAGATTTGACTATTTTGTATAAATTTCACTTTGATAACTTCACGCGTTTCTGAGAAAAAGGGTCTTGACGGACGGACGGACAACAAAGTGATGCCATAAGGGTTCCGTTTTTTCATTTCGAGGTACGGAACCCTAAAAAGATAAATTTTCAGTGTAAAAGCCGAATGTTTTCTTTTTGAAGCTTTGTTATGATGTAATGACCATAATTTTTATTAACTCAGGGCGTAAAAATAGTCGTTAATTGTAAATGGTTTATACGCCCTAACCTGTTAAATGCATTACCTAAGCATAGTTTAAATTCGACGTCGTCAATCCTTATTGCATATCGATTTGACCTTTGGGTAGAAAGGTCGTATAAACCAAAACCCGACTTTTCAGAATAGCAGAAGAACGATTCTTTTTAACATAAAAAATCAT
Organism: Euclidia mi; assembly: GCA_944739405.2. Taxonomy (NCBI): domain Eukaryota; kingdom Metazoa; phylum Arthropoda; class Insecta; order Lepidoptera; family Erebidae; genus Euclidia; species Euclidia mi. Next base: position 41,253,128 of record OX123193.2, read on the forward strand.
AACTATTTTGTTTTTAAAGTTATAAAAAATGATTTATGAGAAAGGTTCTTACAATTTGAGAATGAAAAAGGTTAAATCATCGAAACCTATCGATCTTCTTTAGTTTTAAAGTTAGCTTGGATTTACGTCTAAGAAAAAAACTATTCCTGGTTAATACACCCCATGAAAATGTACTTTAAAAATACTGTATAGGTCGTATATCCACTTTAGGTAAGCTTATGGTCACATTTACTGTCGTAAAATCCCATATGTCGATACCTTTGGGTAGAAAGGTCGTATAAACCAAAACCCGACTTTTCAGGAGAGCAGAAAAACGACCTTTGACACAAAAATTCATAACTTTTTTGTTTTTGAAGTAATAAAAAAATTATCCATGAGGAAGGTTCTTACAATTAGCGTATGAAAAATGTTAATTCATCAAAACCTATCTATCTTCTTTAGTTTTAAAGTTAGCTTGGATTTACGTCTAAGAAAAAACATTTCTTGGTTAATGCACCCCATGAAAATGTACTTTAAAAATACTGTATAGGTCATATATCCACTTTTGGTAAGCTTATGGTCATATTTACTGTCGTAAAAACCCATATATCGATAACTTTGGGTTGAAAGCTCGTGTAAACATTGTTTTTGTCATAATAAAGCATTTTGATATGACAAACAAGAACTTCGTAATTTCAGGCCATTACAACAGTTAACTAAAATAAACTCTTATCTGATGTTAATATAGCAGTAAAATAATTATATAGGACGACCGAAGAATCTCCTTTGTTTACGTTGGTAAATAGTTTGAGGTCAAAAATCACTTCATTTAAAATATGTTTAAATATTCTTAGCTTGAGTCTTAAGCCAGCGTTTATAGTAAAAATCTAGAACATGGAGCACTTCTGCGAATAGTTTATTCAAAACAAAATGCTGTCTTGGTAAAACTTCTAGCATAAATCTTACTCCTGAAAATATAAAGAATTCAAATGCGGGGTGGGTTTCTAAAAATAAAGCGATAAAACGATAAACAGCGGCGGGCACAGCAACGAGGCGTCGATGTACACGGCAGTATATGACAGGCGTGCTATTCTGTGATCAAGAGAGCGTCATTCTTCGCATCTTTTCCACGTCATTTACGCGGGTCGCACGATGCCACGCCGCGTCGCCACCGCCCCGCTCACGCCCCGCACCCGCCCCGCATTGTCGCCTCACACTCGTGGATAAGCAAACGCTCCTAATATATGTCAGTGGCAGACCGTTAATGCGTTTTCGCCTCATTGGAGACTCAGCACCAATTTATGCCTGCGACGCTTTTTCTTATCGGCATGTTATTACCTAATTCAGCATTTTCACAGTGTATTAAGTCAGCCTTTCATATTTTTATCATCTTACCCGTGTGAAGCTGAACTAAGAGCTCAGTTAATTGCCCTGATATTTCAACGAACGTTCGCGTAATCGCTGAAAGATATAAACAAATCATGCAGCTTTAAACTGATGCTCAAGATTTTATGTTTAAGCTTTCTCTGTGTTTAAGTTTAAATTTGTTTGCAACGTTATGTTTAATGTACCTACCTAATAGTTGGATACATATATTATGCGCGTATTATTTTAAATAATATTCCATTCGTAATCCCAAAAGAACCTCTTTCAACAAGATAAATTATTCGCCTTCGTTTTTGATTCTCACCTAAAGTGGTAGCACATCAAAATAAATGTAAACACATTCGCCCGCAGAATTTAATCCGCGCAACTCAACTTTAGCTGAAAATAATTTCATCGGCATAGTGCAGAGCGGGGCATAAATAATTCCTTTCGGTGTCACGGTAAAAGGGCGCAGGAATCGTAAGGTGCTCACATCAGTTCCACGTCATTTGGCGCGCCGCGCCGCGCCGCCGCGCCTCGCCTCGCCGCCACACCGCGCGGCCCTGTGACGCGTTTACACATGCCACTCCACGACACTCAGTAAGCGTTTGTCACTACGAAGGTCGTTAGTTCGCCCCACCACCTCGACGCGAGACTTATTGGAAAGAATATTGTGGTGACTGAGATCTCCAGCTTTTATCTCGTTTGTACCTCGTTATGAATACTTATCGCCGGTTTAGCATTAACGGCTACTTATTCGGTTTACCGTACGTTTATTTTGCTTGCTGTATTTTGAAGCTGTGTTTTTGAATTTGATGACAGCTCGAGATTTTAAAGGGCTACAGTTATCCGACACGACTGCGGTTTATGTCTCTGTCGTTTTCTGGAGAGGTGAAACGAAATATTTTTAACAACACGGACATTTTTCCACTTTTACTGGAACTTAAAAATGCAAAGGGAAATAATTGTATAAGTGAGAAGAGGAAGCACGGTTTGGTGTGTTTATTTGGAGAATTTCATAAAGTTCGTGTTGTGTGACTGGTCTCGCCGCTGTTACGTACCTCGTTTCGATACTGTTGCTATACGAAGCCCTCCTGAATATTGCATGCATTAAACTTGTTCGTATAAAATGAGCACGAAAATCCTCTCGGCTAGGATTATTTAAAAGCTTTTCACTATAACACACTGCAATAAATTATACGAATTTGGTATTAAAAAAGATTACCTACATAAAAAATGTACATCGATGAAATTATATGGCTATGGCTACGTGGTGCACTTATTTAAGGTCAATGTCATTGGTCATTAATAGAAAATAGAAAGTTCTCGCGACAAATTATAGACTGTATATTAGCTATATAACTGCAAAGTTCCATAAAAAGCTATGCCACACCACCCTTATCAATACTTAGAAACATTCTTTCGCGTTTAATAATAGTGCCTAGTATAAAATATTATATTTTAAATAATTATTTATATTTTAAGGTCCAGCTGTAATACATTTTGTCCTGCACCGGAACTCTTGACTGATATATTATCGCAGAGCCTAAACCACTTAGGGAGCAAACGTGAAATTTCGAAATAGATTCCTATTATGGTGGAGACACTCCGCCCCTAAGTGGCTAAAATAGGTGTTGAAATATTTGCACAACAAAAAGAAATGTCGGTTAATCCAATTTATTTTGTTTTCTACTTAGTGACAAACTTCCAGACCTTCTAGAAATTTAAAAAGATCGACAAATTTAATTTTCTCCATTAGTTTACAGGGAAATTCAGTCTAAATGCTATCTTGGCCGTTGAGTGAAATATATTGGATGTTTATATTCATGGACTATAATAATAGATAACGTTTTTATCTTCTAAACGAAGACTCAAAGACGTTTTGACACAGTGCTGACGTTAAGGGAATGTGATTATTTTCCAAATATCGTAACAATATTTAATATAGTTTGTTGAAATAGTAAGAAGCCTCAAATCTAGGGAGGTATTTTAATGTTTATCAATACTTAATAAGTCTGAAAACAATGTGCCTTTATATCTATAAGATTTTAATATCATTAGCATCAAACTCTAAGAATAGCTAAAAATACATTTTTCTTATTTGTCTGCCATATTTATTTTTCTTCATGTAAATGGGTCTTTTAAATGCCTCTATAATTTGAACAAGCAAGAATAATTATACTACCCTATAAATAATTGTGAAATTAAGCTAAGAGCCCACTTATTGACGCCCATAATGCGTCATAATTTGACTTCCCTATAATTTTCTAAAAAGGTGTAACTCAGGGCTTTAAAGTGTATGTATCGGACTTCTACTGGTACAGCGATAGAATAATGAAAATGATGATAGATACTCATTGTAGGGTGTATCGTCTCAGCTCCACGATTTTCATAATTGTAATAAAAAGTATTTAGATGATGATAATGATGATAGAATGGTTGTTGCAAATCTATCATCATCATCTCAATACCTCCAGGTATGATTATTAAAAATCCATGTACGAGTATGTGTGTGTATAAAGGTATGTTGTCTTTCTTGGCTATCGGTCTCATTTTAACAATTTCTGCCCTTAAATATTCTCTAAACAAATCTATCACTGGGCAAAATATGTTCGATCACTACTATTTTAGAATATTCAACTGAAAGTTTTACTATCACATCCAACACTGTATTTTGTTGCTACGTAACTAGCTGCACAATTTATTCAAAATAAATGCTACTTTAAGTAGACTTTACGCAGCATAGTCCGAATGCCAAAAACGCAGCAAATTGCAGACAAACGAAACGCGTGTTAAACTATTTAAAATATTTTCGGTGACGGGGACACAGCGTTAAATAAAACCGAAATGTCGGAGTAGGCCGCCGCTGCACTACGATTAGTTTACTTTAACTTTAAATGCCTTGACGTAATCCTGGGACAAAGGCCTGCGATCCCACAAAGGGTGCACAGCTATTAGTTATTTGCCGACAAAAGGCGTTTGCGGAGGCGTGAGAAGTACACAGACTCGGAACTATCATCTCGACTATCACTCAAACGACCTGCTGAATATTATGGTATGGGATATGAACAATCTCGGCCGGAATGTCCGTCATTATCTTCTTTAGTGGATAACTTCGCGTATATGTGCCCCGTTGTGTGTTGCGAGGAAATAAAGAGAGAGTTTATACGTTACACGAATAAAGGATGAAGTGATACTCCCTTTATTAGTTTTATGCACAGTTAATATTGCGTATAACGGCTGGGAATAAAACTAATAAAAGAAGTACCAAACTTTCAGACTGTTAAGTGATTCGAATGCATAGAATAATATTTATATGCATTCGTGTTTTAATGGTTGGTCGATGAGAAATTATAAGAGTGGGTGCATGTTGCGAGGATCATTCTATTAATTCAAACAAGAAAAATAATTGAGTTAGACCAAATCTATAACTTAGAATAGCACATGATAATAAAAATACACATAGCTATTGGATTTTACGCAGTATTATATAAGTAACGAAGCTACAATTGCTTAACTAACTGTTTCAATTGTTAACAATAAAAAGCCGGTAGTAGGTTAGGCTGACAATTAGGATCCACAAATAGAAAGTGCTGTTTCATTCCTGTTATTTTTTTGCCATAAACATTATGAATGCTTTGCGGAGCGTAGCCGATTGACCGAAAAACCTCCAATGATTGTAACATTGTGTTTTCTATAGGTGCTACGGATAGTTACGTAGCTCATCTTTTTTAAAAAAGTAATTGCATATATCTATAATCTTCTCATCTTGTTAAATGGTGAAGGAAAACATAGTGAAACTATATACATGTCTATGAGGTTACCTTAATGTACTCGAAGATGTCAGGTCTGCCAACCCGCACTTAACCTGCGTAGTAGACTACGGTGTAACCCTTTTCATGGTGAAGAGAATTTCGTGCCCATCAATTGGACGGTTTAAAAATAGCCCTGATATTATTATGCTATTTGCCTTTTTCAGCTACTTTTCATTATAATGCACCAAAGTCCTTTTTTGGCGATTAGGAGAAGCCTTATTTTATATAAAATTCATGATTTAATATACATTGACATACGTTTCTGCGGTAGCGACCATCCCTTAATTCAATTAGAAGGCAATATCTGCGATGGTTTGCGAGGGGACGCACCCTACGGCTCGACGGTCGACCAGATGGCCGCGCGACGTGAAGTATGTTCTGAGGGGTGAATCGTACCTTGAAACTGGCTCATTTCTGACGCTTTACTTTGATTGAGCTGTTTGTAATTACTTACTTAGAAATATAAATGTATGATCGTGTTTAATGTTATGCTCGTAGAGGTACGAACTGTCTTTTGAACTATTAATGCACAAGGCTTGTATTACATCTTTCGATTTTCTATTTTAATTGGTCTGTTTTAAGCTTAGTACCTAAACATAATAAAACTCTATGGTAGCATCTAAATGGGCGCACATGAGCTACATAAACAGCCACAAACACTTAGACCTTAAACTAGAAGCGACTGTAAAAGTAGCTGCAGACCGTGATGCGTTTTGTTATCATTAGACGACACAAACTGCTAGGATAAAAATGTTTAAATCTTTACAAAACTATGTAATCCTGCACTGAACGTAAATCCTATAACACTGGATATTCTACAAACATTATATCAATCGTTTGATTGAATTTCCAGTGTTGATGTGCTGAAGAACATCTAGATTTGTAACGACTATTAATGGATCACCGATCACACAAGTTTTATCTCTGTGTTGAACCCACAACATAGGCACCAAGTGCAAAATGATGAGGCGCAAAACGATATAAAGAAGACGTAAATAAAACTAATTATATCATAATATTTACATGTGTGTTAAGGAACAATCATAACCAATGACGCATCCCACCACGTTCTGAGAAGTCGCCGCCGTCGCTTCGCTGTTTCGCAAAGACCTCCGAGCATCGGGCGCTACCGAGAATTATCTTACCGTGGGGACTGATTATGATTCATCGATTGCACACCACGTAGCAAAAATCATGACGTTGATGACATGACATGTCAAACAAATTGTCAATGTAGGTTGACAGTTACGTATCTGTCATACGTTTTATTAGTGCTTTGCCAATTTGTATTAGCAAATTAACTTTGATAAAATTGTTTATTTTTATTTTAGATTAAGCAAAACTGTATTATTGTGACTATGCGGCGTGTGTAAAACAATAAAAGCATTTTTCTTTCTTTCTTTCTATATTGTTCGATTTAAATCAATATAATTAATGTCGTCACTTTACGTTCTCACATCGAACTATCGTCACGTCTCGTAATTATAATTAATTGTATAATTATCTTTAATTAAATTCTAAGTACAATTATTAGTTTTGGTTTTATTTTGCATCCTCAACGGCAGCCTGACGTAATTGGCGCAGTCGGTAGGATGCTCGCGGCGCGCTTCGCATAGAAGATTTCCGTAAATCGCGTTGAAGATCTCCGTAACATCCGCGTGAAGCCCCGTCGAGGCTCGTCTAGCCGCATCAAAGAGCATTCGAATCTACACGTCGTGCTGCTACGAGGTATCCAGACATCGATAACGCATTCTCGAAATATGCACAGGCGTATTTACTGAGAGATGCCACAGCCATTTGCGTAGTTCAGGCTCTATTATCGTTCTCTTCTCATCACGGTATGGCTTTAAGATACATTACAGATAATGGCCCCGAATTCACAAACCAGCTATTTTTAGAGTTCACTAGGTTACACAAGATTCACCACCATAAAACGTGTCCCAATACACCCAATGAAAATGGAATGATAGAACGCTTCCATAACACTTTACTTGAACATTTGCGTATCTTAAAATTAGAACATCGAAATGAATCTGTTACCAACCTCATGACATACCCTCCTGACGTCCATGGTGCTATTTTAAGGACCTTCCTTCATTTGAGGTTACGGCCCAGCAATAAAGTCAGTTTCATCTTCTAATGACCCACGGTCCTTTTAAAAGGACCACGATAAAAATCACGTCTTGTAGTTTGATTTTGGCGCTATATAACCAGACAAAGTTTCTGAACGAAAATTAGATACTTTTAGTTTGTCTATGGACAAGCAATAGTGTCAACCGAAAAAAAAACTGTCTTTTTTGACGTAAGCGAAAACACGATGGCAGCTGCGCGTCGACGAGGTAAGTAAATCTAAAATTTTCTGTGTCATCTTTGGATTTCTTTCTATTGTTTTTATTGCAAATTGTTTGATAAATGTTAAACTCGACAAATGTGTAAAAATTTCTATTTGGGATAAGAAATTGTTCCCATAACCTTTGCAGAATTTTTGAAGGCCTTTAAAAAGGCCTCTTGGTTGAAGTTTAAGAATTACATTTTATTTTTGTGAACCCAGGCTAGGCTGTTTTTGGTATTGGTAATTTAAACCAAATAGATCTGATCTCAACCGTGTTAGTGATATAAGAATAAAAGAAAATAATCAATTTGTGTGATTTCATTTATGCCAATATTGCACCGGGTGTTCTATGTATTATTTCATGATTTCTTTAAAGTAAGTAAGTACCGTTTACACGCCAAAAGGGCCGATTCGATTTTTATGAAATTTCACAGAGACATAGATATAACTATGATAATAGACGAAAGCTACTTTTTAGCATGGGAAATATCTAATTTCTATGGGGCACTTAACCAAAGCGCGGATGAAACCACGTGGCCGCCCGCTAGCACTAAATAAAAAGACTATTTCATTATTTTTTCTTAATATAGCTATAATAGCTTACAATAGTTCGATCCATAGCTTCACAAAATGCCGTCCAATAGATATAATAACTGGTCATTTAGATCCGCGAGATCCTTTAGACATGAATATAAGGGAGCACCTATTACAAGAATATATTCAAAGCCATCAAAAGCGAATGTTAAAAGTGTATGAAATTATTAATGAAACTGCTCTTTGCCACCGTACTGAAATAACTGAGAACATTAATAAGAACCGCGAACCTGAGCAAACTTATACACCTGACCAACGAGTCCATGTTAGGAATCCTTTGGCCAATAGACAGAAGCTAGCAGCTCGATATACTCACGACACAGTATTAGCAGACTTGCCTATACATATCTATACAAAAAGAAAGAGAGGGCACGTACCTAAATCGTGATTAAAACGGGTACCTAGTGCTCGTTTGTTGCAGGATGAAGCCAGTCCTACTCATAATGATGCTGGCTCAAGGCCTGAAGCTGGTCCAAGCGGACGAGATAACACTTGAAAGCCTAAAAGACGGACCGGGTATTCTTCCTTTCAATCTAGGGCCCACTAGAATTATTACACACTTCCTTTCCTTTGTTCAAATTATAAATTTAGATAATGTACGAAATAGGTTAGAATCTGTTCGAGAAAAGTTAAGCGATCTAATACCACAATTAAATAATAAAACATCGTCACTTTATGCCCCACATGTAAAATATCTAGAAACTAAATTAAATTTTATGTCAGAACAATTAGAAACTTTTGAAGCGCGACATTTAAAAAGAGGTCTCGTAGAAGGTCTTGGTTCCGTGATTAAAAGTATCTCCGGAAATTTAGACTATACTGATGCACTAAAGTACGACAATGCTATTGCAATTTTAGAGAGAAATAAACATAATCTAGCTATTGAACTTAATCATCAGATAAGTTTGAGCAAGCAGTGGGCCTCTCATAGTTCAAATGTTACCGATAGGATCGTAGAAAATCAGGTCAAAATAGAAAAGATTATTAACACTATCTTAGATAGTAACATAAGAAAAGAAAATGATGCGATTAAGTACTGTTACGAGCTGGGGTTCGACGATAAATTATAACTCACTATGCCACTTAAACTGAACTTTATTTATACACAAACACTACACACACTTATTTACACAACCAGTAAAAACACACTTATTTCACACTTTTCCACTTCACTAATAAGAACAACACTAAACACTTCCGAATTACTTCTCCTTCGCTTGATGTTGATCGCTTTCCGTATTCAATTAAACTGTCCGTTCCGTTCGCTCGCCCTCTATTTATACTGGCCGGATAACATCACTAGACTTTTCGAGACGACTCACGAAATTTCTGGAAACGTGTAACGTGTTTCTAGATGTCGCGTAGATGTTCTATTTACACCAACGCCATCTATTAGAGGATAGATGAAACAGCCTTAAACAACCGATACATCTAATCTCATGTAGTTCTCCCATTCACTGATAGATGGCGTTATTTTCAATTCGTAACACGGCCTCCCTCTTAAACGTGTTCGTCTCGAACATCGTTGGACCCATAGTAACGAGCCAACCGGTCCACATGAACTATCTTCGGTGCACCTCGCGACCCCTTCTGGATTCGATAGGTAACGTCGTTCATCCTGGTAATTATGCGATATGGCCCGTCCCATCTGGCTTGTAACTTAGGCGATTTTCCTTTGCTTCGTACTGGGTTATGAAGCCACACCAATGATCCCTCATCGAAGCCTTTGTTATTTGCCTTCCGGTCGTAGCGAGTCTTCATCTTCTCAGACATCTGTTGTCCAGATTCCCTGATGTGCTTGTATACGTCGTTCATCCTGTTGCGTAGCTCGGTTGCGTAATCCGTTATATTGCGTGGAGACTCTTGTGGAATACCGGTGATAAGGTCTGCAGGTAAACGGAATTCTCTACCGAAATTGGCAAAAGCTGGTGTTATTCCTGTAGTTTCGTGGACCGCACTGCGATATGACAGGAGAAATGGTTTAATGTGCTTGTCCCAATCTCTTTGTTTGCTCTCCATGACCTTCGCCAGGTACCTTTCCAGTGATTGGTTAAACCGTTCAACCATGCCATCTGATTGCGGATGATAAGCAGTGGTCCTGGTTTTATGCGCACCCATTACGCGACAAGTCTCCTTGAACACCTCAGATTCAAAGTTCCGGCCTTGATCGCTGTGGATTTCCAAGGGTACCCCGAATCGACAAAAGACTTCATGCACCAGCTTGTCGGCCACTGTGATAGCTTCTTGATTTGGGATTGCAAACACTTCAGGCCACTTCGTGAAGTAATCCATCACTACCAAGAAGTATTTGTTTCCATCCTGGCTCTCGGGAAACGGCCCAGCGACATCCAAGGCTATGCGCTCCCATGGGGCTCCCACATTGTACACCTTTAACGCACCTCTGCTTCGAGTATGTGGCCCCTTGACAGCCGCACAACTTGTGCATTTGCGGCACCAATCCTCGACGTCATCGGAGCCAATAAAACCGCTCCCGGATCTTAGTAAGGGTCTTCTTAACTCCCATGTGACCTCCCGAAGCACCATTGTGATAGAGCTGCAAGACTTGCGGCACCTTAGTTTTGGGCACTACCATTTGCAAATGGCACTGGTTACCGCGAGCGTTTTCCCATTTGCGGCACAGAACTCCATCCTGGACGACCAAGCTTTCCCACTGTGCCCAATAACTCTTGGTGATAGGGCTCATTGCTGCGATATCACTCCATTTGGGCCTAGGAGCGCCTGATTTCTTCCATTCAAGAATCGGCTGTACATCCTTGTCATCTTGCTGAGCACTCTGCAATGCTTCTCTCCATTCGTCGCTTAGATCCGTCTTTAACATCCTCACTAGCGCTGCCTGCTTTGCTTCCTGTCGGCTACAGTGCTTGCACTGGTCGGGACACGGCCTACGCGATAGGGCATCTGCGTTACCATGGGACTTGCCGCAGCGATGTTGTATTACAAAATCAAACTCTTGCAGTAGTTCAATCCATCTAGCTACTTGTCCTTCTGGGTCCTTAAATTGAAGTAGCCATTTCAGCGCTGCATGGTCGGTTCGCAGGTGGAATTTACGGCCCAACAAGTATTTGTTGAAATGTTGCAACGTCTTTACTACAGCCAAGAGTTCCCGCCTGGTGACGCAGTAGTTTCTTTCGGGTTTGGATAAGGTCTTGCTGAAGTATGCTATAACAACTTCTTGATCACCCTTCCTTTGTGACAGCACGCCGCCAATTCCGGTGTTACTGGCATCTGTGTCAACTACGAATTCATGCTCATTGTCAGGGTAGCCTAGAATAGGTGCAGTACACAGATGTTCCTTGAGCTTCTGGAATGCAACGTCACAGCTCTCATTCCAACAGAACTGTACTCTGTCTTCGGTGAGCTTATGAAGAGGTCGAGCAATGTCAGCAAAGTTCTTCACAAACCGTCGGTAGTAGGAGCATAATCCGAGGAATGCTCTGACCTGCGTTTTGTTCTCTGGAACTGGCCATTCCTTCACGGCAATGATCTTTTCCGGGTCAGTTTGAATACCGTTCTCCGAGACCACATGTCCTAGAAAGTTCACTTGCCGTCTGAATAACGCGCATTTCTTCGGACTCAGCTTCAAATTAGCTCCTCGTATCTTTGACAGCACTTGTTCCAAGTTTCGAAGGTGATCCTGGAAGGTGCGCCCCACGATGATGATGTCATCCAAGTAGACCAGGCAGGCGTCTCCAATCAGTCCCATAAGCACTCGCTCCATCAGTCTCTCAAAAGTAGCCGGAGCGTTGCACAATCCAAAGGGCATGACGTTAAATTGCCATAATCCTTTGCCTGTGGAGAATGCCGTCTTCTCCTTGTCTCGAGGATCTATTTCCACCTGCCAGTAGCCACTTTTTAGGTCTAAGGTAGAAAACCACTTCATCCCCGTCAGCGTATCCAGTGTGTCATCGATCCTTGGCAGCGGGTAGCTGTCCTTCTTTGTGATGTCGTTTAATCGGCGGTAGTCTACACAGAAGCGCATGCTGCCATCTTTCTTCTTAACTAGCACCACCGGCGAACACCACGGGCTGGATGAAGGCTCGATTACGCCTTCCTTCACCATACCGTCGATCATAGCTTCCACTTCACGTTCCCGTGCCACTGGCACACGTCTTGGTCGCTGGCGAATTGGAGTTTCACTTCCCGTGTTTATTTTGTGCTGGACTAGTGCTGTCTTCCCTATGTCGGCATCACTGATCGAGAAAATATCGGCGAACCGGTTCAACATCTTCTTAGCCTTGGTCTTCTCTTCTTCTGACAGGGTACTTTGGCAGTCCTCCAAAAGTGAAGACACGTCGAATCGTGCAGCCTGAACCTTGGCGCTGGTAGGTTGCTCCTGACATCTACGCATCCAAGCCGCTCCTTCATAGGTGCCCAATTCCGTCCCTTTCTTGAGCAACACTTCCTTGTCACTTGCATTTAGTGCGCGTACTGATGAAACTTTGGTACCCCTTACCAAGGTTCGTGCAATCTTCCACGATGCCTCTTTCTCTAGGCCTTCGATAAGTACGCAGCGGTTCCCTCGACCAGAACTCCCGGGTAAACAAACCGGTACAACCGTTTCCGACCGCGGTTGAAGCGTGACATTCTTCAGGCAGTACACTTTTCCTGAAGTTGCACCTTCCATGAAGACTTCTTCCGAGCCACATTTCAACACTCCCTGGTTAACATCGATCTCGCAGCGATACTCCCGCATGAAGTCTAGGCCCAGGATGCAGTCGTCCACTATATCGGCCACGATGACTTTGTGACGGTAAACTTTGTTGCCTAGCTTCAGATCCACCTCCATTTCACCTCGGACTGTTATGTGCTGACCGGTAGCTGTTCTCAGATTCACACATTCATTGTTCCTGAAGCAGCCCCGAAGAACCCGTCTTGCCAGATGGAAACCGACGACTGTCCGAGAAGCACCCGTGTCTAATGTCAGCTTGCATGGTGTTCTGTTAATTTCGCCTTCGATGATCAGGCTGTTCCCGTCACATGATTGCGAGATCGAGATACTTGGGGCTCTTCCATTACCAGCCAGCACCCACCCCGCAGTCCTGGCCTCTACTCGTTTCCCTGCTCTCGCTGCCTGGAAGGCACATCAGGCGACCCTGTTGGTGGAGACAGGGTGTCACCAGGCTGCCTACGCTTTGGGCAGCTCAAGCGGATATGGCCTCTTTCTCCGCAGTTGTAGCACCGAGGTGACGACACAACTTCCCTGATGCGGTGACCTCGGTCGTCGCGTCGCACTGCTTCCACCTCCAGAGCGTGGGCTAAGGCGTCTTTGAGGTCCTTGAAGTGCCCAAGCCTCACTGCTGCTCTTACCTCCAGGTCCCGGATCCCATCCGTAAACGCCTGTACGAGGTTCCCATCAATAAGCGCAGGCGACGACTGGTATGCCTTCCTGACCAGCTTTTCCACCTCCAGAGCCCACTGCTGCAGAGTTTCTCCGGTGCGCTGTGTCCTGTCCTTCAGCTGAGCACGATACACATGTTCAAGGTGCGCGTCACCGTATCTTGCCTCCAGCGCCTCCAGGAGCTTTTCGTAGGTGACGTCTTGCCCGAGTGCCTCCAACACTGTCAAGGCCCTATCACGAAGGCCCAAGGTAAGGGCGGTTAAGGCCTGTTCTTTGGTCCACCCATTCGATCGCATCACAGCCTCAAACTGGATCTTGTATGCAGACCATGATGACGAGCCATCAAATGGTGGAACCTTTAACCCACGGGGCGAGGGCGCTACAGCCGCTGATGTCACTTCCAGCCCACGCAATTTCTTCTCCACTTCAGCAACACAGGTCTCGTGGTGGTCATGTACGCGCTTCTCAATGTCGCTGATACGGGCCTCGTGCTGCTGGAGTTCCTCCTTGACCGCCTTCAAGTCCTTCCCCACTGCGGCGCTGAGGTCCTTCATGAGCACCACCTGCTCCTCTAGGCGGCGCGCGTGCTCCTCCTTGTCGCGTTGGAGCTGTTCTTCTAGGCGGCGCGCGTGCTCCTCTTGACGGCGAGCCTGCTCCTCCTTGTCGCGCTGTAGCTGTTCCTCCAGGCGGCGCGCGTGCTCCTCTTGACGGCGAGCCTGCTCCTCCTGACGGCGCGCGTGCTCCTCTTGACGGCGAGCTTGCTCCTCCTGACGGCGAGCCTGCTCCTCCTGACGGCGGGCCTGCTCCTGCATGAACGCCATCAGAGCCGCGATGTCGGGCACCGTCACGGAGTGTGTAGCGCTTGCAGGCTCCACTGCAGCCGCGGAGTCGCCTGGTCCACCAGGCGATGGAGAAGGAACGTCTCCGAAGCGTCTCTGGTCCAGGTCTTGCTGGCGCTGGTTCCTGGTACGCACACCTTCAGTTTCTTCCTTCGGCATAACCGGCATAATTTATCCCACTTCTGACACCAATTTGTTCGACGATAAATTATAACTCACTATGCCACTTAAACTGAACTTTATTTATACACAAACACTACACACACTTATTTACACAACCAGTAAAAACACACTTATTTCACACTTTTCCACTTCACTAATAAGAACAACACTAAACACTTCCGAATTACTTCTCCTTCGCTTGATGTTGATCGCTTTCCGTATTCAATTGAACTGTCCGTTCCGTTCGCTTGCCCTCTATTTATACTGGCCGGATAACATCACTAGACTTTTCGAGACGACTCACGAAATTTCTGGAAACGTGTAACGTGTTTCTAGATGTCGCGTAGATGTTCTATTTACACCAACGCCATCTATTAGAGGATAGATGAAACAGCCTTAAACAACCGATACATCTAATCTCATGTAGTTCTCCCATTCACTGATAGATGGCGTTATTTTCAATTCGTAACAGTACTTTCATTTGGCTCAGCTACTTGTGATATTAGGGGATGATATAGACAACTTGTCCCAGGAATTAGCAAAATTACTAAACCTATTGGCATTGATAAGGGCTAAAAGTATTCACTATTCCGCTCTTAATTTTGATACGTTTAAAGTAATTATAGATAGATTAGAGGATTTATATAGTACAGAAGTAATCTTAGATATTAGTTTTAGAGAATATTTTGACTTATTTAGATTAGGATACTATTATAAGAATAATGATATAATCTTGGTAATTAAATTTCCAATCGTCAGTCCTACTAACTATATACTTTACGAATTATCCTTGGCTCCAAATCGTGATAGTAAAATTATGATCCCAACCTATCCATATGTAGCAATCCACGAGAAAGGTCTTCTGTACATAGAGACAGAATGCCCAAAGTATAGTCACAATCATATTTGCGAGGACAACTTAAGCCGACACTACGGAGGACAAACGGCCTGCATTCAACATCTTATACTCCAGCAACGTATCCACGAAACCTGTCGATTTACGTCAGTAATCTTATCTTCTGAAGCCATGCAACAGTTGGACGATCGCCACTACATTCTGAGCTTTCCCAACCAAACGAAAGTTCGCTTGACCTGTTCTGAAGACCAATATAGAATACTGCAAGGAAGCTACCTAGCCGTAATACCGAAAGGTTGCGCTTTACAAACTTCAACGTTCATCATCACTAACCACCACGATCAAGTTAAAGGACAACTATTGAACATTTTAAACATTGAATTCAGTAATGAATATCGTTGCAAAACAGCAGTGAAGAAAGTCTTAAAGCTGAAGAGCATAGATTTGAGTCACCTACACTCAACTAATTCTAGAATTGCACTACAAGAACCAGTGACTTTGGAATCGTCAAACATGGATGCTAATCGTCAAACATGATTATATCACACGACTATACCTATCTACGTGATCTTCGGTGCATCAGTACTCATTATCATCGCCATTCTAATTCGTCGTAAATGTATGCATCTCCAGAAGGCCAGTTATGATACCGACCAGAAAGCAGAAGAGGTAATCAGCTCGCAAGAAATTCATGATAGCCACGTCAGAGAGCCAATGTCACTATCCGCACTATTTTCGACGAAAGTCTCCAAATAGTTGCTGTTATTAATGTTGTATTCAACCTCTACAAAAAATTTATATTGTAGATGTTTGCGTTTAGGTCCGGAATATGTGCTATGGCTAGGGTTAATAATGATAACTTGAATGGAGCTAGTGACTTATATCGTCATAATTCTTTAAAATACCTGTAAATAATCTGTTTTCACTAGTCAGGATAATAAAATATTATCGGAATATTGCTTGTAGTTTAGTTTTCCTCGAAAGATTAGGGCACCGGTTTATGATAGGTTACAAGGCGCAATTGTAGGCGTCTATGTAGGCGGTGAGCTACTTACTAAGGTGGCTTATTATTAATCAATAATCGTTGTAGTGTTTGTGTCTATGCAATAGATACATTACACTGTCTCATGTACACCAGTAGCGTCACTTGACGCCTGTCACTAGTAGTATATCTGTATAGTCTGTGGCTGTCACTGTCACTAAGGACAGTCAGTCGGTTGATAGGCGCGGTGCGCGCTAGACGTGCCCTCGGATCTGTGTGTAGTGGTGAGCCAGTGTTACATCGATTCGTGTAGTGGTTATATTTGCTGTGATAGCAAATACTACAAATGGCGACGAGGATAAATACAGGTCAGTGAAACAAATACAATATTTTAAAAAAAGGAAGGAAAGTACGACTATTTTTGAGTTTTATGCACAAGGTATACGCTGCTTAGATGTCGGTTTAGCACATTACGTTACGTTTAATTTAAATTCATAATAGCTTTATAGTGAAATTTACCTGTGTTACGATAGAGGGCGTTGTTAACGCAAAATAATTCCTAATGAGTTATTTGATTTAGTACCGCTAAATTGTCAAAGGTAGTATCAATTGTCAAATAACTAAATAAACAAAGCCATTGTTTATTTAAATACCTTACTTGACTTTTACAAAATTAATATAGTGAAATAATGCATGTAATTATTAGTGTAGGTACTTGTTATGCCTACTTGTTTACTTCATGAGGTTGGAACGGGCGTTTACTGTGAACCGTTTGACCTCTACAGTGTCGTACTACAAGATATCACGAATATGCTTCGTTTCAATAGCTAAAGAAGAAAAAAAAATATGTGGGTAGGACTGAACGATTTAATTATGACTTTTGCATTTTATGTTAGCATATGGTTGTCTGAATACAACTATGATCTAGCTACAGCGTAAATATCGAAGGATCAGAGGTTCCGGGTTCGATACTCGGGTTAAAAAGAAAGAGATTGTTTTTATTTCTTTTTTAGTAAATCATGTGAGGGTAACTTGCAATCGCGAACCTTGTGAACATATGCTTGCCTACCTAGGATGTCAAATAAATGTTCCGGTCTCGCGTACAGCCGTTTATGGACATAGTATGTAATATAAACCAAACTGAGCGTACAGTCTAAATTGCATTAATCCAATAAAAGCAAGTAAGTTTGAGTCAAACGTACTAGTCATTCTTCTAGTATAGTTGTAATATTGGTTTTAGAACCAACACTCAGCTTCGGCTGGGGTTTCAGCTAAACATAGAACAATAAACCCGGTCTAGAAAGTTATTTGACTAACCGAATCGTACGTACTATGTTCATAGAGTGTAAGCTTGTACTAAACTGCTATGATTGGCTTTTCATTTCTTAAATAGGCGTGTGTGACTTTGCCCTTTAGATATGTAACCAGAGGGACAATTCTCGTATTTTATATAACACTAGATGGGCCCGCGGTTGCACCCGCGTTGTTTGGGGCTGCTGCTCCGCTCCCGCGGCTCGTGGCGTGGTTTTGTGTGGCCTGTGGCCTTCGTCGGTAGATAGGCTGTCTGACGCTAGAGGAGTTTTTGGAATCGGTCTAGGGGCTCCCGGGATTGGCGCGTTCGGCCAAACAAGCAGACAGACAAACCCTTCGGCTTTATATATTGGTAAAAGATGAAACTATGATTTGAACGGTATGAGTATTCTGCTAATTCTTAGAGTAAGGAAAGTACATGGAAACTACATTAAAATAGCAGCCTTACAGAACGGAATTATTTACTTCACTATGACTTATGAAGTCTTTCTAGTGTTAGAGTAGGATACGTATACAAATGGCGTTTCGAATATTCGTGGGTTATTACTAATTTTAATTTGACTAATGATGGGCTTACTCGTGGTCTATATCGAATAAATTTATTTATTTATTTAATCACACATGACAGAATCTAGTACATTTGTGGCAAACATATATAAGCAATAGAATTATAAACTGAACTAGGTTCCTAATTACGCGTATACATCATGATCTGTAAAAATAACAGAGTGAAAAATTAAAATAATAAAAAGAAAGAAATAAACTTATTGTGTAACGTTCGTTACGTTTATGTAACTACAAGTGTTAGTAGTCATTACTCATGAGACATAAAATGTTGAACATCGTTCTTAAAAGTTAATTTACTGTTCTGTGTTCAGGTAGTAAGTCATTATACAGGGTGTTTGGAAGTTCGATGCAAAGCCGTAAATCGGAGCTAGTATAGACTATGTAGAACCATTTGAACCATACTTGTCTTAAGCGAAGTGTGACCATTTATTTTTAGCTAATTTTAATGAATTTGATGACAAAACACAAAATTTTGAAGTTAGTTTGATATAATGGTCAGTTCGAAAGACAAAAATAATATTTTTTCTATTATTTTATTGAAGTAATGTGTAAGCAATCTAATGAATCATGATTGAGGCATCTGAGTCATGAGACAATTTTTTTACAAACATTTATAATGAATATTTATTTTAAAAATTTAAGAAAGATGTTTTTTGAAGGTTTAAAAAAATAACACGGATGGTGCTTCTTTTTTCAAACATTTTTAAAAACATGCTTGGTTATTGTTCTCTCTTTTAAGGTATCAACTACACGGAAAGCTTAAAAATTGTTAAAATTAGGACTTACAAACCAAGTTGAGGAAGAAATTTAAAATGTATAAGCGGAATAAATAAAACGAAGATTTAATTAAAATTATGTATTATTCATTTTTAAAATGTTCGCCGCGGTTCCTAACACATGCACGGGCCCGTCTTCTCACTTCAGTAGTTGTTATTTTTAACTTCATCTCTAGTTTCATTGTTTCAAATGGTGAATTAATTCTGTTAATCAATTCTTCTCTTGTGTTGATTTCCACATTTGTAAGATTAATTCTTTGGTCTGACCCCACACGAAACAGTCAAGCGGAGCCAGGTTTGGTGATCGGGCCGGCCAATGTATAGGCCCATCTCTGCCGATCCAGCTTTTAGGGAAGCAACCATTTAAATGCTCCCGTACATTTAATGTCCAATGCGCTGGGCAACCATCTTGTTGAAAGATTATTTCTCAGTCTGTAGTAAATATCGGAGCGCAAGATTCCTCTGTAAGCTCTGGGAGATCATTTTATAGAAATACCAAATAGTTGTTGCCATTTAAATTATCTGGCAAGAAATAAGGCCCAATCAATGTTCTGCCAATTACTCCGGCCCAGACGTTGACCGAGAATTTTTGTTGAAAGGTCTGCTGTTTTTTCCAATGTGGATTATGCTGTTTTTCAGCCCATTTATGAACGTTATGGAAATTAGTTATTCCTTAAAATTCATCTGTCCACAAAATCGACTTTAGGAACCACACATCTTCAATTTCTTAGTTGAGAAGAAAACGACAAAACTGAATTCTTCTCTGAGGATCTCCCCTTCAAGGCCTTGAACACCCGTGCCATAAAACGGGTACTTATTGTTTTGGTGCATGGTATTCCACTCTTTCCAATGGGAAATGTTTAAATTTCAAGCTACTTTTCTGGTGCTGAAGCTGATCCACATATGGATCAGCTTGAAATGCCGCCAAGATATCGCCCTCATTGTTGGTACCATGTCTACCAGGATTGACTCCATGTTCAACGAGGTGCATCCCATCTTCAGCAAGCCGATGAAACGTGTCGTAAAACACTCTCACATTCGGTACTCTTCGATTGGGATAGCGTTCTTAGTACATCCGTCGTGCTAAAGATCCATTGCCGTCTGCTCTGCCATACATAAAAATGATATCGGCATATTCCTCGTTCGAGAAAGTAGCCATAGTTACTTCTCAGTCACAAATACAGCGTATACACCACTAAACACTAAAACTAAACTACACGAGCACTGAATGTCCAAATTAAACTCAAAAGTCCAAAATGAACAGGTACAGGAGCGCAAAGCTAGGTAGATTACTACTGGACATGGTAACAATCGTTACAAATTAACAAATGCATAGTCTAAGCCATATTGTCACAAGCGTAGTTGTCACTCAACTAAGTGTCACCCATTTCCAACATTAAAAGTATTTTTAAAGCATGAAACTCGTTCGGTAGAGTTTTTAAATTTCTCCCTCAATTTGGTTTGTAAGTCTTAATTTCATCAATTTTTAAGCTATCCGTGTAGTTGATACCTAAAAAGAGAGAACAATAACCGGGAATGATTTTAGAAATGTTTAAACAAAGAAAGCACCATCCGTGTATTTTTTTTTAACCCTTCAAAAACCAGCTTTCTTAAATTTTTTAAATGAATCTTCACTATAAATGTTTGTAAAAAAATTGTCTGATGACTCAGATGCCTTAATCATGATTCAATAGATTGCTTACACATTACTTCAATAAAATAATAGAAAAAATATTATTTTTGTCTTTTAAACTGACCATTATATCCAACTAACGGCAGAATTTTGTATTTTGTCATCAAATTCATTAAAATTAGCTAAAAAAAAATTGTCACACTTCGCTTAAGACAAGTATGGTTCAAATGGTTCTACATAGTCTAGACTAGCTCCAATTTACGGCTTTGCATCGAACTTCCAAACACCCTGTATAGTCGACACATCCTTGCAATGGGGTTGTAAAATGACGTATTATATACGAATATGGAAGCGTTTTGAATGATCACAAAAAATCTGGTTTGCCAGAATTAATTTCAATAGGATGTTGATAAATCCTCAGATTGAGTTAAAAAATAAAGGTGTGAATCAAACATGAATACCCATAAGTAGATTTGAACGTAGATACAGACACCTGTGTGATTTGATTTGTTAAACCTGTTCAAATTGAGATCTGCATATTGTTGTTTTATGTAACCGAGTCAGGAACACTTGTTACTCTTTCATAAAACGAGGTATTATGATAAGGTATTGCAGTGATGTAGTTGTGGCTTGTGCAGCACAGTGACCCATGGGCTACCTTCTTAAGCGATGGGTGAGCGAGGCTGTGGGTAGAGGCTGATATGTTTAGTGAAGGTATCGATGGAATTATAACGTCACTACGAGTGTCAATACAACCCTTATACCAATGAAGGAATCGAGGTGTATATGATCTAAGTCTCGAGGATGGCGAATTCCACTCGACTATTATAAAATTGGAATTGGTGATTCTAATTATCTTAATATGTATTTAAATTGACATTTTATATTGAATATTTGCTTGTTTAATTAAATTGGTAAGCATCTGCCTAATATCTGTAAGCAGACCCCAGATTGGAACTGGGACAACACTAAGAGAAAGAAGAAGGTAAGTATCTGCCTAGTATTTGTATGTCTAAGTGACTAAACATAGCGTACTATTATATTTGTCTATAACCAACTATTGTAAACCTATGTATAATAAATAAAATATGATTTGATTTTATTTGATTCGACAAACATCCATTAAATTGGAGGTGGTGTTCGGTCGTCCATTAAATTGGAGGAGGTATTCGGTCTTTCATTAAATTGGAGGTGGTCTTTGGTCTTCCATTAAATTGGAAGTGGTCTTCCATTAAATTGGAAGTCGTCTTCCATTAAATTGGAAGTGGTCTTCCATTCAATTGGAAGTGGTCTTCCATTCAATTGGAAGTGGTCTTCCATTCAACTGGAAGTGGTCTTCCATTCAATTGGAAGTGGTCTTCCATTCAATTGAAAGATTTGGAAGTGGTCTTCCATTCAATTGGAAGTGGTCTTCCATTCAATTGGAAGTGGTCTTCCATTAAATTGGAAGTGGTCTTCCATTCAATTGAAAGTGGTCTTCCATTAAATTGAAAGTGGTCTTCCATTAAATTGAAAGTGGTCTTCCATTCAATTGAAAGTGGTCTTCCATTCAATTGAGAGTGGTCTTCCATTCAATTGAAAGTGGTTTTCCATTCAATTGAAAGTGGTCTTCCATTCAATTGAAAGCGGACTCAGGAATTTCATTAAATTGGAATTGGACTTAGGAATTTCATTTAATTGGAATTGGACTAAGGGATTCCAATAAATTGAAATTGTGAATTCCATTTAATTGGAGACAGTAAATCAGTCGGCTTACAGTAGAAAAATGGAAGTGGCCCCTTCGAATTTATCTTGAGGCCGCTGGCATTATCACCCCAGCTAATATGAGAGCTGTGCTGATAGTCTTAAGAAGAAGCGGCTACAAGAAATATTTACCGTTGCCAGGAGCTAGCAGAAAGCTGTAGTGGATGTGAGTATTTCTGGAGTAGCTATTAAGAAACTTTATGGTACCTCTCATCTAAACAAAACACGACTTTTGAACGGCGCGGTTTCCGGCTTATTCGGCAAGATGAAGGAAAACGTTTCGAGAAGTTTCTTGTTGAGCTGAGGAATCGGGCTCGGAAGTGTATGTTCGAAGAACCTGATGACCACATAATGGACCAAATACTGGATAAATCCATGCCATCGGACATAAGTGTTGACAATGGGTGAAGAGATGGCATTGGACAAGGTTATCACTATGGCCAACACCAGAGGGTGTGGATTGCCAACGGAACTGATACGAACAAAAAGACAAAGTAAGGCAAATGAAGTCAATGCAATGAGAAACCGAAGCAGGAATGGTGCCAGGTGGGCGAAACAAGAGAGAAAGTTGAGTGAAGAGTAAAGGACACCGAGGTGTGCAGGTTGTGGCATATCAGCGCATATGTCCCGGGGCCTTCCTTGCCCAGTTAAGCTCAAGGGAGTGAAACGGCTACGGGGAGTGCGGCTGCTACCAAAGAATTTGCAAAACTAAAGAATTCCAACAAAGAACAGAAGCTCGCCCGAAGTCCGGAAGGATAGGGTTACTGTGTCAAGAGACAATGGAGGCGTTTGCTGGGAAATGGGAAGTGCAGTATATATTTACCAGACTCCTACAATGTTATATCTGGCCAGTTGTCCTTTACGGGTGTGAGGCGTGGACCACTAAAGCAGACCTCCGTAAAAAGATCGAGGCTTTTGAAATGTGGACCTATCGTCGTATGCTTCGCATCAGTTGGACTGATAAAGTCACCAATGTTGAAGTTCTGAGGCGTATGTCCAAGGGAACAAAGTTGCTGCACACCATCAAGCAAAGGAAAGTGGCTTATCTAGGTCATGTTCTCAGGCATGAAAGATACAGGCTTTTACAAACCATCATGATGGGCAAGATTGCAGGCAAAAGAAAAGTTGGTAGAAGAAAAATGTCTTGGCTCCGAAACATCAGAGACTGGACTGGCATCAAGTCTGTGGAAGAACTGTTCCAACTTGCAATAAACAGAGAAAAGTTCAAAAAACTGACCGCCGACCTTCAGTAATGTAGATGCACATGAAGAAGAAGAAGTATATATTAGACATGAACGACGACGTAGCTATAAAAGGTGAGATAGAGATATTTTTTTATACATCGGTCGAACCAGCTATGCCACCCTATCGGAGAGTTCCAGTCTCGCTGTAAGAGTAAATGCAACAGTGCAACGAGGGGGAGGAAGATGTGCGGCTTTCTAGAGTATTGGAGGTGCTTAAATAAAACAATGTTTTATTAAATAACAAGATATGTATTCATAAAGCACAGACAACGCACTTTGGGTCGCGAACTGATACCGGAAGGAGTCAGGCCGTTGAAAAAAAATGAACTGGATTTGGAATGCCAAGGACTGGAGAGGAATTACAGAGCTTTTTAGGAAATTAGGAAATAGGGCAAATATAGAAGAATACTGAAGAAGAGATCGGAATTAATGAGAATAAATGAAAAAATAATGCTGTCGGAAATAGACATTGGGATATTGCGACATTAAAGACAAGATGTGGGTAAAAGCAGACGCAAGTCCTGGGCAAGGCAGGCTGGACGTTGAATGGGCGATTAAGAATTGCAAAGGATGCACTCTAGTTAGCTTAGCAAGTTCTCTAAGTACCTATAAATGGACGAGAACTTTGATATTGCTATCGATCTATTGGGCCCGTTGCCAAATAACGATTATTTTCTTGTTGTGTGTATAGTGAAGTTACAACCGCTGTAAAGAAATCAAGATTACAAGAACTATAACGAGTTCGCAAGTCATAAAAATTCTGAGAGAAGTCTTCGGTCGGCTGGGCTGCCCAATATCGGTCACTACTGATGCTGTTCGTCTGATTCGCGGCGGTTCGTTGCGAGGAGTTGAAAGTTTTGTTATGATGGTGATATTTAAATTTAAACACAGTGCGATATTGGCCACAAATGAAGAAAGCATCTAACCAAAGACAGTAAAATGACTCAAGAGAAAAGCAGGGTATGAAAGATACACTAAAATGTTTAATACTGAAGGAAGTACAACGCCACCTTCCATACGGTAACAGGAAAAACGTCAGAAGTATTTTTCAAGAGAATGAAAATCAAAAAACCCAATGTGGAAATATATTAGTAAGACGGGTAAAAAGACTATTAAATCTATTTTAAGAGACAAGACGGATAGTGAGATCGAAGTTGCAAAAAAAAAAGGAAAAGAATACGGAGACCGCAAGAGAAGAGCGGTAAGGCCAAAACAAACAGAAGGAGACAGCATCTATGTATGGTATAGCCTGGGCTGTTTCCGCAACTCAACGTTCTGCCGTGTATTTTGCGTATAAGGTCCAGATATAAGAAATAAGGCAATTACGTATAATTATTTGCCAATGACATAGACATACATTATAATGATAAATCAAAATGTTAAAAGAGAAGAGATGTAGTGTTTGTGTCATGTACACCAGTAGAGGAAGTAGCGTCACTTGACGCCTGTCACTAGTAGTATATCTGTATAGTCTGCTGTTGTCACTGTCACTAAGGACAGTCAGTCGGTTGATACTGTTGATAGGCGCGGTGCGCGCTAGACGTGCCCTCGGATCTGTGTGTAGTGGTGAGCCAGTGTTACATCGATTCGTGTAGTGGTTATATTTGCTGTGATAGCAAATACCACAATTGTTATTCGCAAAATTGTTAAAGGTAACGTCCATGACCTAATTAAAATAGTTTTATAATATTTCTCTGCCGACAAGCCGCGCATTAGTATTAAATCCTGTGCCGCGGGAGTCTTTACAAACATTCAACCTACGGACACAAAGTACACCCACACTAGAACATGTGTCAACTGGGAATACATTAATTGCAATACTCAAAAACAAACATCCGTTCAATTCTACAAAGTTAACGCAATTTACCTTAATCTAAAAATAACAACTACAATTTACTCCGAGGCATCATATTAAAAATAACCTGGCCGGAAATAAGGTAGCTGATAAAAAGTTATATTAAAAATAATGTCAGTTACGAAATTATATTTAAAGTAGATTTAACGTTATAGGCCAATTTTCAACTTAAAAGCCACAGAAGATTTTGTAGGATCAGGTAGGCATAACATTTTATCATAGGTACAGTTCAGTCAGTAAGATCCGTTGCTATGTTTATTAATCAGGGACTAAATAATTTGCGAGTAAGTCTGGTTGCACAAATTATCTAGCATTAGACTGTGATAAACTGAGATTAGTTGACATTATACCGGATTTGGGACCCTTTTTTCTTGTTGCGCGGTGGAAACTCCTTACGAGCCGTCTCGACTCCGCCACTCGATCATATCGTACGATCGAGTTGGGGGCTGGCGGAGAAGGTGCGTGAGGCTCTCCCTTAAAGGCATACTCACTAAAACCACCACGGTATTCACTACGGTCCCGTGTTGTGGCAGGGTCACGCGAATCGCGGATAGCACATACTTTACCGTGACTCCGCCAGGGATTCGGCCCGCCAGCTGACGAGGCCTGGATTTAGGACCCTAGGATTGGAATAAATTGTAAGCCGAATGTTTACTACCCCTGCGAACAGTGATTTGAATTTTAAATACAAAGGGTAAGTTTATTTTTTATTGCAAATTGAAGTAGTGGAACACTTATTTGGTTTTAGTGATGAATGTGAAAGGTGAGGCCAATTTTTTACATAGGCACCTTCCGGATAAAAGTAGATATTTAGGAACTGTTCGTGGAGTTAATTGCTTAGAAAGTATCTACTTCTTATCGTAGGAGCTAATATATCTTCACACATGCCAAAGATAATTTGTACCAAAGTAGCACCTTTTATAGATCGTTTTTCGCATAGGCCTCATTCTTAGTTGGCTGCAGAAATAATTTGTAAAGGAATCAAAAACATGTAAATTTTGTATGGTGGAACCAACGACAAACCAGCCTACTAGAAACATAATGTTTTAATTTCTACAAACTAACAATTCTGTCAAAGCGGTGAGGTATGCGGGGCGAAGGGGGCTACAAAAATGTATTCTTATTGGCTGGTTAAAATTTTTGGTACGTCATAATTCATAACTAGTGTTGGGATTGGTCTTATGTAAGACGTATAAGTCTAACGTGTTGTCAGAAATTGTTCTCCTTACGTCTGCTGTCTAGTAAGCTGGGTTGTCGTTGGGTGAAACTCAACACAATGACGAGCGTGATTGAATCACACCGGCACGTCAAGTATCGCATATTTGCGATCAGATTACGAGTTAAACATAAAATCTAACAAATTATACAGAACTGGAAAATGGAAATATTTCTCGAAGACGAAGTATTTTATTATTTCTAAATAGTATTGTTTAATTTAATTTCTCGCACTAGGAATTAATCCTGTGCCACGTGGCACATTTTTTCTAACATTCAATCAATGGACACAAATCTTAGAAACAACGATTTGTAGCTCACACATAGTCTTGTCGTCTCGTATGAGGGTGGAACCTACAAGACTCGCCGCAGCAATTGGAAATTAACTCGGTGTATTGACTGCTGTCGCCGCTCAGCTGATCGCCATTGCAAGTGCCTAACACATACAAGCACACGTATCTACAGTGCCTGCGCGATACATTCTTATTTTGCACGATTCAACAGTTTATTCTGATTTAGTATCTAAGTAACATTTAATGAAAATAGGTTCTTATATCATCGCACACTGATTGAAATAATTGTAGGTTATTATGTACCTATATTATCTATGATGTAGTTTTAAAATATTTTGCAAATACAGATCAACATATTGTATATAGTCATATTTTTCTTAAGGAAACTCACTGTTTCTTCTCAATTTCTTAATTTCTGCTACTAATATTATTAGTCTTGAAACCCTTACCCCATCATCGCTCTCTTCTTTTCGTCTCTCTTTTATGCCGTTTTATGTATTTTTTTGCTAATAACTATACATCCCAGAGGAATAAGTACGACACTACTCCAGTTTATCTACGTATTTACGATACGATACGTGCTTAAACAACACGCAGCGCACCTTCTCCTCAGTACTGCAGCCACTAACAATTAACATAAATATCGGCGGAGTACGAGCGACCCGTAAAAACTAAACCACCACCTGATTGGTCCACAACCTCCACTATAGCTGCAACTTAGTTTCTTTCCACAACTTCACCTGGCTGAAATCTTTAATAGAGTTCTCTAACTTCATTATACTTTGCCTAGCGACTGAAACTTTCTTCTCGCAGTCGGAATAATGTCCGACTGCAGTTCTCATCCACAGCAAGTTACATTAACTTGCTCAAAAGCTCTGCATCGTGATGTTAAGCTATAATGAATGACTAGAATATATTTGAAACCATACCTCCTTCTTTATTTCCGATGTATTCATGTTTTTTTTTTCATTTAGCGTGAATTACTTCAAACGTTCCATTATCCGCCTATGGGTGCTAAACGATATATATATTACATTGAAGACGTAAGTATAAATACTTAATTATAAAAATGAGTGTAGAGGTAGGTTACGAAAGATTGACGCGTGATGGTGTTTCTTCAATAAAGTACAGGACGACTCAGTACAAGGAGCAAGTATACATGGAGGGAGCATTTCAAAATGAGTAGAAAACGTATATGCATCTCTTTTCTCTTTAATTACAAAACTGCATATGTTCGAGTATGATAGCCATAGAGCTTTTATACAGCCTTGAATGACATATGCCAAGAAAAATGTTATGTCATGTCGATGTTCGTCCAGCTGGAGTGAAAGCCGTGTCGAAATAAATTGCAATTTTAATTGCTACAAAATATTAAAATTGTAGATATGACCACTTCTAAACATTAAAAAATGACCATAGTTTGTAATGCTGTCGGATGTAAAAGCCAAATGGGACTATTGACCGAAAATGGTCAAAAAATATCTTACCACCGGTAAGTCATAATAAGTAAAATTGTAGATATCTGCCGTAATAATTCTACAATGATATTTGTAAAGCTTTTACTTAAAGATAAAGATAATGACCACCGTTGACACATATTTTTATTCCAATAGTCACAATGAAATAAATATAATAGAAATATTTCGATAAAAAATATGAGGATAGTGTTGTAATACAATTGTCAGTTAGAAAACCAGTTTCTGAAAGATTATTTGAATAATTGGTTATTAATTGTGATTTTTTGTAGATTTCCAAAGAATGAAGGTTTGAAACTAAATTGGGTCCGAAATATGAGAAAGGGAGAATGGCAACAGTCTATTTCTTCTAAATTGTGTTCGCTTGATTTTGTGTCTGCTTGTTATCAAGAAGGATTTCAAAGAAAAGTTTTCATTCTTATGCTGTGCCTACTATTTTTACTAACCAGATATCTAATACTGAGGTTTGTACTTCTACTTTATTATTATTAACTTATATTTTTATCAATCAATATATACCAACATTGCAACTGTTGAAATATGCTATAGTAATCATATATACATATATATAGGTATATCATAAACAGATTTGTGTTGTAATTTTTAGAAATGTCCGAAATAACGAAACCTTATTTTTAGAAGCGATAATAAAGCTTCAAGAGTGAACATGGCTTGCACTTCTGGAACTCAGGATGAAAATATTGTTCGTAAATGTTAACTGTTTCCGCCCATGTATCCATTTTGGTAATACATATAGTATCAGACCTGCCGGGCAGTTATCGTGTGCATTACTTTGTGGTATAAATAAATGATTTTGACTATTTAGACTTTTTTTTCAATTACTTTCCTAAATACTGTAAAAAGAGAGGTAATAGTAAGATATGATCAATCATATCTTATTATTACCTCTCTTTTTACAGTATTTGTTTCTTTGTAGGCACCTAAGTACTATACTCTAAATAAAAGCTCGTAAAATAATATACTACTGGTATATTACTTAAACAAATGCTTATCTTGTCTCTACATACCGAATTATATACCAATACCAATAAAAGATTAATGCATGAGTACATCACTATTGACAGTCATTTCTTCTTTTGAAAAAATTGCGACATGAGTATTTCAAGAGGTAATAAATACAATACATCTGTCTCGGTTACACATATGAAATTTTATACAAGTAAAAAGAAATAACGATAGGTTTCTTGTTTATGCTTAAAGCTATCACTCCATGTATACTTGCTCCTTGACTCAGTAGCATAAGCCACTGTCACTTTGACACATTTTACAGCGTAAAAAATAACAGTCTGCAGCTCGTTAGCGGCCTCTTGTGGGTGTTGCATGTCACGTATTGTGTCCCGTGTGCGCCTACACTAAAGTGTGCCTATTAGCGACTGTACCTGTACCGTGATCGATCTAGCTCTTTGACCTTATACTGGGATTCTAATTCCAGCAACTGTCGATACAAAACTTTAACCATAAAACTATTTAAGATTTGCATCTGATATCAATTTGCGTTTTGGTTATACAATGCTACAGCTGTCTATTTCTATACAGGTTGTAAAAAGACCCTTAACTAAAACTGAAACCCCATATAGTACCAATTATTACGAACATTTTTTGCTTCGGCATCATACCTAGGAAATTACTGGTTCAGGAGATATTGAGGCTCAAAATTACTATGTTCTATTAGATGTTCTATGCACCCATGGCTTAGTGGGTATTTCGAAAATTGCACGCGCGTATTTTTTATACCAGCTTGAAAAAACTGAATACTTAAAAAAAGGTTTTAATTTTGCTTAGTATGACTTAGCATGATGTCCAAAACGAGTAGACTTTGGCTTGGAGACGGGTCATGTGACAGCATGTTTAATACGAAAAGTAATACAACAGCTTCTAATTTATTTAATCTATCCGCAAACATAACACACATAAAAACATTAACTAGAACCTTTTCACGCCGCTTAATAAATTCCAAGGCTAGTGTACGTTCCGACCCGCACCTGCCAGCACTTATAACTCGACGTTCCCTCACTAACTAATCACCAAGTACTATAAAGTTAAATTAATCAATCAAAACATTTTATAGCTGGCGTACAGCCTTCGCCACTATATAAGTGTCAACCTAAGATTTCATTACTCGCTATCGAAGAGCTGTATAAATTCCGATAGAGGTATACAATTTTGTAACGTGTTTTGGTACACGAAAATACCTTTAAAATGTTTGTAATCGTATTTTTAAAACCTCTCGCTCTAATAATTAATATTATAAAACACTATTAAAACTGTTTAGATAGCAGCACTATTGTCAATCTGCATAATATGCAGATTGACAATAGTAAGAAGTCTTATAATTAAGACTTCTTACTGCTACTGAATATTTAAGCTACATTTGGACTACATAATGTAATCTGTGAAATATTAAGCTTATCTATTTCTAAAATAACAATAACAGTACTATAGCAAAATCATAGAACCACTTTCAAAGACGATCCAGCATGCATACATGATTGTGTCAACATATCTCCAGCTGACCAATGGCCTTAAAAGCAGCGTCACTGTGACATGATGTTCAAGTGGAACCTGATCACGCCTAGCAGAACGTATCCATTTATATACATAAAGTCCATGAGGCTAAAGAGGTACATTAAACTTTGATTGGCTTTTCATAGTCAGAGCAACGTGAGAGTGCCGTTAAGTTTAGTGTTGCCACAAATCGCCTCTCATTGCCAGCGCAGAACGCCCATACAGATAGGAATAAAACCTCCGTCGTACACGTACCAACCCGCGCTTCCTCTCCAAGTTAAACCCCAGTTTTATCATTCGTTTTACTGGAATAGGTATCTTGTTGGACGCAGAACGTATTTCGTGTTCCGTGTAATGAACGGTTTTATCTTAAATAGATCACCTATATTTACACGTGAGCCGAGGTAGCGAAAAAAAAAATGTCTGCCGACGATCGATATTCTACAGAGTCTCATTATGTTGTAAGCGCTCGTAAATCCCTACAGAATTCAGATATTATTTGCAAGGATTACTTGCTACTAGATATATGTTTTAATAAACGTGTCATATTATACCATATTCTCTTTTGAAATATTAGTTATTAATGCTGTATTCAACCTGTTAATTTTTTTTTCATATCGTAGATGTTTGCCTTTACATTTAGAATATGTGCGGCTAACGTTATATAATGATAACTTGAATGGAGCTAGTTAGTTATTTCGTTAATCGTTACGTAAAATACCTGTAAATAATCTGTATTCACTAGTGGCTTACTTTGTATAATATCAGCGGAATATTGCTTGTAGTTTAGTTTTCCTCGAAATATTATGACAACGGTTTAATGTATTATAATATTAATAATATATAAAATCCTTGCGTTACTGACTGACTGACAGACACGCTACAGCCGAAACTATTGGGCGCAGGAAGCTGAATTTGGCATGTGTGTTCCTTGGGGACAGTAGGGGTGCACTAAGATGGGATTTCCCGAAATTCACACGGGGTCAGCCAAAATGGGTAAATTTAAAAACATTGCAGGCGTAGCTGCTGGCGTCCTCTAGTATATCTTCTTCTTCTTCCTAGCGTTTGTGTCTGCGCGTCGTTTTGCTGCGACGCCCTATCCATATATCGATTTATTTTATGCAACCTATTCATCCTTTCTTTAATAATTGACTTTTTGGGATTTATTAGATGCTGTACCGACTGTCATCTGACGTACAAAAACCTGCTCTAGTGAGACAGGAAATCCCCCTAAGCATTGGTATTGGTTCTTCGGTGTAGGTATTTAAGTCTACACAAAGCAATGTCTGGTTATACCGCCAGATACTCGGTCGCCAGAGCCTCGTCCGTTATCTAGCAGGGAGCACCACGATGACTGCTAGACCACCGCCGCCGGCTATTCATACCAACTACCGGCGCGGGCAGGTGAGGTTGACAGTTGGGCCGGATAAGGTGTTAGTTCCGTTCTCCCCTTACTCCCCAGCGTCCTCTAGTGTATAATAATATTAATGTATAATACCTACAATTTGCTAGCAGGTTATAAAGCGCAATTGTAGGCGTTTATGTAGGCCGTGAGCTACTTATAAGGGTGGCATATTATTAAATACTAATCGTTACAGGGAAAATCGTTATTAGTAAGGTTCATGATCTAAGTAAAAAAGATTTATAATTTTTCTCTGCAGACAAGTCGCGCATTAGTATTAAATCACGCGCTGCGAGAGTCTTTACAAACATTCAACCTACGGACACAAAGTACACCCACACTAGAACATGTGTAAACTGGAAATATATTAATCGAAATACTCAAAAACAAACATCCGTTCTATTTTAAGAAGCTATCGGAATTACAACTTCAATTTACTCCGAGGCATCTTTATAAAAATAACCTGGCCAGAAATTAGGAAGCTGATACAAGTTATATAAAAAATAATGTCAGTTACGAAATTATCTCGTCTGATTCTGATCCACCAACTTAAACTAACAAGAAACGAGGCAGGAAATAACCTAAATTAGATTGAACGGCCAATTTTCAATTTAAAGCCACAGAAGATTTTATAGCTTCAGGTAGGCATAACATGTTATTACAAGTACAGCTCCGTCAGTAAGTTCCGTTACTATGTTTATTAATCAGGGACTAAATAATTTGCGAGTAAAATTCTGGTTGAACTAATTATCCAGCATTAGACTGTGATAAACTGAGATTAGTCGACGTTGTACCGGATTTAGGACCCTAGATTGGAATAAATTTTAGGCCGGATGTTTACTACCCCTGCGAACAGTGACTAGAATTTCAA
This sequence comes from Euclidia mi, assembly GCA_944739405.2. Lineage (NCBI taxonomy): Eukaryota > Metazoa > Arthropoda > Insecta > Lepidoptera > Erebidae > Euclidia > Euclidia mi. Next base: position 41,286,322 of record OX123193.2, read on the forward strand.
ATACGACGAGTCAGTTTAAATTGAAGTAGTGGAACACTAATTTGGTTTTAGTGATAAATGAGAAAGGTGGGGGGGCATTTTCTTACTTACAAACCTACCAAAATAAAAGAGATTTAGAAACTATTCAGCTAGATAATTGCTAAGATAATGTTTCTTAGCAGTTAACATATCTTCACATATGCCAAAGATATTTTCTACCAAAATAGCACCTTTGGTGAATCGTTTTTTGCATAAGTCTCTTTCTAAGTTGGCTATAGAAATCATACGTAAGGGAATCAAAAACATGTAAATGTTGTATGGTGGAATTCAACGCAATGAGGCGCGTGATTCAATCACATCAGCACGTCAAGTAACGCATATTTGTGATCTGATTACAAAAGTTAAACATAAAATGGAACAAATTACACAGAACTGGAAATATTTCCCAACAACCTTAAGTTATTTATGCATTAAAACATTTTAATAATTTATACAGTATTATGTTTAATTTTATCTCATGTAATAGGAATAAATACAGTGTCGTGAGAGCTTGTGTGTGTGACTTTACTAAAAATATTTCAATGGACACGAAATACTCCTAACTCAGAGACAATGATTTGTGGATCATATATAGTATTGTTGTCTCGTATGAGGATAGAACCTACAAGACTCGTCGCAGTTCTAATCGGTGAGGCCGCTATGTCATACGCGCAGTCATATTATTCTTTAAGATGTTTCCTTTTCTATTGCTTTACCAATATCATTATTCTTGAAAACTTTATCTCATCATCTTTCTCTTCATTCCGATTCTCTTTTATGCTGTTTTAGGTTATTTTTTGGCTAATTGCTAACTTATAACAAATGTATTTTGCCGGTAATCTCTACCAATAACTATACATTCCAGTGGAATAGGTACGGCACTACTCCAGTTTATCTACGTATTTACGATACAATACGTGCTTAACATACACGCAGCGCACGTTCTCCTCAGTACTGCAGCCACTAACAACTAACATAAATACCGACGGAGTACGAGCGACCCGTAAAAACTAAACCACCACCTGATTGGTCCACTACCTTCATTACAGCTACAACTTAGTTTCTTTCCGCAACTTCACCTGGCTGTAATCTTTAATAGAGTTCTCTAACTTCTTTGCCTAGCGACTGAAACTATTAATTTTTTTTTTCGCAGTCGGAATAATGTCCAACTGTGATTCTCATCCACAGCAAGTTAAATTAACTTGCTCAAAAGCTTTGCATCCTGAATGTTAAGCTATAATGAATTACTTGAATATATTTGAAACCTTACTTGCTTCTATATTTCTGATGTTTTATTTATTTATTTTATTTATAGACTCACGCCTGTATCCCCGAAGGGGTAGGCAGAGGTGTAGGTAATATTACACCCACATTTCGCCATGAATTTTTAGGTCCCACGTAATAGGGGGCTAGCCTATTGCCGTACCGGGCACATTACCAGACTCCGTGCTGCTACTGAGAATTTCCTAACGGAAAAACCCAATAACACTTTGCCCGACCCGGGAATCGAACCCGAGACCTCCCAATCCCACGCGCACATTTATGCCGCGAGACCAACGAGGCAGTCTGATGTATTCATGAATTATTTCAAACGTTCCAATATCCAATAGCAGAAAAAATGTAAAGGGGCAAAACGATATACATAATTATAATGAATATAGAGAGGACGTAAATATAAATAATTAGCCCATAATTTGAAAATATATATATATATACACCATTATTTTTTAATTAGTACAAAAACTTTAAGGGCATATTAGCGAAGACATTATTATTATATAAGTGACGTAAGAATTTCATAATATCTATAAATAGCAAAGTTATAATCATTTGTTTTTTGTAGAAAATCTCACCCAAATCATAGACATATTTTACAATCCATTCACTACTTCATTGATAGTACTTACTTTCCGTCCTACTCTTACGCATTATTTCCGTCGCACATATAATGCAGGTAGCCGTAGACAATAAAATGAAGCAAAATAATAAGTGTAGGTAGATATTTTTTATTTTTTTAAATTCTACCCACTCCTTCATACTTCATCCTGTCTTAGGACCGGCAAAATTTACCGTTTTACAAGTAGTTAAATACGGAGGTAGGTATGTAATTAGAAAGCAAACACATATCAAAATAAAAGAAGGTATTCTGTAATAAAAGAAAAGAGTAATTTTGGCGTATTTATGAAGTTAGAATCGGCTGCTATTTACCATTACTATTTCATCATCATCATGTCAGCCTAGAGACGTCCGCTGCTGGACATAGGCCTCCCTCAAGGTTCTCCACACAGACCGATTTTGAGCCGCCCGCATCAAATTATTATTTAGTTAAGTAGGTAATATTTACTGTACTTACAAGTATTTCAATTGTTCTTCGAAATATCCATCACTATTGTCAATACACAGCACGTTTTATTTAATTGTTTTTTAATGAGATAAGTAAGCTTCTCTGACTTTTCACTGCGTTAAAAGCGTCCAATGTGCGCTGTTTAAATTGTTCAACACTCACACTAACAACGGCTCACTTTTGTACACAGTGGTGAGCATGGAGGCCAAGCTTCGACCCGCCTCGACCGATCCACTGGCTTCCAAACACTTCCCTGTACAAACGCATAGCTGCACTCGCGTGATGTGAACTAATAAGCCATCCCGTTGTGCTAACGTAAACAAACAATAATTGTTTCCACGAAAAAACATCCGCCCGCTATCGCCTTCAATTTAGTACTGCGGCGCGCGCGCAGAGGGACAAGGGGTGACGAGCTTCGAGTTTGCACAAATTTATCAATGGAGTAGTGGCGCGTAAAATTACTACGACAAAATAGTATTTAGTTATGCATTTACCAAACATTACGTACTTTTGTGGACAGTTTTGGGACAGTTTTGGAACTTAGTATTTTTATTTTTTACATACATATATATGATTAGTTAAAGATGCCTAGAGCCCTATTAAATTTTTTGTACTAATTAAAAAATAGCGGTGTATATTTATTTATAATAATTAAGAAGCCTATTACCAATTATGAATTTTTTTTGTTTTTAAACATACCTATTATTAATATTTTTAGGGTTCCGTACCTCACAAGGTAAAAAAAGGAACCCTTATAAAATCACTTTCTTGTACGTCTGTCTGTCTATTCGTGTGTCACCACCGATTTTCTCAGATATGAAATATTAATTCTTACACTACGAGATCTTTAACAGAGTCAAAAAAGAACGATGTAACTTAGACGAAGTTTCACAAAGTCCCGCATTTTGTGATAATCTATTTCCATTTTGGAAGCACATTCACGTACCGAAATCTAGTGAAAATAATTTTATAATAATCATAATCATAATCAGCATTTATTTGTTAAACATAGGTAGGTCTAATAACAGTGGTCTTAAAATTAATATAATGCGCCATGTTTTGTCATAGGACATACAAATATAAAATCATGCATAAAATACATATAAAATTAAGCATTATTCAAGGTGATTCCATTTTTACATAATTAATTTTAGAAATTATATTAAATTATTACATCATTTAAGTAGTCATCAATACAATAATAGCATTTATTAATTAATAAATTACATAAAGATTTCCTAAATTCCGATATAGACAGGTCTTTTATTCTGTTGGGTAGTTTATTGTAAATCTTCGGTGCCATGCCAAAGAAGCTCTTCTGCATTAATGTTGTCCTACAAGTCAAATTGCAAAGTTTATCTACATATTGGTTACGTATACCGTCAACTTCAGGTTTTTTTTAACAAAAAGAGCTGTTTCCAATATATATAGCGCTGGTAACGTTAATATTTTTAGCGATTTGAAATATGGTACACAGCTGTCGGTGATCTTTAGATGACACATACAACGAATTCACCTTTTCTGCATTTTAAATATTAATTCGCGATCTGTGGACTGTCCCCAGAAGATAATTGCAAATCTTAAAACTGAAGCTACTAATCCATGATACGCCGTTACTAAAGCTTCTTGACTAACTATTTTGGATAGCTGAAGAAGTGCATATGCACATTTATTTAGTTTTTTACATACTTCTTCTATCTGCGGCTTCCAAGTAAGCTTATCATCTAACGTTATACCTAGAAATTTTGTCTTATTTACTTCCTCAATTATGTCGTCTTTATATGTTATTTTAATTTTTGGTGGTTCACAACGTTGGTGAAAATGCATTATTTTAGTTTTCGTTAAGTTAATTTTTAGGTTGTTATTAACGAACCAATTTATAATGTTATGAAGGCAGTCATTAATGTCCTTTTGATATTCGGTCAAATTAGAGCCTTTTATCACGCACGTACTGTCATCAGCAAAGAGAACCATGTTATGACTTGTTACTTTTGGAAGGTAATTTATATAGATGAGAAATAATAACGGACCAAGCACGCTACCTTGCGGTACTCCATATTTCACATTCCGAGGCTCTGATATGAATTTTTTTTCTAATTTCGTTCTTAAATACACTCTAGTAATTTCGGTGCTTTGTGACCTGTTACGTAAATATGATTCGATCAGATTAAAGACGTTTCCCCTTATGCCATACCCATGCAATTTAGCGAGCAAAGTTTCATGGTTGACATAGTCAAATGCCTTTGTCATATCGGTCTATATGGCACAAACTGGTATCTTTTTGTCTACAGAAGTCATAACATTATTTAATAGATCATGTATAGCCATATTTATTGTGCTATTTTTTCGAATACCTTTTTGTTCCTTGCAAAATAAGTCATATTTCTCAAAGAAACCATAAATTGAGTTATATATTACCTTTTCAAAGATTTTCGAGAATACTGGAATTTAAGCTACGGATCTATAGTTTTTCATATCCGTTTTTATGTCTTTTTTATGGAGAGGCCTAACTATAACCTTTTTTAAGCTTTTTGGATATGTACCTTCTGTAATACTTAAGTTTATGATATGTGTCAACGGCGGAGCTATCACTTCTTTTGCAAATTTTATCACCTTTGTACACACGCCATCATAACCTACAGTATTAGTATTTTTAAGGCTCTTAATTATTTGTATAATGTCATCATTGGTAACGGGTAATATAAATAATGATTGCAATGTCATATTATTAAATTTTTATGATTATTAGAATTATTATTATAAGAATTTTTACTATTAGAATTATTATTATTAGATTTTTTACTATCAGAATTATTATAAGAAATGTCAAAATTAATACAATTAGAAATTTCAGAATTAATACCATTAGAAATGTCAGAATGAATACCATTAGAAATGTCAGAATCAATACTATAATAAATGTCAGAAATAATATTATTAGAAATGTCAGAACCAATACCCTTGTAAATGTCAGAACCAATACCATTAGAAATGTCAGACTTAATGTTATTTTCAATGTCATCTATAAAATAATTATTAAATGCATCTGCTATGTCTTTCGGGTGGGTAATTACTGAATTATTTAGGTTAACACTTACAATTTGGTTTTGTGGCATATTAAAATTACTTTTATTAATTATTTACCAAGTGGCTTTTGACTTATTTTGTGACGTGTTTATGAAGTGATTATTTTGCGCTTTTTGAGTCAGTTTTATAATTTTTTTGTAACGTAAACTGTATTCTCTGAAATATTTTTTATTTTTCAAGGTAGGTTTTAGTCTGTAATTCCAAAGCAATCGTCTTTGTGTTTGACTGCATTTTTTATACCACGCGATATCCATTTTGATTTTTTGTTAGTTTTTATTGTAATAATTTTTTCAGGAAAACAAAGTTTATAAAGTAAGGTAAAAATATCCATAAAAATATCGTAAGCCTTATTTGTTTCGTTTTCATTATAAACTTCTCTAAAAGATAAGCGCTGTAATTGACTTTTGAATAATTATACATTTTCTTTACAAATGTCTTGTTTAATTGTTCTCCAGTATTTTAATTTACATGTTTTATTAACAGGCACTGTCAATAATTGGGACGTATGGTCTGACAATGCAAAGTCTATTATCTCAGTTTTACACTTCATTCGGGGATTGTATGCAAAATTATCTATACATGTGTTACTGGCTAGTCTAGTGGGTTTGTATAGCGATAATTTAAGATTGTAACTTAGTAAGAAGTATTCAAATTCCATAGTTATATTATTTCTTTTTAAAACGTCAATATTAAAATCGCCACATAGTATTAGCTTTTTGTTTGTAAGTAAATTAATTTTAGACAGTATGTTATCCAGCTTTTCATAAAATACCTGATAATTACAATTAGGCACCCGATAAATACAGACAATGATCATCCCATGCGCTATAACTTCTATGGCACAACACTCGGAAATACCTGCAACCGATTGTTTGGACACATCTGTAAGTTCTCTGTATTGTATTCCCTGCCTGACAAATTTACTTGTCCCTCCGCGCTTTACATTTCTTGAAAAGAATGCAGCTATGCAAAAATTTGGAATAGACATGAAATGTTCACAGCCGGCATTTACAAAATGTTCAGTTACACAGATAACATCTATTACTGTACCGTTGTTATACAATTCATCTATACATACAGTTAGTCGGTCCGATTTGTTAATTAACCCTGCAATGTTTTGATGTAGGATGTTAAACTCATTATAGAAAAAACTCAGAATCCTCGTGTGTATGCGCAGCAATGTTTGTATCAGCTTTCGAAATAGACAACTTTTCACTTTGTGAAAAATGTCTTTAATCTCTTCGAAATCCGTTTGTGTGCTAGCGTTTATCATTTTACTAGTCTGCACTAAGTGATATTTTTGTTGTCTAATATACAAATCGTAATTCATTCTATAAACCGAGCTAAGAATTTCTTTAAGTAATCGTTGAGATATATGTAAAGGCAATCTACTGTAGTTAGGCAAATATGCAGAGTAGTTTATGTCTAAATAAGTTGTATTCGAGTAGCGAGAACATAGAAACTTTAGGGTATAATTAAGTTTTTTTTTCATTTAAATTTCTGTTATGTGGCACCTCTGAAATGAATACATTTGTTTTACTAACATTATTTATGAAACTATCTAAACAATATTGCAATGAACTTGGGTTCTTATCATTTATGCCAGCCAGAACGATTACAAAATCATTTTTATCGTAAGTACTCAGTAGAGTATTCTCCATACGTAAAACTTCCTGTATATGCGCTTGCGGATTCCAGAAACAGGTGACCTTAAAGTTATCACCTAATAGATATTGCAAATTGTTTTGAATGCGGCGCCCCTGTTCGTCGGCTAAAATAATAATCTTCCGTTTATATGCTTCGTTATTATGTTTTTGTTGAGTGTTATTCGACCCATTCTTGGTATGATGTGCAGTAGGTGTTTTTATTCCCAAATCAGTAGTTAGGTCAGTCATTAGATTTCTTGCGGCGCTAGTTATTTCATCCAATTTCCTACTAACAGAATTGCAATTGTTCTTATTATCATTGATTGGTGTGATTGTAATCGATTGCTTATTTTTTGCATCAGGCGTTTTTTCTGTTTCTATTAATGATTCGCATAATTTTGTAGGTTCTTCGGAGTTGGCTTGCTGGGTATTTGCAAATTCTTGCGAATATTTTACGGCAGGTGTTAAGGTTTTATTTACTTTTGGCTTCCGTTGCTTGCGTCCTGACAGCGATGTTAAAGTGTCTGTAATAGTTACCTTCTTGTATGTTTCTACTAGCTTGATATATTTATCTAAATCTACCTTGAGCTTGTAATTCGCCGAGTTTAGGTTTTCAATTTCTTCGTGCGCGCTTTGTAACTCTTTAGAGGCCTGTTTAAGTTTTTCTTGTAAGTCAATCAGAGTTTGACTAGAATTTAGTGTGGAATCCGGTAAGCTCATCATTGTCGTATCAAATAAAGTCGAACTGTCATTCGGTGTATCATCCAGCGAGCTTGTTTTCGTAGGTCTGCGATAAGTGACATAATCGTCCATATTTAATAAAAAAATGAAGAAATAAATGTCAAATATATTTAAATAATTGTTTGTGTGATATATTATTATTATAGAAGCGCTTATTTTTATCTTATTAGGTACTTCATGCAGTGGTAATACCCAAAAAGAGCGTAGTCGACCGTAGGATTCGAACTCAGACGTTGTCAAATAAGCACAGCCGATATCACGGGCCGTTGTACCAAACGTTCTTAAAAGTTTTATGTGAAATAGCTGTTTAGTTATTATGTGAATTTAAAAGTTATTATACTGTCATTCTTGAGTTTTTTAAAACTATGTAATCCCGCGCTGGATGTAATTCCTATACCACTGCAGATTCTGCAAATATTCAATCAAAAGACACGAAAAACATCCAGATTCAAAACAGCAATTTATGCGTCACCCAAGAGTTATCTCTCGACTGAATCCACAACACTCGGCAAGTGCAAAATAATGAGGTATAAAGACATAAAACGATGTATACCTAACGATATGTAGAAGACGAAAATATTAATAATTTTAATTATAATAACAATTGTAAAATAATTAAAATGAAATAAATACTCCATGATGCACTTACAAAAATAATTATAATAACAAGTATAGAGGTGGGTTACGAAAGATTGGCGCGTGTTGGCGTTCCTTCAATACGAACCTAATGCAGACGATTCAGTAGTGTGATGCCACTGGCACTTTAACAATGGCAATTCAACTGGCACTTTAATCGATCCATGTCTTTGACATTATACTGGGATTCGAATTCCAGCAACTATAGACACAAAAAAACATCATGTCAGACTAGAGACGTCCACTGCTGGACACAGGCCTCTCCCAAGGTTCTCCACATAGACCGATAGTGAGCCGCCCGCGTCCAACCGTGTCCTGCGATCTTAACTCGATCGTCGGCCTCCTTGCAGGTAGCTACCTCTGCTGCATTGTCCAGTACGTGATCGCCACTCCAGAACCCGCCTGCCCCAACGGCCATCGGTTCTTCGCGCTATGTACCCTGCCCATTGCCACTTCAGCCTACCTATTCGGAGAGCTATGTCGGTAACTTTGGTTCTCCTGCGGATCTCCTCATTTCTGATTCGATCTCGCAACACACACTGGTCAAAGACTTTCGTCTTGAGACACTGCAGGATATCGGACGTGAAGATATGCCGTAACTTCCCGAACGCCGCCCAACCGAGTTGAATTCGACGAATGACCTCTTTCTCGAAGTTGGACCTACCTATCCAATTGGATCATTTGTCTCGAGTATACGTACTTGTCTACAACTTCATGTGAAGAGTTCCTAACCTGAATAGGAGCAGGTACGACATGGATGTTAGACATGATTTTCGTGTTATCCATGTTCATCTTAAGACCTACTTGTTGGGAGACTCTACAGAGGCTATCGAGCAATGTGGTGAGGTCTGCCATTCAATTTAACTACGATATCATCAGCAACTCGGAGGTGAGCTTGAAAGCGTCTTCCAGCGCAGCGGTGAAGAGTTTCGGAGATATAACATCTCCCTGCCTCACCCCTCGCTGTAGCCGAATAGGTTTTGAGCTCTAGTCCTAGAAGCGGACTGACATGGTGGCGTTTTCGTACAAGCACTTCAGCACTTCGACATATCGATAGTCGAAATTACCATATAACAAATATAGTTTTCATCCGATTTGAATTTGCATTTTTGGTTATATTAAATAAGGTACATAATAATCTTCTAAAATAGTATAAGTGAATTTAACTATATAACAGTTTAACTAAGCTGTATATTTCTATATAATACCTACGCAACGTAATATAACAACGTCTAATTTGCTTAATCTATCCGCAACCATAACACACATAAAAACATTAAGTAAAACCTTTTCACGGCGCCTAATCAACTCCAAGGCTAGTTTGTTCCGTCCCCGCACCTGCCAGCACTTATAACTCGATGTTTCCCTCACTAACTAATTACCAAGTACTATAAAGTTAAATTAATGAAACAAAATACTTTATAGCTGGCGTACAGTCTACGCCCCTATTTAAGTGTCATCCTAAGATTTCATTACTCACTATCGAAGAGCTGTATAAATTCCGATAGTGGTACCTTTTAAACCGTATTTTTACAACCTCTAGCTTTACTGCACAGGTGCACAGAGTATTTTAAAACACTATTAGAAACTGATTAGGAAACCGCACTATTTTCAATCTGATTATTATCAGACTCCATTTTGCTACTGAGTATTTATGATATGTTAAGCACTACTTAATGTTATCTGCATATTAAGAGCGTATACGCCTCGAACGGCGGCTCGACTTTAGGTTTTTATAGTAGGTACCGCGGTCGCCCGCGCACCGCGCATACGAGACCCGGCGCACTACGACAGTATCGCGTGGAATATTAATCTTGATCGTTCTTGCCATACATGAACAGTATTCGTCTATGTAATACGTCGATTATTATATGATAGTATTCAAATTAATTATTTTCAATGCACATGCATTTAAAGGTATCAAAATCAAATAAAGCTAGATAGTATTTATTTAGTAGGTAGGATGATGTTTCTCAGGTTAAAAACGACTTTTTATAAAAAAATGGCGCAGTTTTATTATATGATAGAAATAACGTATAATTATCATCTACATAATTATCACATTTCAAATATACATCTATTGCGTAATTAATGCATGAAAACCCACGAATAACACTAAATACTAGAGATGGGCTTAGTGGTTGAATTAATTTATTTGTTAAAAGTTATTTGATAAAAAAAATTAACTGTTCATTTTAATGGTTGAAAATATTAGTTAATTTTTATTCTAACAACACACAGGCATAACGAAGTTGATATTGCTAGTCAACATTTGTTTTTGATAATAATGAATGTGATTGGTTGATTTTAAACACCTGAATGACATTCGAATATGTGTTTTAACATTAACTTGCTGAGGTTTAGTGTTACTTTAATATTTTAATCTGATGGAACGAAATAGCAATTTCATTCAATATTTTTGTAGAATATTGAGTGATTGAGTGAGATTAGTTGATGTCACGCGTTCTAAGTGCGGGTTACGAAATTAAACTGATCTGTGTTGACTTTAGTTGACTAGCGTGTTATTATTTATTGTTGTGTGTTAACGAATATTATAGGGAACTAATTCATTATTATCAAAAACAAATGTTGACTAGGTACTTACGAACGTTTACGTACGCAACATGCATCTTAAAGTAATAACAGTTAAGTGCAAGTTTCATCGTAGTGAATTGATGTACTTAGTACCTAGACATTATCGAAGCGCCGCAATATAGCTATATTACTATAACCATTGACGCCAACGTTCTGTGCCTGTTACATAACATATTTAGTGTGAGACTATGGGTTTTAATCTCTTCAATCAATCTTACGTAATCAATCTACTAATAATTTATTAATCTTAATGCCCAAACTTATTCATTGTCTTACGTACTTTAAGACATTCCATTAGCATAGTGACCCACTGACATTGTAATATTGTGAATTCATTTAGTTTTATAAAATGCACACGTATAGTTTATAATCGTAATGCATAAATGCTAAAGGCACAACAACATTGACACTATTAGCTATACTGCTGATCCACAATTAGTAAATTGCGCCTCGTTTGCTTCTTGTATAAAATGATTAGCACGCGAAAGTAATGTATTATATAATCCATTTTTATTGAATTTATCTCTTAATTAGAAACTTGGTGGGTACTTGTGTAAATACCTATTTTTGAAATAGCTATTAGAATTATTTGAAATAAAATAGTTATATCATAATATTAATATATTTAATGATATATAAACACAGTTAAGGTTGAGTACCTGCCAGTCAAGTGTTATCTCCGCATAATCACAACATTATCAGCACAAACACACACATTAGAGTTGCAGCATCACTATGGAATCCTCCATCCAGAATATCCAGCAGTATTTTGAGGAACGGATGGCCAAGTTCGAAGCAGATCTAGTCAAAAAGGGCTCTTCTAGTACAGGCAGCTTGGCAGAAGAATTTGGAACGTTCAAGGACTTCATACTGCAAACACTACGGTCCTTCTCTCAACAACTGGAGTCTGTTGTCCGCCAAGTGGACAGCATGGAGACACGCAGCCGTCGTAAAATGATTCTCTTGCACGGCGTTGAAGAGGAGAAGAGTGAGGATACAGCACAGGTGGTTGTCCAACTGGTGAAGCAGCGGCTGAAGTTTGAGACAGTCACTACAGCAGATATCCAACGTTGCCATAGAATGGGCCGACAGCAGTCAAACAAGCCCAGACCCATCCTGGTCAAGTTTCAGAGCGTATCAGTGCGGGACAGCATATGGTTCGCCAAAACAAAGTTAAAAGCATCCGGTGTAACGCTGTCTGAGTTTCTGACCCGAACGCGACATATGACGTTCATGGCAGCGCGGGAGAAATTTAGCGTGACGAAGTGCTGGACCAGGGAGGGCTCCGTATTCGTCCTTGACGCAGATGGTCATCGGCATCGGGATCTAGAAAAACCTGCAGCGAAGGTTGCGGCATTGAAAACCAAGCGGACTGCGGCATCCAAGAAATAGGTTATTATTCTTTGTTTACTAGGTGAATTTGCTTTCTATTTCACACTATCTACCTTCTTTCTTTCCATTAATTTATATTTAACTTAGCACAATGTTTATTACTTTGATTTGACATTACAGACATATGTCAGTTATGTCACTTGTACTTCTATCCGTCACAAATGCCAATATGAATCTTAGGTTTTTTATCCTTAGACTGCTTGCATTCATTTTTCAAATTCATCTAGTCTAACTGTGTCTTAAACTTGCTCTTTTTATTGTTTCTTTTGTTTTTATATAGTAACTCTTGTTCCTTGCTATTCTTTCTTTTTTAAAGCTGTATGATGTTTATATAATTCATAATGTAACACGCAACTGGCGGGCGGACATTTTGATTTTAGACAGCTTAACAATATATTTGTATTTAAGTATTTATATAATATACTTTTATATATATTAGATATAGTTAATTAATTTATATTTATTAGCCATAATATATGCTAGATTCAAATAGTGACGATGACAGCTTTGTAACTGCTAGCAGTCTCAATGATATCATTAGGGTAGTAGAGCCTTGCTGATTTTAGCATGAATGGGCCGGCTCGACCGGGGAAGTACTACCCTCTCACAGAAAATCGACGTAAAGTAATAGTACTTAAACTGCTGCGTTTCGTTCGGTGAGTGAGAGTGCCGGAGGCCCTATCCCCTATTCCTTCTCCCTCATCCCACTCCTGATCCTATCCCTTTTCCCACTCCAAGGGGCGGCAACGCACTTGTGACTCCTGCGGTGTTGCTTGTGTCCATGGGCGGCGGTAATCGCTTACCATCAGGCGATCCGTCTGCTCGTTTGCCGCCTTTTACTATAAAAAAAAAAAAAAAAAATGACAGTTTAACTAGTTTGCCTTCACTTGCAGAGGTTCTGCGGTATCAGTTTTCTGACGTCGCAGGGAACTTTAATGTAGTCCATATAAATGCCCAAAGTATTCCAGCTCATTTCCCTGATATGCTGACAACCTTTGACTGTAAGAACATACATGCTATTCTCGTTTCAGAGCCATGGCTCAAACCATGTCTGTCATCTACTTCCTATTCTCTTCCGGGGTTCCACCTAATTAGAAATGATCGTGCGGTTGGCGGTGGTGGCGGTGTTGCTATATACCTTCGTGCTCAAATTCCATACCGTATTGTAAGCAGCTCATCACAACCACCGCCCGTTAATGCCGGCGAGCATCTCTTCTTAGAAGTGGACCTAAATCATTCTAAAGTTCTTCTAGGTGTTTATTATTCGCCTTCGTTACGTATAATTTTTTTTTCTTCTTTTGAAAACATCCTAGAAACTTTAGTACCCTCTTACAGTCACACCATCATAATGGGTGATTTTAATACTTGCCTCTTAAAACAAGACAATCGTTCGGCCACATTTAAGCGTATTTTAAATTCTAGTAATTTATCTATTCTTTCCCTTAATGCTACACATAATTTTCCAAACTCTGTACCTTCTGTTCTTGATCTCATTATCACTTCTTCCCCTACTTTTGTTTCCAAGCATGGTCAGTCCTCTGCAGATGCTTTCTCCTAACATGATTTAATATATATTATCTCTCCTATAAAATACGCCCACCAAAGGCAAAACCGAGAACTGTTATGCAGCGCAATTTCGGGGGTATGGATCGGTTGAAGCTCTGCACAGATGCCCGTAAAATTGACTGGTCTCCTATATTCTCATCAGACTGTGTAAATGACAAAGTACAAATACTTACAGATCAATTAACTCAGCTGTACGATAAGCATGCACCAATCCGTGCCATTAAATTAAAACATCTACCTGCACCGTGGCTCACTGATGAAATCAAAATATTTATGTCCAAGAAAGCTGCTCCCAAGGCGAAATATAAATGTCGTCCAACACCTCTGAATTTGGAAAAATATATTAGTGCCAGAAATCTCTGCAATGAGGTGTGTAAGAAAGCACAGCGCCACCATATTCACAACTCGGTTGAAAATGGAGATCCAGTAAAAATCTGGAAATTTCTGAAAACCTTGGGAGTTGGCAAATCACGCAATGACACAGTCCCCAAAGATATAAATATAGATTCGCTTAACTCACATTTCACTGCTTCGTCCAACTTTGATGGGACAACAAAAACAAACACTTTACAAGATCTTTCACGGATCCCAACTCCCAAATATTCCCCTTTTGTTTTCGAGCAATTTTCCGGTTGTGATATTAAAAAGAGCATAGTTTCGATCTCATCCAATGCTGTTGGCAATGACTGTATCAGTCGAAACATGATCCTACCTATCCTTGATAAAATCCTGTCTGTCCTTTGTCATGTCCTGAATTTTACTCTGTTACTAGCGGTGTCTTTCCATCAGCATGGAAAGATGCCCAAGTAGTTCCGATACCTAAAAAATCCAAACCCTGTTCCTTTACTGACTTCCGTCCAATATCCACACTACCCTTCCTTTCCAAAGTCCTTGAGCGTCTTGTACACGCACAACTCTCATCTTTTCTTTCCAAGAATGCTCTCTTGAATCCCTTCCAATCCGGTTTTCGCCCTGGACATAGTACCACCACAGCATTGGTTCATATTACTGATGAGATAAGGCTGGGCATGGATGGTGGAAAACTCACGCTTCTCTCCTTACTTGATTTTAGTAACGCATTTAACACTGTGGATTTCCACATCCTACTTGCCATACTCCGCTCTATTAACATATCTACAACGGTAATTGACTGGTTTCGTAGTTATCTGTTTGGACGCCGACAGCATATACGTACAACGTATACGCGTTGATGAGTTGTACTCCTCATGGTGTAATACATCTGTCGGTGTACCGCGGGGTGGAGTGCTATCACCATTACTTTTCGCAATTTTCATAAATTCTATCTCCAAAAACTTACTTTCTTCCTACCACCTTTATGCAGATGATTTACAGACTGATATATTCAAAGGCACCACTCGAGACAATTTCAGAGGCGTTTACTAACATAAACTTGGATCTGGCGCAAATCTGTACGTGGAGCAGAAAGTATGGCCTAAAGGTGAACCCGTCAAAAACACAAGTTATTCTGATTGGCAGTTCCAGGATAATTTCCAGGGTAAACTGGCCGCAGCTGCCTCAGATTGAGTTCGACGGTAAAATTTTAAGAATTTCAGATAGTGTAAAAAACCTGGGTATTTATCTGGATAAAACTTTATCATGGGGAATTCAAATACAGGAAACAAGTCGCAAACTGTTTGCCTCAGCAGGGTCGTTGCGTAGGCTGCGGAACTTTCTTCCCACAACCACCAAGATTGCGCTTGCACAATCCTTGCTTCTCCCAATACTCGATTATGCCGATGTCAGCTATCTTGATCTTAATGAGGACCAACTTAATAAACTTGAGCGTCTTCAAAATTTCTGTATTAGATTCATTTTTGGTTTACGCAAATATGATCATGTATCTGAATTTCGATCTAGGCTCAAGTGGCTCCCAATTCGTCTTCGCCGGAATACCCATATTCCTATGTTACTGTATAATGTGTTATTTAATCCAAATTCGCCCACATATCTCAAAGAATGTTTTAGGTTCCTCCATGACACACATTCAAGGACCTTGAGGTCGTCGGTGGATCTGAGACTGCAGATGCCAACCCATTCCACAAACTTCTACGACAAATCCTTTGCTGTTCAAGCTGTACGTTTGTAGAATGCGCTTCCGGTTGAAGTTAGGCAAGCTAAATCACTCTGTCTAGAATTCGGGCTATGAATGGGTAAGTTTTATACAGAGATCAGTGGAAGCGATTAATTCATCCAGTCTTAGCCCAAGGCATAGGATCTAAACACATGGACCAAGTTTCTTGGCGCTAAGAATTAAACAAATGTCTTACCAAATATCTCCTGGTGATGTTCTTGAGTGGAGTCCTGGAGGCAAGTTAGGGAAAAACAAACAAAACTAAGGTGGCCACGATAGATTGAATGAATTATCCACTTAGCTGTTCCTTCCAACTTGATGTCCTCTCCGTTGGTACGAGGGCACGATGCACGTTCACAGGATTCACAATTCAGTTTTGCAAATGTCAATGTTCGACTCAACTTTTGCCGGGCAAACCAAAGGCGGCAGTTTATAGTATTTGCAAGTTAATTCAATTCACGTTAATTCAAAGGGCAATCAATTTATTAATTAGGTACAAGGCACGCGAGAGTCCAAACGGCGTGTTAATTTTTCAAGGCGGCAACGGAAGTGACAGTTCAGTGTGACCATTGTCAGAAATTTTCAATAGACTAAACAAAATGTTACTCAATCGATCTAATCGATTTGACTTATAATAAAAACTAATTCTATTTCAAACATCCACCCGCCCCGGACCGGCCTACCGGTTGTCACGTCTACCTACCGCTAATCGGTTAGTAGACGTGACAATGTTGCAACCGCTCTCCTCAGAATCGAACCGTCCACCAAGACCTCAGCAAATCGGGGAACTCCATCAGCCCCAGTTACCAAACGAAGGATGCGCCCCCTGCGCCATCTGAGTGGCGGAAGGTTAGCCTCCTTGATCAAAACGAGGTCACCAATCTTGGGTGGATCGGTCTTGTCGGTCCACTTAACGCGTTGCTGGAGTATGTGCAAATATTCCAAATTCCAGCGTTTCCAAAAGCTCTGAATAATCTGGCGTACCAATTCAAAACGCGAGAGACGACCAGGTCTCGTATCAATAAAGGGGTACTCAGGCAAGGCGACAAGTGGGCGACCAATCAAAAAATGGCCCGGCGTAAGGGCCTCCAAATCATTCGGATCTGAGGAGATCGGGCACAATGGACGAGAGTTCAAAACGGCCTCAATCTTACAAAACACAGTTGCGAGTTCCTCAAATGTAAGGACAGATTCACCGATTGTCGTGCGCAAGTGTGTTTTGGCCGATTTTACAGCGGCCTCAAAAATACCACCCCAGTGTGGACAATTTGGTGGGGAAAACAACCAATTTATCCCACGTCGGGCAAGCTTATCACCTATATCAGCTTTGTTGGTTTCAAGGAAATTAACAACATCATTCAAATAATTATAGGTGCCCTTGAAGTTAGTGCTGCAGTCAGAACGGATCAAGGAAGGCAGCCCCCTGCGGGATACAAATCTGTCAAATGTGGCTAAAACGCCTCGGTCGTAAGCGAGGAGACCAGTTCCAAATGTACGGCCTTTGTGGAGAGGCAAACAAAAACACACAAGTAGGCCTTAACAGTCTTGCTGTTTCGAAGTGTCGACGTTTTCACCAAAAAGGGACCAGCGAAGTCCGTGCCAACACCGTCAAACGTCCTGCTCTCAGTTACGCGATCTGCCGGTAAGTGTCCCATCAAGGGCTGCATGGTAGAAGCCTTGAGCTTATAGCAAGGGATGCAGCGAAAGACTACACTCCGAATAATTCTTCGGGCAGACAAAATCCAAAACTCGCGTTGCAAAATGGCCAACAAAGCATTACAACCAGCATGCGAATTTTTAAGGTGACGGTCAGTTACCAACAAGCGTACCAAATGACCGTCCTTAGGTAACAAAAGGGGGTGACGTGCTCCGTAAGGGAGGTTGGCGTTCTTGAGACGCCCTCCAACGCGCAAGAGACCCATATCGTCCAAAAAGGGGTTCAATTTAGAGACAGCTCCCGACAATTTCGATCTCCCTGATTTAAGCATAGCAATCTCCTTTTCAAAATGCGCCAATTGCACAGAACGAACCCAAAAGGTGAGAGACTCCTGTCGTTCCTGTGGTGAGAGAAACGGTGTCAGACGTTTCTGTTGTGGGTGCCTAAAATTAAAAACAAAACGCTTTATCCAAGCAGTGACACCTAACAACTTGTCGAGGGAGCTGTAACGATTTAACAAAAAATCGGGGTCGAAGGCGCATTCTACCTTCTCAAGAGCGAGTGTTCGTAGACCCGGCAAATTAGAAGTATTCAAAACTGGCGAGGCCAATCGGTTTCTGGTCGACTCAACCATTCCGGACCCCACCACAGCGAATGACCTATCAAAGTAGGCATCAAGCATCCGCGCGAGGCACAATCAGCGGGGTTGAGCTCACCTGGCACGTGTCTCCAAACAAGCTTGTCTTCAGATTTTTGGATTTATCCCCGTATAGGTCCCATCAATACAAATGCTTTTACCCAAAGTGTTAGACACGTGGTTCAATAAGCGTACAAGTAGTGCTGCTCCCGAGAGCTCCAATTTTGGGATGGTCAGAGATGTCCGATGCGGTGCAACCTTGCTCTTCGCCATGATCAGGGAAATTCTCACCTGACCTGAGGCACTGACTGTGCGCAAGTACACCACTGCCGCGTGACCACGTTCCGAGGCATCACAAAACCCGTGAAGGGTGGCCTTGTACTTCCCGGGAGGAAGGATGGGACGAGGCAAGGAGATCTCGTTGACGGCAGGAAGCGAGGATACAAAAGAGGTCCATTCCTCAACAAGAGTGCCGTGAAGAGGTTCGTCCCAGGTCAATCCTGCTGTCCAAAGCTTCTGCAAGAAGCATTTTGCCCAAAATATGATAGGACAAATCCAACCGTTGGGATCAAAGGTTCTGGCGACAGTAGACAACACGAGACGTTTAGTCCAAGAACAAGGCAATTTCAAGTCTACGTTGTACGTAAAGATGTCTTGGACTGGTCTGTACTGGACGCCGAGAACAGCCATCATGGCGGGGTTGTCAACAATGTCAAACAAATGTGGATCCTGCTGATGATCCTCTGGCAAGCCTTCCAAAAGCGCTGGTGAGTTGGAAATCCATTTGCGCAACTCATAACCAGCGGAGGCCAAAATACCTATCAATTCGTCCCGCAGGAGGATCGCCTCGTCCACTGTGGAGGCGCCCGAGCAAATGTCATCGACGTAAATATCGTCCTTCAAGATGGCGGAGGCTCTTGGGAAACGTAAGCCTTCGCGGTCTGCGAGCTCCCAAAGAGAACGTATTGCCAAGTAGGGGCTTGACCTTAACCCGTAGGTATTAGTATTGAGCTCGAAGACGACCATGGGATCGCGAGGAGACTCTCTCCAAAGGATCAGCTGGAAGCGACGGTCATCAGGGTGGATAATAGTCTGCCTGAACATCATTTTTATGTCAGCCACAAAGACAACCTGATGTCGTCGGAAGCTGGTGATGACGTCACAAAGGTCCTTGACCAACTTGGGACCAGAATGCAAGCACTGGTTCAAGGATACGCCTGTTGAAGTCTGCGCAGAACCATCAAACACTGTGCGCAGCTTGCCAGTTGATGATTTCAATACCGCATGATGAGGGAGAAAGTAATGCTCCACCGAACGCCAATCCAAATTTGACACGGACATGTGTCCCAATTGTTCATATTCTCTCATGAACTCAATGTACTTCTGTCTGAGCTCCGGATCACGACCCATGCGGCGCTCCATAGCCAACAATCTCTTTTCGGCTAAAGGTCGTGTACTACACGACCTTTACTAAACTCACCAAGCGGAGGCCGAACAGACAGAAAGGGTAGCCTCGTAATAATCCGACCAGAACGGAGTCGACCAGTGTTGTTCTGGAAGAACAGCTCGCACTCCTCATGTTCTGGATTCAAACGGGCAACTTGAGGGGGCTCCTCTACCTCCCAAAACCTCTGAACTGCATCAGAGAGAGCAGAGCCTACAGCCAACAAATTATCAAGTTCGGGTGGAGGGGGGTCCCTAGGTACAGGTCCCATCAAAGCAAATCCAAATATGGTCGGGATGGCAGTCAAACCATTTGGCACCAAGACCCGTTTCCCACCAATCAAAATTCCACCGAGGACATCAGAGCCAATCAACAAGTCGATTTGTCCCTGTGTGTCAAATTTGGGGTCTGCCAGTTCCAATCCCGATGTCAAATTCACCACAGCAGCGGGTAGCTGTTTCTGTGGGTGCATACCCAAAATATTCTTCAACACAGTAGGCGAGGTTTTAATCCTCGGGTGTGAAGATTCAACAGGGCCAAACAAAACCTTAACTTGCCCTTCAACATTAGAGGCTACGTCACCTATGCCCCGTATACAATTTGGAAATAAACCCATATTTAATTTAACCTGCCCTACCAAATAAGTGGAAACAATGCAACCTTGTGAACCTGTGTCCAATATAGCACGGACAACAACAGAGGTCCCCGTGGGTCCCCAGACCCTAACAGCAACCGTTGGTAGGATAACGGTCTCAATGGGGGAGGTTGGCGTTATAGGGCAGGGGTCAATGACCTATTGTTGCCTGGGCGGCGACCGTTGGCCAGGACCAGGCAAGTCAAAACGAGGGTGCGGCTTGAAGTCCTCAAAAGCGCGATGACTCGATCCGCGCGCCATCTGTGGGGGGTCATAGTGACGCACCCGCCCAAAACGAGGTGGTCGCGAGTCAAGGCGGGGACGCTCCGCCAAAGGAGGGGAATACCTGGGGCAGCAGTCATGGTGCTGGTGACGCTGAACAGCACATTCAGGTGCGCGAGAGAGAGGAGGCGTGCGCACGCTACGGTTCTCCAAGCGGGGCGAGTGGCGATCAATTGAGCGAGGCGACTCTCGGCTACGCGCCGGTGAGCCTCGGCTGCCACCTTCAAAACACCCGCCCGTGCGCGGCGTCGGCTGGTTGAACAAGCGGCCAACCTCTCTGGCATTCATACAGAGAATGACCAAATGCTGTCCTCCACAGTGAGGACAGGGGCGAGAGTTTGGGCAGTCTCGCTGGTAGTGGGACCCCAAACAAGAGAAGCAAAGGCGGCGGGCATTCGCGATGCACCTACGAGAGGCGACATGCAGGTCCAAGAATGCCTTACAACTGGCCGTTCTGTGCCCCGTGACCTTGCAATAGGAGCACTCCGCTGGGCTCTGCGTGACCGCAAAGCGAGGAGGGCGCCGGTCAACATTGGCTCGGGTGTGACCGCGAGCCTGCTCCTTGACCTTGGGCGGCTGCGTCTTAGCCGGCGTGTCACCACCGGAGTTGTCCAAGACCCGGCACTCATCCTCCAGGAACCTCTCCAGGTCAGCAAAGGGGGGCAGATGGGTCGCGCTATCCCCACCAAAGCGCTGTTCAAAACGCGACCTCAGGTCGGCAGGCAGCTTTTTCAGTACAATGTGCACCAATAGATAGGACCATTGGTCCACGGGCAGGTCAAGGCACTTAAGTGCGTTGATGGCCACCAAAAGCGGGTTCAACAGTTGGGTGCGCAACCCAGAGACCCGGGTGAGCGTCGGCAAACCCAAAATCTACTCGATGTGCGTGTCGGCGAGGCCACGCTTATTATGGTACCTACGGGTGATTAGGTCCCGAGCCGTCTGGTACGCCTCGTCAGACACGGGCAGATGCTGGATGAGGCCCTTAGCCTCCCCATCCAGAACCGACATTAAACATGCCAATTTTTGTGCTGGCCGAAGGTCAGCCCTGTCATTGACTAGGCTGTCGAATAAATTAATTAAGCCCAGGTAGCTTCCTAGGCAGCCATCAAAATGGGGGAGGTCCAAAGTAGGGAGCCTACTCACCAGCCCCGGTGCTGACCTAGGAAGCTCCTGCTTCAGGCCGGGTTGCCCTTCCCTATCGGCAACTAGTTGTCTCGCACAATTGGAGACAGCATCATACAGGTCTAAGACCTGGGCATAGTCTTCGCTGACCTTATTTCGCTGGTCAGCAGTGAAATCAGTGACTGACACTTCGAGACAGCAAGCGCTGAAAGTGCGGAACTGCTGTTCCACACTTGCCAGGCGATCATCGATCCGCTCGTACCTTTGAAGTAAGGCCTGCTGGCGATCAGGCCGGTTCACTAAAGCACTGGCCGAGGCAAACCAGCGCAAATCTGATGCAATAGCACCAGCAGCCGCACGCAAGTCCTTGATAGCTGACATAATCAAAATTCAAAAGAGCCCGGACAAGCGTTAAATAATACTTATTTTTTCTCAATTCTTTGAAACCAACAAAGTATTAGCCTGTTTACTGCAAGTGACAGGTATCTACTGTCCAACAAAATTAATAGTTTCAATATATTGAAGAATCAAACACAAAAGTTATCAAAGTTGTAACTTATAACAAATTAAAAGTTGGACTTCAAATTAATTAATGAATTATTTGCAACAGACAGACTGGCTGTGTTATTTGAGATATACAATAGTAAGTAAGCACAGAATATGTGTTACCTAGCAATATTATCTATATTATAACAAAACAAAGTTTATTAATGTGACCCGCCCAAGTGGCAAGGTCAAGTTGGTTGTTATAATGTTTATGAATATATGCAATACACTAAATTTACTAAATTTACTAAATTTATTGATACATACAGCTGTTATGTATCCAAACAAACTGACTTATTAATGCAACAACAAATTTAAGTTAGATTTTTCAACAATACAAATCAACAATTACTGATTGAGGTGATGTGTGACAATGTGTTTCAAATTATCTAGGTCAACTTATATAATTAAATATTATGTATTTTAGACAATACTGACCTGAGAACACTACAACACTGTTAACCTGTTAAGAAATGAGTTGCTTAGCTCAGATACAAGTTTACAATATAGGCACAGTTAACTACGCTCTGCTACCAAAAATTATGTCTAGAATTCGGTCTATGAATGGGTAAGTTTTATACAGAGATCAGTGGAAGCGATTAATTCATCCAGTCTTAGCCCAAGGCAAAGGATCTAAACACATGGACCAAGTTTCTTGGCGCTAAGAATTAAACAAATGTCTTACCAAATATCTCCTGGTGATGTTCTTGAGTGGAGTCCTGGAGGCAAGTTAGGGAAAAACAAACAGAACTAAGGTGGCCACGATAGATTGAATGAATTATCCACTTAGCTGTTCCTTCCAACTTGATGTCCTCTCCGTTGGTACGAGGGCACGATGCACGTTCACAGGATTCACAATTCAGTTTTGCAAATGTCAATGTTCGACTCAACTTTTGCCGGGCAAACCAAAGGCGGCAGTTTATAGTATTTGCAAGTTAATTCAATTCGCGTTAATTCCAAGGGCGATCAATTTATTAATTAGGTACAAGGCACGCGAGAGTCCAAACGGCGTGTTAATTTTTCAAGGCGGCAACGGAAGTGACAGTTCAGTGTGACCATTGTCAGAAATTTTCAATAGACTAAACAAAATGTTACTCAATCGATCTAATCGATTTGACTTATAATAAAAACTAATTCTATTTCAAACACACTCAATATATTTAAAAATGCATTAAATAAGCACTATTTGTTACTTTAATCTGTTATCTTAATTTTACCACTGCTCTCTGCATTTATATAATTATATAAATATGTATATGTTTTATAATGGGTATATATATATATATATATATATATATATATATATTGTATTATAATTATGTATCGTTAGTATGTATATTATGTATTATTTGTATGTATACCTTATGTTTTTGTATATGTGTATATATATAAATATATACCTACATATGTATGTACATTGTATTCAAATAACTATAAGTTTCCACATATATTTGATCACTACACCATCAAACCTATCCTTTTCAGTCTGTCCATCCTAAGGTTGCCTGTAAGAAATCGCATTTTGCGATAAGGCCGCCCTTGTGCATTTACTTCTTTTTTGTATATTTAAAATATCTTTACATAATTTATAACAATTGTATTTGCGCAATAAAGTTGTTATCTATCTATCTATCTAAGCATAATTTCTTACTGTCACTTAATAATAATTATTTGTGTTCTCTTGCATATTTTAATTATATTGTACTATTTAGTATACCTACCTAAATATAATTTTGAAAGAGGGACCCAACCTCCTGTGATACAGTTTTCTAACTAGTACAGGAGCTTGGTGTCTTTCCATTAAATTGGAAAATCATAGACCATAACTTTAACCTAGTATCAGTATGTTTTGTATCTGTGTGTTTCCTGACAACTAAAAATCTTATTATTATTATTATTTTTTTGAATAAAGTTATTATTATTATTATAATTTATTGGAAACAAATACGACTTAGCGCGTGGCGCGTCGACGGCCGCGCCGTTTGAATGAATAGGTAATAATATTTTCAGAGTAACTGTAAACGGTTGTACTCACGTATTATTTTTGGTCGGAGTAGCCCGACTAGTTTCGGACCATACGGAGGTCCTTAATCATGAGCAAGCGTGACCGTCCGCGTCGGCGTCGGGCGCTCCACTGAAGCGGGCCCACCGCGCAGCTTGTCGTTGCGAGCGTGTAGAGGACGTATTCACCGGCGCCTGCGATGAAGTTGGTTGCGTTGCCGGCGTGTCCGGTGTGCCTGTGTGAACGTCATCTTGCAACGTGTTCCGCTGCACCGTGAAGGACGTTGGATGTGTACACACCGTGCTGACTGTGTCGCATTCTAGGTTCGGGGTATCCAGATGTGTGGTCAGTTTTAAGGCCGGTCTCCAGGCAGGTGACACTATCTCGGTTGAAATTGGGACGACGGCTGATCTCGATGGCCTCCCGTACTCTAATTATGTTACTCTAATTATGACAACTCACGATAGTTTTTACTCTAATAATATTTTCATTCAATAGCCTTGATTTTATTTATCACTAGCTGACCCAGCGAACTCCGTATCGCCTTTTTAAGAGTTTTTATTATATCCCTTTTTCCAAACCCCTTTTCCAAAGTTACCATTGACATAACACTTAATCTCTTATCGTTTCAGACTCTATAAATGATGAACAAACAAACATAGATTTTTATATAACATTAAATGCCCCATTCCTTAAAATATCGGAGACGATACCCATATCGACTTTAAAAAAAAAACCCGTCCGCCATCTTTGATTTCCTATCCGCCATATTTGATTACGAAATAGATGTTGTATTTGGATTCACCATCCCTTAAATCATCGGAGACGATACCCATATTGATTTTTTAAATTTTTCCCATCCGCTATCTTTGATTTCCCATCTGCCATCTTAAATCAGGAAATATAATATGTTGTATTTGGATTTCCATCCCTTTAAACATCGGAGACGATACCCATATACATTTAAAAAAAAACTCATCTGCCATCTTTGATCACGAAATAGATGGTGTTTTTGAATTCCCCATTCCTTAAAATATCGGAGACGATACACATATCGACTTTTAAAAAATCCCGTCCGCCATCTTTGATTTCCTATCCGCCATCTTTGATCACGAAATAGATGTTGTATTTGGATTCTCCATCCCTTAAATCATCAGAGACGATACCCATATTGATTATTTTAATTTTTCCCATCCGCTATCTTTGATTTCCCATCTACCATCTTGAATCACGAAACAGATGTTGTATTTGGATTCCCCATCCCTTTAAACATCAGAGACGATAATAGCCTTAATGATTTTTAAAATTTTCCCATCCGCCATCTTTGATTTCCCATCCGCTATCTTTGATCATGAAATAAATTTCATATTATTAATCAGCGTCCCGTAAATATCGAAAATGATACCCATATAGATTGTATCCTATTCGTTTAGCCTTTTTTTGCCTTTGACCCAACCCTCCCTCTTCTCTTTTAACCATTTTATAATCGTTGTGGCGTAATTTTATGCCTATGGCCTTTCGGAATAATTGAGCTATCATAGGCAATAACAATTTTTTAAATCCGACTTCTAGTTCCTGAGATTAGCCAACATTATCTTTTAGCCTTTTGCCCGGCCCCAAAGGGTCGAAGCGTCATATTATAAAGCCTATAGGCTTCCGAAATAATTAGGCTATCGTATACAAAAATAATTTTTCAGATCCGACCGGTAGTTCCTAAGAATAGCGCGTTCAAACAAACAAACTCTTCCGCTTTATTATATTAGTATAGATCTGATGTTTCAAGGCGCCATTGTAGGTAAATTATAAAGCGGTCCGGTTCCGTCAAAGTCTCGCCCAGTCCCTGTTTGATCGCGCTACTATACTAACCAGTAACCACTAAACTCCAGATGTCTTGACCAACACGTTAGTTGAATACATAATTAGTAATAAATAAAGTTACATCAACTTTACATATTTATAAAAAAATACGTTGAGAAAACGAAATTACGGATCAAGAGGCTTTAGCCGCGCTATAAACGTTTTGGAATGCAATATTTACGTATAATGACGGACGCGGATGCGAGCGACAGGTCCGTCCTCTGAGAGCGCTCAGCGCTGAATGGCGGACATAGCATCGTGCTTCGAGCTTTATAGGTCTTTTTAAAAAAATCATATTAATTACAAACGGAAACTTTATATTCCAATTTTTATAAGACTTGAATTGAATCTTAAGGTTCTTAAATATGTATATATCTTTTTAATATTCACAGTAGTTTTTTAGATATAAATGCATTTATATCTAAAAACTTTGCAAATCTGCGGGCTAAAATTAAGCAAAATGCACTGCTTTGATCTCCGATTTTCTTAAAACACAGAACAGAATTCTTGAACGATAAGTTTTTATAGCACTAGCGACCTTTAATGTTGACCTAAACTACAGAAATGACGAAAATGTTTTTTTTTAAGTCTTCCGTTTTAAAATATTTACTACGGTAGCCCATATATTTTTCTTTAACACTCTCTTGACAAAGAACTGAACTTTCAGATTTTCTATATGTTTTACATTAATTGTTATATATTCGTAACATAATAGAACAATAAAAACCCGCGAAATCGCCTCCGACGGAATAAACGCGCTTAAATCCAAGGATTATTTAATGTAGCGTTTAGCGCTCATAGCGAGACTTGGCTTGCGGTTCGTAACAGATCGGCAAAGTTAAGCAACGCTTGCGCAGGTCGCCATTTGGATGGGTGACCGTCTGTGGCATTTACATCTGAGCGCTACCGTGCTTCGGGGAGCACGTAAAGCTGTCGTCCCGGTTCTTGTCTAAGGAGAAGGATCGGTAGGCCATGTCGGAGGCCTTCGGGGGGTCTGAAAACTCCGACACAAGAGTTGGCCACACACTCACACGAAAAACAAACAAAACAAACAAACATTTAATGTAATCTGTGAAATATAAAATAAGCTATTTTTAAAGTTACAATAACAGTACTATACCAAAATCACAGAACCACTTACAAAAACGATCCAGCGTGCATACATCATTGTGTCAACATATCTCCAGCTGACCAATCGCCTTAAAAGCACCGTCACTGTGTCTTCACATTAAAGTGGAACTTAATCACGCCTAGCAGAACGTATCCATTTATATGTATAAAGTATATGAGGCTAAAGAGGGTAAATTAAACTTTGATTGGCTTTTCATAGTCGGAGCAACGTAAGAGTGCCATTAAGTTTAGTGTTGCCACAAATCGCCTCTCATTGCCAGCGCAGAACGCCCATACAGATAGGAATGAAACCTTCGTCGTACACGTACCAACCCACGCTTCCCATCCACGTTAAACCCCAGTTTTATCATTCGTTTTACTGGAATAGTATCTTGGTGGACGCAGAACGCATTTCGTGTTCCGTATAATGAATGGTTTTATCTTAAATAGATCACCTATTTTAACACGTGAGCCGAGGTAGCGAAAGAAAAATAAAATGTCTGCCAACGATCGATATTCTACAGAGTCTCATTATGTTGTAAGCGATCCTAAATCCTTTGAGAATTCAGATATTATTTGCAAGGATTACTTGCTACTAGATATATCGATACCTTTGGGTAGAAAGCTCGTATAAACCATTTTGGCCAAATTGTGTTATATATACCATTTTTTCTCTTTCGATCTGTATATACGAAATCAAGAAATTCGCACAAAAATGGTTAATATGACCCAGAAATTTTCGGTCATGGCCACTTAAATAAATATACCGGCCAAGTGTGAGTCGGACTCGCGCACGGAGGGTTCCGTACAAACCTGTAGGTATACTTTTATAATTATTTTAAAAAAATTGTGATGTAACTAAAAATTTAAGCTTTACAAATTTTTTTCCTATGTGCTATAAAACGTTGCTTTATGCCAAATTTCAAGTTTATAGCTCGACTGGAAGTACCCTTTAGTTTTGACTTAAGCTTTTGATATGCATTTCAATTTTATACCTCTACGGGCTCATGAGGAAAGGGGTAGTACCCTTAAAATTATTAAAAAATATTTTAATAATATGATGTAACTAAAAATGTACGGTTTGCGATTTTATTTCTCTTATCTGTGCTATAAGACGTTGCTTCGTGCCAAATTTCAAGATTCTGAGTTCACGGGAAGTACCCTGTAGGTTTTGATTCCCTTCCGAGTAGTTGCGAGTTTGAAAATATGCTTAAATTGCTGTTTCTGTTGATTGCGTTGACATAGAAGTTTGATTTTATTACAGCTTAACGGTGTTATAGACTTGAGTTTTTCATATGAATTTCAATTTAATAACTCTTTGCGTTCATGAGTGAAGAGGTACTAACTTTAAAATTAAAAAAAAAATGTTTTTAGTATATGATGTATCTAAAATTTACATTTTTGGATTTTTTTCTTAATCTGTGCTATAAAAAGTTGCCTCGTACCAAATTTCAAGATTCTAAGTTCACGGGAAGTACTCTGTAGGTTTCCATTCGCTTGCGAGTTCCGATAATTGCGGAAATTTGCAGCATGAACGGCTGTATCTTTTGATTGTGTTGGCTTAGAAGTTTGATTTTTTCACAATTTCAAGGGACAGTAAATTTGACTATTTTGTATAAATTTCACTTTGATACCTTCACGCGTTTCTGAGAAAAAGGGTCTTGACAGACGGACGGACAACAAAGTGATGCTATAAGGGTTCCGTTTTTTCATTTCGAGGTACGGCACCCTAAAAAGATAAATTTTCAGTGTAAAAGCCGAATGTTTTCTTTTTAATCTTTGTTATGATGTAATGACCATATTTTTTAGTAACTCAGGGCGTCAAATTAGTCGTTAATTGTAAATGGTTTATACGCCCTAACGTGTTAAATGCATTACCTAAGCATAGTTTAAATTCGACGTCGGTCGTAAATCCTTATTTCATATAGATACCTTTGGGTAGAAAGGTCGTATAAACCAAAACCCGACTTTTCAGAATAGCAGAAGAACGATTCTATTTAACATAAAAAATCATAACGTTTTTGTTTTTAAAGTTGTTGAAATGATTTATGAGAAAGGTTCTTACAATTTGAGAATGAAAAAGGTTAAATCATCAAAACCTATCTTTCTTCTTTAGTTTTAAAGTTAGCTTTGATTTAAGTCTAAGAAAAAAACAATTCCTGGTTAATACACCCCCTGAAAATGTACTTTAAAAATACTGTATAGGTCGTATATCCACTTTTGGTAAGCTTATGGTCACATTTACTGCCGTAAAATCCCATATGTCGATACCTTTGGGTAGAAAGGTAGTATAAACCAAAACCCGACTTTTCAGGAGAGCAGAAAAACGACCTTTACACAAAAATTCATAACTTTTTGTTTTTGAAGTAATAAAAAAAATATCCATGAGGAAGGTTCTTACAATTAGCGCATGAAAAAGGTTAAATCATCAAAACCTATCTATCTTCTTTAGTTTTAAAGTTAGCTTGGATTTACGTCTAAGAAAAAACAATTCTTGGTTAATACACCCCATGACAATGTACTTTAAAAATACTGTATAGGTCGTATATCCACTTTTGGTAAGCTTATGGTCACATTTACTGTCGTAAAAACCCATATATCGATACCTTTGGGTTGAAAGCTCGTGTAAACATTGTTTTTGTCATAATAAAGCATTTTGATATGACAAACATGAACTTGGTAATTTCAGGCCATTACAACAGTTAACTAAAATAAACTCTTATCTGATGTTAATATAGCAGTAAAATAAATATATAGGACGACCGAAGAATCTCCTTTGCTTACGTTGGTAAATAGTTTGAGGTCAAAAATCCCTTCATTTAAAATATGTTTAAATATTCTTAGCTTGGATCTTAAGCCAGCGCTTATAGTAAAAATCTAGAACATGGAGCACTTCTGCGAATAGTTTATTCAAAACAAAATGCTGTCTTGGTAAAACTTCTAGCATAAATCTTACTCCTCAAAATATAAAGAATTCAAACGCGGTGTGGGTTTAAAAAAATAAAGGAATAAAACAGCGGCGGGTACAGCAACGAGACGTCGATGTACACGGCAGTATATGACAGGCGTGCTATTCTGTGATCAAGAGAGCGTCATTCTTCGCATCTTTTCCACATCATTTACGCGGGTCGCACGATGCCACGCCACGTCGCCGCCGCCCCGCGCTCGCCCCGCACTCTCCCCGCACTCACGCGTCACACTTATGGATAAGCAAACGCTCCTAATATATGTCAGTGGCGGACCGTTAATGCGTTTTCGCCTCACTGGAGACTCAGCACCAATTTATGCCGGCGACGCTTTTTCTTATCGACATGTTATTACCTAATTCAGCATTTTCACAGTGTATTAAGTCAGCCTTTCATATTTTTATCATCTTACCCGTGTGAAGCTGAACTAACAGCTCAGTTAATTGCCCTAATATTTCAGCAAACGTTCGCGTAATCGCTTTTGTACCTACTACTAGGCCCTTAACCCATGGCACGTACTATCGTGGTACTACTGTGGTGTGCTCTGATACAGACCTACGATTCGTACGCGCCTAAGAACCTAATCCTATTTGTCCCTACAAATCCCTAGACCCTAGCCTACCATACGTATTAATATATACTTATATAGATAGGTGCGGGATATCTGCCACCAGAGACCTATGATGACAGATGGACTATGGGTAGGAATTAGGTATGGTGGAGATGTTTTTCTGATGCCGAGTCCTTTTTGATGTTGGTCAATATGCGTCCGATTTCTTTGTAGTAGCTCTTCTGGCTTTTTACAATTGCGTTGATTTGTTGTACGTCCATCTTGCTGCCCCTATCCTATCCTGTTTAACCTAACAAGGGGTGGGGTGAAAACAAAAAGTAACTTAGTTGCGATCTGTTTCCTCGTTACGGTATGTGCGACTTCTCGACCACCGGGGTGACCCTGTACAGGGAGACCGATACCTGATCCGCTACCGAACGACGCAACTAAGTTAGTCAGTCACTTAATATACAACGAAACAAGCGCTAGGATGGTGCGCAAGTCTGCTGTATACCAGTTGTCAGTCAGTGAATTTGTCAATTTAAGGGACGAGAGGACTGCGTGTTACTGGTTTTTGCTCGAATAGGACTAAAATCCTAAATCCTACCCGACCGGCGAAGGACCACATTGAACAACGGGCTAGCAGCCCTACGCTACTAACCCCACTGTACAAGGGGAGTGTTTAAATGCTAAGGGCCTAATCTAACTTACTTGCGTCGTGAACAGCGCGCTAGCAGCCCTACGCTACTAACCCAACTGTACAGAGAGTGTTAAAATGATAAGGGAATAATCTAACTTGTTAACCTACACTATCCTAGAGTCGTAGCCTATCACCTATACCTAATATCCTATCCTAATCCTAATCCTTATACCTATATGTATCCTAAATCTATCCTAACTTGTAGCTAGCGTATAATGCGTATAGGCTTGGTGCTCTGTGGTATTCTGTGATACAGACCAGCACTTATACGCACCTACTACTAGGCCCCTAACCTATGGCACGTACTATCGTGGTACTACTGTGGTATGCTGTGATACAGACCTACGATTCGTACGCGCCTAGAACCTAACCCTATTTTTTCCTACAATCCCTATTAGATCCTAGCCCTACCATACGTATTTATATATACTTATATAGATAGGTGCGGGATATCTGCCACCGGAGACCTATGATGACAGATGGACTGTGGGTAGGACTTAGGTATGGTGGAAATGGTTTTCTGACGGCCAACTCGACAGAATCACCGAGCTGTTCAGTACTGATGGCTAAAGGCGTCATGGCCACCGTCAGAGGTATGGGAAGGGTATGGAGTCAAAGTCGGATTGAACTTGTGACTGGTTTATTTCTTAAACTACATGATCTTATATACTAAACTTATCCTATGTACACACACGCAACTTTACGGTTGTGTGCTGTGTGTGTAAGGTGCCATCTCAGCGGTATGTACCTTAGGTAAGTACGTGATTTTCTCTTAATTTAATAAAAATCACGAACAATCTGTGTTGCGGTAAAAACTCACGTAGGATTATATCGCTGAAATGGCATGTTCATATGTGAACAAATATATTGTTACGGACGGGGTAACGGGACTGGAAGGAAACACCGAGTAGCACTGATGACACTTTATTCGACTTGACACACGACACGCCGTTTAATTCCGACGCAGTCAGCACCAACACTAGCGTTTTTTTGCACTGCACTTTTCACCCTTTTTTATCACTGGGATTTGAACCCACGCCTTCAGAACGTGAACGGAATGTGTTATCCGCACGGCCATCGCCTTGTTGTCAATGACTGGTGAATTTGGCGAACACTTACTACTTCGATGACGTATACACAGAGTGTATACGTCATCGAACTAAAAACTCGTTTCCAAATAATAAAATAGTCTTCAAACCTCTTTGCTAATAAATTATTGTGTTTGATGACTGGATAGTTTGTCGTGTAGACGTCAGAAGTCCTTGGCAACGGTAGTGATCAAAGAGGTTGGACTAGGGTTAGTAGTGATGACAGCTTGGCATGACACCGGCCGTCACAATATAAACAAATCATACATCTTTAAACTGATGCTCAAGATTTTATGTTTAAGCTTTCTCTGTGTTTTAAGTTTAAAGTTTGCAACGTTACGTTTAATGTACCTACCTGCCTTATAGTTGGATACATATATTATGCGCGTATCATTTTAAATATATTCCATTCGCAATCCCCAAAAGAACCCCTTTCAGCAAGATAAATTATTCACCTTCGCTTTTGATTCTCACCCAAAGTGGTTGCACATCAAAATAAATGTAAACACATTCGCCCGCAGAATCTAATCCGCGCAACTCAAATCAAGCTGAAAATAATTTCATCGGCATAGTGCAGAGCGGGGCATAAATAATTCCTTTCGGTGTCACGGTAAAAGGGCGCAGCAATCGTTAGGTGCTCACATCAGTTCCACGTCATTTGGCGCGTCGCACCGCGCCGCCGCGCCTCACCCGCCGACACGCCGCGCGGCCCCGCGACGCGTTTACACATGCCACTCCACGACACTCAGTGAGCGTTTGTCACTACGAAGGTCGTTATTTCGATCCACCACCTCGACGCGAGACTTATTGGAAAGAAAATTGTGCTGACTGAGATCTCCAGCTTTTATCTCGTTTGTACCTCGTTATGAATACTTATCGCCGGTTTAGCATTAATTGCTACTTATTCGGTTTATCGTACGTTTATTTTGCTTGCTGTATTTTGAAGCTGTGTTTTTGAATTTGATGATGGCTTGAGATTTTAAAGTGCCACAGTTTTCCAACACGACAGCTGTTTATGTCTCTGTCGTTTTCTGGAGAGGTGAATCGAAATATTCTCAACAACACGTACATTTTTCCACTTTACTGGAACTTAAAAATGCAAAGCGAAATAATTATATAAGTGAGAAGAGGAAGCACGGTTGTTGTGGTGTGTTTATTTGGAGAATTTCATAAAGTTCGTGGTGTGTGACCGGTCTCGCCGCTGTTACGTACCTCTTATCGATACTGTTGCTATACGAAGCCCTCCTGAATATTGCATGCATTAAACTTGTTCGTATAAAATGAGCACGAAAACCCTCTCCGCCAGGATTATTTAAAAGCTTTTCACTATAACACACTGCAATAAATTGTAAGAATTTCGTATTAAAAAAGATTACAAATTAAAAATGTACATCGATGAAATGATATGGCTATAGCTACGTGGTGCATTTATTTAAGGTCAATGTCATTGGTAATTAATAGAAAATAGAAAGTACTCGCGACAAATTATAGACTTTATATTAGCTATATAACTGCATAGTTCCATAAAATATATGCCACCCCCTATCAATACTTAGAAACATTCTTTCGCGTTTAATAATAGTGCCTAGTATAAAATATTATATTTTAAATAATTATTTCTATTTTAAGGTCCAGCCATTTTGTCCTGCTCCGGAACTGTTGACTGATATATATATATATATATATATATATACTCACAGAGCCTAAACCACTTAGGGCGCAAACTTGAGATTTCGAAACAGATTCAGACCTTCTAGAAATTTAAAAAGATCGACAAATTTAATTTTCTCCATTAGTCTACAGGGAAATTCAGTCTAAATGCTGACTTGGCCGTTGAGTGAAATATATTGGATATTTATATTCATGGACTATATTAATAGATAACGTTTTTTATTCACTTAAAGAAGACTCAAAGACGTTTTGACACAGTGAATTACAGTGACATAAAGGAGATATTATTATTTTCAAATATGGTGACAATATTAAATAATATGGTTTGTTAAAATAGTTAGGAGCCTCAAATTTTGTGTGGCACTTCAATTTTTACCAATACTTAATAAGTCTGAACACAATATACCTTTATTTCTATAAGATTTTAATATAATTAGCACCACACTGTATTGTTAAAAAACATTTGTCTTATTTGTCTGCCACGTTAATTTTTCTTCATGTCAAATGGGTCTTTTAACTGTGCCTCTAAATAATTTGAATAAGCAAATATATTTATACTATAATTGCGTTAATTGCGCAATTATTTATAGGGATAAATAATTGCGCAATTAACTTAAAAGCCCACAGTTATTCACGCCAATAATGCGTCATACTTTAATTTCCTTATTATTTTTTTAAAAAGGTGAACTCAGGGCTCTGAAATGTACGTTTCGAACTTCTACTGGTACAGCGATAGCATAATAATTGTAATAAAATGTATTGTCATCATCATCATCTTATCATCATCATCTCAAAACCTTCTATAATAATTATAAAAAAATCCATGTACGAGTATGTGTGTATAAAGGTATGTTGTCTTTCTTGGCTATCAGTCTCATTTTAACATTTTGCCCCCGTCTTTAAATATTCTCTAACAAAATTTATCATATATATCGTACAGGTTCGATCTCTACTATTTTAGAATGTTCAAATAAAAGTCCTCACTACCATATCCACCGCGGTATTTTGTTTATACGTTACTAGCTGCATAATTAATTCAAAATAAATGCTGCGTTAAGTAGACTTAACGCAGCATAGTCCGAATGCAAAAAACGCAGCAAATTGCAGCCAAACGAAACGCGTGTTGAACTATTCAAAATATTTTCGGTGACAGGGACACAGCGTTAAATAAAACCAAAATGTCGCAGTAGCCTGCCGGTGCACTACGGTTAGTTTGCTTTACTTTAACTTTAAATGCCTTGACGTTATCCTGGGACAAAGGCCTGCGATCCCACAATGGGTGCACAGCTATTAATTATTTGCTGACAAAAGGCGTTTGCGGAGGCGTGAGAAGTACACAGACTCGAAACTATCATCTCGACTATCACACAAACGACCTGCTGAATATTATGGTATGGGATATGAACAATCTCGGCCGGAATGTCCGTCATTATCTTCTTTAGTGGATAACTTCGCGTATATGTGCCCCGTTGTGTGTTGCGAGGAAATAAAGAGTGAGTTTATACGTAACACGAATAAGGATATAGTGTTACTCCCTTTATTAGTTTTATGCACAGTTAATATTGCGTATAACGGCTGGGAATGAAACTAATAAAATAAGTACCAAACTTTCGGACGGTTAAGTGATTCGAATGCATAGAATAATATTTATAATGGTTGGTCGATGGGAAATCATTAGAATGGGTGCATGTTGCGAGGATCATTCTATAAATTCAAACAAGAAAAATATTGAGTTCGACCAAATCACAAGAATAGCACAAGATAATAAAAAACACATATCTATTGGATTTTACGCAGTATTATATAAGTTACGCAACTACAATTGCTTAACTAACTGTTTCAATTGTTTACAATAAAAAGCCGCTAGTAGGTAAGACTGACAATTAGGATTCACAAATAGAAAGTGCTGTTTCATTCCAGTTTTTTTTTTTTTTTTTTTAAATAAGTAATTGCATATAACTATATTTTACTTGTTAAATTGTGAAAGGTAAAAGGTAAAAGGAAAACATAGTGAAACTATATATCTATGAGGTTACCTTAATGTACTCGAAGATGTCAGGTCTGCCAACCCCGGGCACGCCACGATAGTGGCGGTAAGTCCCGTGGTTGATGAGTGGTTGGAGAGACGTCACAGCGTCCTCACCTTCCGGTTGACTCAAATCCTTACCGGCCATGGTTGTTTTGGCCGGTATTTGTGGAGGATAGGCCGGGAGGAAACGCCCGGATGCCACCATTGTGGCAGCAGCCGCGACCCTGTCGAAGACACGGCGTTGCATACTTTGGCGGAATGCCCAGCCTGGGCATCGCAGCGCCGTGATCTGGTCGCGGCTCTCAATACGGTTGTCCTCTCGCTCCCGGCCGTAGTTCTGTCTATGGTCCGGAGTGAGAGGTCTTGGAACGCCGTCGCCTCTTTCTGCGAAGCAGTCATGCTGAGCAAGGAGGCGGCGGAGCGGGAGAGGGAAATACATCGCCCTCTCCCCAACCGTAGGTCCGGGCGTCGGGGACGTCGAACTAGAGACGACCTCCGACCACCGTAAATTTATTGCCTGCGGACGGTGAGCGCTGGGGCTGCTCCCTGTCCGCCAAAAGGCGGGAGGCGGCGCGTGTCCTCGCCGCCTCCCAAGTAGCTTTGTGAGGTGATGGATGCCAGAAGTTTGATGTATGCAAGAAGTTTGATGGATGATTGCGAGATCATAAAGAGACGGGGCCCGCCAACACCAACGGCGGGCCAATCCCGGGCGGGGTCGCGAGAAAGTATGCAAATCGCGAATCGCGTGACCCCGCCAACACACGGGACCCGTAGGGACACCGCGGTGGTTTTTAGTGGGTATGCCCCGAACGCCTTTAGGGGAGAGCCTCCACATACCTCCTCCGCCAGTCCCAAGCCTAGCCGTTCTAATGGCTGGGTTGGCGGAGTTGATATGACGGCGTAACCCTTTTCATGGTGAAGAGAATTTCGTGCCCATCAATTGGACTTTTTAAAAATAGCCCTGATATTATTATGCTATTTGCTTTTTTAGCTACTTTTCACTATAATGCACCAAAGTCCTTTTTTGGCGATTAGGAGAAGCCTTATTTTATATAAAAATCATGATTTAATATACATTTACATACCTATCTGCAGTAGCGACCATCCCTTAAATCAATTAGAAGGCAATATCTGCGATGGTTTGCGAGGGGACGCACCCTAAGGTTCGACGGTCGACCAGATGGTCGCGCGACGTGAAGTATGTTCTGAGGGGTGAATCGTACCTTGAAACTGGCTCAATTCTGACGCTTTACTTTGATTGAGCTGTTTGTAATTACTTACTTAGAAATATAAATGTATGATCGTGTTTAATGTTATGCTCGTAGAGGTACGAACTGTCTTTTGAACTATTAATGCACAAGGCTTGTAATACATCTTTCGATTTTCTATTTTAATTGATCTGTTTAAAGCTTAGTACCTAAACATAATAAAACTCTATGCTAGCATCTAAATGGGCGCACATGAGCTACATAAACAGCCACAAACACTTAGACCTTAAACTAGAAGCGACTGCAAAAGTAGCTGCAGACCGTGATGCGTTTTGTGATCATTAGACGACACAAACTGCTAGGATGAAAAAGTTTAAATCTTTACAAAACTATGTAATCCTGCACTGAACGTAAATCCTATAACACTGGATATTCTACAAACATTAGGTATATCAATCGTTTGATTGAAGGTTTGCAAAATTTCCAGTGTTGATGTGCAGAAGAACATCTAGATTTGAAACAACTATTTATGGATCACGCAGGGTCGAGCCGCCCCTATGTGCAATGTGTGCGGCGCACACAGGCGTCAGGGTAAGCAACCGCGCGAGGGGTGTAATGCCAGCGTTAATTATTAAAATGACTTTCGATAGAGTACGAAAGAGAGGCGCTTCATAGATTTCGCACACAAGCGCTGGATTGGGTCGCGGTCGGTGCGGCACTGGGATCACACAAGTTTTATCTCTGGGTTGAACGCACAACATAGGCACCAAGTGCAAAACGATGAGACGCAAAACAATATAAAGAAGACGTAAATAAAACTAATTATATCATAATATTAACATGTGCAGACGTGGGTTATGAAAGATTGGAGCGTGTTAGCGTTCCTTTAACAAGAAGATAGTGCCGACGACTCAGTGGCATGTAGTCAGTGACACTTTGACACATTGCACTGCGTAAAAAAATAGTAGTCTGCAGCTCGTTAGCGGCCTCTAGTGGGTGTCGCATGACACTTATTGTGTCCCATATACGTCTACACTAAATTGTGCTTATTAGTCACTGTACCTTTACTGTGATCGCACCTAGGTCTTTGACATTATACTGGGATTCTAATTTCAGCAACTATAGACACAAAGCATACCAGTTTTACCCAAAAAACAAGTTTAAATTTTCAAACGATTTAAATTTGCATTTTTGGTCATTAGTATAACCAATTAGGTTAATTATGAATGTAACATTGTATTTGGGTACCTAATAATGTTCTAAAATAGTATACAGAGCATTTAACTGTACAATTGCAATTTGCACTACATTTTACCAACTACGAATTTGCTTAATCTATCCGCGATCATAACACACATAAAAACATTAAGTAGAACCTTTTCACGGCGCCTTATCAATTCCAAGGCTAGTGTACGTTTAGTCCCCGCACCTGCCAGCACTTATAACTTAATGTTTCCCCCACTAACTAATCACCAAGTACTATAAAGTTAAATTAATCAATCAAAACACTTTATAGCTGGCGTACAGCCTTCGCCACTATATAAGTGTCATCCTAAGATTTCATTACCCACTATCGAAGAGCTGCATAAATTCCGATAGTGGTATTCAATTTTGTGACGTGTTTTGATACACGAAGATATCTGTAGAACCTTTTAAACCGTATTTTTACAACCTCTAGCTTTATTGCACAGATGCACAGAGTATTTTAAAACACTATTAGAAACTGTTTAGGAAACCGCACAATTTTTAATCTGATTTTTATTAGACTCCATTTTGCTACTGAGAATTTAGGATATGTTTAGCACTACTTAATGTAATCTGCATATCAAATTGAAAGATTATCTAATGTAATCTGTGAAATATTAAGATAAGCTATTTTTTAAATAACAATAACAGTACTATAGCAAAATCACAGAACCACTTTCAAAAACGATCCAGCGTGCATTCATAATTGTGTCAACGTATCTCCAGCTGACCAATCGCCTTAAAAGCACCGTCATTGTGACATGACGTTAAAATGGAACTTAATCACGCCTAGCAGAACGTATCCATTTATATGTATAAAGTACATGGGGCTAAAGAGTGTACATTAAACTTTGATTGGCTTTTCATAGTCGGAGTAACGTAAGAGTGCCGTTAAGTTTAGTGTTGCCACAAATCGCCTCTCATTGCCAGCGCAGAACGCCCATACAGATAGGAATAAAACCTCCGTCGCACACGTACCAACCCGCGCTTCCCCTCCACGTTAAACCCCAGTTTTATTATTCGTTTTACTGGTATAGGTATCTTGTTGGACGCAGAACGTATTTCGTGTTCCGTATAATGAATAGTTTTATCTTAAATAGATTACCTATTTTAACACGTGAGCCGAGGTAGCGAAAGAAAAATAAAATGTCTGCCAAC
Organism: Euclidia mi; assembly: GCA_944739405.2. Taxonomy (NCBI): domain Eukaryota; kingdom Metazoa; phylum Arthropoda; class Insecta; order Lepidoptera; family Erebidae; genus Euclidia; species Euclidia mi. The sequence continues at coordinate 41,326,348 of OX123193.2, forward strand.
GATCGATATTCTACAGAGTCTCATTATGTTGTAAGCGATCGTAAATCCTTTGAGAATTCAGATGTTATTTGCAAGGATTACTTGCTACTAGATATATCTTTTAATAAACGTGTCATATTAAACAATATTCTCTTTTGAAATATTAGTTATAATGTTGTATTCAACCTCTACAAAAAAATCATATTGTAGATGTTTGCGTTTAGGTCCGGAATATGTGCTATGGCTAGGGTTAATAATGATAACTTGAATGGAACTAGTGACTTATATCGTCATAATTCTTTAAAATACCTGTAAATAATCTGTTTTCACTAGTCAGGATAATATAATATTAGCGGAATATTGCTTGTAGTTTAGTTTTCCTCGAAAGATTAGGGCACCGGTTTATGAGGGTTACAAGGCGTCTATGTAGGCGGTGAGCTACTTACTAAGGTGGCTTATTATTAATCAATAATCTTTATTCCCAAAATTGTTATTGGTAGCGTCCATGACCTAATTAAAATAGTTAATATTTCTCTGCCGACAAGCCGCGCATTAGTATTAAATCCTGTGCTGAGGGAGTCTTTACAAACATTCAACCTACGGACACAAAGTACACCCACACTAGAACATGTGTAAACTGGGAATACATTAATTGCAATACTCAAAAATAAACATCCGTCCAATTCTACAAAGTTGTCGCAATTTACCTTAATCTAAAAATAACAACTACAATTTACTCCGAGGCATCATATTAAAAATAACCTGGCCGGAAATAAGGTAGCTGATAAAAAGTTATATTAAAAATAATGTCAGTTACGAAATTATATTTAAATTAGATTTAACGTTATAGGCCAATTTTCAACTTAAAAGCCACAGAAGATTTTATAGGATCAGGTAGGCATAACATTTTATTATAGGTACAGTTCCGTCAGTAAGATCCGTTGCTATGTTTATTAATCAGGGACTAAATAATTTGCGAGTAAGTCTGGTTGTACTAATTATCTAGCATTAGCCTGTGATAAACTGAGGTTAGTTGATGTTATACCGGATTTAAGACCCTTTTTATTTGTTGCGCGGTGGAAACTCCTTACGAGCCGTCTCGACTCCGCCAGTCGATCATATCGTACGATCGAGTTGGGGGCTGGCGGAGGAGGTGTGTGAGGCTCTCCCTTAAAGGCATACTCACTAAAACCACCACGGTGTTCACTACGGTCCCGTATTGTGGCAGGGTCATGGGAATCGCGGATAGCACATACTTTACCGTGACTCCGCCAGGGATTCGGCCCGCCAGCTGTCGAGCCCTGGATTTAGGACCCTAGGATTGGAATAAATTGTAAGCCGGATGTTTACTACCCCTGCGAACAGTGATTTGAATTTTAAATACAAAGGGTAAGTTTATTTTTTATTGCAAATTGAAGTAGTGGAACACTTATTTGGTTTTAGTGATGAATGTGAAAGGGCCATTTTTTTACATAGGCACCTTCCGGATAAAAGTAGATATTTAGGAACTGTTCGTGGAGTTAATTGCTTAGAAAGTATCTACTTCTTATCGTAGGAGCTAATATATCTTCACACATGCCAAAGATAATTTGTACCAAAGTAGCACCTTTTACAGATCGTTTTTCACATAGGCCTCTTGGTTGGCTGCAGAAATAATTCGTAAAGGAATCAAAAACATGTAAATGTTGTATGGTGGAACCAACGACAAACCAGCCTACTAGACACCTAATGTTTTCATTTCTACAAACAAACAATTCTGTCAAAGCGGTGAGGTATGCGGGGCGAAGGGGGCTACAAAAATGTATTCTTACTGGCCGGTTCAAATTTTCGGTACGTCATAATTCATAACTAGTGTTGGGATTGGTCTTATGTAAGACGTATAAGTCTAACGTGTTGTCAGAAAGTGTTCTCCTTACGTCTGCCGTCTAGTAAGCTGGGTTGTCGTTGGGTGAAACTCAACACAATGACGAGCGTGATTGAATCACACCGGCACGTCAAGTATCGCATATTTGCGATCAGATTACGAGTTAAACATAAAATCTAACAAATTATACAGAACTGGAAAATGGAAATATTTCTCGACGACTTTTATTTATGCATTAACGTATTTTATTATTTCTAAACAGTATTGTTTCATTTAATTAATCCTGTGCCACGTGGCACATTTTTTCTAACATTCAATCAATGGACACAAATCTTAGGAACAACGATTTGTAGCTCACACATAGTATTGTCGTCTCGTATGAGGGTGGAACCTACAAGACTCACCGCAGCACTTGGAAATTAACTCGGTGTATTGACTGCTGTCGCCGCTCAGCTGAACACCATTGCAAGTGCCTAACACATATAAGCACACCTACCTTAAGTGCCTGCGCGATACATTCTTATTTTGCACGATTCATCAGTTTATTCTGATTTACTATCTAAGTAACCTTTAATGAAAATAGTGCCTTATATCATCGCACACTGATTGAAATAATTGTAGGTTATTATGTACCTATATTATCTATGATGCAGTATTAAAATATTTTGCAAATACAGATCAACATATTGTATATAGTCATATTTTTCTTAGGGAACTCACTGTTTCTTCTCAATTTCTTAATTTCTGCTACTAATATTATTAGTCTTGAAACCCTTAGCCCATCGTCGCTCTCTTCTTTTCGTCTCTCTTTTATGCCGTTTTATGTATTTTTTGCTAATAACTATACATTCCAGAGGAATAAGTACGGCACTACTCCAGTTTATCTACGTATTTACGATACGATACGTGCTTAAACAACACGCAGCAAACCACTAACAATTAACATATATACCGGTGGAGTACGAGCGACCCGTAAAATCTAAACCACCACCTGATTGGTCCACAACCTCCACTATAGCTGCAACTTAGTTTCTTTCCACAACTTCACCTGGCTGAAATCTTTAATAGAGTTCTCTAACTTATACTTTGCCTAGCGACTGAAACAATTAATTTTCTTTTCGCAGTCGGAATAATGTCCGACTGCGGTTCTCATCCACAGCAAGTTACTTTAACTTGCTCAAAAGCTCTGCATCGTGATGTTAAGCTATAATGAATGACTAGAATATATTTGAAACCATACCTCCTTCTTTATTTCCGATGTGTTCATGTTTTTTTTTTTCATTTAGCGTGAATTACTTCAAACGTTCCATTATCCGCCTATGGGTGCTAAACGATATATATATTTCGTTGAATACGTAAGTATAAATACTTAATTATAAAAACAAGTGTAGAGGAAGGTTACGAAAGATTGACGCGTGATGGTGTTTCTTCAATAAAGTACAGGACGACTCAGTAGCATAAGCCACTGTTACTTTGACACATTTTACAGCGTAAAAAATAACATTCTGCAGCTCGTTAGCGGCCTCTTATGGGTGTCGCATGTCACGTATTGTGTCCCGTGTGCGCCTACACTAAAGTGTGCCTATTAGCGACTGTACCTGTACCGTGAGCTAGCTCTTTGACCTTACTTGATACTTGATGGCACGGGCTGTTTCCGCAACTCCACGTCTTGGCGTGTATTTTGCGTGCAGGTGGGAATGGTGTCTTCATTCGAGCCACCCCAGCTCTTCGAGGAAGGCCAGCAGACTCTTGATGTGGCCCACTGCCTCCCTCAGGGTGCTGTATCTCGTCAGGTACTGCTGCCTGTACTGTGCGACCTCAGGGCAGTCGAGGAGCAGGTGGGCTGCCGTCTCGTCTGCTGCCATACAGGCCGTGTCCTGTGTAGGCGGCCGTGACTGTCCGCAGTTGTTGTTTGGACAGCCGGAGGATTTGTTTGCCTATCTTACCGTCTACTGCGGGAAGAGCCTCCTTGGCCTGCCTACATGTTTCAATACCAATCCAGGACTGGTTGTGTTGGGTCCTGGTCCTATTCCTTACCAGGTTGCGATAAAAACCAGAAGGGAGGGGAATAATGGGCTCGGGTCCCACCACCTCTAAGGTGGCCCCTCTTCTGGCAAGTACGTCGGCTGCGTCATTCCCTCTTGAGCCACTGTGGCCCTTAATCCATTGCAGTGTTAATTTGTTTTGTTTACCTACCTCTGTTAGTTTCTGGTGGCATTCAAGCGTGAGTGCCGAGGTGATAGTATGGCTTTGAGGGCTGAGAGGACAGCCTTACTATCTGAGAGGATCCTAATGGATCGTTCCCTTACCTCACGTGCCATGATTGCTGTGGCAGCTAGGATTATGCCAAAACATTCGGCCTGGTAGACCGTGTTGTAGGCTCCCAGCGGTGCTGCGATGTTGATGTTACGGTCCTCGGAGAATACTCCTGAACCCGTACCTGTATCCGTCTTAGACCCATCTGTGAAGATCGTGAGCTCGTTGTGGCCAACCGCTCCCTCGTGTAGATCCTCTTACAGTTGGATTTTGTATTTCTTATCGAAAACAAATTGTTTCGGTATTCGGTCGCCAATGGCTTGTGTGAGAGGAACTTCTTTAAAGAGTGTGTTTAAGTTACTAGTGTGCGGTGTGTTAGTGTCTTTCCAGAGCTTCAGAGCTCTTAGCCGGATCGCCGATATCGTTGCTTCCTGTTGTATGAACAGGTGCAATGGAGGCAAGTCCAGCAACACTTCGAGTGCCGCTGTAGGTGTAGTTTGCATGCAGCCCGTGGCCGCTAGGCATGCAAGTCTTTGAAGCTTTTGAAGCTTGTTGGCGGCCGTTGTTAGGTTGGTCCGAGGCCACCACACTACTGCGCCGTAGCTTATCATCGGACGTATTATTGTCTTATAGAGCCATAAGACAATTTTGGGGGATAGGCCCCATCGTTTACCTATCATCTTCTTGCACTGCCAGAAGACGATGCTGGCTTTATTGAGCTTATTTTCCATGTGGCTGTTCCATGTCAATTTGCTGTCAAGAGTGACTCCCAGGTACTTTACCTCGGTAGACAGCTTGAGCTCTGTATTGAATAGCCTGGGCAGTCGGTAAGTACCCAGCGCGCGTTTGTGTGTGAACATAACTAGTTCGGTCTTGGTCGGGTTTACTGATAATTCGTACTCATTACACCACCACTCTACTATGCGTAGAGCCTGTTGAGTAAGGTCGTACACTGTACTAGTTACCTTACCTGAGGTGAGAATGGTCAGATCATCTGCATATCCTATTGTGTAAAAATGTCTCGCGTTGAGTTTGTCTATGAGTTCATTGATGACTAAGTTCCACAATAGCGGGGAGAGAACACCGCCCTGCGGGCAACCTTTAGTTATCAAGGCTGTCTGGGAGTCGCCGTGCAGGCGCACTACTCTTTTGCTGAGCATGTTTTGGATCCACTGTATGAGCATCTGATCCACACCATGTCTGGCTAGGGCGTTGCTTATACTGGAGAAGTTTGTCTTGTCAAAGGCTCCTTCTATGTCAATGAAGATGCTTTTTTGTTGTATAGCAGCTTCTATCTGGTTCACGACCTGATGTAAGGCCGATTCCGTCGATTTCCCTGAGCTGTATGCATGTTGATTGGCATGTAGGGGTAGGTGTTTAAGTGCCCCACTTCTTAATTCCCTCTCGCATAGCCTTTCCAAGGCTTTAAGCATGAAGGAGGTCAGGCTTATTGGTCTGAAGGACTTTGCATTTGTGTAGTCTGTTTTGCCTGGTTTTGGTATGAAAATTAGTTTGACTTCCCTCCAATTCTTCGGAACATATCTAAGGGCCAGGCTAGCCCTCATGATTGCCAGAAGTCTTTTGCGGACCGGTTCACCCCCCCATTGTAATAACCCTGGGAAAATGCCGTCCAGTCCGGCTGCTTTGAAGGGATGGAAGCTATCGATGGCCCATCGGAGTTTTTCTTCTGTGACCACGGTGTTTGCGTGTCTCCACTCGTGTTCGGTCGCCACTGTTGGTGTATCGTGCCACGTTATTACCGGGGTGAGGACGCAGCCTGGGAAGTGTGTTTCTAGTAGGACGCGTCTTGTCTCCTCCTCCGATGTAGTGTATGTGTTATCCGGTTTACGGAGAGTACCTGGTGCAACCATCGGTTGCTGAGCCAGTAGTTTCCTTACCCGGTTTGCTTGTAGGCAAGATTCAATGCTCCCACAGAATTTCCGCCATCCCATGGTGCGTCTAAATCTGAGGCATTTCTTGTAGCTTGATTTGGCCGCTTTATAAGCGTCCCAATCTACGTCCGCGCTTGTGTTCATTGCCCTGTTTAGGGCCCTTCTTACCTTCTTGCGCTTGCGTTCAAGCTCAGCGCCCCACCAGGGTTGTTTGCCTGGGGTTGAGGGTAGAGTGGTTTCTGGGCATGCTGCGTGGTAGCTGTCTAGCATCGACGGCGTCAGTGTACATACCTGCTCGTCGATCTGTTCATTGTCACCCAGTACCGTCGGCGTAGCAGTTAGGGTAAGTTTATCTTTAAGCAATTGGACGTACTTTGCTTTATCAGTGTTGTGTGGTTTCCTGCGTGGCTGTGTAGGTTGTATAACGACTTCCATAGAGAAGCTGATCCATCTGTGGTCTGAGCACGATGCCTCTTTCGAGACGTGCCATCCCTTGATGCGTTCAGCCGCTCCTTCTGTTGCGAGAGTTAAGTCGATAATTGTCTGACTACGTCTTGTGACGAAGGTAGGCTCCGTACCTGTGTTTAATAGGGTAAGATTAGTGGTGAATAGGTATTCAACCAGTGATTTACCTCTGTTGTTATTGCAGTTCATGCCCCACATTTGGTGGTGGGCATTGGAGTCCGTTCCTATTACGACCTCCGTTTTGGTTCTCTCGCACTGGTTAACCAGACGCGTGAGGTCGAACGGTGGCGGGTCTTCGGCCTCGGGCATGTAGACCGATGCGAAAACAACCGCTATACTCCTTGGCTGCTGTGTTATTTCAATTTGTATCGCTGTGATGTCTCTGGAACAGAACTCCGTTAGAACTTGGGCTCTGATGTTTTTAGTTGTCAGTATGCAGGTACTTGGATGTGTGTGGTCAGTTGAAGAATAAATCTTACCTCCCAGGCTAGAGAGGCCTCTGATGAGGCCACCTCTTATCCAAGGTTCCTGGATGAGCACGATGGCTGATTGTTGGACCTCCATCCATTTGCGCAGTTGCGCAGTGGCCGTTTGGCTGTGATGGAGGTTGATTTGAAGGCAACTGACGTCACTAGGCAGAGGGTTCATCTTTGGGTGATGTCCCCACCTCCCCGATCGTCAGCTGCGTTAGGCCGGCCAGGATGTCGCTAGCCTCCACCCCGTCGTCCCGCCGCACCGGGCTCAGGAGCAGGCTCTCATCTTCCGAGTTACCCTCGGCTGACGACCCAGCCCCCGAGCCAGACGCGGCTGGCTCTGACGGGCCGGGTTCTGCGTCGCACCCTGGCTTGGTGTTTGAGTCCTGCTTGACTCGTGTGGAGTTGTCGTCCGGAGGATGGTCGACAAACTTACCTGAGGGGTCCCGGAACCTGACGTAGACGGCACCTACCCCCAACGCGAGGCGACGCTCATTCTTCATCAGGATCGGGACCTGTTCTACTGGGACGCCCACTACTAGGAACCACCCACCTGACTGCCTTTCAGAGTGCAGCATCGACCATTTGTCAACCTCCAACCAGGGGTTCTGAAACTCAAGAGCGCGACCCACGTCGCGCACGTCGTCTAAGACCCCCTGTTCGTCGGGTACGACAATGCCGCACCGCACTCCCTTTGGGGTCTCTTCCTGGCCCTTGACCTCCAGTTCAAAGCCCGGTGGTGGGACCAGGAGAGAGACTGCCTCCGTCAGCCAGGTACGCGTTGCCTCGTCGGCGCACCAAAGTTTGAGGACCCCGTCCGCGTGCACGGGTTTCCCGGTGAACGCTGGAGCGGGGCGTTTGGGGGTTTTGGTCGACCAGACATCACTCAGGATCTTCTTTTGGAGCTCCCGGAGTACCTGGTCCACCAACTCCTTCGGCAAGTTCCCTGTGCGTTTGCATGTTACTGCAACACCCAGGGACGCCTTGGAGGCCTGTGCCTAGGACTTACTTTGTATCCTGGAGTCGAGGCGGGGCTTCTTGTGCTCCCCTCGAGGCGAGCTGGTCTCGTTGAGAGCACGTTTGGCCTCACCTCTTTCCTTGTTTTTGGCAGTTTTACCTGCCGCGTTTCCCGGTGGTGCTGGGGCTGGATGCCGTCCAGGGTGGCCAGCCCGCCGCTTGGCGGCAGGCGGCTTCCCCGTACTGCCTCTGGCCTTCGTGCACCCCTCGCTTCTGAGCGTGGGCTGCGCGCTGGTCACATTGCTGGGACCTGCGACGGCAGCCTGCTCAGCTGTTTTAGTGGAGGCAGCACCGGCAGCAGCAGCGGCTTGTTCAGCCTTCCGCCTAATTGCCATGCGCTGTCTCTTGCTTTTGTTGTTCCTCTTTTTCTTCGTGGAACTGGTAGCAGCGGGGCCACTCGGTTGTGTGGTGGGCGGGCGTTGGACAGGACCGGTGGTCTTGCCCTTACCCTTGCCCTTACGGTGACTCACCACTTGGCAGCCCGCGAAGGAGGAGTCATCTTCCCGCTTGATCTCAAACCGGCTGACGATTGTAAGGACGGGACCAGTACTAGCGTTAGCCAGCGCTGAAGTCACGTCCTTGGGGGATGGTTTGACACCTGCAGCCGGGGCCACGGCGTCGACCATCTGTATGGTTTTGGTTGTGGCGGCGGGAACAGCTTTCGCCGTCCCCGTCGCGGTTGGGGTAATGAAAAGGATTTCGGTATCCATACGTTTACTTAAAGACTTCATCCCTCTGGCTTCCCACCCTCCATGGAGCCCGCAACAGGGAACGTCATAACGTACGTTAGGATTACCAGAGGGATATAGGAACGCAAGGCTGGCTTACAGCACGACATCGGGCGCCCGCTCGGGTCAAAGGTCGGAGCCGAGTTACCAACTCCATCCGTCTTCCCTCGCTTGCGCCTTCAGTATAGCCTTCACCCACCACATCAACAGCCGAAATAAATTCCAACTGCTGATGTGGACCCCACGTCCCTAGCCTGTGGCCCTCTGACGGGACACGTTGGCCATTTCCCCCGCTGCGGCTCACAGCGGGGGCTACCGTTTAGCGTGAAATCGGGACCAAAGAGGGCCTGTTGCCTCACGGTCGCATTACCGCCAGCGCCGCTTGGCTCAACCCCCCAGGACTCCGTCATCCCCGCGTACGGCGCTCGACTGCGCAGGTCCTAGCACAGGTGGTCAACTTCTCTTACCCGTGACTGTTTACTACGGGCCCAAGCCCACCCGGCCACGAGGGGGCGTGGTGAAGAGATGTGGAAGTGAATGTGTGTGTGTGCGCGCATGTGTGTACGTGTGTGTGTATGCGTGTGTAAAATGCCTGTTATTTGTGTTTCGGCTGGAGGTTTTGGTTGCATCCATTTCTGAAGGAAACTGGACCAAGAACGGGCGGCAACCTCGAGAAGGATAGTCCACCAGCCTTGCCTTAGGGATCATCACGACCTGCGCTACCCCTGAGACCATTCGCCACTCCCTGCACCGGACTAAGGTGCAGGGAGTAGAAGTCAGTGCAGCTCAGTGATGCTAAAGATGAGTTGACCTGCACGGGCTTTCGCCCTCTTTGACCTTATACTGGGATTCTAACTCCAGCAACTGTCGATACAAAACTATAACCATAAAACTATTTAAGATTTGCATCTGATATCAATTTGCGTTTTGGTTATACAATGCTACAGCTGTCTATTTCTATACAGGGTGTAAAAAGACCCTTAACGAAAACTGAAACCCCATATAGTACCAATTATTACGAAATTTTTTTGCTTCGGCATCATACCTAGGAAATTACTGGTGCAGGAGATATTGAGGCTCAAAATTACTGTGGAATTTTTCTATTTAGGGACAAAATCGATGCATTTACCCCGCCAACCTGTTCTATAGATGTCCTATGCACCCATGACTTAGTAGGTATTTCGAAAATAGCACGCGCGTATTTTTTATAGCGGCTTGAAAAAACTGAATACTTAAAAAAAAGTCGTTTCCCAGGTTTTATTTTTGCTTAGTATGACTTAGCATGATGTCCAAAAGGAGTAGACTTTGGCTTGGAGTTGGGTCTGGTGACACCCTGTATAATACGCAAAGTAATACAACAGCTTCTAATTTATTTAATCTATCCGCAACCATAACATACATAAAAACATTCAGTAGAACCTTTTCACGCCGCTTAATAAATTCCAAGGCTAGTGTACGTTCCGACCCGCACCTGCCAGCACTTGCACTTATAACTCGACGTTCCCTCACTAACTAATCACCAAGTTCTATAAAGTTAAATTAATCAATCAAAACACTTTATAGCTGACGTACAGCCTTCGCCACTATATAAGTGTCATCCTAAGATTTCATTACTCGCTATCGAAGAGCTGTATAAATTCCGATCGAGGTATACTATTTTGTAACGTGTTTTGGTACACGAAAATACCTTTAGAATGTTTGTAATCGTATTTTTAAAACCTCTCGCTCTAATAATTAATATTATAAAACACTATTAAAACTGTTTAGATAGCAGCACTATTGTCAATCTGCAATACTTCTTACTGCTACTGAATATTTAAGCTAAATTTGGACTACATAATGTAATCTGTGAAATATTAAGCTTATCTATTTCTAAAATAACAATAACAGTTCAATAGCAAAATCATAGACCCACTTTCAAAAACGATCCATCATGCATACATGATTGTGTCAACATATCTCCAGCTGACCAATGGCCTTAAAAGCAGCGTCACTGTGACATGATGTTCAAGTGGAACCTGATCACGCCTAGCAGAACGTATCCATTTATATGTATAAAGTACATGAGGCTAAAGAGTACATTAAACTTTGATTGGCTTTTCATAGTCGGAGCAACGTAGGAGTGCCGTTAAGTTTAGTGTTGCCACAAATCGCCTCTCATTGCCAGCGCAGAACGCCCATACAGATAGGAATAAAACCTACGTCGTACACGTACCAACCCGCGCTTCTCCTCCAAGTTAAACCCCAGTTTTATCATTCGTTTTACTGGAATAGGTATCTTGTTGGACTCGCAAACTCTTCTCTCTATTAAATCATTCTGAAACAAGCAGCTGTAAACTTTTATGAGAAAATGCCTAGTCCATTTATTTTCTTTTAATGTACGAGAATGTACAAATATATTCTCTGTAATAGTCAGCAAAAAGTGAACAAAAACTAAAAGTATCGTATGTCTTTACAAGTAGGTGGAATCCTGGTAGCGTGAAATATAAACGACGTCATTTGAATTATTCCCTTTACAAAACAATGTTAATACGCAATGGCACATCTACTAGCACTTTATCTCGCCGAGTGGAGCCGGTTCTGAGTCTTCGGGACGAGTGACGTTGGTTCAAGTAATTGTATGCTAGATCCGTCGCTCGCGCGTCACTGATAACACGACTAATTTGCGATGTGCTAATCACATCGCCATTATGTTGGTATTAACTCTTTTTTATTTGCCTTCATTTTATTTATTTAATGCGCTACATAATTATATGGTTTCTAAAAGCTTCATGCTTTTAAGTGATTTTAGCAGGTAGGTATTTAAATTAAAAATTAATGACATCCTATAAACTCGTATAGGTACTTAAGTAAAAGCGGAATTTTAATCCTGCAGCAAATTTTACTTGACACACGTTGAAAAGAGTCTGTCTCCGAGCAAAAATCCTTAAACGTACGCAGAACGTATTTCGTGTTCCGTGTAATGAATGGTTTTATCTTAAATAGATCACCTTTTTATCACGTAAACCGAGGTAGCGAAAAAAATAAAATATCTGCCGACGGTCGATATTCTTCAGAGTCTCATTGTGTTGTAAGCGATCGTAAATCCCTACAGAATACAGATATTATTTGCAAGGATTACTTGTTACTAGATATAATTATGTTTTAATAAACTTGTCATATTATACCATATTCTCTTTTGAAATATTAGTTATTAATGCTGTATTCAATCTGTTCGCTTTTTTTTCATATCGTAGATGTTTGCCTTTACATTTAGAATATGTGCGGCTAACGTTATATAATGATTACTTCAATGGAGCTAGTTAATTATGTCGTTAATCGTTACGTAAAATACCTGTAAATAATCTGTATTCACTAGTCACTAGTAGTAATCGAAATACTTTGTATAATATCAGCGGAATATTGCTTGTAGTTTAGTTTTCCTCGAAATATTATGACAACGGTTTAATGTATTATAATGTATAATAATATTAATATTAATCTTAATATATAAAATCCTTGCGTTACTGACTGACTGACAGACGAAACTATTGGGCGCAGAAAGCTGAAATTTGGCATGTGTGTTCCTTGGGGACCGTAGGGGTGCACTAAGAAGGGAAATCCCGAAATTCACACGGGATCAGCCAATATGGGTAAATTAAAAAAAATTGCAGGCTTAGCTGCTGGCGTCCTCTAGTGTATAATAATATTAATGTATAATACCTACAATTTGCTAGCAGGTTATAAAGCGCAATTGTAGGCGTTTATGTAGGCCGTAAGCTACTTATAAGGGTAGCTTATTATTTAATACTAATCGTTACAGGGAAAATCGTTATTGGTAAGGTTCATGATCTAAGTAAAATAGATTTATAATTTTTCTCTGCAGACAAGTCGCGCATTAGTATTAAATTCTGTGCCGCGGGAGTCTTTACAAACATTCAACCTACGGACACAAAGTACACCCACGCTAGAACATGTGTAAACTGGAAATATATTAATCGAAATACTCAAAAACAAACATCCGTTCTATTTTAAGAAGCTATCGGAATTACAACTTCAATTTACTCCGAGGCATCTTAATAAAAATAACCTGGCCAGAAATAAGGAAGCTGATACAAGTTATAAAAAAAATAATGTCAGTTACGAAATTATCTCGTCTGAATCTTATCCACCAACTTAAACTAACAAGAAACGAGGCAGGAAATAACCTAAATTAGATTGAACGGCCAATTTTCAATTTATAAGCCACAGAAGATTTTATAGCTTCAGGTAGGCATAACATTTTATTACAGGCACAGTTCCGTCAGCAAGTTCCGTTGCTATGTTTATTAATCAGGGACTAAATAATTTGCGAGTAATATTCTGGTTTAACTAATTATCCAGCATTAGACTGTGATAAACTGAGATTAGTCGACGTTGTACCGGATTTAGGACCCTAGATTGGAATAAATTGTAGGCCGGATGTTTACTACCCCTGCGAACAATGACTAGAATTTCAAATACGACGAGTCAGTTTAAATTGAAGTAGTGGAACACTAATTTGGTTTTAGTGATAAATGATAAAAGTGAGGCCATTTTCTTACTTACAAACCTACCAAAATAAAAAAGATTTAGAAACTATTCAGCTAGGTAATTGCTAAGATAATGTTTCTTATCTTAGCAGTTAATATATGTTCACACATGCCAAAGATATTTTCTACCAAAATAGCACCTTTGGTGAAATCGTTTTTCACATAAATCTCTTTCTCAGTTGGCTGTAGAAATCATACGTAAGGGAATCAAAAACATGTAAATGTTGTATGGTGGAATTCAACGCGATAAAGACCGTGATTCAATCAAAATGGCACGTCAAGTAACGCATATTTGCGATTATATTACACGAGTTAAACATAAAATTGAACAAATAATACAGAACGTGAATATTGAAATATTTCTGAACGACCGAAGTTATTTATGCATTAAAATATTTTATTATTTTTAAACAGTAGGTAAGAATTGTTTCATTTAATTTCTCGGACTAGGAATTAATCCTGTACCGCGTGGCACTGACATTCAATCAATGGACACAAATCTTAGAAACAACGATTTGTAGCTCACACATAGTATTGACGTCTCGTATGAGGGTACAAGACTCGCCGCAGTTCTAAACGGTGATGTCGCTATATCATACGCGCAGTCATATACAGGCTGTTGATTTGCATTTTGCAAAAGATTTTAAGGGGTGAGTATACTACTATAACTGAATACAAATACATGAAAAAATAAGACACTAAAAGTTAAAAAAAAAATTTCGTCTTCATACATTTTGAAAATTAACTCGGTGTATTGACCGCCGCCGCCGCTCAGCTGATCGCCATTGCAGGTGCCTAACACACGATCTCCACGGGGTGAAGCTAAGCGAGATCCCGGGAGTGGACGCTCCGCGTGGGCTTGACGAAGGCCTGCGCAGGATGCCTCCAAAGGTGCGGGTGCGAGGGACAGTTCTTCAGTCCCTCGTAGTCGGGCGCGGTAACGGAGGGAGAGGCGAGTCGGTGTTGCGTTGCCGTGCGCCCTATCTCCCGCGACCAAATACGGGCGCGCCATTTATTGCGTTGCGGTGGGGCCGCAGAGGAAGAGGAGATGCGGTGTTGTCAGGTTGCCGTCCTGCCTATCCTCTGCGGCCGCTGGGTGTTTTGGCGGCGGAGCCCAACACTTTTATCCGCCGCCAAGGTGGTTTTGTTCAGGGCCCGCCTGACTATCTGGCGGGCCAGTACCCGTCGGAGGGTAGCGAGGAATGCTTCGGTGATACCCGACCCTCCGACTCACGGGTACATAAGGAACACGGGTTGGTTTTTAGTCAGTAAGAGTCTGACAGTCCCCTTCGCCCTTCCCCCAGGGCAGAGGGACTCCATGAGGATTTTCCAACGACACCAAAAAAAAATGGTGCCTAACACACACAAGCACACGTACCTACAGTGACTGCGCGATACAGTCTTATTTTGCACGATACAACAGTTTATTTTGATTTACTATCTAAGTATGATTTAATGAAAATAGGGTCTTATATCATCGCACACTGTTTGAAATAATTTTAGTTTATTATGTATATTGTCTATGATGTAGTATTAAAATATTTTGCAAATGCACATCGACATATTGTGTATAGTCATAATTATATTCTCTTTAGGGAACTCAATGTTTCTTTTCAATTTCTTAATTTCTGCTTCTAATATTATTAGTCTTGAAACCCTTACGCCATCATCGCTCTCTTCTTTTCGTCTCTTTTTATGCTGTTTATGTAATTTTTTGCTAATAACTATACATTCTAGTGGAATAGGTACGGCACTACTCCAGTTTATCTACGTATTTACGATACGATACGTGCTTAACATATGTACACGCAGCGCACGTTCTCCTCAGTACTGCAGCCACTAACTATTAACATAAATACCGGCGGAGTACGAGCGACCCGTAAAAACTAAACCATCACCTGATTTGTCCACTACTTCCACTACAGCTACAACTTAGTTTCTTTCCACAAATTCACCTGGCTGTAATCTTTAATAGAGTTCTCTAACTTCATAATACTTTGCCTAGCGACTGAAACTATTAATTTTATTTTCGCAGTCGGAATAATGTCCGACTGCGATTCTCATTCACAGCAAGTTAAATTAACTTGCTTGAAAGCTCTGCATCGTGAATGTTAAGTTATAATGAATTACTAGAATATATTTGAAACCATACTTCCTTCTATTCTCTACGTGCGAAGTGCATGGAGGGGGTAGCTAAAACGATCGCAGCACATGCCGTGGCAGAAATCCGTAACTATTCGGGAAGTCCATTTAATTTTTTATTTGAATTTTGTCATAACAAATACATTATCTGATAATTTAATTCTTGATCTTAAATATTATCATCTTTGAAATGGGTCATAATTGTTGTTGTGTTATGGACTGCAAAAATAACGGCACAAATAGTCCGTGTAAATTTTATATTTTTCCAACAGAAGAGTGGAAATTAGATCAAAGACAGATTAGATACGGTACTTAATAAATAAATTATTTTTATTTGTTCTGTATTTTATGTGATATTAATTAATGTTTTATTTTTCGGTGTTGATGACTCGCCATGAACTCCAAGATGTCACGACACAATTTGTAGTGAACATTTTATTGGAGGCAAAAAATCTGACGTGCAAACAAGTCCAAGTTATGTTCCTACGATATTCCCTCAAATATATCGACAGAAGAAAGTTAGACAGTCACAGGTGTTAGCTAGATATACACGTTTTATAAAACGTAGTACCACAAAAGTTTTAGATATCACATCAAATCAAGTAAGAGTAAGAGTTGAAGATGGAAATGAATTTAATTAAATTGAACCTCGTGTGGCTGATCAAGGATGCTAAATCGATTTGTTTTCTGAATCGAATTTAAAAGAAACAACCATTATTTGTAATAGATTCATTTACAGTGATCACTCTGATGCTGAAATCCAAGTGGATATAGAACTGGAACTTCAAAAATGGTAGCAATAAATAATGCAAGAATGAAAGATAAAAGCTGTTGCAGTGACAAAATATTGTATGATAATCAATGTACCGAAACGAAAAGCCAATAATTTGTTGGTATTTCATCAATAAAAATGATCAAGAACTCCTAGATCTTGCTGCTGATGTGTCATTTAGCAATTTGCAGTTTTTATTAACAAGATTAACTACATATTATTATGCAAAAATGTACAGTTTCCATTAAATACCGACTTCTTATCTTAATATATAAAATCCTTGCGTTACTGACTGACTGACAGACACGCTACAGCCAAAACTATTGAGCGCAGGAAGGTAAAATTTGGCATGTATGTTACTTGAGGACCGTAGGGGTGCACTAAGAAGGGATTTCCCGAAATTCCCATGGGATTGGCCAAAACGGGTAAATTTAAAAAAATGCAGGCATAGCTGCTGGCGTCGTCTAGTTTTTTTATAAAAATGAAAACAGGCATGACATTTTGTTTTTCATTGAGTGTATTATTTGGTGTACAGCAGAACCACAATCACGAATATTTCATTTGATCTTACAAAATCTAGCTTGAGCAACTACTAATTTAATCTTTTGGCCGAATAGAGCCACCGTAGAAGCATTAATGACCAAGTGTTTCAGTCCAGATTACAGCAATACAAGAGTTATATTGACTGTACTGAATTCTGAATTGAAATACCGACAGCAGTGGATGACCGTTGATAGTAAAAATACCACTTCGTCTTTTTATTTATCTTTAATTTACTATAATGACGAAAGCAATAAAATACTGATATGTAGTTATTTGGCATAATCCCGAATAGTTGCGCATGCTAGGTGGCGCTACTGTCGTGCACGGTCTCAATATTTCTGATGTATTAATTATTATTTTTCCATTTAGCGTAAATTACTTCAAACGGTCCATAAGGGCGGTTTCAGATTAGCATTTTATACGCGCGTATACGCTCGTTTTTGGAAGCGCATGTAGGCGCGTATAGGCGCGCCTTTTGGCACACGTGCAACCCGTACGAGCGTTGACGCGCTTCAAAGCTCTAATGAGCGCGAGCCGTCAGAATCCATATTGATACTGACACGATGTCACTATGGTTTCGAGCGAACACGCCGAAATATGCCGGTTTACTCGCGTCCGGTTTTTTGAAGCACGTAATGTAGCGCACGTGTAAGCACGTATGCTGAAACGACCGTATACGCGCAGAAAAATACGCAAATTTGAAACCGCCCTTATCCACGTATGGGCGCTAAACGATATATATATTTCGTTGAAGACGTAAGTATAAATACTTAATTATAAAAACGAGTGTAGAGGTAGGTTACGAAAGATTGACGCGTGATGGTGTTTATGTTCAATAAGAAGCTAGTGCTCACGACTCCCCAGTGCACCTACACTAAAGTGTGCCTACTTTCGACTGTAACTAGACCGTGATCGATCTAGGTCTTTGACATTATACTGGAATTTGAATTCCAGCAACTGTCGATACAAAATATAACAGTTTTACCCAAAAACAAATTTAGATTTTCAACCGATTTTAATTTGCATTTTCGGTCATTGGTATCATCATCATCAGCCCTTTATAGTGTCCCACTGCTGGGCACGGGCCTCTTCTCACTATGAGGAGGGTAAGGCCATGACTAAATAATTTGCGAGTAAAATTCTGGTTGTACTAATTATCCAGCATTAGACTGTGATAAACTGAGATTAGTCGACGTTGTACCGGATTTAGGATCCCAGGATTGGAATAAATTGTAGGCCGCATGTTTACTACCCCTGCGAACAGTGACAAGAATTTTAAATACGTCGAGTAAGTTTAAATTGAAGTAGTGAAGCTCTTATTTGGATTTAGTGATAAATGAGAAAAGTGAGGCCATTTTCTTACTTACAAACCTACCAAAATAAAAGAGATTTAGAAACTATTCAGCTAGGTAATTGCTAAGATAATGTTTCTTATCTTAGCAGTTAATATATCTTCACACATGCCAAAGATATTTTCTACCAAAATAGGTCACCTTTAGTGAATCGTTTTTCGCATACCTAAGTCTCTTTCTCAGTGGGCTGTAGAAATCATACGTAAGGGAATCAAAATCATGTGAATGTTGTATGGTGGAATTTAACGCAATGAGGAGCGTGATTGAATCACACCGGCACGTCAAGTAACGCATATTTGCGGTCTGATTACACGAGTTAAACATAAAATCGAACAAATTACACAGAACTGGAAATATTTCCCAACGTTATTTAGGCATTAAAACATTTTAATCATTTTAAACAGTATTATGTTTAATTTTATCTCCTGTAATAGGAATAAATACTGTGACGTGAGAGCTTGTGTGTGGGACTTTACTAAAAATCTTTCAATGGAGTCGAAGTACTCCCAACTCAGAGACAATGATTTGTGGATCGTTTATAGTATTGTTGTCCCGTATGAGGATAGAACCTATAAGACTCGTCGCAGTTCTAATCGGTGAGGCTGCTATGCCATACGCGCAGTATTTTTTTTTTGTTTAAAGATGTTTCCTTTGCTATTGCTTTACCAATATAATTATTCTTGAAACCTTTATCCCATCATCGTTCTCTTCATTCCGTTTCTTTTTTGTACTGTTTTAGGTTATTTTTTGGGTAATTGCTAACTTATACACATTTATTTGGCCGGTAATCTCTACTAATAACTATACATTCTAGAGGAATAGGTACGGCACTACTCCAGTTTATCTACGTATTTACGATACGATACGTGCTTAACATACACGCAGCGCACGTTCTCCTCAGTACTGCAGCCACTAACAATTAACATAAATACCGACGGAGTACGAGCGACCCGTAAAAATTAAACCACCACCTGATTGGTCCACTACCTCCACTTCAAAACTTCACTTGAAAAAGGTGGCGCCACTTGTCACTGTTTACATCGAGCTCCCGTATAACTGTGTTTTAAAAATAATAAAAGTGATTTAAATTGCCTAATTTGTGACAAAAAGTGAATATAAGTGAACAATAAACATTGACAAAGTGAAGTTGAAGTAACTCTGTGCGTAAAATACACAAAATTTTAAATAATAAAAAATAACGACAAACATTTAAAAACGAAATTTAAGGATATACTAAATAACAGAACAGGCAAATACCTATTTGCTAATCAAAACCAAGTGAAATAAACTTATAATAACTATATCGCGGCTATAGAACAGTGTTTTATCGTGACTTTGTATTTATGTCTACAGAAAAACGTCAAATCATTCCCCTTCGTTCATAACATACACATAGTGACATCTATTAGTACATCCGTAAACGACGACAAACGTAATCTACAAAAAATTGTTTGTCTAATGATTTACATATAATCAAGATTAAAACGACGATCCTAATGCCATCTATTTGATTATCAAAAACTCCAGCAATTATAGAAACTAGTCAACATATTTGCAAATTACAGTAATTGCAGCCGTGGCGGGTCCGCAGAGCGGGCGACTGAGATACTAGGAGTCCGAGTTCGAACCTGAGTTCTCCCTTCACTTTTGTGAAGTATTAATAATAATTTATTGAAATCTAAGTAGTAGCTCCGCTTGACGTACAAATTAACGCTTCACGTGACCAGAAGGCTGGGCTGTATTTCGGCCAGCGTATCAGCATTGCCATCCAGCGTGGCAATGCTGCCAGCCTTCTAGGCACGTTACCAATAGACAGCGATGTGGAGGAATTCTACGATGCCTAAACCTGTCTGTACTTTGTATTTTGCCCCCGTTTTTGTACTTATTTCTTTTTTATGTACCTATGTATATAAACAGTTCCTTCGTTTTTTAATTAATTTGTACGTCAAGCGGAGCTACTACCTAGTGAAGTATTAAATTTCGACAAATATTAATTCATCACAAGAATTCATATGGAGGACGAGAGTAACATAAACATTACACAGCGAAAACGAAATACATGTTATAGCAGTATGAATATGACCATAAGTAGTGATTGTGAGTTTGATATGGACGTTTCCTATCAAAGCTTACCTAACATCACGGAAGACATAGCTAATTTGAAGGATGAATTGCAAAAACTTAAGCTGGAGTTGCAGTCAGCAAATGCCGAAATAGACGTATTAAATGAAGAAAACTACACATTAAAAAATAAGTTGGAAACATGCGAAAACAAACTAAAATTGTTGAAGGCTATTGGAATCGAGGAGCTACCTAGCACTTGTAATACGCCCAAAAAATTCTTCTCTCCTCGACTTAAACACCGATATTGTCCTAATACTAGTACAAATAATACTGTTTCATCAGCTATAAATCTAAAAGAAGTTACATCAAAGAAAGCAGTTAATAGTATCAGCGAGCAGAGAGACTCTTCTGAGACAACTAAAAGTACAGAATGTCAGCACCCATCTCCCTCACCACCGAAACCTAAAGAACTTGTAAAATTACCGGCACCAACAGACAAAACCGTGCATATTTTTGGCGGTCAACAATGTGTAGGCCTAGCATCAAAGTTGATATGGGCCAGGACACGCACACAATATGAGCAATACAAGTTCAGCGCTAATACAAGACTTGGAGCGACAACGGAACAAATTCTCAAATCACTATCGTCACTGGAGTTTGACAAAAATGAGATCATTATATTGTCTGTCGGTGAACATGACACCAATCCAATGCACGTTGTAATTGAGCTAAGCGCCTGTCTAAAAAAGCTAGCAAAATGTTGTGTATTTGTATTGGGAGTATGTAATAATAAGTATTTGAATGAAACCAAACTTAATAACACACTAAAACATATTTGTAGTAATTTTAGTTATGTAAAATACATTTCACTTGAAGATGTTAAGGTTCCTAAGTCTGCTTATATATATAATCGTATAAACAGAGCTCTAGATATCAATTTCTACGAACAACGATTTCTAAAAATATCGAATAAAGTAACAGGCTCTAAGAGTAATAATATCATAATACCAAATAAATCAACAATGATTCAAACTAAAATTACAAATTACTTTCAAGAAACAACTAAAATGAAAAATTACGATAAAACTATATTTTTTCGCAGATAAATTGCCACCTACATGTACTAAGACTATTAGATTATTGCACCAAAATATTGCAGGCGTACTGAATAAACAAGAATTAATTGAACTCGCCCTTACGGATCTCGAAAAAACGTTAGGTACAATAGATGTCTTGTGTCTTACTGAAACATTTCTTAAGCATGGAACAGAATCAAACCTTAGAATAGATAAATTTAAATTGGTATCGTTCTTCTTTCGAGTTAATCAACGAAGAGGCGGATCGTGCATTCTGATAAGAAATAATATTCTATCCAAAGAACTCACTAACATAAACTTATCAGTGCCTCTCCACTTTGAATGTTGCCTTACAGAACTACCTGCATATAATCTCATTATAGTATGTATTTATAGGACTCCTACATCCAATGCTAACATATTTTTAAATATTTTTGAGTCTTTAGCAAATAAACTACTTAAAAAATGTAATAAAAAAGTCATAATATGTGGGGACTGGAATATAGATATCCTTAAACCAAATAAAATATCCAACGGTCTTAAATCTATATTAAAAAACAATAATCTTAAAAACTATATATTGCTACCGACACGCCAAAACTCTTGCTTAGATTTAGTAGTGAGTAATATACAAGATGCCACAGCAGAACAGCATTACTTAGCACTATCTGACCATGAATTAGCACAGTCGTTAACGTGCTGCCTAGAGGCGACCGACAAAAGCAACCACAAACCAATCTTCTGGTTTAAGAACATAAGAGACCTTAGTGATGACAATCTGGACAAATTTAAAACTAGTATGGAAAGCTTATCGTTTTCAGAAATATATCGTTGTGAAACCACAAACAAAGCATTCAATTATTTACATGATATAATCACCCTGTTCTACAACTTATGCTTTCCCATAATTAAAGTAAAAACAACCAGCAAAAATGTTAAAAATAGATACTTAACAAAAGGAATCAAAAGATGTTGTACCAAAAACGGAGTCTATACCTTAAATACCATCTAAACAAAGATAATAAAAAACAAAATAAAAAAATCTATGACAATTACAATAAATTACTTAAAAAATGTATATACAAAGCCCAACAAATAAATAATG
The DNA here is from genome assembly GCA_944739405.2 of Euclidia mi. NCBI lineage: Eukaryota > Metazoa > Arthropoda > Insecta > Lepidoptera > Erebidae > Euclidia > Euclidia mi. The sequence continues at coordinate 41,348,626 of OX123193.2, forward strand.
AAAACTTTATAAAAAATTCAAAAAACAAAAGCAAAGCGGCGTGGGAAATAATCGAAGATAAGTCTTATAATATTACATTGAGTTCTGAAATTGATCATATAGTATACAAAGATAAACGATATGATGACCCAAAACAAATTTGCAATTTATTTAATGAATATTATATAACTTTGACTAACATGACTCAAACTAAGACAACACATGGACCTATACTCAAACACAAATACAACATACCTCAAAATCCTAAAAGCATCTTTCTCACATCGGTAGAACCAACTGAAGTTTGGAATATAATAAAAAAATTAAAAAATACTAATTCAACTGGATATGATGAAATTAATACAAAAATACTAAAAACATGTGCGTTAAGTTTAACAAAGCCACTCACCCATGTCATAAATCTATCACTATCCGAAGGGATCTTCCCAGAACGCCTTAAAATTTCCATTATTAAACCATTGTTTAAAAAAGGTACCAAAAACGATATGAATAATTACCGTCCAATAACTTTAATCCCAGTGCTATCAAAGATACTCGAGAAAGTGATATACACAAAAATTGATAATTTTCTGACTTCTTGTGACATATTTAAGAAAGAACAATTTGGATTCCGGAAAAACAGTTCCACCACATTGGCTTGTTTTTCACTGATTAAACAGATAACAGAAAGTTTAAATAATAGATCCCTTATCGCATGTGCCTTTCTTGATAGGACAAAGGCGTTTGATTTTGTTTGTCACGAAACTCTATTGTCCAAACTGTCCTGTTATGGAATACGTGGCAATGCAAATGACTGGATAAAGAGCTATCTCAAAAATCGACGTCAAAGGGTTGAACTAACAAAGCTATGCAAAAGTCAACTAATGTCATTTACTTCAAATTATAAAATAAACAATCACGGTACCCCTCAGGGGAGCATTCTAGCTCCTTTATTATTTTTAATATACATAAATGATCTGCCAGACGCTATTGGAACCGAATGTATATTATTTGCCGATGATACAACACTAATTATAAAAAGTGACAATGCGAACAACTTAGAAAATGCAATAAATTTGACTCTTGACAACACAAATAAGTGGCTAGACCATAATAATTTAAAATTAAATATAGCGAAAACGAACATTGTGCAATTTCACACATATAATTCTAAACACAACAACATTAACGTAAGATTTCAGGAATCTCAGATAACAGGTGTAAACGAATGTGTATTTTTAGGTATAACTGTTGACAGATTCTGTAACTGGAAATCACAAATTGACAAGGTAATAAAAAAACTTGACCGTTTTGTATTCGTGTTAAGGAAAATAAAACTAACAGTAAATCTTAAAGCAGCAATGATGGCATATAATTCTTATGTATCATCAATTCTTAGGTACGGTCTTATAATCTGGGGAAATTCCGTAGAATTTGACAGAGTATTTAAAACTCAAAAAAGGTGTGTGCGTGCGATATGTGGGGCGGAGCCCTTTGACAGTTGTAAACCACTTTTTAAAAGGCTAAAAATTTTACCACTGCCATGCTTATATATCTTAGACATATGTACATTTGTTAAAAAACATCCAGAATTGTTTCAAAGGTTTGGCGACTATCCAAATAGTAGAAGCCGACGCAAGGACAAGTTATGTCTGCCCAAAATCAGATTAGAACTATTAAAGAAAAATGTGTACTATATGTGTATAAAACTATATAATAAATTGCCTGACAATATTATAAATTTACCTTTATGTTCATTTAAGAGATCACTAATTGACATGTTAGATGATAAATTGTATTATAATATTAATGATTTCTTAAACGATAAAGACATAAAATATAATGTGAAATGCAACCAATTAATATAATTAAATGTAATGAAGTTGTATTCAAATTAAATTATATGTAATGAAATTAAATATAATTAAAATGAAATGTAATTAAATGGAATACAAATGAAAATAAATGTTATCAGTTATTCAATGGAAGTCTCCTTGATTATAATATGAACTTACATAATCTAAATAATATATTAATTAAATGTCACTACACAATAATTATAATAACAAGAATAAAATTGTATAATTAATAGAAATATTGACTTCAATGTATTTGCACGCCACTATGTGGTAGAATATCCATGAACATTTTATCTATGCTTTATAAAAACTATTGTCACCATATTCGAGCAAATAAAGATTTATTATTATTATTATTATTATTCAGCTACTACTTAGTTTCTTTCCACAACTTCACCTGGCTGTAATCTTTAATAGAGTTTTCTAACTTCATAATACTTTGCGACTGAAACTATTAATTTTCTTTTCGCAGTCGGAATAATGTCCGACTACGATTCTCATCCACAGCAAGTTTAATTAACTTGCTCGAAAGCTCTGCATCGTGAATGTTAATCAATAATGAATAACTAGAATATATTTGAAACCATACTTCCTTGTATATTTCTGATGTATTCATGTTTTTTTTTCCATTTAGCGTGAATTACTTCAAACGTTCCATTACGTAGCGCCCATACGCTAAACAATATATAAATTTCGTTGAAGACGTAATTATAAATATATAATTATAAAAACGCGTGTTGGTGTTTCTTTAATAAGCTAGTGCAGGCGACTCAGTAGCATGTAGCCACTGGCACTTTGACACATTGCACAGCGTAAAGAAATAGTAGTCTGCAGCTCGTTAGCGGCCTCTTGTGGGTGTCGCATATCACAATTATATTCTCTAAAGACATGTGAACATACCAAACCGCGCTTTGAAAGCATGTTGGTCGATGGCTTAAAAAGTCTTCTTATAGTACTAACAGGCCCGGGCCCGAGACGGGAGGCTATAATATTACTTCGATATCAGTGGAATAAGATTGGGTTTGTGCTCATCGTCAATCGTAAGAAGCGTCAGCTGAAGCGTAACTCGGTTTTTTATGGATTCACGTCTGTATTCCGGAAGTGAGTGTAGAAGTAAGCAGAGATGTAACATTATACTCAAATTTCACCATATTATGAATTTTAGGTACCACGTAATAAAGGGCAAGCCTATTGCCGTTACCGGGCACATTGCCAGACTCCGTGCTGCCACTGAGAATTCAGAAAAACCCAATAACACTTCTCCGACCCTGGAATCGAACCCAGGACCTCATGACCAGCAGATGCATACGCTATCCACTGGACCACGGCGGCAGTCACTACTACTACTTGGGTTTTGTGTATTTGTTTTTATTTACATATTTCATTATTTTATGCTCGCTTCAGTTTTACTTAGAGGTAATGCAAAAGAGCCGCGTTACTTGTTGTGCAACACAGCTATTATGATAATTTCCCGACTAGGAAAGATGAAGACCTACTTTACGATGCCTAGATGTTTTTCAGCCTAGGCTGGACATATATAGGTAACAATGTCACAAGCGCGGTTTACTATTGTTTAACAAAAAACGTATGACAAAAGATCATTTTAGAAACAACGTTTGAAAAACTAATCATTTGACAAACTTTCATTTCGCAAACATATTACTTTAAAAACAAACTGGTTTCGCAAATGTTTCACTTAGAAAATAAATAAAATGTTAAATATTTTTTTTTAAATAATCATTTGACTAAATAATTCGTTTGCCAAATTGGTGATTGTGCAAAAAGTTAGAAGATAAATTATCCCCCCCCCCCCGTGGGATCTCCACCTTGTCATGGTGGGGGGGGGCTCAGTAACCGTGGATTGGAGCCCCGCGGTGAAGCTAAGAGGGATCCAGGAGGGGACGCTCCGCGTGGGCTTGACGGGGCCTGCGCAGGATGCGTCCAACGGTGCGGGTGCGGGGGAGAGTTCTGTCTGTCCCTCGCAGTCGGGCGTGGTCGCGGGAGGAGAGGCGTGTCGGTGTTGCGTTGCCGCGCGCCCTATCTCCCGCGACCAAATGGGGGCGCACCATTCGATGCGTCGCGGTGGGGCCGCAGAGGAAGAGGAGATGCGGTGTTGCGTTGCCGTCCTCCCTATCCTCTGCGGCCACTGGGTGTTTTGGCGGCGGGGCCCAACACCCTAATCCGCCGCCAAGGGGGTTTTTGTTCGGGGCCCGCCTGACCATCTGGCGGGCCGATACCCGTCGGAGGGTTGAGACGTATGCTTGGGCGACACCCGACCCTCCGACACACGGGTACATGAGGCACACGGGTTGGTATTTAGTCAGTAAGAGTCTGACAGTCCCCTTCGCCCATCCCCCAGGGCGGAGGGACTCCATGAGGATTTTCCAACCCGAACCCAAAAAAAAAAAAAATTATTAGTTTTTATAAATAACTAATTTCTAACCAATACTTACGCGAAATTTTGAAAAAATGTAATTGCATGGTTGCAATTTTCATCTTGGACAGATTATTTATAGGCAAGTAATAATTTTGTATTAATACTAATTCCATAAAAACTTAAGTCTTTTAAAAAAATACACACTGACTGAATTAAGCGAAATAATTAGAATTCTGTTCTGGCACTAGCCAGCCGCTGCCGCGGCACGCTCGCTTCGCTCGCTCGGCTCGTGCGTTGTGGTCGCAGTTCTAACCTAACCTAACCAGCCATTGTTTCAGTTGACGCTACACAAAGATTGTTGTATTAACGTAGATTTTGGTTACTAAAATATTTACCAAGCAATGCATTTTGTCAAATGTTATTTAGGCTTTACGTTGTTTTGCCAAATAACATGTTAAAAAAATAACCAATTTGTAAATTAATGTTTTAGCATAATAACTTTTTTATAGTAAATAATTATATTGTCTAATGAAAAGTTTATTAAACATTAGTTGGTAAAATAATCAATTTATCAAGTATAATTTTGCCGTGTGGTTGACGGCATAGAATACAAGTGTCACCACCCCCATCTTCCCGTGGGTGTCGTACGAGGCGACTAAGGGATAACACGATGCAAATACCATCTTTGCGTAGAGACGGAAAACTCGACATCAAACCCTTTACGACTGCCTCGTTGGTCTCGCGGCATAAATATGCGCGTGGGATCGGGTGGTCCCGGGTTCGATTCCTGGGTCGGGCAGTGTTATTGGGTTTTTCTGTCACGAAATTCTCAGTAGCAGCACGGAGTCTGGAAATGTACCCGATACGGCAATAGGCTCGCCCCTTATAACGTGGGACTAAAGTATATCTGGCGAAAAGTGGGTGTAGAAATACACCTCTGCCTACCCCTTCGGGGATAAAAGGCGTGACGATATGTATGTATGTATGTATGTATGTAATTTTGTCAAATGTTATTTGTCAAATGAAAATTTTTCATTTGTTTTTTGTCAAATGATCGGACACCCACGAGCGCGCCTAATATCAGTCTAAGTAGCCATTCTAAAGCTCTCTACCCTAGTCGGCAAATTAACATAATGGCTGTGTCACACGACACAGAACATTAACATTCACGAAAGACGGGCCATAATCTCAAAATAATTATGGCGGATGCTTGCATGTCGGCCCACGTGCCAGGGTGCGTATGACAAAACGCGCTTGACGCGTTGACACATGCAAAATTACATTACACACGTTACGCCGCTACAAACTGTCACAAGGCTGAATTAAAATTGTTCTATGTTCACATCATTTAACTCGATTACGCTGGAATAAACTGGGTGAGATTATTTTGTACGTTTAACGTGTTTCTGATATATTACGGGTTTAAATTTGTTGGCTTTAAAGCTTATTATGAAGCGGCTGTTTGCCAGTTGATTTGATTACGTTCAGGTTTGAATTTTGCTGTATTGCTTATTTCTCTTAGAATAATTTCAGGGCCTACCTATTGTCATTCACTGCATTTTGCTTATAATTATGTATGTGACGTCGTTCTTTTTACACCACAGAACCACTTTATCTTGTCCACTCAAGGTGTAAGCTTAACCCCTCTTGACAATCGTCATCGTCCTAGCGTTATCCGATTGCATTCAAGACTGTCCATTTGGATCACGGAGTCTTTTCAAAGTCTTACTAGATTTGACAGAAAATTAGCTTTTCTCTAGCTTAGCTCCTTTTGAGAATAACATTTAAAAGTCTGACTGCCTCCGTGGTCCAGTGGATAGCGTATACGACTGCTGATCGGAGGTCCCGGGTTCGATTCCCTGGTCGGGCAATAGTGTTACTGGGTTTTTCCGAATTCTCAGTAGCAGCACGGAGTCTAGTAATGTGCCCGGTAATGGCAATAGGCTCGCCCTCTATTACGTGGGACCTAAAAACTCATGGCGAAATGTGGGTGTAATATAACACCTCTGCCTACCCCTTCGGGGATACAGTCGTGAGTCTATAAATAAATTTAAAAGTCCAAAAGTTAGAATGCGGTTCTTGAACTAGTTGGCAATGTGAACGTGACTTGAACTCATAAGTCAAGTGCGCATGTGTTATTATACGAAATATTTAATAGTATTCATTCAAGCACACAATAAAAATCTTTTATGTGAAATAAATAATTAAAGTGGATGTAACGTGATTTCGTTAAATTTTTATTGAATTTATTTATTTATTTTATACATTGTAAACTGTTTTCGTTTTATTAGGTACTATAAATGTTGAAAATAAAACGTTCAAGGTATGCTTCAAGCCGTTACTGAAAACATTATATACTTAATGTTGCCATTTAGAATTTTCACATTTTAGAAAAACAAGTCCTTTAGCTAAGAGAACTGTGCTTATTCTGAAAAAACACAATAATTATAATAATTATTTTTTACATAGAATATCCTAATTTGCTAGAAGTGGGCATCAAATGTATGTAGCAACCAGAATAGTCGAATAATTTGCCATCGTGTGACTAAATTTTATTGTAATTACAGGCAAATCATATGCAATAACGTATTCATTGGGTACCATAACCACCTCCACTTCTATAAAAAATCCTGTGTTACTACCTGGCTGACAAACAACGCACAGCCAAAATGATTTATTGCAAGAAGCTGAAATTTAGCTTGTATGTTCTTGGGGACCATAGGACTGCAAGAAGGGTATTGATCGAAAGAAATTAAATAAATAACAATATGGGGGCGCAGCAGCGGGATCCTCTAGTATTTTATAAACCCTACGAATCCCTTATATCTTTACTGCGCTTAAGTACATCAAAATTAAGTACGCAAATAGATAAAAATGTGCCAAAATTGAGATATAAATGCATGTTAGTCTAAAATTTATAGGGTTATCAAACTATAACGATGATATAAGCTCCGGTATCAAGATATTATTAAGATGTGAGCTCGTTGAAAGATCTGGAGCAATAAAGAAGCTGAGCTGGTCCGCAACAGATGGTGGATTATAAGTCTATGACCCCAACGAAATTACTTCATACTTTTATTTGATTGTTCGCTTCGCTCGTAAAACTGCATTTGCATTTCAATAGTAGTCCCGTTCGTCTATTAGTGGAAGCGTAAACGCTTATTGTGAATCAGATATTGTTTCTGAAATTTCTCATTAGCAGCTTGATGTAGCTTTGCCTTTGAATGGTTGTTCTCTAGGAACTAAATGTTATTAGTGAATATTGTGGTGGATGATCTAATTGATTCGCAGTATGAATCAATCGACTTGTGATTGACGTGTAAGAGTGTTCTTAGAAGCTGCATTATGCAGTAAATGTTTGTTACGTACGTAATCTTATGTCTATACGTAACGAGGGTTAATATGATGATACGCTCATAAGGAGAGGCTTATGTCCAGCAGGTCTATGAAAGGCTGTATGATGATGATACGTTACGTATATATATATATATAATAATTATAGGCAGTAAACGAGCAGACGGATCGTCTGATGGTAAGCAATTACCACCGCCCATGGACACAAGCAACACCACAGGAGTCACAAGTGCGTTGCCGCCCCTTGAGGTTGGGAAAAGGGGTAGGATAAGGAGTGGGATTAGGGAGAAGGAATAGGGCATAGGGCCGCCGGCACTCTCACTCACCGAACGAAACGCAACAGTTTAGGTAGTGTTACTGTTCTGTACTGTTCTGTGAGAGGGTATTACTTCCCCGGTCGAGCCGGCCCATTCATGCTGAAATCAGCAAGGCTCTACACCCGTGAGATGATATACATAAATATCTATTCATCTATTCCTAAACATATTTTTTTCGACCCAGGAGTCATCAGCGATATTGAATTAGTGCCCAAAAATCGTGTTGTGTTAAGAGATTTCACTTGGTGTCCTTAAGTATAAATTGTAAGCTGTCTTCTAACCTTAAACAACTACTACAGACCATGACGAGTTATCGTCTGCTCTGGTATATCTATCCTTTTATATTCTTTATAATATAGGCTTTGAAATACGACCTGTGAATGACACTATCTCCGAGGTTATGCCACCATATCATGGTCTTGAATAGATTGTCCCTTTTCTTACCGGCAAAGAACAGCGCGCGCTGTTACCAGCGCAGTGCGGTAACAGACAGTGCAGTCGGCATGAGTCAAGATATTTCGCAGAATGATAAGGGAGCTGAGCACAACATAAGTATGGAGGGAAGTGGCATGGATGAGGCATTTACACAGGATGAAAATATATACAACAATGAGGAGAACTTACACAATTTAGACGATGGCGGTGTGGAAGAAGATGGGCACTGGAGAGTAGTGGGTGATGATAAAAGAAGGAAAAAGGAAAGCATTGATGTCTGTGTTTCTAACAAAGAGAAATTACCAAAGCAATTCGCACTAGCAAAATTATTTTCGAGCGAAAATATACCAGGAATACAGCGTGTTGAGTTTGTTAATGCCTATAAAGTCATAGTCAGTTTCGATAACGAATTAAATGCAGAAAAGTTAATCACATGTCAAACACTGATAGATAAAGAATGGAGAATACAAAGGAGCTGGGTCGTTAATGCGTCATACGGTATTATAAGAGACATAGATATCGATTTAACTGAACCTGACCTGCTAGAATGTTTAAAAAGTAGCAATGAATGTGAAATAATATCTGCCAAGAGACTGAACCGCAAAAATTCTGAGTCTGGGTGGACCCCATCCGAAACAGTGCGATTATGTTTTAAAGGAAGTTCAGTCCCTCGATATATTAAGTTATTTAACTTGATAGTTAACGTTGAACCCTATGTGTTCCCAGTAACGCAATGTTCTCGATGCTGACGTTTTGGACACAAGGTAAAACTTTGCCCATCATTAAAAATAGTATGCCCTAAGTGCGGTAAAAATCACGCTAACTGCGAGTCCACCCAATTTAAATGTGTCAACTGCAACGGCAATCACATGTCGTTGGTAAAATCGTACCTTTGTTGCCCAGCGTACATCAAAGAAAAGAAAATAAGAGCTATAATGTCCGATTTCAACTGCACATATCGTAAGGCACTAACGATGTATGTACCGCCATTTTCCCCGAGATCCAATGAAACAGCGATGCCAACTAGCTACGATAAAAACAAGTCGCCAGCGCCGTTGAGTCACATTACATCAAGCCCTATGTCATATGCAGCTGTATTAGCAAATCAACACAACACTTCAAACGTGGCCAAAGATACACCTACGAAGAGGAAGCAACGAAATTCTACGGAACAAATTGCCTATGAACTAAACTCAACATCGTCGGAGTCGTCATCGGAGTCACATACGGAGAAGGACGAGACGCGTGCATGCGCCAGCGAACACACAAGTACTGAAGTGGCCGCGAAGACAACGCATCGCAGCCAACGCAGCCCTAGTCGTCGCTCGCGCTCGCGCCGGCGCCGCCGTCGCCGGCGAAGCCATGTCGATAGCCATATAGACGTAGATAATAATAACTTGCTTACGAGTCTGAATGAACGCGCAAACCAGTCTACATCGCAATCGTGTGTTGATGACCGAACATTTGATTCTATGTTGAAGAACTTTGCGCACATTATTTGTTCAAACAATGATAATTGGTCAGAAAAATCTAGGAAAATTATTGGTCTAATTGTGGAGTGGAGTATAACAACTATTATGAACCATTTTTCAGATGACTCCATTTGTAAAAATGTATTAGATACTATTATTAAGTCTTTCAATGGCCAGTAGTAATACTCATAACACGATCGTTATCAATATCGCGCAATGGAACGCACAAAGTATTAAGCCTAAACTTTTGATATTCGAACAATTTTTACTTAAAAATAAAATACATGTTGCCGTAGTTAGTGAGACCTGGCTAGATCCTGAGTATTCGCTTAAATTAAATAACTATTGTATATACAGAACGGACCGAGTAGACAACTATGGTGGCATTGCCATTTTTACTCACAAATCCATCAAATCCGAGCTATGCGGTTTAGTACATCATAACCAAGATATACAAACAGTGTATGTTAGAATTCACAATTGTAAATCTATTAAAAATATTATCGGTGTTTGCTGCCCTCAATGGGTACATACCAATCAAAATGATTGGGATGTTTTATTTGAACAATTTAATAGCAAAACGCTAGTTGTAGGGGATGTGAATGGTCATCATCTGTCTTGGTCATATAAAACAGATACTAGAGGATTCCCCCCGTGGGATCTCCACCTTATCGTGGTGGGGGGCTCAGTAACCGTGGATTGCTCACCCGCGGTGAAGCTAAGAGGGATCCAGGAGGGGACGCTCCGCGTGGGCTTGGAGGGGCCTGCGCAGGATGCGTCCAACGGTGCGGGTGCGGGGAACAGTTCTGTCTGTCCCTCGCAGTCGGATGCGGTCGCGGGAGGAGAGGCGTGTCGGTGTTGCGTTGCCGCGCGCCCTATCTCCCGCGACCAAATGGGGGCGCACCATTCGATGCGTCGCGGTGGGGCCGCAGAGGAAGAGGAGATGCGGTGTTGCGTTGCCGTCCTCCCTATCCTCTGCGGCCGCTGGGCGTTTTGGCGGCGGAGTCCAACACCTTTATCCGTCGCCAAGGGGGTTTTGTTCGGGGCCCGCCTGACCATCTGGCGGGCCAATACCCGTTGGAGGGTGGCGACGAGTGCTTTGGTGATGCCCCACCCTCCGACATACGGGTACATGGCGGAAGTCGAGGTGGTTTTTAGTGGAAACACCACATACTCCGGCTCTTATTTCCCCCAAGAGTCGGAGATCCGAAGGGATTTTCCACCTCGTAAAAAAAAAAACAAAAGATACTAGACGATTACAAATTTACAATTCTATAAATGATAGCTCCTTTGTGTCCCTGAACGACGGCAGCCATACCCGCATAAAATTGGTTGCAAATAATTTACAACAGAGCTCCCCGGATATATCTTTAGCCACATCCGATATTGCATGTTTTTTTAACTGGCATGTTTCAAATGAGAGTCTTGGAAGTGACCACCTTATAATTAATATCTCTTCTGCTGTCACATATAAACCAAACTTTACTAAAAAACGTAACTTTAAGCAAGCTAATTGGACCACTTACAAAGAACATCTTGAAAATGTATTTGCGAACTTTAATTTTACAGGAGATCCACAACATGATTACAATAAGTTTATGTACCACGTTAATAACGCAGCAGATGAAAATATACCTGTTATTAAAATAAATTTAAACCCAGCAAGTAAATTTTCGCCAAAACCTTACTGGACTCCTAGCTTATCCCAATCGGTTGCGAAAAGAAGATTAGCTTTATCTAAGTTTAGAAGAAACCCAACTCCATCTAACTTATCAAATCTTAAGGCTTGCATTAAGGAGACTCAAAAACTTATTAGAAAGGCCGCGTCGAACAGTTGGCATATGTTTTGTCAGTCTCTAAATGAGGTAACATCAGCTGGGGAAATGTGGAGAAAGATGAAATGGTTAAAGGGCAACAAAATTCAAAATTCATTCATTAGTAAAGCAAAAGCTGAATCAGTTTTAAATCATTTATGTCCCGCATACGTAACCCCTGCTAAACCCAATTTTATGTCATCGATCCACCATTTAGAGTTGCCCATTTCTATTAATGAATTAGATACATGTATTAAAAATACTGATACTGCACCAGGAATGGACCTCGTATCATTTTCTATGTTAAAACAATTACCGAATAATGGCAAATATATTTTAGCAACACTATTTAATCAGTTCTTAGCTTCTAGGTTTACACCTATTCAATGGCGAGATATATGCATAGTACTGATTCCCAAACCTGGTTGAGATCCGTCCTTAATTTCGTCTCTTCGCCCTATTAGCCTAATTTCCTGCGTATGTAAAATATTTCATGTGATCATTAACCGGAGATTGGAATGGTTTTGTGAAATAAAAGGCATTTTCTCACAAGAGATGGTGGGTTTTAGAAAATCTAAATCATGTCTAAATAGTCTGACTAGCTTAGTAACAAGGGTCCAATCAGGATTTTCACAAAACAAGGTCACCTTGGCATGCTTTCTTGATATTGATAATGCGTACAATAATATAAATATTAGTTCATTACTTAGAATTTTAGACGAGATTGGTGTTGGTTCTAATATTTGTAATTACCTCTGGAATTTTCTTAGTTTAAGGAGTTAAAATATTAGAATTTAAGACTATTATATAAGTCAGTGTACTGGTCAGGGCATCGCACAAGGTGACCCTATGTCGCCTCTGTTATTTAATATCGCTACCTGTAAAATTTGCAACAGTGTCAACAATGTATTCATTTCCCAGTATGCTGATGATTTCACACTGTATGTAACAGATAGAAGCGTATGTAATACACGTGATTTTCTTCAGGGTTCATTAAATATGGTACTGCAGTTATTAGAAAAAGACCACAAAAAGTAAAACTTGTTTATTTTCTAAAGGTAGAAAAAATGATAACGTTTGTATAACTGTCAATGATACGCCATTGCAACAAGTGGCTTACGTAAGATATCTGGGTATGTGGTTGGATTCAGCGTTGCGGTGGTCCAAACACATAAACGAAATATGTCACAAAACTCGTAAGTTTTTAAATATTTTTAAAGTTCTAGCAGGCTCTGGGTGGGGTATTCACCCTAGACATTTAAGACAACTTTATATTTCTATCATCAGAAGTCGTTTGGATTATGGCAGCTTTCTCTTTGATAGTAGTAGTCACTCTAATTTATATAAATTAGATAAGGTCCAAAATGAAGCAATGCATATCATTGGCGGTTTCATGAAAAGCACTCCCATCCACGTGATGGAATGTGAACTGGTGTTACAACCCTTACAAATACGTCGGAGTTATCTTGCTGGAAAGTTTTGGTTTAAATTGATGTCACAATCTAACAACACCACGGTAGATGCTATTAAAGAATTGTCGCTACATATTTCTAGTAGATATTGGAGGCGCAAAAAGATACCTAGCATGGTTCAAATGTATTTAAAATTTAAAGATGTTAACATAGACACAAAGGAAAATTTAGATATGTTTAGATTAGATTTTTGGATGAATAGATATGACCTAAATAGTGTTCTAAAATACCGGATAGGAGATCTAACTAAAGGGAAAAAGAATACGAGATTTCAATCCTGAGAAACAAATGCACACAATATTTAGAAAAAGAGTATGCATCATTTTACAAAATATTTACCGACGGCTCTAAGGACAGTAACTCCAGTATAGGTTTAGCAGTATTTGACCCACAAATTTGTCAAACCATTAAATTCAAAATTGGTCACAATATGTAAATCATGTATATAGAATTAATTGCCATCTTAGAAGCCCTAGCTTATATAGAATCTATCGAACTCATTGACAAATTCGTTGTCCTAACCGATTCAAGAAGTTCTCTACAGCACTTGGCTCGGTGTACCTCTTGCCTAAGAGGAACTCCGATAGCCTATAGCATTATTAATGCAATTTCCAAATTAAAAAATAAATCAGTCGAAGTCATCCTTCAGTGGATCCCTTCACACATTGGGCTAGTTGAGAATGAACTTGTTGATAGGGCTGCTAAAGAAGCGTCAAGTGATGGCTTACAAATAGATATTCGACCGTACTACACAGATTGCGTCTATTTAATTAAAAAGCATTGCCACGATTTGTGGAGGGTACATTTTGACGAGAGATCTTTGGAGAAAGGAATTTGGTACAAAACCATACAGAATGAACCTTGGAAATCTCCGTGGTTTGAGAACAGCAAATTGTCTCGGAATATATTAATTATTGTTTTTAGACTTCGTTCGGGACACATTCCATTAAATAAATTCGCATTTCTTATGAAAAAAGTTACCTCTTCTCTTTGTACAGAGTGTGGAGTAATAGAAGACGTCCTGCATATTATGATGGAATGCGTTCGGAACGAGGATATCAGGACCAATACCATAATAAATCAGTCCATAGATTTTAACCAAAACCAGTGTTTGTAATTCCGTTTTGGCTTTTCCGCTCTCAGAGCAAGCCATGTACCTATATGAAATTGTTAAACTTGGTATGCGTCGTCGCTGTCAGTAATTGAGTATTGTAATGTGTTTATGTAGTAGCTAAGTTATGAATGTCCAATGGAGAATTATAGTCATGCTTGACTAAACTCCGTAAAAATAAATTAAAAAAAAAAGCTTGCTTCAAGATGTACCCAATTTTATCGGTCACGCCCTTGATGTATGGGAGGACAGCAGGTTGACTTTTTACTGTGGCTGGTTTTTCTTTCTTCAGGGATCTGTGACAGTGGCGCGGTGGTCGGAGCTTGTTGTCTTGCAGAACTTGCCTGACATGTTGAAGCTCAGCGTCCAGGTGTTTCTTGTCATAGATCCCCCGGGCTCTCTGAAACAGAGACATTCCTACAGTAGCTAACTGTTGAGGATGGTGGTGAGATTCACCGTTTAAGTACTTATTTGTATGAGTCTTTTTCCTATACACAGTGTGGCTTAAATAGTTGTTTTAATTCCTGATAACAAATACATCTAAGAAAGCTAAAGAATTGATTGCCTCAAATTCCATTGTGAATTGTATTTGGTTATTAATGGAATTAAGATGTTTAAGGAAAGCATTAACACTATCTGTTGGTAAAATTGTGAAAGTGTCATCTACATACCGCTTGTAGAACCTCGGTGTAATAGTGGCAGTCTGCAGGACTCGCGCCTCGAAGTCCTCCATGAAGATGTCAGCGACAACAGGCGATACTGGAGAGCCCATGGCAACACCATCTACTTGTATGTAGTGCTTCTCGTCCCACAGCAGATAGCCTGTTGTCAGGCAGTGTTTGAGTATTTTTGCATATTCCTCAGGCATGTTGTTTTCTGTCAGCTTCCTTCTAGTTATTTCTATAGAGTCATGTACTGGTATGCATGTAAATAACGACAGTACGTCAAAACTAACCATAGTTTCCTTGTCAGAGAGATGTAGGTGTTTGATTTCGCTGACAAAATGGTAGGAATCCTACACATGCGCTCTCGTGTTACCTCTAACTGGTGAGAGAATCTTTCCCATGTGTTGAGCCAGCCTGTAAGTTGGTGCGCCTATTTGACTAACTATCGGGCGCAGTGGAGCGTTTTCTTTGTGTATTTTGGTAGACCATACATTTGAGGAGGTTTTGCACACGATGGTATTAAATATTTCACGTCCAGATTAAGTTTTGGTCAAACCAACATTGGTCAAACCAAGAGAAGCATAGGCATCCGACATAAAGAACATAATATAGCTGACATAAAACATAAACGCTCAACAAAGTCTGCTGTGTGTGAACATGTGGAACAAGGACCCAACAACTACCTGCGATTTGATGAACCACAGATACTCGCAAAAGAACACCGTTTTCTTCCAAGGATGATACGTGAGGCTATTAAAATTAAAAAAACACCCTCAATAGGGAAGACGGTTGGAATGTTCCTCCAGCTTAGCTCTTCGCACTTTGTAATTAACAAAGTTTTATGTTGCTCCACATACCATTTGGAAATCCACCGTTTTAGACCCCAAATCTACATTTTACAATCCTTGGAACACATTTGCATAAATATAAAGAACATAACATTACGCCTGTACCTAAGGCGTTATATTAGTTTTGGTTGACAAAGGATTAAGCAGAAGTGTCTTTGATATTTATACGTCCGCATGAATTTTATTAGCTTCGCTAAATATTGCAAGATTTGGGTCAGACCAACCTTTGGAAAACAGCACGAGAATTATTTAGGTAGGGTGCAGTCAAAAGTGGACGATCATGAGGAGTGTCATAGAGCAGAAGTGAATACCTATAGAGCATTACTGTCTTAGTATTTTGCTCCTGAGGAGTTTTAAGTGTTATGGTTTGTTTGGCCTGGGTTTGTTTGGCCTGAGGTGTCGTTTGGATAAGTCGAGTATCCGATTAGATGTCCACCCAGGACATATCTTGGTATAACGACCAAAGTACAAACATTCGTCTCTAGTGACATCAATAGAATCTATCAGTCACACAACAAGGCATGATACATAAATCAGTACTGCGACAACCTCAAAATTTCTTTACGAACATCTTTTTTACCAAATCAAGTTTACGCGACATTACAATAGCAGTCATACTTATGATTAATATCGAGACAGTTGAACAAATGTAGGGATATGTAAAATTGGAATCTGACTACCCTTACAGAACTCATAAATTATACCGGGAACGTAGGCACAATTAGCGGCGAAAGCCACAGACCCAAAAGCTGTCATTCTCCTTTGTCAGGTAAGTTATTAGGTACCTAACAAAATAATGGCTTGTTTGGATTAATCCTTAATCTATGTTTATGACGAACATAATTTGAGGACAAAGTTGCTCGCATCCGGGATCTTATGACGATTGGGACCAACACTAATGGGGTACTAATATACTTTGTTGTAGAACAACTCTAGTCTCTACTCTAGTCCCGGGTTCTTAAGTTCTGCAATTAGAAGGCATAAGTTAATTGCCTTTTATTACAGCTCTCCAGTCTGTAGTGGATTACTTCACAAAGTATTTCTTCTCGCCTCATCTTAAGCATGAAAAGTAGTCTTATAGAATTTTATGTTCTTCCCCTTACCTATGGAGCTCGACAGTGAATGTAATTTGTCAACTTGAACTTGGTCAGCGCAGTGAAATCTCTTGGGGATTCCACATCAAGCAGTTTTGCTATTGTTCTCCCTATTAGGATAAAAGGTGTTTTGTAGTAAAGAATAAAATTTTACGGTAGAAAACTTTTTAAAAATGAGTCGAGTCTTTTTTATAGTGCATTATTCATTATTATAGTGCTTATAAACAATTTGAGAGCTTTAATTAAATAATAATTACGGTTTTTGGATACTTGAGCTCACAGTGAAGGAATACGACAGACGAACAGTGCAGACTCATATATGGCAGAGTCAAAAGAACTTTTTCTTATAGTCGCCCGATGATACCATCTGCATATTATTGACACCCTTGAAATAAAATATGTTGCCAAATACTTGATGAGTTTTCGCGGATCACGAATCTCAAACGCATAATTTTACAAATCTATGGAGCAGAAATCAATTGTAATTGCAAGAATGAAAAGCAATTCAAAAACCTATAGGAGGATATAAAACATTGTCAGTAGTTTCCAATAATGTTTACAAGCATTGCCTGGCATTTATACAAGTGAATACAAAAATTTTCGTTAAATAAACATTACATTACGTAAGTGGAATTAAAATGTATAATACAACATTTTAATACAGCTTACATTAGAGTATTTATTATTAATACCAATATAAATCCAAGTAAATGAAGTTAAACATGATTTTATTCCTATCGCGAAAGTTGTAAAACATTTTCAACAAAATTGAATTAAAGAATTTTTTCTTTTTAGTGAAACAGTCATTAGTCCCCGCCCGAGTTCTCAAGTTTTACGCTGGCTCGTGAATTCGGACTTCCGAGTTAGACAATGTCTTCACCATATTTCAGTGGATTTATCTTATAACTTTTATTATTTTCCAAACGTATAAAGCCGGTAGCCGGTGAATGGGAAGTGTTTATGTCATTCCGTTCGCATAATGGTTAATCAAACACCCGCGGTAATATTTTATCTTCGATCTCGATGTGTTGGTGCTCCTCTTCGGCTGCGGTGAGTCAGCGTGAATGTTAATGCATTTCGGTTCCTATATCGCATTTCGTCAAATGTAATCGAAGCGGCGACGGGACCATCCATCACAATGATGTTTTCTTATCGTTTCTTTTAAATGGAACGTTTCATCAATGCAAATTTACATTCGAGCTTCATCGTTTATTGGGATGAATCGATTTGACTAATCGTTTATACTGGAGACATTCAAATTGGCAACTTTACGTTATCATTCGACGGCCGGCAGTCAGCAGTCGACCCGCTCTAGAATTATTCATGTCAAAAACATTCGGTTTAAATGGAAACTGATTTATCGAGAGCGAGTGGAGCGAGTGCTCGGTGGCGGCGGTGCGGTGACGGCGCGGGCCGGACAGATTGTGCGTTCGAGTGGCTTTTAGTTCTTTGTGGCGTCATTTCTTTTCACTGTTATAAAGGAAAGCTTCGGTTTATACGGTCGTGCATGTCGGCAATAATCCGGCCCGGTTTGATGAGCCCTGTTTACGACCTACGAGAGCGTATCGCTTAAGCGAAAAATAAATCGCTGACGATGCTAAATTTATAGGAGTTAAAATATTTTTATGAGCGAGGGAACGCCGTCGTTGTACAAAATGTTTGAATTTGATTATGAATTTTTATTTTATGTTGATTTTAAGTTTTCTGTTATATTTCCGGGATAGGCCGTGTTATGTTACGAGTAGTATAAAAATTTGAATATCTCTAAACGTTTGCGCATTGTCGTTGCGCACGCGTTGCCCATATCATAATAATGCGTAAGGAAATTCAGTCGCACATACATACATATATTACTATATCATACAATTTGATGGTCTGCTAGGAATATCATTTTATGTCGCGAACATCGACAACTCATTATATAATCAAATTAATAACCCAATGATCGCGTAGTACACGAATTATAACGTCGGAACAGCGGCAGTACACAGCGGTGTAACAGAGCTCAAACGTGCAAGTATTTGTTTAACTGTCATTGTGTTTAAAGGGTCAGGTTAAATGGGTCAGGGTGCAAACATTTTAGCGTCGCTAATATGATACGGGGAGACGTGTCGCCGAGGCACACATAATATTTATGTGTCGGCGGCAAGGAGGTGTAGTGTCGAACACGAGCTTGCCTGGGGACCTCATTATAAAGTGCTAAGGCGGGATCATTGCAGCCACCCACTTAGACAAACGGGCGAGATTATAACGGAGTGCACTGCGACTCTTAACTCGTGTGATAATGTCCCCAAGGTGCATGTTGCCTCATCGCTGAAACGTGACCGTACTGTCGAATGACGTCATTCGTTGCTTGCTTACCGCGGGTAATTAGTTGTAATGTTGTCAAGCAAATGTCTCTTGCATTGTTAATTGCACTCGTCTTTATTACAGCCGTGTGGTTGACGGCATAGAATACAAGTGTCACCACCCCCTATCTTCCCGTGGGTGTCGTAAGAGGCGACTAAGGGATAACACGATGCAAATACCATCTTTGCGTAGAGACGGAAAACTCGACATCAAACCCTATACGACTGCCTCGTTGGTCTCGCGGCATCAATGTGCGCGTGGGATCGGGAGGTCTCGGGTTCGATTCCTGGGTCGGGCAGTGTTATTGGGTTTTTCTGTCATGAAATTCTCAGTACCAGCACGGAGTCTGGAAATATGCCCGGTACGGCAATAGGCTCGCCCCCTATTACGTGGGACTAAAGTATATCTGGCGAAAAGTGGGTGTAGAAATACACCTCTGCCTACCCCTTCGGGGATAAAAGGCGTGACGATATGTATGTATGTGTATGTCTTTATTACAACACATAATCATACGAATTGTTGCTAATGAAACATTTTAGTTGGCGCTAATAATATTAAACTGTGGTGCTATATATTTAGCGCTTGCTGCTAAACAAATGGAGTTCTCGCTTGACATGCCAGTTTTACTAATGTCAGGCGGTTGACCGGATATAATGGAGAAAGGACTGGCCATCGACTATTTGCTAGTTCAAGGGTCATAAATCTCGTTAATGAGACGTTATAATGTCAACAAGGGGATTATTGACCTCTTGAGCTGGCACGAATCGGACAATATTTTCTCAGAGTCGACGCTTACAAGTGGGTTCGTACATCGTAATGATGTACATCCAAGAAAGCGTAGAGATATCACTACCCCGGGGCATGGGGTCTCATTCCTTAGAACGTTTACCGTCATTCTTAACTCTCTCAACAGATGGCTTTACTAGTATCGATTGTTATTGATGATTTCATGCATAAATGATAAATAAGAAAATAAAGTTCTAAAATATGATATTTATTAATTAAAAAATCCCTTTATTACGATCAAATAAAAAAATGAAACATTTAATTGAATATGAATATTTTTGAAAAATATGATGTGCACTTCGTTGCTCTGGTGGCCAAAATACGTACTAGCTTGTAGTAAAACGTTACAATGAGTTAACTTTCACTCGGCATTCATAGATGGCGCTTTTACGTATGTATATATTTATTTTTATTTAATTTGGTATTAATCTGTAGATGGTAAAATAAATAAATATTTATTAAATAAACATCAAATAGTTGAAAAAGTAAGATATTATGTTAACCAATGAACGGCCATGAGCATTTATTTTAAAAAAGTACCTGTATAGGTACCTAGTCGAGCGATTGCGTTTTGTTTTTACATTTAAGTACGTAAAAGTAGTGTAATTTAAATTTTATACATAATAAAAACTTACTGTGTTTGTAGTAGCATTATATAATAAATTTTCATAAATTATGTTAATCAATATGCGTCTTACATTTACCTACCTATAGTCTGTTCAAGATACGAAAAAATAAAATGTAAACAAACCATAAAATGGTTCTTTTAATGTCGCCTTCGCAACAAAAGTAGATTTAAGTTCAATAATCCAAGCGAAAGATGCAGTTAGTTTTACAAAAATACGCCTGTCCCTTCAATTCATAAATGATACTGTATATTTTTTACCTTTTATTTTTTTCGTAGGTATCTTGAACAGACAAAAGCAACTAATAAACAGTTGATGTTGATTATGTTGTAAATCAAGCTAATGAAAAAAACAAAACGCATTTTTAAACTTTGATAGCCGACTTCTCTAGAAGTCTAGAAGTTCTAGAACTCATTCGCTTGGTTCCTGATAGGTATAGTATTAAATTTATCTATGCCGATAGTCATGACTTCATGAGTCGCACAATTGCAAAATCGCGTACCAAGTACACCAAGTGCGTCTCTATAAAAATACCAGGGTCCATTGAATTATTACCTACAGAAACCAAGTACGCGCACGCAATACGCGCCGTTCATTTGGGTCAGGATCTGACCCAATCGGCGGCCGCGTTGTCTGTAGTCCGAGTCGCACGGTAGCGTAAGCATCTCCCGCAAAATAATCGAAATTATGACATACTGTACAGTGTTTTGTGCCACAAAGCTTCAGAAAAAGATTATAAGGTTGCTGGAGTATCATTCCACCGGTCAGACATTAATTTTATTACGTAGATTGTCTAATAATACAAATACAGTGAATCATAATAAGTACGAGCGGAGTGTTGCCAGTTGGGTGTGAAATTGTCCCAGTTTAATTTACACATTCCTTACCAAAATTTATTCTATTGACAGTAATAATAAAAATAGAAATTAGGTAGTTACATATATAAACTTAACCTTTCAAACACCGCTGGCTGGTACATATCAATCGGTTACGACAAATTTGTCACGTCAAGCTCTAGCCGAGCTCGGCTAAGACGACATTGTCTCAAAGCACTCGATTTTTCCGTTTTTGTATTGAAAGGCTAGTATCTAAAGTCTAGTATTGTCTTGTACTTAATGTAGGCACGCGTAACTAACTTCGTTGTTGAACGAATGACGTTACCGACCTAATTATATTAGAATTTTTAAATTTTTCGCCTTTTTTTGGTCACCATAGCGCAACGGCGCACACATACTCGTAGTACTCGCTGTTGATTTTTGATAATTTTTTCTCACAAATATACATAAATACTTTTTTATGTACTATAGAGAGCATTTAACTAGGAAATCACTCGGCACTTGTTAGTGCTCACGTTTGAGTAAGTTTCGTCAAGATTGATTTAGCCATCGTTAGTCAGTTGTCAAAACTTAAAAAGCAGACAGTGTGACTTTAGAATTTATAATATACAATTACTTATTTCATGCAAAAATTATGAATTTACCCTATTTGTAGGGGAAAGACGTTGTAACTGGCAACTCTATAATTGCGTCTGTGTGCGTGATGCAGCAAGTAAACACAGCACAGTTCCGCACACATAGCGGATTTTCGGCTTAGCTTCTGAGCTCGCGTTGTTTGAATACTGACTTTCTGTAGGTAATAATTCAATGCCAGGGTCGAAAACCAGGTATCAATATACCTACTACGTTACGGTCGGGAGTCGGTAATACGCGAAACGTGTTCGCGTACGTTCAAGTAAAAAATACTTTGAAAGTGTTGCAAATATTTTAGTGTTTTGCGCGACAAAGTTCCGTAAATGTATGGCGGTAAGGAATAATATCCCATGAAAGTATGATGGATGCCGACATTTAGCGTATTTACCCTACTCCGTTACGATCGTGGATCGGCAAAACGCGAGACGCGATCGCGTACGTTTAATTCAAGTAAGAAATACTTTGAAAGTGTTGCAAGTATTAAAAAAAAAATCGTTACAATCAGCTTCAAAATTACGAATCCTACAAAATAAATGATTTTATAATAGTTAAATTTAGTTTTTTATCTAATTCTGTTTGTCCACTTTAATGGAGGAATAAAAAACGACCTAATTTATCAATTTAAAAATATTAATTTGCCAACATCTGGATTTGAGTTAGTTATCTAAATAACTAACTTGCACGTTTGCATAACTTGCTTGTAAGGCCGAATAAATAAACCAATTGTAATGACTAGCTTTTGCGCGCGACTTCGTTCCCGTGAAAGTTGAAGAGAAAAAATTCCAACGTTTTTGCAAGATTTTTTGTTAGTTGACGAGGTATCATGGTTTCATAAATAAAAAAATAAAATGAACTGTTGTTTCACTTCTACATTTTAATAGTTACCTACCTATTCCCCTTTTGCAATCTCGACGTTCGCTTCGCCAGGGGTTCGCCATTTAGGTTACATTAATTTCGCCTGAATACCAATTTAAATAAGAATATAATAATACAAATAAAGAATAACAATTTTCACGAAGCAGAACTCAAAGAAAAGCACCACCTAGTATAGTAATGTACCTATTATATTATCTGTAGCATACACCACAGACCCTGGGACCACCGACCATCAGACCAAGGCAATCTCACAAGGTCATAGGTTTTGTCAAGTCTATTCAAACTAGCCCAAACACTACTAGTTTCTCATGTGTAGTTTAGGAGTTTCAGTTACCACCTGCCGGCTTCATCATCAGACCAAGGCAACCTCACAAGGTCCATAGATTTTGTCAAATCTATTCAAACGAGCCCAAACACTAATAGTTTATCATGTGTAGTTTAGGAGTTTCTGTGACCACCTTCCGGCTTCATCATCAGACCAAGGCAACCTCACAAGGTCATAGGTTTTGTCAAGTCTTATCAAACGAGCCCAAACACGACTAGTTTATCATGTGTAGTTTAGGAGTTCCTGTGACCACCTTCCGGCTTCATCATCAGACCAAGGCAACCTCACAAGGTCATAGGTTTTGTCAAGTTCATTCAAACGAGCCCAAACACTACTAGTTTATCATGTGTAGTTTAGGAGTTCCTGTGACCACCTTCCGGCTTCATCATCAGACCAAGGCAGCCTCACAAGGTCATAGGTTTTGTCAAATCTATTCAAACGAGCCCAAACACTACTAGTTTATCATGTGTAGTTTAGGAGTTCCTGTGACCACCTTCCGGCTTCATCATCAGACCAAGGCAACCTCACAAGGTCATAGGTTTTGTCAAGTCTATTCAAACGAGCCCAAACACTACTAGTTTATCACGTGTAGTTTAGGAGTTCCTGTGACCATCTTCCGACTTCATCATCAGACCAAGGCAACCTCACAAGGTCATAGGTTTTGTCAAGTCAATTCAAACGAGCCCAAACACGAGTAGTTTATCATAATATGTAGTTTAGAAGTTCCTGTAACCATCTTCCCGGCTTCATCATCAGACCAAGGTGCATTCACAAGGTCATTCATCACTGCACCATTTCAATGTTACCGTAACATAGCCACCAAACTTACGTAAGTATGTCAAATATCAGCTTTATGGAACAGTGTACAAAGTGCATTCCAAAGGACCATGCCCATATTAGTATGGAGGCGAAACCCAGCAATGCAGTCAATGCTAGGCATTTCCCAAATTGCAACTCTATGTCATACGATAACTTATTAACAGTATTTCTATGATATCTAGTATTAATGTCATATAAAGCACTGGTTGAAAAGTTATTGGACGTTAAACAAGACATGATAACTGCCTAACGCCTATTGTTTATACATTTTATCGTTTACAAACAGCATTGCTATTAGTTTTCCACTAGGCACTTCATAATCATCACATAAGCTAGGCCAAATCAGTGTTCATTTATATACTTATATGTCTGTAAACATTTCAGTTATTTGGAATTATATAGTCTGTCTCCATAGTATCTTCATCTATATAAATGTGAAAACAATTTGGTTAGATACAAAACTTAAGTAGGTACTTGAATAAATAATAACATGGAAAGAGTACTCCGTAAAACCGCGATACTATCACAAGGAATTAATAAATCGGCTAAAGAACGTGGTTATAGACCGCAATAAACTGCACTTTTAGTGCATGAATGAATGAAACATTATTTATCATAGGTACTGCAAAGTAAACAAGTCTTTTTTTTTCGTTTTTTTATCCAGTGCTTGATAGGTTTCAAAATTAACAACTTAATTCTAGTTTTAATTTATAAGGACGATCTTGTAATTTACTTTCTCTGGACATTTCTGGGGCACAGATGGGCATGGTCCTTTGAACCGAAAGACACGAAGTCATAAAAATATCGCTAGATGTTTTAACGCCACCGGTACATACGTAAAATAGGTACCTACTAGATCGGTTGATCGTGTTATAACCTTGAAATGAGGCACACTTGGGTGACAAGGTGAAATATCAAACGAGCAAGGTGAAATATTTCTACATTTTAAACAGAATGCTTTTTTATTATAGCGCCATCTCTTCTTTTTAATTTAAAATAACATTGCTTACAAAATGAGACGTAAGATGTCGCTACCATCGACTCCCATTTTTTTCGTCGCTAGCGCCATCTGTTGTATTATTTACGGTATTAACAAGTACTTATAAAAATAAAGGTCTAATATTAAGGATCTAACGTGGCCAATTTTTATGGACGACTTGCGGCATCTGTACTGTAAAGTATTATATTTATCTATGCCCGGGGTATAACGGCTCTTTATACGCCTGTACCGCTTCCAGTTATATTTTGCGTTTACAAGATTGTCTGCCATGTTTATTATACAATAACTTTTCGGTAAAATTACTGACAGATATTTATATTTCGTTGATTTTTTTATTTATCTGGGTGCCTTTCCAGGCTTAGTTCTGTTGTAAGGATACGTAGGTAAATTCAGTTACAAACCACTAAGCACCATACAAAGCTGACCTTAAAAATAAGTTATATCTTTACGAATGCTATAAGTTTAAATAGATTCACTGTCTATGGGAATCGTATTATTCAAAGTATAATATAATACTTTAACCATAGTCGACTATCCTATCGCAACCAAAAGCGCTTGCTTCATTCATTTGTCGAGATAAGTGCTATCAAAACAAGGATTCGCATTCAGAATCTCTTAGCAGCGAGGACTTGCCGAGTGGTGCTCGTTTTGGCTGTGAGAGCGAGTGATTGGGTGTTCATTCACGACTCACGAGTTCCGGCCAGTGAATGCACACTCGTTTTTCATCGCTTGTCGATTTGTTAATCGTAGGTGCTGAGTTGCTGGGACATATGACTTAAAATGCCTATTCAATTTGGTCTTACTATTGATATGGATTATATACTATGGATATGGATACCAGGGATATGGATATACTACGAACATGGATTATGAGTGGAACAAGATTGTAATGTACTAAAACTTTCTGTATACATCACTATTAATTATTACAGCCAGTTGGTGGAGAGACCAACAGACAGCTACAAAGACGGTCTCGGGTTCAATCGGACCAAATATGGAGTATTAAATCGTTCAGTGTCGCTTGATAAACCATTAAGAAAAACTTCGCGAAGAAACCCGCATGTCTCAAACATTACCATAATATATTCTAGTAAAACATGTGAAAATACCTATACGCACTTTGAAAGCATGTTGGTCGATGGTCTAAGTCTTCGTATAGTACTAACAGGCCCGGGCCCGACACAGAATTTGAATGAGGGACTCGTTTTTATAAAGTAGTTTTCAAATATTTTGTGCCCAGATGAATCAGAAACAGAAATTAAAATGAAAAACTTTATTAAGAAAACAATCATATTTTAACAATTACAATAATCTTTTTTCATAAAAATAATTATCAGTGATCATATCGCATAGAAAAGCACTTTTGAAACTCTTAAAAGTTGTAGTTTATGGGCAAGCGAGAATATTGTAATATAAAAAAAAAACTTTTGCTTATATATTTAATACAAAAAATTATTTTAGGTACAAAAAATATTATTCTTAATTGCTACAATATATTATTCCCTCTGTTTGTTTTTTTTCCGTGTACAACTCAATAGTCATATGATACATATGCTGTTTTGACCATACGAATCAGGCACAGTTGAATCAGGATTTTGCCTGCAATCACGCATAACTCATCATACATACAGACTTTAGTTTTGACACTTTTCTACACGAATCTATAACTTAAAATCGTCTCTGAAAACGCAGACTGAAGTTGCAAAGTAATAAAATAAAGTTTTTAAAGTAGGCATTGTAATCAGCATGCCACCTGAACCAAGCACAGATGAATCAGCTATTTATCTTCGTAACACCGGGATCTAAGCCATCCAGCCCCAGGTACACCTTCTAGCTCGTCCGTAGCACGACTGGCTGCCCCCCGCACGGGAAACCAGACTCTCATAATCATTACCAGACCAAGTACGGTCAAGAACAGCTTACGCCATATTAATCAGTATTACACGCCGGACACTTATTATTTTCTTATTTATAAACACATTATGGTATTTATAACTAATACATATTTTTTTTGTAAGAGGGATTTATAGGAGGATTCATTTCCGCTAAAAATAATATATTAATTTATATTGATTTATCACAGGGAAAATGCAACATTGACTATTTTATGCCGGAAAATGGCAGACGGACACGTCATATGAATTAGAAGAACGAGGTTCAAATATTTTTATTTTGTATCTAGACTGCAATTAATTCGAATGTATAATTTGGCTAAGATAGGGATAAAGCTAAACTGTACAACAAAAAAAATACAGATCATTTTGTTACTTGGTTACAGAAATATTCCCATAGACATCGAAAATTTTGCCTCTGAAGAATTACCCTTATCATTTTAGCTTTACCTCAGTGACATCAAATACTACGTCGAGGAGCCCGGGATCCATATTCTAGTCTACTATTAACCAATGACAGGTTACTAGCTATTTTAAAGAGAGACTTCTGCCTGACCTGCGTAACATAAAGTGACAAAATTATTTTGTATGTAGCTTAGGCGTTATTCAGGCTATTTGAGAAAGCTGTCAGCAATGACAGTCAATGATCTTCATAACTCAGCTGAACAAATGTTTATTGCAATTCGAAAATTAACAATTAAAAACGCATATAAAATCAGAAATTCAGTGGTACCTGCCGTCGACACGTAGCTGTCTAGAGACAGTCTATTGATACCACCACTTCAAGCTCATTCCCAGAATACTGAACAATAATAATATAGCCATACAAAAACTTTAAAAGAAGGCACACTTAAATACATCACAAACAACAGGGCCGCAGTTGTTCCACATTTGCCGACAGAATGCAGAACGACATTCAACTAATACGATTGATTACTAGCTATTTGTTTGTATGGAACGTCCGCAATACGGATTGTGCTGATATATTCAATCATTGATTTCACGAACAATTTACCAAAACTTGGGTAATGGAATATTATTACTCGTATGCTCACCTGCGTGTGTATTGCTTGTTTTGTCGACTATTGTAAAGCGTGCGCACAACAGCTTAACGTTTGGACAAGGGTAATTAATTGAAGTCGCGTTGTTCTACCAATAACAAGACCATAAGCCCCGCACAATGTCCAATTATATATTGAGCGTTCAAATTATGTAATGCTCAGTTACGGCTTATGTAATTCAGTTAACAATGACATTATAGTGGATAGATATTAATGGAGATTAGTTCCGTGTATCTCCCCCGTGGGATCTCCACCTTGTCGTGGTGGGGGGGCTCAGTAACCATGGATTGGTCACCCGCGGTGAAGCTAAGAGGGATCCAGGAGGGGACGCTCCGCGTGGGCTTGGAGGGGCCTGCGCAGGATGCGTCCAACGGTGCGGGTGCGGGGGACAGTTCCTTCTGTCCCTCGCAGTCGGGTGCGGTCGCGGGAGGAGAGGCGTGTCGGTGTTGCGTTGCCGCGCGCCCTATCTCCCGCGACCAAATGGGGGCGCACCATTCGATGCGTCGCGGTGGGGCCGCAGAGGAAGAGGAGATGCGGTGTTGCGTTGCCGTCCTCCCTGTCCTCTGCGACCGATGGGCGTATTGGCGGCGGAGTCCAACACCTTAATCCGTCACCAAGGGGGTTTTGTTCGGGGCCCGCCTGACCATCTGGCGGGCCAATACCCGTCGGAGGGTGGCGACGAGTGCTTTGGTGATGCCCCACCCTCCGACACACAGGTACATGGCGGAAGTCGAGGTGGTTTTTAGTGGAAACACCACATACTCCGGCTCTTATTTCCCCCAAGAGTCGGAGATCCGAAGGGATTTTCCACCTCGTAAAACAAAAAAAAAAAAAATGAGTTGATCATAGGTTGTGTCAAATTTTAGATTTTACAAGCACAAATACTCAAAATGTGGTCAACTATTTTTTGTGAAACAGGAAATTGATTAAGTAGTATATAATAAGTGTTTAAATTGTTCTCAACGCAAAATTCTCAATTCAGAAACCGGTCGTATGAGTGTATCATTTAATGTCAATATCATGTGGCAGTCAGATATCTGGGCAATTCCTTGTATCATCATTATCATCATATCAGCCGAAAGACGTCCACTGCTGGACATAGGCCTCCCCCAAGGCTCTCCACATGAAGCGATCCTGAGCCACCCCCAACCATCAGCTATCTGCGATCCCAACAAGATCGTCAGCCCACCTTACGGGAGGTCTATATCAGCTACGACGTCCGGTGCGTATTATACTTGCGTACAATACTTGTATACCCTTAAATAAACACTTAATTACATATAATATGTAATACAGAGTAAAAAACAACTTTATGATTATTTAACGATTTATTCTGGGTGGAAATTGAACACACTATCTCTGGCTTAGAAGTCAACCAGTCACTGTTGAAGCAAATCAGTCAGTAAATAAATAAATAAATAAGTTTGAATGGATAGAGGAAATATATCTATTTTATTTTTATAGTAGGAGTGAGCGTGACATCCTCATATAAATACAGATAACACATTCCTTATTTAGACTGAATCGACAGACTTATTTTGGTAGTTAAACATTAAACAAAAATAAATAGCTCTTCAGTTGACTAACCAGAAAAGCGTCTGCGACTGGCGATCAAATTGCGCCAACAAACTGATCGTTATGGCTTAATGTTCACTGCTTTAGACGTAAGCACGGTGTACTCAGACAAGATTTTATTTCGAAAGAAGTATGCACCCATTTTTTATACGTTTTTGACAACAGGAACTAGGTACATACGGCACCATCAAATAGCATGTCGTCATCGCGATGCGATCGCACATCGCACATCGCACTCGAGACACGTAATGACGCCTCACCGAACGTTTTCCAATAACAGTATAAGCTCGTGTTTTTACGGCTCATGTACTCGCACTGGCGTCATGCAATGTAACGTTAAGTTGCGTACAATTCAATCAGCCTCTTCCCACTCAAACTTCGCTCTCTACCAACTTTCTTTGACTGCTTCCTTAATCGAGTTGCCGTTAACTTTATAAAATGCGCCCGTGTGCCTGGTTTATGTTTTCTACGCTGGTTAAGAGCTTTTCAAGAGTTTTCGTATTCGTTAGCGAACTTCCTTAGTTGATGACGTGATTGAAAGGTTTTTTTGCGGTCCGTGTTATAATGTTGGTTCAGTGTTCTATGTGTTAAAGTTGTGTGATGTTAATTTTGAGTTTATGGTATTTTAAAACTTGGAAGAAGACGTCAGAAAAACTTAATTTTCAATGTTCTTTATTTTCGTGGTGGGAATTGCAAGG
Organism: Euclidia mi; assembly: GCA_944739405.2. Classification (NCBI taxonomy): domain Eukaryota; kingdom Metazoa; phylum Arthropoda; class Insecta; order Lepidoptera; family Erebidae; genus Euclidia; species Euclidia mi. Next base: position 41,378,899 of record OX123193.2, read on the forward strand.
ATATGACATGTCTGTCTCAACGTATTAATTTGTGTAGAGAATGAATTGTCTTTTTTTTATATAGACTCTTTATTAGACCGACTACTAATCTTATCAGACAGATTATTTAGACCTTATCCCCGAAGGGGATGCAGCTGAGGCGTAATATATCTGATGAGAACTGGAGTCTGTAAAAAGCTGCAATGAATCGGTGTAATCAGATGATTTTCGACAGTATCAATTCCTCGTCCTCTGCCAGTATCTGGAAGTTCATCGGGACCCTAGGTATTGGCAAACAGCAACACACAGCTCCTCAAATGACGATTGGTTTGGATAATTTGAATAAGCATTTCTCGTCTACTACCCAACTGGATCATCAAACCATGCGTCTTACGGTAGATTACATTGCTGGGCTTCCCCGACCTACTATTGACCCTTTCCTTTAATTTCCAGGTGCATTGGGTGAGGTCAAGAATATTATCCTATCTATTAAATCCAACGCTGTGGGATTTGATGCTATCAGCCGCCGCATGATTGTCCCTATCCTTGATCATCTCACCCTTCCTATATGCCACATTGTTAATTGTTCAATTGACAGTGGTTCTTTCCCCTTTTTGTGGCGTAAAGCTTTTGTTATCCCTCTTATAAGACAACAAACCCTTCTCTCCCTTACCATTTCCGTCCAATCTCTATTCTCCGATTCCTATCCAAAGTGCTAGAAGCCTGTGTTCATAAACAGTTGTCCCAGTTCATATATCAAAACAACCTGCTTAGTTCACTACGATCTGGTTTTAGACCAGGTCATAGCACGAGTTCCGCTCTCCTCAAAGTGACTGGCGATGTTAGGGTAGGCATAGAGGACACTAAGGTCACTGTGCTTACTTTAGTCGACTTCTCGAATGCCTTCAACACTGTCACGTCACGTCAGTCACGATATCCTTCTATCGATCCTCTCCCATCTCATGATCTCACCGAATGCACCGGAATGGTTCTCATCGTATCTTCAGGAACGCCAGCAGTCTGTTCGCATTGATGAAATGTCATCTAGTTTGCATGACATTAGCTCTGGTGTTCCTCAGGGTGGCATTCTTTCTCCTTTACTTTTCTCTATCTTTATTAATTTCTTAACTCCTAATCTTCGATGTTTATATTATCTTTATGCTGATGACTTGTTATACTCCCAAGCAAGGGTAGATGATGTGACAGTGGCCATTGGAGATATGAATAGGGATCTTGGGACAATGATGGACTGGTGTCAGAAAAGAAATTTGGTTTAGACGTAAATCCAGTGAAGTGTCAGGCCATTATTGTAGTCAGCCGCCGCTTAGTACCCAGACTAGACGTCAAAACTCTACCTCCTATTTTGTTTAATGACTTGGTCATTCCATTCAGTACAACCGTAAAAGACCTAGGCAGGTGAATTAGTAAGTCAGAAAGTCACCACTCATCAGTACTCTTAGAGCACTATACCGCATTAAGAATTTTCTTCCTTCCAAGACCAAGACAATGCTTGTGCAGGCTTTAATATTTTCCATAATCGACTATGGTGATGTGCGCTATTATGATCTGAATGCAGAACACCTCAATAAGTACGACCGACTTCTAAATAACTACACTCGATTTTTTTACAATCTTCGTGAGTACTTTTCTCTATATTTCTAATCTTCGATGTTCATATCATCTGATGCCTACCAGCTGATGACTTGTTATACTCCCAAGCAAGGGTGGATGATGTGACAGTGGCCATTGGAGAAATGAATAGGGATATTGGGACAATGATGGACTGGTGTCAGAAAAGAAATTTGGTTTAGACGTAAATCCAGCGAAGTGTCAGGCCATTATTGTAGGCAGCCGCCGCTTAATACCCAGACTAGACGTCAAAACTCTACCTCCTATTTTGTTTAATGACTTGGTCATTCCATTCAGTTCAACCGCAAAAGACCTAGGCAGGTGACTTAGTTAGTCAGAAAGTCACCAGTACTCTTATACTGATACTTTTACAATCTTCGTGAGTATGACCACGTCTCTACTTATCGTTCCGAACTTAAATGGCTTCCAATTCGTCAGCGCCGGTGTTTGCGTGCTCTTACCACTCTCTTCTCCATTCTTAGGGCTCCTTCTCCTCCAACTTATCTAACGCCGTACTTCCAATATTTATCTTCTATACATGATAGAAATCTTCGTTCTTCACATAATCTTCTTCTTTCTTGCCCCAGTCACACTACTGGATTCGTTAACTCTTCCTTCTTTGTGCAGTCTATTCTCTTATGGAATACACTCCCTTATGAAATCAGATTATCCACCAACCGTTTTGCATTCAAAACGAAAGTACGACAGCTTCTTTTCAAGAGATTGAAGGAATCAGCACATCACTCTCATCCATTACTATAAGTATTTATGTATAATTATGTAGAATGTATTGTTGAATCTATTGTTAAACCAATTCCTAAAAAAGCAACCCAACCGATTTGAAAGATCTAAGGCCGATTAGTATTTTGCCTTTTCTGTCAAAGATCCTTAAAAAGGTAGTCTGTCAACAGTTGATAAAATATATAACTGACAATGGTATTTTGCCGTGCAAGCAATCCGGTTTTAGGCCGGGTCATCACATCAACAGCGCTAATGGATGTGATTGACGATGTTTTGGCAGGAATAGACGTAGGTGAGGGCGCCATATTGGTATTGCTTGACTTCTCTCGTGCATTTGATGCCATAAATCACAATCTCCTTATTTCTAAACTAGCTTACTATGGTTTTGACAGTACAGCCTTGCATTGGTTCTCTCAACTAGTTGAAATATGTGGTGAGGCAGGAGTTGGAATACAATCTGAACCTCTCCCAGTAAATCGAGGTGTACCACAGGTATACATATTAGGTCCAATATTGTTTAATTTATATAGTTCAGATCTCACTAACTGTATCCATCATTGCAAATATCATATATATGCTGATGATCTCCAAATTTACTCATCTTTTAAACCTAATGAAACGTTCGAGACTGTATATAAAATTAATGAGGATCTTAATCGCATAGTAGAATGGTCCAATAAAAATTGCCTGGTCCTAAATCCAGCAAAGTGTAAATTTTTGATCTAAGGAACAAAAAACCAAATAGGTAGGATCAATGATAATGCCCCCATTTTAAGGATTTGTGACCAACCTATTGATCTCGTCGAGGAAGCCAGAAATTTAGGAGTCCTTATGGATAGCAGGTTAAAATTCCACAACCATATGGTAGGTGTTATTAAAAATTGTCACTATAAGCTAAGAGTTCTTTATCAAGTGAGACAGTTTTAGATGTAAGAATCAAGCTATGTGAGTCATTAATACTTTCCAAATTAAATTATGCTGACATTGTTATAGGGGACTGTCTTCTGGGGCAAACAAAAAGACTGATACAGCGTACACAAAACGCATGCGCGCGTTTTTGCTTTACTATACCCCGCAGAGCTCATGTCTCTCCTTACCTTAACCGTGGGCAATTAATGACGATGGAGTCTCGTCGTTATTATCATTTCTCATGTCTCTTGTTTGGCATCGTGAGGACAAAATCTCCGCCATACCTCTATGAAAAATTATGGTTTTCATCACGACCTTTTAGAATTGTCTGTCGAAGCGCGCAATCTTCGCACTTCCATTTCGTAGTCAATTGACGTCCTGTACTGATGACCATTCCGATACGGCCATCCTACAAGACAAACGTCCCTGTGTGTTAATCTGTAACAAAATTTTACACGCACAGTATCACATTGCTCGGTCACACCTGACTTAACCCAGGTAAGGGTTGAATCAAAACAGTGTTAGGATTCCAATCAAATTTTCTACAAAATTACCTCCTAAATTACATTCTATTATAGGAGCTGAATTCAGAGCATCACTGACAATACAGTCAATTACCATAGGGCATAGACTCACGTTATAATCAAATCAAATAACTAAATTCATAACCGTTCAGTAACCTCCAGTTACTAAACTAGGCAGTCAACCAGCCACTCGGTTGCCACCATTCAGTAACCTCCAGTTACTCAACCAGGCCTTACACCAGTCACTCGGTTGCCACCCATTTATCTGCCCAATCAAACATTGGAGTCGTCTGCGTACCTACCGTGTACTCACGGACAACTGCCTTCACAGTTGTATTGAATCCGAATTGTACTGATTTACGGCTATTACGGCTACAAAACGACCTCGGACATTAAATCACACAACCAATCAACATGTAAGCCCAGTTTTCGACTGTCTCGTCAGTATAAAGGTTCACATTTTTTTCTATTTAAGATCGTCAGTTATGCTCTGATCCTCTGACACAAAGTTTCAGTATCAAAATCAATAATCAGGAAACTCAAAGTAACACTGACATTTTACTATCGCTGTATCTCTCAAGATATTATTTCAAACAAAGTAAACCATAACATTTAAGCTCTACATGTGATCATGGCTATGCATAGCCCAGTAACCTCCAGTTACACTACTTTCTGCGAACCCCACATGGGAACGCCACTGAAACCCGATCTCCACCAGAGCTGACTGCGATACCGCCAACTCACCGACTACTAAGTTAGCAGACGCCGATTTCTACCGAGCTACGGCTACACGTCAGCCTCTGGTATCGTCCAATCCGATCATCATGTAAACTTAAACACTTTCTTCAATATCAGAACTATTTTGTTCTACCTCAATTTCGTTAGTTATACTTTGACCTTCAGGCATTTTTTCGCAACCTGTCGAGTGCGTACTTACAGTTACGCTTAAAATTAAGGGCTTTGCGATTATAAAGATCATCGTAAAGATCATCTGTGACCTCAAATGGGCCTTTATACTTGAAGATATTTCAAACCAAGTTAACCAAAACATTTATGCTAAGGTCTTTGGACTCTACATCTTCAAACCTTTAATAAACTACCTTCACTTTTATTGCCAATTTCGGCAAGATATGCTTTAGCTATACCAGTTACCAAGCTCTTCAAAGCCACATACAGACCTCACACATGCCCCGCGCCACACACGAGCCCCGCGCCACACACGGGCCGCGCGCCACACACGGGCTGCGCTCCACACACGGGCCGCGCTCCACAAACGGGCCACCATGCCGCGCCGGCCACCATGCCGCGTCGGCCACCATGCCGCGCCGGCCACCATGCCGCGCCGGCCACCATACCGCGCCAGCTACCAGGCCGCGCTAGCCACCAAGATTACCCAAAAAGGAAATAAATCTACCATTAGTATTTCAAAGATTCGTCTCATTGTATAGCCACTAAATAGAGTATCCGTTCTTTCAGACTAATTCAACGTCCGCACTTCGTAAATTTTAAGCGATTATCAAATTCGTTTACAACTTCACAACTGCACAGAACGTAACTCCCGTCCATACTCTCAATGAGCTATGTCAAAACTGGATTTGACCACTGACAAAAACTAAAACCAAATGCGAACATGGCGAGAACTGATAAGCTACTTTCGGACAAACTGATTTCCTTTGGCTACATAGAGGAACCGACTACAGTTCTGAGATCCAATCGGCAGTCTGGGTACTTTTAGATTCTCGCAACACGCTCTTGTCATACGACACAGAAACCAGAGGTAGATGATTTAAGCGATCAAAAATCAAATGAGAGCTACTTGAGTAGCAGGGTATCCGTGCTTGCGATCAACAACCACACTTTAATGTACTTGGCTCTAGGAATAAAAGAAAATTATCGCACAACACTCATTCTATTCGTTCGGCTATTCCTGACCCAAGTCGGTGGGGAATAAAGCTACTCTGATCAAAATCATTACAGGTTTTAATGAAAATCACAATTAACTCTTTCTCTCGAAGCTGACATGTTGAACAACACGCATACTCGTTAAAATAGGAAACTCATTAAAATATTGCATTGCTCATACTCTGACATCTATCGGTTCTTCAACATCACGCTATGCAACCTCCATCCGGTTACACAACACCACCCGGATAATAATTTCGAGCGTAACAAAGTAATCTTAAACTAAGTTTGTTCAACATGTTGCTCTGGTTTTCCTTATCACATAGCAGACTATAAAAAAATATCTTTCTAGGCTAATAGGCTAGATGTTAAGTTTACTACCAAGTATCTAATCAGTCTTTTCAGCGTTATAGTTTTGTCATAGATAGTCTAAATACGAAGCTTACCCTAACCTAATCATACGCGATACAGCAACGGACCTTTCGCGTTCAAGACGATGGACAGCGTTTGTGATACTAATGGCTGTCTTGTTTTCGTAAAAACGGAGACTATGACTAACACAAAAGCTCAAGGGTAAACTAGGCTAATCAGAAAGGCACTTTACCGGTCCAACCAACGGCAACGCATGGCTAAACATGCAGCTGCACAAACGGCTTATCCAGTTTATGCAAATCTACACTGACAGTAACGTGGGTACCACAAAATCATCACAACAACGACTAACAAAGTACTCATTTAATGAGAATAAAGTTAAGCATACAATCATCACTAATGATCACTAACCTAGTTCTACCTACGATGAAAATTAAAATCTCTGAAACTGATTATCGTAACGCACTACGATGATACCTCAATCATTTTCTTCTACGTCTGATAATCGAGTTTAACAGCTTCTACTAGAAACACTATCACTCTCTAACGTCCTAAGCATAACTTGGAATTTGGCTGAGAACTCGGGGCACTTGATAAAAATTCCCAGCGTATCACATGAATTAAAAAAAAACACAGTAGGTAATTTCACGCGTAAAATCTTAAAATTGAATTTAATTTTACTAGTGCTGCCATCTAATAATCTGAGTACAAAACATTTTAATGTGCCATGTTTAAAATTTATGCATACAAAGAAGCAGGTGTAATTGCAACACCGAGATCGCCTGTAAAACTTAGAATTACACGAGTAACAGTGCCACTTTTTACTTAGCCTCTGATCACGTTTAAACGAAAACCGTTACGTATTATCAACACCACGAGTCGATAAAATAATGGCGCTAGTAATATCTTTAAACTATGGTCAGGTTACACTAACCAACCAACCGCATTCGTCTAGACAGCACTGCAGTTCACACATCTATTTAAGGAATAAATAGCTACAAGCTGTTCTACACAAAATCTGCACAGTCAGAAGCAATAGCTCCGCACAGTCTTACACTATGAACTTAGTATGTACGATTCGATTAGTTTACCAACTTTAGCGCGCTGCCCTGCGAAGGACAGTCTAGACCGGAGTTATTGTTCTAGATTTAGCAGAAAAGCAACCAAAGCTGTGTGTTGGTTCTAAAACCAATATTACAACTACACTACAACAATAACTAGCACGTTTCACTCAAACGCACTTGCTTGGAATAATGCAAGTCGGCCTGTACGCTCACTCTCGTTACTATTACAGTGCACAAAAAGTAAGAACAAGACAAGATTAATCTATTTGGAAGCACAATATGATCACAAGGCTCGTGAGTGCGAGCCACCCTCGCATGAAAAAATAAAAATAATCGCTTTCTTTTTAACTGGCGTATCAAACTCTAAACCTCCATTCGCTATCTACGCTATAGCTAGGTCACTGCGGTAGTCAGACAACCATACGCTAACTTAAAATACGGCAAAGGTCGCAATTAAATCGTTACTACCCACATTTTTTTTGTCTTTCTTTTTTATGCTATTAAAAAGAAGATCATTCATGAGATCATGCCATGGGAACCACGACACCGTAAAAGTCGTACGGTTCCACAACTCAGAGTCTCGTGTAGGAATCGAACCTACAACACTCGGAACGATGTGATGGCGATATCACCACAACAATTGTGACATTTTCAAAGTTAAACGAGTAATATTTTACTACTACTGCCACTAAACAAAATTGGCAGTTCCAATAAAAAAAATCTGACAAAATACGCTCACCAAGGTTGCAAACTTAGTCGATTCACCAACATAGCAGCGTTAGCAGTCGCCTTCGCTCGCGCCTTGTGGTCGCGCTGGTCCATGATGCCACTTCTGATGACGGCGGATTGCTCGATTCTTGGCCGGTATCAACACTTCACATCACAGTTCGTTATAAGTTCACACCAAATCAAATCGAACAAAACTGACTATAACAATTTTGTATTACTGAACACGAAACGAGTGACAGTTTCTAGGTACTTGTTGCCCGCCCGGAGTCTCCAAGAGAAGTGATAGTTGTCGTTGCTCCGTTGAACGTCAACCGTCATCCCCCTTCTTCGACTGTAGCGAACGTGACGCGTAGACTCTGTCGAAGCGCGCAATCTTCGCACTTCCGTTTCGTAGTCAATTGACGTCCTGTACTGATGACCATTCCGATACATCTATCATATATATATATATATATATATATAAACGACTGTTTGCGGACTTGGTTGATCACGCGGTATTGCCGTTCCTTACTTGATCCACCTTTGCACTCGAATAACATTTGTTCTATGGAATATATTTTTGATTGTTTCACAATGTTGCCATTCATGTCAAGACGTTGTCAAACATATTCAATAAAATTTAGATGTATTCGTGATGAATTTGGCTGAGATTCAGAACAAAACTGGATCCGTAACGGCCATATATCTCAGACCGACGTCAACTTTTTGGCTCCGAATTATATGCCATGCGTGCGTCCTTATTAGAATCCAGACGTGACAATTATAAATATGTGGCTCCAGGGACAAGTTACATCAGTACTTGCTCAGTGTAATAATAATAATATATGATATAACCATTTTAAACATTCTTACCACCACTATAATGATCCTATTTCTACTTGATAATTTAAATACTATTTAAGTCCGATATTTTCCATTTCCTGTATACTATTTGGCTCCATTTATACTGTATAATAATTATGCCAAATCATCACCATCTTCCGAGCGTTATTCCAGTTGCATCCAGGCCTTCGCCTTGGAGCCCGGGTTCCGCTTTCTAGTTTAACCAGATTTGACAGAATATTAGCTTTTCCACAGAGCGACTGCCGTCTGACCTCTGCAACTCGAAGAGATAGCCATATTCTATGGTTTAGACCGGAGTCAGGATGTTCGCGGGTACTAATTCCTCGTAACGACTGTCAAGGATCTTTTTGATGACAGCTGGGACCGACGGATTAACGTGCTCTCCGAGGCACGGAGGGTGTGACTTTTTGTGGCCGGTCACCCATCTATAAACCAGACGGTGACGAACCCGCTTAACCTTGTGAATCGATAGACTCGAGCGGTCGCCACTTTGCCACGGGCCGCTCACTTTATACGCCACATGTGCGTACTTATTTGAATCCAAAACTATATACTATATTAGACCTGCTGGTTAGCATTATGTGGCTCCAGGATTATGTTAGTTGAGTATTTTTCCTTGAATATTTAAGCTTACTATATCTATACTATATCCTAGTTCAGGCATATAATTTTATATAAGGAACCTAAAACTAAGCTTTTGTACTCGAAATAAGTAAACTGTACTATTTTAATTAACAGAATAAATTTAATTTGGATTTGGTATACAATTATGCGTTTCAGGCGATCAGGGCTAGTTAGATACAATAAACTATATAATCACTTACTACAGTATTTTTAGTATGTTACGTTTTAGTAGGTACCATAATCTGTATCTTTATTTGGCTCCTTTCAGACATAGATATACCCGTCAATCAATACTTAATGGTTTCACATTACAATTATTTAAATTTAAGTTTTCCATTCTTAAGATGATCCATTGAACTTATATTCATTACGTCCATACATTGTCAAATCCGAAAGCATATTATATTGATCCGCTTTAAATATTATGAACTGATACTGATAATCTTATACACACAAGCTTATGGATATTATGTGGCTACATTACTATACACGCCGCGCCATATCTGCGTGCTTATATGAATTTGGGTCGTTTGGCTGGTAGGATGAAATATTATCAATTCATCATCATGTCAGCCAAACGACGTCCACTGCTAGACATAGGCCTCCCCCAAGGTTCTCCACACAGACCGGTCTTGAGCCACCCGCATCCAACCGCTTCCCGCGTTATTAACGATCATCGATCCACCTTGTGGTATGTGGCCACGACTTCAGAACCTTTCTTCCTCCACGGCCTCAGCTTTGAGATATGTGCCCTGACTACTGCCACTTCAGCTTGACTATCCGGAGAGCTATGTCTTTGGTTCTCCTGCGGATCTACTCATTTCTGATTCGATCTCGCACAGGAAACCTCCAAGAATAGCTCTCTCCATCGCCCTCTGAGTGACCTTGCGCCTTCGGATAAGGCCCATAGATATTTAATATCATAAGATGAAATCCTTATCTACTTTCCATACATAAGTTGATCCAGAGGATTTATATTTATTGTAACCATGCATTGTTAGATCCACGAGTGAAATTATAGCAGCCATGGAGTTATTTGCTGGCATTATGTTGTTGATTTACGTATTATTTAACTCTGATTACATGCTGCATCGTACGTACTTATTTGAATCCAGTAAACTTATATAAAAACAAATCACTGTAATGTGGGGCACCACATTATACTTTACATGCCATATCTGTATACCCATTTAAACCCAGTCATAATACTACCAGCTAACCAACCGATCAATACTATGAAGCTCCAGGATTAAGTTCATTGACGACCGGTTGGCGCAGCGGGAGTGTAAGCGACTGCCACGCCGAAGGTCACGGGTTCGATTCCCGCCCAAGTCAAACATTTGTGTGCGTGAACATGGATGTTTGTCTTGGTCTGGGTGTTTCTATGTATAATATGTAGGTATGTATTTACAAAAAAAAGTATATTATGTATGTTTATCCATTGTCCAGTACCCATAGTACAAGCTCTGCTTAGTTTAGGACTAGATGGTGTTGTGTGAATGTGGTAGAATATTATTATGTTATTTAATTGCATGATTATTAGTAGTAGGTATAGTAAACTATTTTCTATTTAAAACTATTATTACAATTATACTCTAAATTATATGCCACATTTTGTTTACTTAATTGGCTCCAGTAAAAGGTCATACAAGTCTTGGAAAGTATGACTTGACTCACCATGACAGGCATATTATTAAATATGATACGATCTAAATCTACGACTGATTTGATTCTAGCTACATGTATTATAGTCAAAGTCAAAATCATGTATTCATCTAGGTCACAAGGTGACGCTTATGAACGTCAAATTTTAAAGTAAATCACTTAATGCTTCTACATTTACATTTACTGCCTCGTTTGCAAAGCAATAGGTAGAACCACGAGAAAGAACGGGCAATAAAACTCGTGGCCACTCTTTTTAATCGCCAGTGTTATGATATATATTTTGTTTTTGTAAGGAGCTGCAACTGTTTCACATTGTAATTAATTACTTGTAAATAGTAATTAGAAACATACATAATACTTAATTAATGCAGTTACTACTTTAAGTGCTGTAGTAGCCTTCCAGTATGAATCTTGTGTAACAGGAGCATCCACTTACGTCTTATATACCTATATACTTATATACTCACCTCGTCAGGCATATTTTATGATCTTAGTCTGCAACTTGGTTAATTTTATTTATTGCATTCATCGGCGGCTGACGAGCCAGCGGCATACTTGATGGTAAGCTATCTGTGGCTCATACACATGCCTGTGTTTTCTCAGCATTACAGAAGAAATAGCAAAGAAACACATCCAACTCGCTGCCTACCAGAAGGAGGGAAAAGATGCTTCTTTTCCCTCCTTCTCTGAATATAATAAAAGGATGAAAGGCACTGTTCAAATTTTTATCAGAATCCTCTCAGGCACTCACAATTACCTGAGCTGGCCTCAAATGCTGACTTCTTTAGATTTTCTTGACATTCGGGTCCCATGACTTGAAATTGTTTTTCTGACGATCGCGGTCGAAACTAATTAAAATTTTCTTGACGTTCGGGTCCCATGACTTAAAATTGTTTTTCTGACGATCGCGGTTGAAACGAATTATTAAGAATCTTAGCAAAAATTGGTCAGCCATACCAAGGAAACAAACCCGACCCGGAACTCATGATCAGCAGTAGTGAATTACCTATCCGTAGAACAATGAGGCAGTCAGATAAATAATATATGATATAATTATACACAAATTACATCCAGACATAGAACTAACACTTATGTTTATGCTTATCACACAAGGATTTGGTCATGAATACCTAGCTATAAATCTATTTTAGGGTTCCTTAGTAAACTACAAGGAAAAAGCTATAAGCACTAGAGAGCTGAAATTTGTCATGGTTATGCATTGTAACCATGCGGACAAAACTGTACAATAAATTATTTTGAAAAAAGTTATGTATACGGGTAGCTCCTGTGGGTACACAACACCGAAAAACGTGGCCCGACACGCACTTAACCGCTTTTATACAGTAGAGGTGGCAAACGAGCTACTGTCTGACCGCCTGATAGTAAGCAGCTAATCATAGCCATGTAATACTAATAATACCAACTAGACATTATAAGCGCGTTGTTTTATCTACTAATGTCCTACTACCAAAACCACCATGTGGAGAGGCTTAAGTCCTGTAGTGGACTGCAAAAGGCATTATCAATTTATTGTGACCACTTTCCTACACTATCAGATCAATATTTAGACACCAAAGAAGTTTATATACAATAGCGGGCATTGTAATAATAATAAAGCACCTACTACCAATCATCATTCTCAGAACGTTACTCCGGTAATATAGTAGTTTTGGTTGACTACTGTTACCGTTTTCTACCAAAAAACAATTTCTTTCAAAATTACCAAACTTACCATTTGTACAATTTGTGTCATTACTAACATTTCTAACCATAGAGATATTAAGAATAGAGTGGCAGAGTGGGGCCTATTCGTGTCCGCCGGTGGGAGAGAGAACGCAACATTAAAGGCCCCTTGCAACTCTCTCTAACAATACATGCACAACATCAACATTACGCAGTGGCGTGCTACCTGTAACTATTATTTAAATCAGTTTATTAGTAATCAATAGTTTAAAAGTTGTTTTTATTGTTACAATAAGATAGTTTGAAGTGACAAAAAAGTTTATATATTTTTAAACTATTGATTACTGATAAACTGGTATAAATAATAGTTACAGGTAGCACGCCATTGCGCAATGTTGATGTTGTGCATGTACTGTTAGAGAGAGATGCAGGGAGCCTTTAACCTGTAGCGTTCTCTCTCGCACCGACGGACACGATACAGTATTCAGTTAGGTACTGTTCTGCCACTCTATCCTTTATATCTCTATGTTTCTAACACAACAAAAGTTTCCACCAAAACTACTATTCATAAAAAAACAACCATATCTTCCAAAACTACCATTTTTTTCAAAGTAACCATTTTCTACCACAGATTAGGCCAAATTTCTACCAAAGCTACAAGTACTGCCAGTCACAATTTTCTACCAAATACTGAATTCCTATCACTTTTAAATGATGATATTAGTACTCTATCTATATTATTCAATAGAACTTATGACGTGCAAATTTTATTTATGTTGACCTTTAATTTAAAATGTGTCATACAGTGTGATGAACAGTAAGACTTATGTAATAGCACTATAGTATTTAAGATTATATTTAATGTAAAAGGAACATTTGTACGCCGGTGACGTCAAATTACTATGGACTTAAAAACAGTAAACAACTTTGTAAACAGTATTCCAACAAATAAACTATTATTTTCTATTCTGTAAATGCTTCACATTAATAAATAAAGATGTCCGAAGGAACTCCATCGTGGGTATTGTGTTTCGAAAGAAATTTCAGAAACATTTTCATCATAGATGCCTAGACTTGACAGAATATTAGCCTTTTCACAGAGCGACTGCCGTCTGACCTCTACAACCCGAAGGCATAGGCATATTTTATGGTTTAGACCAGATATTTGAGGGCACTGAGTGCCCTAACGACTGTCAAACATGATAACCGAAACCGATGGCTTTACGTGCTTTACGAGGCACGGAGGGATGTGATCTTTTGTGGCCGGTCACCCTATGTCCAGCAGTGGACGTCGTTTGGCTGATATGATGATGATATTTCATATCAGCCAAACGACTCAAATTCATATAAGTACGCAGATATGGCTTGGCGTACATACGTAATGGAGCCACATAATATTCATATAAGCTATCGTGCATAAGATTATCAGTATTAGTTCATATTTAAAGTGGATTAATATAGTATGTTTTCGGATTTGACAATGCATGGATGTAATGAATATAAATTCACTGGATCATCCTATGTATGGAAAACTAAAATTTAAACAATTGTAATGTGAACCCATTAAGTATTGATGGACGGGTATATGTATGTCTTAAAGGAGCCAAATAAATATAGAGATTATGGTATACAATTATGCGTTAAATAGTAAGCTAAAATATTCAAACAAAACTACTCAAGTAACATAATCCTGGAGCCACATAATATTGACCAGCAGGTCTATATTATAAAGTTTTGGATTCAAATAAGTACGCACATGTGGCGTATAAAGTGAGCGGCCGGTGGCAAAGTGGCGACTGCTCGAATCTATCGATTCGCAAGGTTAAGCGCGTTCGTCACCGTCTGGTTTATAGATGGGTGACCTGCCACAAAAAGTCACACCCTCCGTGACCTAAATTAAATGGTAATACATGTTATAGTAAGAAAACAGTCTCTGTGGAAAACTAATATTCAGTCAAATCTGGTTAGACTAAATAGCGGAGCCCGGGCTCCAAGGCAAAGGCCTGGATGTAACCGGGATATCACTCGGAGGATTATGATGATGACCCATCTATAAACCAGACGGTGACGAACGCGTCTTACCTCGTGAATTTTTTAAAGATTCGAGTGGTCGCCACTTTGTCATGGGCCCCTCTTGTAGGTAATGTACCTACCCACTACAAATATTTAACCAAAAACACCGAAGTAAAAAAAAATTGCTGGAAAAATGGACAAAGAAACCAAGTTAATTTAAGAAATGCCGCAAGTTATGAGAATTGATAAGAAATACAGAATAATAATACATAAAAGTGACCAAGAACCAATGACTGCCCTCCGTGAAGAATACTGCGCTGCGATTGGCCCATTTGAATCGGATCAAGTTAATCTAAAATATCTAAAGTGTGGATTTGTATAAAAATGGCGTAATTATTATTAGCAACGACGTTGGCGTTAGTTGATCCGAAGGGAGCAACATGAGACTTGGGCGCTCGCAATGGATCAAGAAATCATGGCCGGATCAACAAGTGAAAACGGATCAAACAAAAACTACTTATATGGCACGCTTGATCAACATTGTGATGAAGGGGATATCTATATATATATATGTATATATATATATATATATATATGATATATCTATCAGTTCAGTCTTAATGCACCTACCACTCTTATCTCTGCTCCACCTTAAGGTTGACAGGTAGAGAATGCCTTATGGCATTATGTCCTCCATTGTACACATTGTTTGTGCATAAAAAAAATTCAATGGATTGTCTCCAAACTTTGTTCATTACTTCCTCAAACGACGATAGTAAACACTAAGAATTATTTTTCTGGAAATTCCTCTGGTAAGATAGGGGGTCGAAGTTTGTATGTAACTTTTTATCTCTCTAATGGTTTGACTTCAAGCTTTGTATATTGGTTCCTCAAATGATAATAGTGAACACTAAGAATATGTTTTTTTTTTATTCCGACCCTCAGGGGGTAAGATAGGGGTCAAAGTGTGTTACTTATTATTCCTTCAGTGGATTGACTTCAAACTTTATTTATTGGTTACTCAAATGATGATAGTGAACAAGGATTTGTTCCTTTGGAAATTCCTCCCCAAGGGTGTCAGATAGGGGTCAAAGTTTGTTTATTTTTTATAGTCTCACGCCTGTATCCCCGAAGGGGTAGGCAGAGGTGTAATATTACACTCACATTTCGTCATGTTGCATATTAGGTCGTACACGTAATAGGGGGCGAGCCTGTTGCCGTTACTGGGCACATTGGCAGATTTCGTGCTGCTACTGATAATTTGGAAAAACTCAGTAATACTTTTGCCCGACCCGGGAATCGAACCGGAGACCTGGTTTAGCAGACGCATACGGTATCCACTGTACCACGAAAGCAGTCAAATATTATTTATTTGTATAATCTGTCTGTATATAAAACCCTTGCGTTACTGACTGACAGACACAATACAGCCGAAATTGTTGGGCGCAAAAAGGTTAAATTTAGCATGTATGTTCCTTGAGGAGTGTAGGGGTGTTTGTACAAAATATTTTATCTAATCGTCATTTACGCGTGCAAAGCAGCAGGCAAAAGCTAGTAAGATATAAGCTTTTATAGATCATTTGTAATTCTTAGTCAATAATTTCTGCCATATTTATTGGACATGTCTAAATTAAATATGTATGAAATTACTTGCAAAATTGAAAATTATATTCTTCGAAAAGACCTCAAAAATTGGTAAATGGTAAATCTTCTTAGAGGTGAATTAAGCTGTAAAACTCGTATTAAAGTTTCGACATTTTATTTTGGTGGTCTCTGCAATAAAGCTACTTACTGGGGTGATTTAAAGTAATATCTTGTGTCACAGATTTAGAGAGTTTTATTAGATACGAAATATTGAAAAAATAAAAATCTGTAGGAACGATTATTATATTTTATTATATGAATTTATCATTTCTAATATGGTATAGTGAGACGTGCTTGGTTTTGAATAAACTTAGGTATACGCTTCGAAGCAGCTACTACAACCAAGATAAGTCTTCTGTCCTAAACGGAAGCCACGTCCAAGCCGTATACCGAACCACACCCTGATTGTCGAGTTATTGCACATTGTAAAGCTTCCTAAAATAGAAAGCGTTAATTGTTGATTCAATCTTTCAATTCTACAATCCTTGTGGCTTAAGGTTGATAACTAAACTAAACTAAATAAATGACCTTAAGCTCACCCTAATGGTCACATGATTTTAACTGGTATTGAATTCTTGTTTTAAAAACTACACTGTTGACGCATATTCTCAATCTTCTTGCATCTGTTCACATGAGTAAGTACATAAAATAAATAATTATGCGTACGCATCGTTGTACGCAAAGAAAGTAGGGCTTTTAATTCTCTTTAGTTTTGTCTCCCGCTTCCGATGAAATTCAGTTTCCATCCTTAGCTAACAGGTTTTTTCAATGTTTTCCAAATCCATCCTAAGATACTTCTAATTAATTTCGTTGCGGGTTCTAAGAAAGTCGATATCTGTTATGGTCACTACTTTTATAACAAACTTGGTAACAAACATGAAACGGGTGCTACAGTAACCGAAAAGGGGATCGGACTAGCCCCATACAAAAAGGCAAATAAAAAAGTCGGTATCGTCATACGAATGAGCTATTCTCAGTAGATAGGGAACCAATGCTGATAAATGTCTTCAGGCCTTGAACATGGCAGCGGAAACCCCCATAAAGCTTTACTAGACCTTGGCATCGAATCGAGGCCTCTAAAGATAAGCACTGATTTATGACACGATATATAACATTGATTAGTCAACCAGTCAATTCGTCAAATTGTATTACTTTCTTTACTTCTTTCTGTATTAACAAAAAATAATCTTAGAAAACCAATCTTATTTATATTCGGGCAGTTTTAAAGTTAAATATCGTTTTTGACTTCAAACTTAAATATTAATTAAGAATTTCCTACTTACTACCAAAGGTATAATTATCTCTATATAACAGCTTATTCTCCTCAAATTCACACTCAACATTCCAATTTCATGAAATATGTTTTAATTATCGACATGCAACACCAACAAATTATATCGTATAATCAAAAAAATTACATTGTACAATGAAAACTAGAAATTATATGCAGGTCGTATTTAAATGTGGCTAAATTAAGTCCGATAATATGAGTCTATTAGAGTCACGAACGCATTGCTATAACGTTGGTCTCATTACAAGAATGAAATGAACTGCAACTTGGACGTAAATGGATTCAATATGGCTGCACTACCTATAATGTTGCACAAATTCTTCATTTTATATTTCATTGAAAGTCGTTTGAACATCTGTTTTGTTAGCTTAATGTAGATTAGACATAGAATGAGCATTGCGGTCGCGTTTTATGTTTAATTGTGAATCTATTAATATTAAATTGACTGGTTGTTTGTCCGTTAGGCATTGAAGGCCATTAAACGCACGCTGGGTCCTAAAGCGAAGATCTTGGATCACAACTGGGGCTGCACTAAGATGATTATGATGCATTTAAGGGAATTTATATACCAAGAAAATCATTTGTACTTTAAACTTCGTAGAAGATTTATCCTGTCTAGTCACGCCCGAATTTGACAGTTGATTCTGTGACTTGCAAAATATCTTTAAGCTACGTCGCCATCCTAAGCAAATAAATTTATCTATTTTATGCTTTCTAAGAAATCACACTTGAATAAACAACGTATTTCTTATTTCGCTTTAAATCTTATTTTTCATTAAATTACCTAGAGTCTCTATAAAACTACACTTAAATTCGTTTTCGTTAACATAATTTAAAGTGAATTAGCTTTGAACATTGCTAATGCATCCAAGTTAAGGTTTTGTCTGTGAGCCCTTTTGTCTTCGAGTAATGAACCTTTTTACAGATGTGCGCCTAAAAGCCTTTTAAAAACCCATTGAGACCATAATGGTGAATTCACACACACAATATATCTCACGTCTGTACATACAAAAATCTGTGAGAAACAGATTGATTGAACAATCTAACGTAATAGTTTTTACGACGTACTTCTGATTCCGTCTTTTATGAGTTAGAACTTTTTATTGGTCAAAAACGTTTAGCGAAGCAATATCAGGCCGTTTACGTAAATTCGTAAACTTCAATCATTTTATTTCTTTCCCGTGGTAAACAATAGAAACGCCGTCTCAATTTTATTTGTTTAACGGGGAGTAAGCGAATAAAAGGCAACGCGGAATCTATCCGAGTGTACGCTAGTCGTACCAGACCACAAAACAGCTTTCGGGTTACAATCGTATCTCAAATGTGGCTTCGGAGACAAAAACAAATGGAAGTATTACCGGAGACAATCTACATTTAAATGGATCTTTTTCCTCAATTCGTGCGGAGTTTGGTGATAGGTATCACCGTCGCCGATTTATTTCGGCGAATTTACATTTGGGCGCGTGTCAGTGCTGTCGCCGCTGACATACAACTAACTTGTATCTCAGTTACTGTATCCGACTTGCATCAACATTGCGGATTTATAGCTCGATTTGTTGTCAGCAGAGGTGAGGGAGGTCCACAGTAGGATTGCTATTTATATCTTCAGGTTGTTCAGACTGAGTAAACTGTTTTACCTGTAGATACTTGCATCGCTATTTTAAGACGCTAACTTAATAGATGCTAATTTAAGGAAACGTCTAAGAAGTCAACATTAGGGTAGTGGATCGTTGACTGCGGTGGCCGCGAGCACAATCGCTCGGCATTATTAATTATTCCGATGTGAATGGAGCCTCGACAAAAGGCATTAACTGTGCAGATAATGGCATAGCGTCGCTCCTTGGAGACGGCGGCCTCCGTTTCCTTGTGCTGCGGCGCCATCGCTCATCACGTTGCTCAGATATAACAAACGCCTTGAATCGCATACGTCGCAGCAAGACATTGCAAGCCGCAAGTCACACTACACTATATGCGTTATACCCAGCATGTGTGCTAGCGTAAAATTATGACGCACACACACATTTTTTTGCTTATACGGTCATGTCCGTGTAAGAGGTTTTTCGTGTGTCTTTCTACAGGACAACTACTGGTATAGTGGAACATCAGATAAGTTTTGGTTGTGTCGCTGAAAATAAAACAAGTTTTCTCTTTAATTCAATTACAAGACGATTGTCGTGTTTCCTTTATGTATTCACGTACAAAAGATAGCGGAAATTCAACAGTAAAAGGGATGACTATGTGATTAATAGTGTGATTTGATTTTTCAGTCGTCGGCCTGTTGAACTGTCTATTAAGTCCAGCATATGGAAGGAGGCAGAAAACTTTGCGGTCGCAGAAATAAGTCATTGTGTCGTTTGTGCTTATGACACTGCTTAAGATAATAGCGGCCGAATTCTAGATTGTAATTTGTAAACTGGTTAGCGAGATATCTCATCTTGCTAGCCAGACTGATCGCTGATAATGACCGTTTCTAGGCATGAGACATGCGAGCTTAATCCCGGTGGTCTGTTGATATTGTATGCTGTTAGGCAGAAAGGAAGGGGAACTGTAAATCATACGGATTACTTTATATCCGATGGTACAGATATAAATTTAGAATGGATTTCAGTACTTAGCTTAGCTAAGTGAACTCCTTTTAAAGGCTCGTTTGTAGTGTAGTGTTTCATGCGTCTTGTTCCTTCGTTTCGTATGAGTTCCGGTTTCCGTTAGTCGAACAACTGGCACATGGGCGTTTTAATGGTTTTGTAACGGTTGGAGAACAGGACATATTGTAAAAGAATTGTATCCACATTCGCATATCAACTTCTTTATTATCTTTATTGTGCAAAATAATTAATCTCTGTAGGGTAGGTAAAAGTTATTTAAGAACTTAATTTTATTGAATGTAACATAAAGGTCCAACAAATGAGCTGATTACATCACATCATAGTTCAACACAATGATGATTAATCATCCGCACGCATGGATTATCCCACGTTCGCTATATAACAACACGGTTGACATTAACGACAGCGCCTATAGGTCACACATGACGAATTGTTCTAGCCGAGCCTCTCACACTATTGATTGAACAAGTAATAAATATGTGATACACAGAAAATTACTCAAAAGGTCCGTGATATATTTTGTACCTTTATTTAGTTGCCATAATTGATTCGCTCGTTTTCCTGTACCTTTTATAAAACAGAATACGAGGAAATGGTTGTGAAATTCTTGGAAATGGAGACATACGAGCGTGTATAGTTAGGAAGGACAAGCTGTAATGTGTCTTTATTCTTTGTAATTTCTTTATAATAAACTGGACTATGGCCACGACTCTGCTTGCGTGGGACTTATTCAACTTTACGAGAAAATAATTTCCAAGAATCACCAATTTTAGTGCTCACCTACACGCCTCAAGGAACATAGGTATATGTCAAATGTCAGATTATTACGCCCAGTTGTTTCCGCTGTACATTGTTTGACAGTGGTCAGTCAGTAAAGCAACAGTATTCGTTGTTGGCAATATTTTCAATTAAACTTTTTTACTCATTTGTACGTTTACAAGGGTAGTTGGTAACAACGTGTTTACAGATACACCTATGAACTACATTATAAATTTATAATCATTCAATAGATAGAACCTACATGATCTGATTCGAAAGTGTATATCTCTTCAGTTACGGGGACAAAAGGATTTTCCTTTTGATTCGATTATCCTCAGATTAATTCTCACGAAATTGATGCATCTATTATGAAAGATAATTATGATTACAACCTAAAAACAGAAATTTCAAATAAGATACTGATTTAAGCATTAATAGTTATACTGAGTGAAGTTATACACATTTCTGCATCACACGTCTTTAATCCTTACGTGGACGTAACCAATTCGTGAATTGTGCAAAGCCAATGCGTTGTCGATGTGAAGCTAACATGACGCGTGTGCTAAGCGAATATGTGGTGTGGCAAATATTTACTATTACATAATAATTGTATCACAGCGAAATACATGATGTCCACAATTCGCGCTCATACAAATTACTCGCTAGCTGAATGAAGGTTACTTAAATGATCTAATTTAAAACAGCAAAATCCCTCATTTTGCAAGTTTGGAGGGCAACGTGCCCTTCAAGGTGTTTGGACAGTTGATCGCAGTGCAAATTAGACCGGCGCGCATCGCGCAGTGCCGTTTATTTTGCCGACATATTACCCTCTTAGTTAAGTGGCTGAGGCGGTTAATCCATCCGATGTCGCGTCAAGTAATTAGCGTTCGGTTCACTCACAAATAACCTTTACTACTTTACATATAGCTGAGTAATTTGATTAATTATAATGAAATTACGCTGTATGTGTTTACGCCTAGAATAGAGCGGGCCCAATGATTTGAACTTTGGGTTATAATTATGTTAAGAGCGTCTTGCCACTCTGTTGCTAAGCTAAATATCAGTGTGACGGTTGGAAAGTGTTGGACAATATTATTTTCACCGTAGCAGCTCAAACATGCCACTTTTGCTGCGAGAGAACAGTGAACAAAACGCGATTTTGATTCGAGCGTGAGTAAAATTAGCTTTTTAATTTTTCAATCTTCAGTGTCACGAATTGACATTGTTCAGCCATTAATTTGAAACATTCGAATTTTACTGTGCTCTGTCTCTTTCACATGCATATAAAAAGTGAGTGAAAAACGAACCCCTTGGAATTCGAAATTCGATTTTGGAATTCGACCTCAAATAAAACACCTTCGGAAACGCAAATAAAAAAGAAATTTGTAATAAAGAAATTACTTTTTTTATATGTTATTGTTTACATGTTTAATTTATCATTGGATTTTAATAAAAATAAGTCTAATTAAAAGTATAAAATTGGTATTTAACCAATACATTTTTATTTGGAATTACAACAATGATACATTTGAAAAATAAACATCAGGGACGCGGTATTAAAACGCGATTTAAAAAAGTAGCGGGAATAAAAATTTCGCTGATGCTGATACAGTATAGCGTAACGTGTTAAATTATATTAATATATAAAATAATCTAAAAAGATGAGTGAAACTAGCGATGGTGACTGTACTTTAACACCATAAGAGTTAAATCAACAAGTGATTAATGCAGAATTCAATCTATTCCTGTTCATTTCTGTCTCCTAAGTAATATGTGTTCTCACTGCTGTGATGAAAAATTATCTGTGCTACACGAGAGCAAAGTTTTTTGTATCTCGTGCTGTTGAGTCCCTTACTACGCTCAGGACTCAAAATCAGCACTCGAAATAAAAAGCAACTTTGCTCTCTTGTTGCACAAATAACTATTTCAATATTATCATCTGAAAACCGATTAGTCGAAAATTGTTATCATTATGAAGAAGTATTTATGTAATGATTCTATATCTAGTAATTATTTGGAAATAAAATTAAAATACCTTATCACTAAATTCGATAAAGCATCCCTTACATGAATGTTACTATGCGTGTACAAGTCTCGAAAGTTTAAAAGTAATCGTTATCATGGTCGTCGTAGCATTATCCAGGTTGCATCTAAGACTTTTGCGTTAGAGGCCGGAATCCATTCTTAGTGAACTAGATATGACAGAATATTACATTTTCTACAGAGCGACTGCCGTCTGACCTTCGATGAGTTAGACCAGTGTAAAATATTCCCGATAAAGACTGTCAAAGATATGCATAACACTGTACAGAACCACGTATGCTAAAACCGTTTTAAAATACATCAATTTATAAAATTACCATGCTACATCGCAAATATTTTCATACATACACTGCGTGGCAGTCTTTTTTTAACGGATGTAATCTAAAGTAAATGCAGGGAAACAAAGGAAGTGGAGGTCGTTGTCGCCTTTCTTGGCAGGGGATCAGTGGTATTTATACATACAGTCAGTTGAAAAAGTCTGGAAGTGTATACTGCTGCCCGTCTTCTGTCTAAGCCTTTTATCCCCTTGTACGACGCCCATGGGGATAGTGTAGCTTTATTCTAATAGATATATCAATAAGCTCAACTATTTCCTTTTAGATAAAAATGAAAACTAAAGTAGAAGCTGTCTGTGGGCTGCAATCATAGTAAACGAAAGGCATATTGACAAACGTATTGATTTACGGGTGTTCAATGAAAGCCATTGGAGGCGAGTTGCTCGTCGTTAGTATGTATAACCATTAAGTGTGTTTCTGTGTGCAGCTCGACATCTTGAAGGCGATTTGCGATCTCTCCGCCAACGTCGTCTCGCTCGTCTGCGCTGCACTTGTACACTGCCACGCTGTAATTACAATATTCACTAGATAAACTCTCACTTTGTGTATCCTCTCAAAATACAGCTTTTGACTGCGAAACGAATAACGTTTACCTTCACAAATGGGATGTTTTCACGTCTAACGAGAGACGAGGCCCGGCAAATGAAGACTCGTGACAGTAAACAACTTTAGGTGAATTTGTTTAATGAAAAGAAATTCGCACGAATAAGATTATGAGAGATCTAATTTTATTCACGAAACGTCCAAATAAAATTACGTATTTCAAACAGAAAAGGCGATTTAACAAATCTTCAAATAGGTGGGGTGTGTAAACACGAAATACAAAATTGTGTGTCGACGGGATGTTTTCCAATCTGTAGTGTAAATACTGTCCCACATAATGATTATTTGAACGAACAATTAACATGGCAGGGCTGTTATGGCGTCAGTCCGGTCGTAGTGATAATTCGATTTGGTCGCGTCAGGAGCAGTAAACAAGCGGGCGGTTGCATACGTACGCCTCTAGCAGGACTACCTCTCATTAGCTCTATAGAAATGGACGAATCGATACAAAAATGTTTTACGTTTGCGTGTCGGATTCACGAACTGCGTTAAGAGAATTCATTACAGACAGAATTAAAATGTGTTGGCTGTATTACCTTCAAGATAATGCCGGGAAATAAATAATTTATGTTGACCCGTTTGGTAACTACGGAATTCAATATTCGATCTATAGATAGATCTCTAGATTTTAGATTCGTTTTTGACATAAGCTCCATACAAAATATGTCAAACACGAAACTCGAATCTCAAAATCCATGTATGGTTCGAATATTAAAAATGGCCGTAAATCGTAACTAACGAGCTACTATCGTCAGGTAGAGCGTTTTCAAAGGTATTTAAAATATAAAATCAATGAAGGCCTCCAAACCCTTACATAACTAATCAATTATGATGTTGCTAGGTCCCTCTAGTTGGCGTAAATATAGCAGCTATCTTACAATCATACATTAGCAAAAGCTATTCACTGTCTTCATCCTTTTAAGTGTTCAAGCATCTTTTCTTTTCAATAAATAGATGGGATGAATCGATAAATCGGTAATTCGTTTTTCTCTCTCAGTAATTCAGGATTTCAATAACTAAATAAATCTAAAGTGTAACGCGCCACACTAGGATTTCCTGTTGTGGCAGTTTTACAATTTTGAATGTTCAAATAGCTGGACTCAAATTAAGGCTGTCGTTCTTCCAAAGCGGACAGAAACGAACCAACTTTAAGGTTTTGCTTTGAAATATCCTATCAGTCATTTAGGAGGCCTCACAAACAATGAAGGTAATAAATCCTATTAGCTGGGATGAATAAGAGTTCTGGAAGCTTTTGATACATTTTAGAAGATTTATAGGGTTACGGCTTACAAATCAATGAAATGTTTTTCATAGGCAATGATATAAGAAAAAAGGTAGATACGTTACCTACGTAGTAATCAATCCGTAGAAACGGTACACTAACGCACACATCGATAACTCTATATTTTATTTTAATTTCGGTTGACAAGATGTGTCAGTTTAACTTTAACGCCGACTCGCAACGTCACACACACATATATGTCAGACTTGCCAACTGGCTTATGTTTAGCGTCCTGCTTTTGGTACGCCTATAACGTATCTACTTCTTTTTATGTAACATCATTGTTCATAGGTATTTTGAAACCCATTTATTTAATGAACTTGAATATTTATTAGCGCCTCACCCATAATGATCTCTAAAAAAATTTTCACATAAAATTTGTATGGAAAAAGAACAATGCTTTTTTGCCTTTCATAGATTTTTCATCGAAGTACAGTGCAGTGGATCGATATGGTTGCATGTTGTTTGTTATGTAATCATTGGTTGCGGTTGCTCGGTCACTGCGTTTTGATCGCTCACAGCGGCGGCGGCGGCGCCTTCAAAGAGTCCTTTGTTCGCCCCCCCACACTCTCATACTCACGCGCTAATGACTTAATTGCTGCTCCAAATAACCACTTAGGAATAGCCTTTTTGTTCCGCTATGCAAAATTTTATACTTATTTGAAATCGTTATGTGGCGTTACGTCTCGAGGCTTTAAATGAGGCATAAATTAAATTAAAGATGTATTAGTGATGGTACTTTGCTTTTATATCTGGTCATAATTTTTGTGGCTACTTATATATCGAGCTCTTTAAATATCATCTTTATACAGCCTTTCACAGTCCGCTGCTGGACATAAGTCTCTCCTATGTCCTAATTGTGCGTCACAAGAGCATTGTGGATTAAGGAGGATTGGACTACACCCACGCTGGCCAGAATAATAATAATATTCTACCACATTCACACATTACTATCTAGTCCCAAACTAAGCACAGCTTGTACTATGGGTACTAGACAATGGATAAAGATACATATACACTTTTTTTTGTAGATACATGTATATTATACATAGAAACACCCAGACCAAGACAAACATCCATGTTCATGCACACAAATGTTTGATTTGAGCGGAAATCGAACCCGCTCACCTTCGGTGTAGCAGTCGCTTACACTCCCGCTGCGCCAACCGTCATTATGATCAGAATGGTTGATATACGTTTGGAAGATGCTATTTGCTTCGGGAATTTTCTTTAGTCGCCTCTTGAGACAGCCACGGAATGAATTGGATAAGGAACACTTTGCATGCTTAGATCCGATGCAAAGAACAATGGCCACTTCTCATACATTGAATGACCCGATAGTGAATTATTGCGGCTATAGATAAAATGTACGAAAACAAGTAGCTCTATGATCAAGAAATTATACTGTAAATACAGTTTTTCTTATAAAGGGCTAGGAATTACATAACACACCGAAATTAGTTCGTATTAATTTGACAGATTCTCCCATGTCCAATGTCACCGGCGGCGTCCTTACGTTAAAAACTTTCCGTTGCATCCTTATCCAATGTTTTGAACGGCAGAAATACATTTACATTTATCTTTTTATATCGTTTAACATAAAAAGATACATTCATTTATGATCAGCGTTTAATAACTTCAATTTATATATAAAATTAAGTTTTCTCGAGGTTTGGACAAAACCAGTCGATATGGATATGGTAAAAGTGCAATGGAACGTAGCTAAACAAGGAAGTATTATCGGGCACAGATAAAATAACAATGCAGCGAATTAAAAATACTTTAATAAGGATGCGTTAACGAGTTCTAGAACATTTTTACAACCCTATATAATATAATAAAATATAATTGTTAGTGAAATCTACACTATAAAATAACCTTAATCTTAATATATAAAATCCTTGCGTTACTGACTGACTGACAGACACGCTACAGCCGAAACTATTGGGCGCAGGAAGCTGAAATTTGGCAGGTATGTTCCTTGGGGACCGTAGGGGTGCACTAAGAAGGGATTTCCCGAAATTCCCACGGGATTGGCCAAAACGGGTAAATTAAAAAAATGCAGGCGTAGCTGCTGGCGTCCTCTTGTTTTAAAATAAGTTTTATCTCTAGACATGTTTAGGTCAAGATTGGTTATTCTTCTTTATCAAACGAGACTAACGAGATATAGTTTTCTATATTGTTTAGGCAGTCATTATACTGGGATTTTTATATTTATGTTTTTTTAGAGGAATATAATTAGATATTTCTTTAAAAATAACATAGAACAGTGTGAACATACATGGTTAGTCAAACAAAAAGAACAAAGTTCAAACTTACGACACGAACTTCGACGTTCTACAAGTTATGTGCATATGAAGCAAGAAAACAACCTCACGTTTACCTTAGTTCTGTATATTTTTGTAATGTTTTGTAAGATTAACTGCTAGTTTCACCACTGTCCGAAGAGTTCCAGATAAATTAATGTGCAAATATCATCATACGATTTTCATTCTAATTTTGTGAACTATTCGGATCCTTTATGTTAGGTACACAAAGGCTTAAAGTACTTCCCTGATGTTGCTCCAGTAACTTATAAAAAAATAGGGCAAGTGCGAGTCGGACTCACGCACGAAGGGTTCCGTACCATCATCTATAAAAGAAAATCACGTTTGTTGCATGTATACTTTTTAAGTTTCTAGCTGTTTATTAAGATCAAGTAACATACATACATACATAGTCTCACGCCTATAACCCCGAAGAGGTAGGCAGAGGTGTATTTCTACACCCACTTTTCCCCAGATATACTTTAGTCCCACGTAATAAGGGGCGAGCCTATAGCCGTACCGGGCACATTTCCAGACTCCGTGCTGCTACTGAGAATTTCGTGACAGAAAAACCCAATAGCACTGCCCGACCCAGGAATCGAACCCGGGACCTCCCGATCCCACGCGCACATTTATGCCGCGAGACCAACGAGGCAGTCGTATAGGGTTTCGATCGAGTAACAAAGTGCTTAAAAAATACGTTTGTTGTATGGTATTTTATTATTTACTTTTTTTATTTAATTATTTATTTTGAAAAGTAATATACAACTACATATTCTGTGAAAATGTAAAGCGTCTACCTGTTACAGTTAGTACGTTTGAGCAGAAAATATGAAAAAAGAAACACGTTTTTTGTATGGGACCCCTCCTTAATATTTTCATTTTTTTATTTTTAGTATTTGTTGTTATAGCGGCAACGGAAATACATAATTTGTGAAAATTTCAGCTTCCTGGCTATCACGGTTTATGAGATACAGCCTGGTGACAGACAGACAGACAGACAGACAGACAGCGGAGGCTTAGTAATAGGGTCCCGTTTTTTACCTTTTAGGTACGGAACCCTAAAAAAGCAGTGGCTAAATTGTGTATTTGAGTTAGGGTTACTATTTATCACCAGAAGACTAATAAAATTGCCTTTGATTCCTCTGCATCTGATTCATGTGAGTATCAGGCCTGGACTGAAGATGAATGTGTCGAAGACCAAATTGATGACCAGTAGCACTAAGAAGAAATTATATGTCGAGGGTTTGGAGGTTGAATATGTCCATGAGTATACCTATTTACCTGGGCCAATTAGTTTCCTTTCAGGCGAGACAAGAAGCGGAACTCACGCGTAGAATGGAAAACGCTTGGAGGAGCTTTTGGTCCATGAAAGACATCTTGAAAGGCAACCTGCCTATGTCTTCGAAACGCCGACTCATGGACATGTGCATCCTCCCAATCCTCACATAAGGCGCTCAAACCTGGTCTTTGACTGCAGATCAGAAGTCCAGCCTCGGGGTTTGTCAACGAGCGATGAAGCGCAGCTTTCTCGACGTAAAACTCACAGATCGAGTCAAAAATGCTACACTGAGCTCTAGAACACAAATCACAGATGTGTCCCAAAAAGCAGGAAAATTAAAATATGACTGGGCCGGTCATATCTGTCGTATGTCTGACGATCTTTGGGCTAAAACTACCACTTTGTGTCCCAGATCGAAAGAGAACTCGCGGCAGACCAAAGATTCGGTAGCAAAACGATCTTACACTATTTAATAAAGAGTGGGTAACCACAGCTCTCGATAGAGAAAGGTGGAAAGAGGGTAGTGAGGCGTTTGCCCTGCAGTGGGACAAGTTAGGCTACAAATAATAATAATAAATAATAATCAGGACTGTATACTTATATATGTGGTTGTCTGCCTCTCACTGTCACAAGTAAAATAAAACAAAGAGAAATGATTATTATACAAAAGGTGTTTTTACATCCAAGTATTCATATAGATATTTGGGCTTTACGTTACGCAAGAGACTCTTCGTAGTAATTCTCTACAACGCAGCTGAAACAGGTACCGACGATATACAATACGTAGCTAGGCACTAATTAAATTCAATACGTACCCAAGAATAATACCACAGAAATACAGGTGCAGAAATTTAACAAAAGTAACATAATAATTTGGCCAAAACGGAGTCCGATTCAATTATATTGGATATTATTTCAATTATATTTATTCGTGAGCGTTGCCTTTGCACCGAATAGGCGTAACACAAATCGAAATTGGTTTTCCTCGAATTGACTTAACTTTTTAATGATTCAGAGAGCTTAGTAGCCCTTCCAGTTCTGGAAACCTTACATCGTTTATAAATAATTATATTTGCAACTTTTTGCACGCATATAATATTATTTGTAAACTTGCCGGCGTAATTTATTTAATTAAATTACTAGAGGATGAATATCACACATATGTCATACTGCCAAATTCAAGTTACGTGTGTCCAATTGTTTCGTCTGTGCGTTGTCTATCAGTCAGTCAGTAACGCAAGAATTGTATATATACAGATTTATGATTATGGTCTGTTGATTGAAATATGATAACACTTTTATAACGGGGTTAGATAAGAGTATTTACATAAAAATATCTATTTGGTTTCAAAGAGAATCTTAACAGAAAACATTGGTTATTGACCTTTCTAGCATTATGTCAAATACTAGCCTAGGCTAGGTTTGTATTTCTTTAATAACATAGATATATCAGAAAACTGGTGAGAGTAAGATGAGGTGAGAAATGGTAGTTAACAGCCGCAATGTCAGTAATACTGCGGATTTGCGTCAAAATTCCCTGCAGTCCATTCTAACCGGTACAAGCATCTCTGCAACAAAAATGGAGCTAAGGAAAAAACAATAGCTTTAATTATCTTATGGCTGAGAGGGAATGGTTAATGTGCGAAGCACTTAATACGAGGCTTTTAAATTAATCTATAACACAGTGTTATGGCAATATGATAATCATACTGTCAAATCTGGTCAGACTAAATAGCGGACGCCAGGCTCCAAGACGCAACTTGGATAACGTTAAGACGATGATGATGATGACAGAGATACAGCGACATGACAATGCGTGGCAGACGCACAGAGGCACCTACGACGTCGTACCATTTATAGCACTGCTTTCAAATTTACTTATTTATGTAAAAAAATATGAAATATTTCACTACAGAGAACGTTATCGCAGATGCCACGTCTATCGTCTATTCAAATCGTACCTTTTTACTCAACAATAGTATTCTTGCAAATTATTATTTATACCACTAATTACAATATTTCCATGCGCGGTCACACAAATTATTGTCGTATACAAAGAATACAATATTGTTATCAAAACGTACCTACAAACGAGCATTACTTATAATGAGACGGGGGATCTCAGGTAGGATGTCGGGGTTCAAGAGAAACACTGCTAGGCTGAACACTGAACAGGTTCTTTATTATGTCTCACTACCGCTTACATACAGTATGACCGAACTAGGTAAGCACTGGCCTGAGGGCTGGAGTGTAGACTCCTGCTGCTCTCCGACGCTCGCAGGGTAGCTGCTCGTAGGGTCGCCGATGAGCTGGCCAAGGTGCGCTACGCAGGCAGCTCTGTGGTCGAGGTTCAGGCTGAGCGGGGTCTCAGGCGGTGCAGCCGATGTGGGCCGAGCGGTCAGGCTCAGGCGTCCGTTGCCTGGCTGTAGGAGCTCGTAGGCAGGAACGGAGGCTTGGGTGGCAGCTGGCTAGTAGCGGCACGGCGCCAGCAGCTCGTGGCTTGTAGCCCGTAGAGAGAAGACAGGTGCAGTGAGCCCGTAGGAAGAACGTAGCCCGTAGGAAGAACGTAGCCCGTAGGAAGAACGTAGCCCGTAGGAAGAACGTAGCCCGTAGGAAGAACGTAGCCCGTAGGAAGAACGTAGCCCGTAGGAAGAACTGGAAATAGCATAGAGAATACACAACAACCGGTCAGGAACAGGCGGTCCCTAGATCGGCTGTTATGCTTAGGAGACACAGATACTACAGACAGAACGTATAGGCACACAGACAACTAGAATATGCTTGCAGTAGAAGTAGGATAGTAATAATAGTAGGTAGTAATAGTCACTACAATTATCAGCGAGACGGTGTGTAGGGCAAGTGATCGACTTAGATCGCGCACCCATCTTATATAGATATAGGCCTATGACTCACAACTGCCTTTGGCTAGTGAACATGACCATATTTGGTAATATTGCGAACGGCTAAGCTGGCGTTAAGCGTCTGCGAGATATTATAACGCAATACGTGTAGTATTACGTTACAATACCCCGCTCTGTACAGCAGGATTTTTCGTGTCTTGACGAGAAAAATCCGTCTAACTAAGTCCTCCGAACTTCTGTAGACAGTGCTAAGTAGATAGTGACTATGAAACTCAAACTGCAGGTAGGTACAATGAAAGAATCTAGTTAGGTTAGGAATCAGTGTAGTTAATTAGTTTTAAATCTTTAATGTGCCAACTGCCAATAGATTTACCCGACAAATCCGCTAATTCGTATACTAGTGGTGACTTTTTAGCAAGAATAGTACACTTGGTAAACTTAGGAGCTAGTTTTTTGCCAAATGATTTGTCATAGGTTCTTTTCCACACAGTATCACCCACGTTAAACCCAGCCGGTTTACGACGTAAGTTGTATGTGTGTGTATATAAAGTACCATTGTTTTGGTGTTTACGTGCGACACAAGTATCACACGAAAATATAAACTAAATAATGTCAGCGTGCATACCAGGCCAATAATAACGCTGGGCCAAACGTTTATACGTTTTAAAAATACCTAAATGACCCGCAGCGAGTTCCGAATGGTTTTCTTTAATAGCTGTAGATCTATCCGAGGTAGGTAGAACCTCTTTCCAATCGAATACATTACGCAATGTACATTTAGATACCATATATCTGTACAATTTATCATTCCTGATAGAATAATTAGGGAAAGATGTAGGTGAGTTTTTACAGCCATTGTAGATTGTAGTATACCACTGATCCGAGGTTATAGTAGTCTCGTTATCAGTGTTAGTATCAATAGCTGACACGGTAGCATTAACTTTATTAGGCAAGTAATTACTACGAGAGTCATTATTAGATAACGGAACAGAGTAAATATGATTTGGTAACAATTTAAATCTTTTCCAGAAGTCAATACCTAAAATTAATGAACTAGTGACTTCTGGAATTACGTACGCTTTTAAGTTATAAGTTTTATTTTCAAAAGTGGTGGGTAGGTTGATATAGCCGATCAGTGCCAAACGATGACCACCCGCCGATCGAAAAAATATAGTAGGGTTGTCACACTTATTCAAAGGGAGATTATTTTTAGAAATAATTTCTTCATGAGAATTATTGCCCAATATAGTCACGGCAGAACCTGAGTCAAGTAACCCAGTAAGGGGTAGATTCTTAATGGTTACATTAACGTAGGGTCGAAAATCAGTATAAGTTTTTGATCACGGATCGCAGCCACAGAATAACTGGAAAAATACAGTTTTAGAGTGTTCAGCC
Source organism: Euclidia mi (assembly GCA_944739405.2). Lineage (NCBI taxonomy): Eukaryota > Metazoa > Arthropoda > Insecta > Lepidoptera > Erebidae > Euclidia > Euclidia mi. The sequence continues at coordinate 41,411,983 of OX123193.2, forward strand.
AATTTTTCCAGTCTTCTTTGTCAAAATATTTAGGTTTAGAAGATGTACAAACGGTAGGGTTTGTCATCTTATTTGACGAACTACGATCCGAGTAAATTAGTTTTTTGAAAAAGATTTATTTTTACAGTTAGGACAATTTACGAACGTGACATCCTTAAGGCCACACTTAAAACATATCGGATAACGTTCTCGCTTGCACGTCCCTAGTGAGTGATCAGTTGAGCGACATCGCGGGCAAAACACACACCTCTTATTAGTTATTTTTGTAGGAACAGCTGATTTAGATATCATGTTGACATTATAGTGTTGTAGGTTAGGCACAGGTGTATCGTTGGGTTCGACATTTATAGATGCGACAGAAGCGTAGTTTTTTAGTTTAGACGGTTTATAGTACTGTGAATTATTATAGTGACCGTGCGTGTCCTTTTTATTTATGAAAACTAAATCAGGTGCTACTGTGTTAGACGTAGGGTAACTAGGTTCGTGAAATTGTGCACTTAAACACTGGAACCTCTCATAGTTTAGACATAGTGTTTTTAGAGTGTCTATAGTGTCTATAGCCGTAGTACATGAAGCTAGTACTGTAGAATAACACAGTCTAATATTGTGAAGCAATATATTTAATTTTTCATGTTGGGTTAGTACCGTGTTCGGTGATAATCGCGCAAAAAGTTGGAACATAATTGATTAATAGATGATTATACACTCAGTTTGCCCTTGAGTACGATTACGAATCTCGGCTAAAAGTTTATAATCATAGTCGTACGGTGTAAAATCAGCTGTGAGTTTACTAGCTAGTTCGTCCCATGTAGAAATGGAATATTTTACACCGCGAAACCAGTGTAATGCATTACCCGTAAAAATTTCGGACGCGTAATTGAATAATCTATTGGCAGGTAGATTTCTAACCGTCCTAAATTCCGTCACGCGTTGTAGAAATTCGCGAACGCAGCCTGTTCCGTCGAATTTGAGTTTCGATAGTTCGCCAACCCTCAAATGCTCACAGTGGACAGTTACTGGAGTCGACGCTGCCTGTGCAGGGGTTGAATCCGTGCAAGTCATCGTGACTCCGACTTCCGCCGACGGAACATTCGAGTGTTCTATCTTAGATAGCTCTGCCGACAGCATCCCAAAGCGTTCAGTCAGGTCGGATATTTTCTTGCCATATTTAGGTTCGGATTTGTCTAATCTGCCCAATCTGTGGTAGACCTGGTTGTGCAAAGCCGTAGTTCGCTTGGCCAAGTTGTTGTCGTATAGTTCCTTAAGGGAAGAGATTCGCGAATCTTAATCGGCAACTGACAGGCTAGCTCCCTTGAAGTCGTCTGCTATGTCTAGGCCTGACTCTAGGATTTCGTCATTCGGAATCAGCTCGAGTAGTTTAGGTAGCTGCTTCCGTAAACCTAAAACAGAGGTAGCCGGCTCCTCTCCGCGAATAGCGACCTCGTAGGCCAATTCATTTTTATTAAATAGGAAGTACTTAATGGGGTTAGTGCTCATGATGAAATGAAGTGTATGATAGGAAAAGAACGTAAGTATATTACAACCCTCCGTGTGCAATCGTTCTGCTTTACAAAGAAACTACGATGATTCGGTGTAAAAATGTAGACAATAGATAAGTGACTTGCAAAAACAAAAAACGGTTATTTCAAATTGCGAACAGTTACGTAGGGAATCGGTAGTTGTTTGAATTAGGCAATAGTAAGATAACACATAATAGTTATACAAGAATAGAAATTAAAGATAGACAGCAAAACACAGATACACACAAGTTAAATAGTACGTAGCGGTTCGCTGATGTCTGCACCTCCTCGTTTACAAAGACTGACCTCCTAAACAAGAACAACTGCAGTAATTGGAAGTGAGAAAAATAGAGTTGGGCGCCACTGAGACGGGGGATCTCAGGTAGGATATCGGGGTTCAAGAGAAACACTGCTAGGCTGAACAGGTTCTTTATTATGTCTCACTACCGCTTAGATACAGTATGACCGAATTAGTTAAGCAATGGCCTGAGGGCTGGAGTGTAGACTCCTGCTGCTCTCCGACGCTCGCAGGGTAGCTGCTCGTAGGGTCGCCGATGAGCTGGCCAAGGTGCGCTACGCAGGCAGCTCTGTGGTCGAGGTTCAGGCTGAGCGGGGTCTCAGCCGGTGCAGCCGATGTGGGCCGAGCGGTCAGGCTCAGGCGTTCGTGGCCTGGCTGTAGGAGCTCGTAGGCAGGAACGGAGGCTTGGGTGGCAGCTGGCTAGTAGCGGCACGGCGCCAGCAGCTCGTGGCTTGTAGCCCGTAGAGAGAAGACAGGTGCAGTGAGCCTGTAGGAAGAACGTAGCCCGTTGGAAGAACGTAGCCCGTAGGAAGAAGGTAGCCCGTAGGAAGCACTGGAAACAGCATAGAGAATACAGAACAACCGGTCAGGAACAGGCGGTCCCTAGATCGGCTGTTATGCTTAGGAGACACAGATACTACAGACAGAACGTATAGGCACACAGACAACTAGAATATGCTTACCCCAAGCGGGACAGTAGAAGTAGGATAGTAATAATAGTAGGTAGTAATAGTCACTACAACCATCAGCGAGACGGTGTGTAGGGCAAGTGATCGACTTAGATCGCGCACCCATCTTATATAGATATAGGCTTATGACTCACAACTGCCTTTGGCTAGTGAACATGACCATATTTGGTAATATTGCGAACGGCTAAGCTGGCGTTAAGCGCCTGCGAGATATTATAACGCAATACGTGTAGTATTACGTTACAATAAGCAATGTTTTAAAGAGCCATATGGCTTCCCGTGCCAAGATATCGCGTCTCCCCTCACACATTATTTTTACGTACCCACCTAAGTAACTTTATCATTTTCTTTGTGTGTTACGTGGCCGCAATGAACCAACAGTGTTAACTATATGTTATTATCGTAACACTTTTATGACACATAGACCGCAACGTAATAAAGTGTATAACTGCTTTGTATTTTCTCCTTGTTTTCTTTCCCAACTTGCTAAAAGAATTTGTTGGTTTATAACGACATTTTATTTTGTTTTCGCAAGAAGAATAGTGTACCGCTATTGTTCTCGCATCGAAGAAAAGAGTGCAGCCCGCTCTCAGTTTGTTGAGAAGTTACTGCAAATATTTTACTGCAACGACGCTTCTTTATTCCTTGGTTTATGTAGCGAACGTCGACCGCCATATTAGTACCGAGACCAAATATATTGCACACTTTAATGGTAATTTGTGGCAATATGTTACCAAAAGAGATCTTGGATTTTATTTATTGAACATAGACGAAGTAATGTTGAAACCATTATCTTCCTGTCAGCCTTTGTGCTTGTTTTGCAACCTGCTGACGCAGAAATGAAATATAATAAAGTACCTAATTATTAGACGAATTACTCTTTCTCCTATATATGAGAGATATCACACATATACAATTATATGAGGCAGCGTTAGCCTAGTGGAGATACCAACGGACTGCAATGCAGAGGGTATCGGATTCGAATCCAACGCGTGCACCGATGACTTTTCGAAGATAAGTACGTATTCAATTGTTAATTATCGCTTGTCCCGTGCCTCGGAGAGCACGTTAAATCGTCGGTCCCGGCTGTCATGAAGATCTTTGACAGTCTTTACGGGGAGTCAGTACCCTCAAATAAACTGATACTGGTCTAAACCATAGAATATCGCTATCTCTTTGGGTTACGGAGGTCAGACGGCAGCCGCTCTGTGGAAAAGTTGATATTTTGTCATATCTGGTTAAACCAGTAAGCGGACCTCAGGCTCCAAGGCTGTAAGTCTTGGATGCAACTGGGATAACGCTAGGGCGATGATGATGATGATGATCATACATATACAATTCGACTGGAAATTTTACCTATTCCTTGAAGGAGGTTCTGGACAAAAAATTTTTTTTTTGAATGTTTGTCAATTAGCAGCTAGAATTTCCTTGTGACTGCTAAAATTTACAGAGACGTACCTTTGTATGAGTAACATATCCGGTACTTTGTCTATTGGCATAATTGTCACAGATAGTATTAGAAACATAAATCCTTCCCTTGAGTTGTGCGACCACACAACCTTATCGAAGCATAGCACACATTATTCTGCCATACCTGTTATTGCATTTATAGTTATTTTCATACAAAGTCGAAGAAAAGTGCTACTATTGTTAGTTGCGTGACGTAGGCATATTATTGGTAATGTTAATTAAGCGGTGCAGTAATAATATTTCAGCCAGAAAACTGTTTTTCTGAAAGAGTCTTAACTACAAACAAACGAAACTGTCTATTAGTAACATGTCTCCGTTAAGAAGGCTTTTGTGACAGAACAATGAGTTTCATATTTTTTTTAGAGCTTCTTTATAAAGTGATATTCTATTTCATGTTGCAAGCTTAGTAAGTGGCAATTAACTGAGTTACATGTATTGTAATTATTAGCTCGGAGTCACGAATAACAGTTGTTTCAAGTAAATTACACAATACCAACACTTTAAATTTTATTTTATTGTGCACTGTTGCATGTTATGAGGTACGACCTCTTTAGCATGGCATTGCTGGCGTTATTAGGCTGAGGAACGAAGAGAGGCAGTCACGAGACTATGATGCTTAAAAAAGTAAACATTGACTTGAAGTTAATGCTCGCTTTGACTGCAGGTATAGAGTTTCATTTGGTCGTCTCGCTGTATAACACTGCGATGAATACAGTGTGTTCGATCCTCACATTGTGTCATCCACATATTGTTGCTTCGAATCTGGGTGTCCTTTGTGTTCCTTGATTGAATGTTTGTAAAATATTCTATGACACAGGATTTATATATGGTGTGGGAGCTGTCTTTAAACAAAAAAATATGTAAAATGATCAGGTCAGACTTAATGCGGCCAGCTTTCTATTAAAACTCAGTATCAATACACTAATCTCCCTATTGATATATTTAGGGTCTTTGCGAATGTTGAAACCTCATACCAACTATATAGATTGGCCGTATGGATATGAAACCGTTTTATACGATAGCAGTTGCGATACTATTATAATTATGAAATACTAGAGGACGCCAGCAGCTACACCTGCATTTTTTTTTAATTTACCCGTTTTGGCCGATCCTGTGGGAATTTCGGGAAATCCCTTCTTAGTGCACCCCTAAGGTCCCCAAGGAACATACATGCCAAATTTCAGCTTCCTGCGCCCAATAGTTTCGGCTGTAGCGTGTCTGTCTGTCGATTTTAAACTTTGGATGGAGCAACATCTGGATGGAGCACTTCGAGGATTCCATAGACATGCAGGCATCAAATGTGAAGCTATGGAAGAGGTATGTCGATGATATATTTTGCATCATGAAGGGGAACCAGCAAGACGTGGAACAATTCGCAGAAAAATTGAACTCCATACATCCGAACATCCGATTCACATACGAAATGGAGGTAGACGGATCGTTACCCTTTCTCGACGTTAAAGTGACAGTGAGAGATAATGGTACCCTTGGACACACACTATATAGGAAACCGACAAACACAGACAGGTATCTTAACGCGAACTCGCACCACAATCCGCGGCATTTGGATTCCGTTGTGTCATCGTTAGTGAACAGAGCGTATGACCTGTGTGACCTTGAACAGTTAAATAGTGAACTGTCACATGTTCAGGAGGCACTTAGACGCAACGGATACAAGAAGAAGATACTCCGTCTGAAGAGGAAAGATCGTAGACCTGAAGTGTGGAGTAACGGACAAGGTTGGAACAGTACTCAAGACATACTCCATCAAGACTGTATACAGTCCGTTCTCTAAGATAGCACATAATCTGCGTACCGCAAAGGATGTCATTCCTCTCCAAACACCTGGCGTCTACAAAGTCGATTGCAGCTGCGGTAGTTCATATATCGGGCAGACTAAGCGTACAATGCGAGAAAGAGTAAAGGAACATATCGCAGCTGTGAAAAACCGACATATTAATAAGTCGGCTATAGCTGAGCATTTGTTGGAGTCTGGACCAAACCACTGGATAGAACGCATCAACCATAAGTCTTATCCACCGATCGTCACTATTATGTGTAAAATTGTTCACAGTACAATGATCGAACATTATTTTATTAAGTTGTTTTCAGAGCTGACGTCAACGATCGCGTGTAAGATTATTCGTTCAAATAGTTGATGCATACGTAAATAGAATCGAGATTTGCATAAGATTTGTAAAATATTTTTTTTATTTCCCAGTGGTTTTGATTATTATTATCGCGAAGTGCAATTGCAAAACTAACTATAGAGCATCAATAACTATATAGCGTTACATAAAAGTATGCTTCGTTTAGGATTGCAATGCAATGTAGAGTGAGTAATAAGATATTGTATACAAATTTATGGGCTTTAAGAGTACCTAAATAGAGTGAACGTGTGTGTGGTGACGGATTAAGAATGCAAGGTTACTACCTCATTACAGGTGATGATTATTAGTAAAATAACATATGCTAAAGTGGAGTATTTATTCGAAAAAATGCTAAGCATATGCCACGACAAACTTACGTGATATATGACTAAAAGAAAAGTGTTTCCAAGAAAAGACAACTTATATTAAAAATAAATTAATTCGATGAACAAGTAATGTGATACTAGATATTATATTTATAACTTTATAACAACTTGCCGTCAGTGATACAAAAACTTAAATATATAAGTGTAAGCAGATTTATGCAGATTCGTTCTTGTAAAGTGATTTGAATTTCCGAGTTACAGGCACTGCATTTAAATTAAGTTTAATAAAATTGTTGCTCCTGTACCAACCGTAAAATGGTTATCCGACAGGAATGTTTAGTAAGTATTTATTAGATTTATATTTGTATTGATACGTAATCGTGAACGAAAGCGTCAGTGCCGAGTCGCTTCGCGAACTGACGTATGTGTCGCAGACACTTACATGAAAGGAGGGTACCTCTGAATAGGTATGATCCCATTTCATCCAGGATTTATTTCCAATAAGCAGAATACCGACGAAATATTCCGCGTTTCTGGCTAGAATTCGGGCCACTTGTATAAACCGATGTCAGCTACACGTAATAGGGAAACTGTGTACCTATTTTGTTACAAATAATAAATTGGTTATGATGAACGTGGACAAAATATTATTACGTCGTAAAACAAACTGTTACGAGCTCTCACACTTAGGGAGCGCCAAACCTTATGAATATTAACGTTTTGTTGTCCAACGGCTTTCGAAAATAATTCAGTGTTCGGTCGAACACACTCGCATGAACTTGAAAAAAGTACTGCTGCGCCATGTCTGTTGATGGCAAGGAGAAAAGTGCACGTTTATTTTTTTGCCTAGCACAAACACGCTGGAGGATGCGAAGGGCGCAGAACCGCGAAAGTGCTATCAGAGAGAGCTTGTTTTTATTTTCACTAGATTTAGGCACGTGAATGTGCCGCCTCCGAAATGGATATAGCTTATCACAAAATGGGGGACTTTGTGAAACTTGGTCCATGTTACATCGTTCTTTTTATGACTCTGTTGAAGATCTCTTAATGTAAGAATTAATATTTCATATCTTGCTTCTATTGGATAATGGAACGTTGAAAATAATTCATGAATATATTTAAATCAGAAAAGTAAGTTTCAAATATATTCTAGTAATTCATTATAGTTTAACATTCACGATGCAGAGCTTTCAAGCAAGTTAATTTAATTCGCTGTGGATGAGAATCACAGTCAGATTATTCCGACTGCGACAAGAAAATTAATAGTTTCAGTCGCTAGGCAAAGTATCATGGAGTTAGAGAACTCTATTAAAGCTTAAAGCCAGGTGAAGTTGTGGAAAGAAACTAAATTGTAGCTGTAGTGGAGGTAGTGGACCAATCAGGTGGTGGTTTAGTTTTTACGGGTCGCTCGTACTCCGCCGGTATTTATGTTAATAGTTAGTGGCTGCAGTACTGAGGAGAACGTGAGCTGCGTGTATGTTAAACGCATATCGTATCGTAAATACGTAGACAAACTGGAGCAGTGCTGTACCTATTCCTCTGGAATGTATAGTTATTGGTAACTATTACCGGCAAAATACATGTGGATAAGTAAGCAATTAGTCAAAAAAAAAATACTTTAAACAGCATTAAAGAGAAATGTAATGAAGAGAACGATGATAGAATAAAGGTTTCAAGAATTATGATATTGGTAAAGCAATAGAAAAGGAAACATCTTTAAAGAAAAAATGACTGCGCGTATGGCATAGCGGCCACGCCGATTAGAACTGCGTCGAGTCTTGTAGGTTCTATCCTCATACGAGACAACAATACTATATATGATCCACAAATCATTGTCTCTGAGTTGGGAGTACTTCGTGTCCATTGAAAGGTTTTTAGTAAAGTCACACACACAAGCCCTCACGACACAGTATTTATTCCTATTACAGGAGATAAAATGAAACAAAATACTGCTTAAAATGATTAAAATGTTTTAATGCATAAATAACTTAAGGTCGTTGGGAAATATTTTAAGTTCTGTGTAATTTGTACGGTTTTATGTTTAACTCGTGTAATCAGATCACAAATATGCGTTACTTGACGTGCCGATGTGATTGAATCATGCTCCTTATTGTGTTGAACTCCACCATACAACATTTGCATGTTTTTGATTCCCTTACGTATGATTTCTACAGCCAACTGTGAAAGTGATTTATGCGAAAAACGATTCACCAAAGGTGCTATTTTGGTAGAAAATATCTTTGGCATGTGTGAAGATATATTAACTGCTAAGATAAGAAACATTATCTTAGCAATTACCTAGCTGAATAGTTTCTAAACCTCTTTTATTTTGGTAGGTTAAAAGTTTTTAAGGAAAATGGCCCCACCTTTCTCATTTAACACTAAAACCACATTAGTGTTCCACTACTTCAATTTAAACTGACTCGTCTTATTTAAAATTCTAGTCACTGTTCGCAAGGGTAGTAAACATCCGGCCTACAATTTATTCCAATCCTTGGGTCCTAAATCCGGTACAACGTCGACTAAGACTGAGTCTAAGACTAAGGCTGGCTTTTGCTACGTATTGGGTAACTGGAAGTAGCGAGAGTACCTGATTTGTGTACATAAAAAAATAAAAAATAATCTCAGTTTATCACAGTCTAATGCTGGATAATTAGTACAACCAGAATTTTACTCGCAAATTATTTCTTCTTCTTTAATTTAAGAGCCTAGCTCTTGTCGGTGCAGCTCCTTCCATTTCTTCCTATCGAGTGCCAATTCCTGAACTTTCTTATACGTCACAACCTTCACCTTCTCTTCAATTTGACGGATACAACTATACCTCGGACGATCCCTCCTCCTCTTTCCTTCAAGCTTCCCTTCCACGATGTTTTTAATGTACTCGTCGTGACGTATAAGGTGTCCCATCATTTTCCCTCTCCTGTTCTCAATGCTATTCAATAGTTGTCTCTTAGTTCCTACTCTGTTTAGTACCTCTTAGTTGGTAATTTTATCCTTCCAGCTAATTCGCAAATTATTTAGTCCCTGATTAATAAACATAGCAACGGAACTTACTGACGGAACTGTACCTGTAATAAAATGTTTTGCCTACCTGAAGCTATAAAATTTTCTGTGGCTTTTAAATTGAAAATTGGCCGTTCAATCTAATTTAGGTTAATTTATTTCCTTCCTCGTTTCTTGATAGTTTAAGTTGGTGGATCAGACGGTATAATTTCGTAACTGACATTATTTAACTAGTGAAAACAGATTATTTACAGGTATTTTAAAGAATTATGACGATATAAGTAACTAGCTCCATTCAAGTAATCATTATACAGGGTGCGCAAAAGTAATGACCCTATAGAAATTCCTTATATTTTTTTATGACATCTCCCGTCATTCTGATATTGAAATTTTTGTTGTAATCAAATTTAATGTAAAATTCACTAAAAATAATCATGGACCGCTTTACTACCCTAGAACGTGGAATAATCGTGTCATCAGTGATAAAAACACAACTTAAATTTTACTCTGCAGCGTATTTTGGTAGTATTTCATAATTCATAAACATTTATTTGCTTAAAAGTTGGTACATAAATTTGTTTGTGTTCTTAAAAATAACAATAAATTCCAACAACTTTAGTCATTAAGTGACATGCAAATATAATATATACATAATAGGTAAGCAATTTCAGGCAAATTGTTGTAAAAAAATGAAGATTCTTATATTTAGAAATTGCAAAACATTATGAGAATTAATAACATAACATTACTACACTTTGTGATACAATTCAAACCTAACTGTACTTAGCGGTTATAATTATAATTAATGTAATGTCAATATACAATAATAATTGTCAATAAATTAATGTCAATACAGTATCAATGTCAATATTATAATAGAAATGTCAGTGTAAAGAAAATGGTCACATATCCATACAAAAAAAAATGTAATGTCAGTCTATTTAATTAAGATATTGCAATGATTACATTAATTAAGACCCATAATTTCATTAATCGAATAAAAACATTTCATTATTAGCCACTTTTTAAGTTTCTTGTAAAAAAATTGTATTGGTAGGTTCTTAATGTTATTAGGAATTTTTTTATAAATCAGTCCACCCATAGCATAACAATATTTTTTTAATAGTTTAGTTCTAGGGATCTTAAGTAGAACAATTCTATCTGGGTCACGTGTATTTCTAAAGTATTTGTCTTTGGCCAGAGTGGGCATTGCCATGTGCTCTTTTACAAATTTCGCAGCTTCGAATATATAGATGCTGGGCAAAGTCAAGAAATACAACTTAAAAATATAAGGCCTACAGGATTCCCATGGTGGAATGCCGACAATTGCCCTAACGCATTTTTTTTGTGTGACAAACGCTCTTTGGATATCTGTAGAATTGCCCCATAATATAAGACCATATCTCAAAGCTGACTCGACATAGCCATGATAGGCAAGTAAAATTGTATTTAAGTTAGCAGTTTTGTGCAGTTTGTATAGTACATAAACAAACCTATTTAGTTTATTACATACTTGATTTATATGCGACTTCCAGTTGCAATATCTGTCTAAAATAATTCCGAGAAACTTGGTTTCATCAACTTGGTCCAATCTGTGGCCATTTATGTTTATGTCCAGATTTAAATGCTTTTGATGGGATGTACCAAACTGTATACATTTTGTTTTGTTCACGTTAGTGTGCAAATTATTATTATCAAGCCATTTCATTATTGAATTAATTGTATTATTAATGTCAGTGGTATAGTTAGGTATGTCGTTTTTTTCAGAAGTCAATATTATTGATAAGTCGTCAGCATATAGAGTACAGGCATTTTGAGTGATATCAGGGAGGTCGTTTATGTACAATGTTTACATTGTCTGTTGCTGTTTACAGCAACAGACCTGGAACACTTCCCTGAGGTACACCACATGAGTTTTATCTGTAACTGGATCTATGTGCTGTCAACTCTTTACTATGGTTAATATATGAAATCTCAACACACTGGTTTCGGTCACTCAAGTATGATTTAAACCAGTTTAATGCAGGTCCTCTTATGCCATAATTTTAAATTTTATTTAAAAGCAGTTGATGTGAGACGTACTTGAACGCTTTTGACATGTCAAAAAAGATAGCTGTTACTAATTTTCTGTTATCTATATGTTTTATTATTTTATTAACTAAATTGAAGCAAGCTAAGAATTGCCTCTGGAAACCATTCTGCTCATTTTTAAGTATTTTATGTTTATCAATGAAGGTAGTAAGACGGGTGTGCATAGCGTTTTCAAAAAAAATATATCATAGGTATCATAGCAATGGGTCTGTAATTTCCAATTTCTGTATGGTCATCTTTTTTGCGTAATGGTTTAATAATGACGTATTTTAATAATTTGGGGAAGCAACCTTCTGCAAATTACAAATTTACTAAATGTGTCAATACAGGTGTCAGTTCTTCTGAACTTGCTTTCAGTATCTTAGTGGCTAGATTGTCACTACCTACTGCATTAGTGTTTTTAGAGACATAATTATTTTCTGAATTTCATTGTAGCCATATGGTCTCAAAAATATGCTATTGCTTGCTATGTTCTTATACATATTTGCTAACTTCATATTGGATTTGTTTGACAGCTTTGCCAATACCTATTAAATTCATCAGTAATATCTACTACATTGTTAGTTATGGCACCATGTTCTTGTTTAAGTTCGTTGATCAGGTGTAATTTATTTGTAGATGCATATTATTCTTTAATAAGCCCTCATGATGATTTACAAACATTCCTAGCGCTTTTTAATATTTTATTTGAGCAGTTTTTTATAGACTGGTTTATACAGTGTATAAGTAACCTGCTGTAAGACTTCCCAGATAGCAGACAAACTTGCGGCAAGTTTGTTTTTTCTTTGATTCTAACTTGCCGCGTCAAATATGACGAGGCAAGTTTGCGATAATATTGCTCAAATATTGTTATGACAAATATGATATTTCAAGTTTGAGGCAAGCTTCATGCAAACTTCACCGCTACTATGACGCGCGCGCGAGACTCGCGCCACCTATTTGCTTGATCCGTTCGGTAAAGTTCGGTTAACTTCGGCTCGGATTTTAGTTGAGTGACCGTTTGCTTTTTGTTAAAATAATTTTCTTCTGCTGAAGCTTCTTACTAGTATATCTAATTAATAATTTTTAGTTCGTAATTAGCAACCATATACAAAGGTACTCTGTGATTAGCAATTTGTGGCTGTGCTGTGTGGCTGTGCAAAGTTCAACTTACACCCGATCAGTTTGTGCTTGTGAATTATCCTTTTTGTTTTGGCGGAATTGAGGTAAGTCTCTTTTATATTTTTGTAGCTTCTAGCTGTATTCACATACAATCTAAAATAAAAAGTCCATGTTTAATGTTATTTACAGCCTCACAGGGTTTTAGATGATGTATCTAGTTGGTTAACCTCAAAAATTTACTGTCTTAGTGATAATGCACACATATTACCTATTATTTTAGTCTAAAATTCAGTTCAATTATTGCCACTGTGTTTTCTTCATATTTTATTAACATGATTTAGATTTACTTCATATTTTATCTATATAACGGTAAGCAAGCCAAAACAAAGAAGGTTGGAGTGTAGTTAAAAGGGTGTGCTAGGGGATTGGGACTTAGAAAAATTTCGGCGAAAAATTTCAAAATCATAATATTTACTGGTTTTTTTATTTCATTGCTTAGAATGGCTAAAAACAAAGATTTTTTGCTCTTGACAATTTTTGTCTCCGATTAAGGGTTCACCGTCAAAATCGTCTTGAAAATGGGCGCGTTACAATAGCGATCGACACTTAAAAACATTTTGATGAAAAATTTTGAAATCGATGGATTTGAGATTTTTTTGGTTTTATTGTATAGAAAAACTAAAAGTAAAAGCTTTTTTTCTTGATTTTTTTTCCCACCGACCAAGGGTTCAGCCTCAAATCGTCTTTATGTCGTCACGTTACTGGTTACTAAGTAGGTAGAATTAGCGGTGTCTTTTTACTTGACGGAGCCTTGTTACAAGGAACCTAACACAACCTATTAAGTTTCCCGAGTGGACGAGATTCATAAATAAGCCGATCGTAATATACGACATGAAGCAGGTCGGCATCAGTGTCGTCAACTTATTAGGTTATGTTAGGTTTCCTTGTGACCCTGTATCCAAAAATAGGTGCCCTGCGTCGCAGGGCTCCGTCAACTTAACATAAAAGGTATCGCCGCCATCTACTTGGTACCTAGTCCTACTTAGTAGATACTTAGTAAGCGACGACAGACGACGACGATTTGAGGCTCAATCCTTGGTCAGAGGAAAAAAACATCAGGACAAAAAATCTTTTATTTTTAGTTGTTCTATACAATAATAGCAAAAAAATCACATATAAATCGATTTCGAAATTTTTCTTCAAAAATTTTCTTAGTGTCGAATGCTACCAATAAAATAGAATGTGAACCCTTGATCGGAGAAAAAAATGTCAAGAGCAAAAAGCCTTTAGTATTAGTGGTTATATACAATGCAAACAAAAAATAATAAATAAGTTGTACTTTTGATAGAAGAAATATTTTATTCGAATCTCCATAACCCTTAAAACTAAACACGTATTATCTATAATCATAAGTTCATAACAATAGGTACCCACCTACGTTGGTTTAAACAATGACAAACGGATTGTAGTACAAATTGGAACCTGCGTCAGCTATTGTTGCAGATAACTGCAATGCTGGTATTCTCGCACGACCAGATGATATACCTATAATAATTATAGGGTCATTTCGCCTGTTCGCGTCCATCGCCCTATTCGCGTCCATTTTACGGACCTCCCTTTAAAAATGCTCGAAAATAAGTATACTAACACACTAATAAAATGAAAAGTCAGTACCGCCAATACCTCAACGTATAAGAGACACGCACAAATAGACAAAAGTTCCGTGCGCCCAGCTAATCCTGTTTTAAAAAAAATTGTTAACCTCGGTTGTTCAACAAAAGAGTGCAGATGCGCGGGATATAAATAAAAAAATAGTGTGCAGCGGCGTGTTTGACGGTAAGTATTTTATTGTTTTATGTGAATTTTAGGATACATAGCTGTTTCTAGACATTAATAATGAAAAGCCGAATAGTATGAATGTAACACTTCCTACGATATGTTTCTTATGTCTTGGTGTATATTTTCTTTGAAAGCTGCAAGAGTCTGTGGTTTGTTCCCATACACCCGAGATTTCAAATAGTCCCAAATTAATTAGTTTTGATGAAAAATTATCCTCTTCAAGGTTGAGGGTTATGACGCGCTGGCTGTACTCTAGACGATCTGGGTGATCAGTAGGCAGCAGCTGATGAGTCATCTGAGTTTTATACGAAAAAAACTTCAATTATCTGACCACAATACAGCACAAATTTATGTATTCCCATAAAGAAAAGGAGACTCCCATAGAGTATTTTACGTATCGGCGTGACTACTGCAGTCACAATATACTCAAATTTAAACAGAGTCTTTCAAGTCTTAAATTCTCAGAAGTATACTGTGAAAATAATGTTGATCAGGCATATAAACACTTCCATGATTTGATTACTGTTTTCCATGATTTATGTTTTCCTATTATTAAAATTAAAGTTTCAACAAAAACAAGTAGACTGAAATGGTTGACAAAAGGATTGAGAACCAGTTGTAAAACTAAAGAGCCCTTGCGTTATAAATATTACAATATAAAAACAACTGTAAATAAGACAAACTATAACCCAGATAGCAATATAAACTTGTTTCAAACTTGCAACAAGTTCGATACATCAAAAAAGCAAGCTTGCATAAAGTTTGACATGGCAAGTTTGCAAACTTGCAACAAGTTTAAATCAAACTTGCTAGCTTCACGGTGACAAACTTGCATGAAGTTTGTTTTTGCAAAGGTTGTGCAAACTTGATATATCAAACTTGCATGAAGTTTGTTTTTGCAAAGGTTGTGCAAACTTGATATAACAAACTTGCTTAAAATTTGTTTTGACATACTACCTACAATTTTGTTACGACAAAGTTGCCCTACCTGTGCTATTGCAGTAATAATAATTCTCCTAGGTTAAAATTTCCAAAATGTAACCTTTAACATTTTGGAAATTTTAACCTGGAATTAGAATTGTAGATTTTAAAGAAACCTGACGATTTGGGGGCTAGTATGTGGTCAAATAGACATTCTGCGACCACTTCCAAAATGTAACCTTTAACATTTTGGAAATTTTAACCTGAAATTAGAATTGTAGATTTTAAAGAAACCTGACGATTTGGGGGCTAGTATGTGGTCAAATAGACATCCTGCGACCACAGATTAATATAATAAAAGAGTGTCACATTGTCCGAAACAAAACTGAGTACAGTTCGACTTATGTATGCAGTGTATTAGATGTAGCATGCACTACCGTACTTCCAATATCTGTGGTGTATTCTGTTGCCTATAACCTGCACAGATATGTTTAACCTAAGAAACCACAAAACGTAAAACTTCACATAAAATATTATTGCTGTGACTTCGTGAATACAACAACGTGAATAAAAATACACAAATTTTTTATCATGACTATTTATTTTTTAAATCAGTCAATAATTTCTAATTATAATAAATTGACATAATGTATGTCGTAAAAATATGACATTAAAATATACATAGCTTCATAAAGGCCATATATATATTTTGGAAATTTTAACCAAGGAGAATTATTATTACTGCCGTAGCACAGGTAGGGCAAGTTTGTCGTAACAAAATTGTAGGTAGTATGTCAAAACAAACCTTAAGCAAGTTTGTTATATCAAGTTTGCACAACCTTTGCAAAAACAAACTTTATGCAAGTTTGTCACCGTGAAACTAGCAAGTTTGATTTAAACTTGTTGCAAGTTTGCAAACTTGCCATGTCAAACTTTATGCAAGCTTGCTTTTTTGATGTATCAAACTTGTTGCAAGTTTGAAACAAGTTTATATTGCTATCTGGGTTATAGTTTGTCTTATTTACAGTTGTTTTTACATTGTAATATTTATAAGGCAAGGGCTCTTTAGTTTTACAACTGGTTCTCAATCCTTTTGTCAACCATTTCAGTCTACTTGTTTTTGTTGAAACTTTAATTTTAATAATAGGAAAACATAAATCATGGAAAACAGTAATCAAATCATGGAAGTGTTTATATGCCTGATCAACATTATTTTCACAGTATACTTCTGAGAATTTAAGACTTGAAAGACTCTGTTTAAATTTGAGTATATTGTGACTGCAGTAGTCTCGCCGATAAGTAAAATACTCTATGGGAGTCTCCTTTTCTTTATGGGAATACATAAAATTTGTGCTGTATTGTGGTCAGATAATTGAAATTTTTCCCGTATAAAACTCAGAGCCTCTGATCACCCAGATCGTCTAGAGTACAGCCAGCGCGTCATAACCCTCAACCTTGAAGAGGATAATTTTTCTTCAAAATTAATTAATTTGGGACTATTTGAAATCTCGGGTGTATGGGAACAAACCACAGACTCTTGCAGCTTTAAAAGAAAATATACACCAAGACATAAGAAACATATCGTAGGAAGTGTTACGGCTAGTTATGGAAAATGTCATAAATAGGGCTCAAATGTGCTTCAGCTTTGGAGGTCAACATTTAATAGACATCATATTTAAATCAAAATGCAACTAAACTTCATGGCACAAATAATATTTAAAAAACTAATCCTAGTTTTCTAATTTAGAAACGAATTTGTAGCTGAACCAAATTGGGTCATTACTTTTGCGCCACCCGTTAGCCATAGCACATATTCCAGATCTAAACGAAAGCATCTACAATATGAATTTTTTGTAGAGGTTGAATACAACATTAATAACTAATATTTTAAAAGAGAATATGGTATTATAAGCCACGTTTATTAAAACTTATATCTAGTAGCAAGTAATTATTGCAAATAATAACAGAATTCTCAAAGGATTTACGATCGCCTACAACATAATGAGACTCTGTAGAATATCGATCGTCGGCAGACATTTTATTTTTCTTTCGCTACCTCGGCTCTCGTGTTAAAATAGGTGATCTATTTAAGATAAAACCATTCATTGTACGGAACACGAAATACGTTCTGCGTCCACTAAGATACCTATTCCAGTAAAACGAATGATAAAACTGGAGTTTAACGTGGAGGGGAAGCGCGGGTTGGTACGTGTACGACAGAGGTTTTATTCCTATCTGTATGGGCGTTCTGCGCTGGCAATGAGAGGCGATTTGTGGCAACACTAAACTTAACGGCACTCTTACGTTGCTCCGACTATGAAAAGCCAATCAAAGTTTAATGTACCCTCTTTAGCCCCATGTACTTTATACATATAAATGGATACGTTCTGCTAGGCTTGATTAAGTTCCACTTTAACGTCATGTCACAATGACGGTGCTTTTAAGGCGATTGGTCAGCTGGAGAGATACGTTGACACAATGATGTATGCACGCTGGATCGTTTTTGAAAGTGGTTCTGTGATTTTGCTATAGTACTGTTATTGTTATTTTAGAAATAGCTTATATTAATATTTCACAGATTTCATTAGAAAATCCTTCGATTTGATATGCAGATTACGTTAAGTAGTTCTAAACATATCTTAAATATTAAGTACCAAAATTGAGCAGCAGATTAAGCTGATTGACAAAAGTGTTGTTTGCTAAACAGTTTTCAATAGGATTATAAAATATTCTATTTACCTAAGAATAAAAGCAACAGGTTTTAAAAATACGATTAAAAGGGTTCTCCATATATCTCCGTGTATGAAAACACGTTACTAAATTGAATACCACTATCGGAATTTATACAGCTCTTCGATAGTAAGTAATGAAATCTTAGGATGATACTTATATAAAGGCGTAGGCTGTACGCCAGCTATAAAGTGTTTTGTTTGATTAACTTAACTTTATAGTACTTGGTGATTAGTTAGTGAGGGAAATATCGAGATATAAGTGCTGGCAGCTGCGGGGATGGAACGTACACTAGCCTTGGAATTGATTAGGCGCCGTGAAAAGGTTTTACTTAATGTTTTTATGTGTGTTATGGTTGCGGATAGATTAAGCAAATTAGACGTTGTTATATTACGTTGCGTAGGTATTATATAGAAATATACAGCTGAGTTCAACTGTTATAGAGTTAAATTCACTGTATACTATTTTAGAAGATTATTATGTACCTTATTTAATATAACCAAAAATGCAAATTCAAATCGGATGAAAAACTATATTTGTTTTATGGTAATTTTTTTCTCTTAACGGTGCCAAATTGACTATCGATATGTTGAAGTGCTGAAGTGCTTAGTACGAAAACGCCACCATGTCAGTCCGCTTCTAGGACCAGAGCTCAAAAGCTATACGGTTACAGCGAGGGGTGAGGCAGAGAAATGTTATATCTCCGAAACTCTTCACCGCTGCGCTGGAAGACGTTTTCAAGCTCACCTCCGATTTGCTGATGATATCGTAGTTATGGCTGAGACCATGGAAGACCTCAGCACATTGCCCGATGGCCTCTGTAGAGTCTCCCAACAAGTAGGTCTTAAGATGAACATGGATAACACGAAAATCATGTCTAACATCCATGTCGTACCTGCTCCTATTCAGGTTGGGAACTCTACACACGAAGTTGTAGACAAGTACGTATACTCGAGACAAATGGTCCAATTGGATAGGTCCAACTTCGAGAAAGAGGTCATGCGTCGAATCCAACTCGGTTGGGTGGCGTTCGGGAAGTTACGGCATATCTTCACGTCCGATATTCCGCAGTGTCTCAAGACGAAAGTCTTTGACCAGTGTGTGTTGCCAGTACACGGCACTGAGACGTGATCGCTAACTATGGGCCTAATCCTGCAGCTCTGGGTCACTCAGAGGGCGATGGAGAGAGCTATGCTCAGAATTTCCCTGCGAGATCGAATCAGAAATGAGGAGATCCGCAGGAGAACCAAAGTCACCGACATAGCTCTCCGAATAGCCAGGCTGAAGTGGCAATGGGCAGGGTACATAGCGCGAAGAACCGATGGCCGTTGGGGCAGGCGGGTTCTGGAGTGGCGATAACGTACCGGACAACGCAGCAGGGGTAGGCTTCCTGCAAGGTGGGCCGACGATCGGGTTAAGATCGCAGGAAGCGGTTGGATGCGGGCGGCTCACTATCGGTCTATGTGGAGAACCTTGGGAGAGGCCCATGTCCAGCAGTGGACGTCTCTAGTCTGACATGATATTTTTTTGTGTCTATAGTTGCTGGAATTCGAATCCCAGTATAATGTCAAAGACCTGGATCGATTAAAGTGCCAGTTGAATTGCCATTGTTAAAGTGCCAGTGGCTTCACACTATTGAGTACTCTGCATTAGGTTCATATTGAAGGAACGCCAACACGCGCCAATCTTTCGTAACCCACCTCTATACTTGTTATTATAATTATTTTTTTCTAAGTGCATCATGGAGTATTTATTTCATTTTAATTATTTTACAATTGTTATTATAATTATTTTTTTTTACATTTTCGTCTTCTACATATCGTTAGGTATACATCGTTATTCGAGTTTATACCTTTATTACACCTATTTTGCACTTGCCGAGTGTTGTGGATTCAGTCGAGAGATAACTCTTGGGTAAAGCATAAATTGCTGTTTTGAATCTGGATGTTTTTCGTGTCTTTTGATTGAATATTTCTAGAATCTGCAGTGGTATAGGATTTACATCTAGCGCGGGATTACATAGTTTTAAAATTATTTTCACTAGATTTAGGTACGTGAATGTGCTTCCGAAATGGAAATAGTTTATCACATAATGCGGGACTTTGTGAAACTTCGTCTATGTTACATCGTTCTTTTTTTGACTCTGATAAAGATCTCGTAGTGTAAGAATTAATATTTTATATGTGAGGAAATCGGTGGTGACACAGGGACAGACAGACAGACCGACAGATGGACAAGAAAGTGATCTTATAAGGGTTCCTTTTTTTACCTTGTGAGGTACGGAACCCTAAAAATATTAATAATATGTTTAGTAACAAACAAAAAATTCATAATTGGTAATAGGCTTCTTAATTATTAATATATTTTCAAATTATGGGCTAGGGACACATATGTTCCTTGGTCGTCAAAGGGATAATATAATTATTTATATTTACGTCCTCTTTATATTCATTATATGTATATCGTATTGCCCCTTTACATCATTCTGCTATTGGATAATGTAACATTTGAAATAATTCATGAATAAAGCAGAAATATAGAAGCAAGTAAGTTTTCAAATATATTCAAGTAATTCATTATAGCTTAACATTCAGGATGCAAAGCTTACGAGCAAGTTAATTTAACTTGCTGTGGATGAGAATCACAATCGGACATTATTCCGACTGCGAAAATAAAATTAATAGTTTCAGTCGCTAGGCAAAGTATTATGAAGTTAGAAAACTCTATTAAAGATTACAGCCAGGTGAAGTTGTGGAAAGAAACTAAGTTGTAGCTGTTGTGGAAGTAGTGGACCAATCAGGTGGTGGTTTAGTTTTTACGGGTCGCACGTACGCTATCGGTATTTATGTTAATTGTTAGTGGCTGCAGTACTGAAGAGAACGTGCGCTACGTGTATGTTAAGCACGTATCGTATCGTAAATACGTAGGTAAACTGGAGTAGTGCTGTACCTATTCCTCTGGAATGTATAGTTATTAGCAAAAAAATACATAAAACAGCATAAAAGAGAGATGAAAAGAAGAGAGCGATGATGGGTTAAGGGTTTCAAGACTAATAATATTAGTAGCAGAAATGAAGAAATTGAGAAGAAACAGTGTACAATATGTTGATCTGCATTTGCAAAATATTTTAATACCACATCATAGATAATATACATAATAACCTAAAATTATTTCAAACAGTGTGCGATGATATAAGACTCTATTTTCATTGAATGTTTCTTAGATAGTAAATTAGAATAAACTGTTGAATCGTGCAAAATACGACTGTATCGCGCAGGCACTGTAGGTACGTGTGCTTGTATGTGTTAGGCACCAGCAATGGCGATCAGCTGAGCGGCGGCGGCGGTCAATACACCGAGATAATTTCCAAGTGCTGCGGCGAGTCTTGTAGGTTCTTCCCTCATACGAGATGACAATACTATGTGTGAGCTACAAATCGTTGTTCCTAAGATTTGTGTCCATTGATTGAATGTTAGAAAAAATGTGTCACGTGAGATATGAACCGTCGACCGGCGAAGGAGTTTTTAAAAATAAATCTCTCGGACTACTGTCCGGCTTAGAGGTTGAAACAGAACTGACTTTATTTTAAAACAAAAGTACAATGTTTGGTCGGGCGAAATCTAAACAATTCTAATAAAAGTGTAAGGTGATGCTCGTTGAGTGATGACGGCGGTGTTTACACCAACGTAACTCCTCCCCCCTTAAGTGAGAAGCACGCCGAAGACTGCTGGTCCTGTGGCAAGGGCTCTTGTGGCTGGAGCTGCTTGGCTTCGGTCGTTGCTGGTCTTCCCCTTCGGTGAAGATATCGGTGGGTGATGAAGCCTATGGCGGCTAGTGTCATGATCGCATACAGGCATATGGTGGGCCAACTGGGTTTAGTAGCGATGATGACTGTTCCTTCCTTTTCTTGTAAATTTTTAGTCTTTTCTACTAGTTTGTCTAGTTCGTTGAGCTGAACATTTTCTATTTGTAGATTCAATTGTGAGTGCTTATTCGTTGTGCTGTACTGTGTTCTAGGCAGGGGAACGCTTTCTCTGTTGATGAGGAATTTCTTGTGTGTACGTAGGGTTCTTCTTTCTATGTCAATGGTGCATTGGTTATTGATTGATATCAGGACGACGCCGCTGTATCTTTGGTAGTGTACTTCTTCTCCGCAGGTTGTCTTAATTACTTCTTCTTGTTTCAGGATGGCGATCCAGCTGTTTTCTTTAATTTGGTGTATAATATTCTAGTTGAATTCTACTGTGGCGTAAGTGCAGTTGTATGGTTTCTTGTGTTGTAGTAATTGTGCGACGCAGTCTTGTGATGCGATGAGTTTTTGTAGTTCCAGGTGATGGCAGATGATGGTTTCGTCGGTGATGGCGGCGCATGGCTCGCGAGGATACGCAAACATGTTGCTGCCCAAGATCAAGTAAGGATTTTTAGGTATTAGGATAGAATTGTTTGCATTCGGGATCAGGTATAAATGGAGTAAACTATAAAGATGATTAGTTACTAAGGGGATCTCTAACACAAAGTTAATCGATTCATTTGTACTGTATGCTTTGACTACAATAGATTTTTCTATTATATGTATATTTTTCATTGTTGGTGCATAAGGTAACTGCAAATCTTTGAAGCTCATATTCTTTTGGATGCTCGCTAACTCTGCAATAAGATAGCTAGGTTCGACTGTACTAGGGTGTAGTCGTCCTAGGTGACTGAATGTTATGGCATTCTCTAAGTTAACTTATCTATCATATACTTGTTGTAAGCATGTTTCAATTTGATTATATATTTGCATGGTATATACTTTATTCTCTATTTCCTGATTTTCTTCTACTAATTTTCCGATCGCTTTAGTTAACTCTTTCTGATTCATTAATGAAATCGGACATTATTTCTAAGGTTTCGCTTTGCTTATTTACTGTTAATTTCCTTATTTCCTGAACTTGGTTTTCTAAGCTAATTGCATCTTCCTGGTCTAGGTTGCCAGTGATAGCTTTTATTACGGATCCTAGTCCATTCATTAAACCTCTTTTAATTCTAGGGATATATGTTCTTCCTAAGCTGAGTTCAGTAGATCCTAAGTAGACTAACTTACTTTCTATCTTATCTATTAGGTATTCTAATTGGTTTCTAGTAACCAAACTATCTTTATAATTTGATATATTCTTATGAACTAACTTAATATTATAATAATCTCTGATTACATCTATGTATATATCGCGTATTCTACTAACATTATAGGATATAACTAAATGGAATCTTATACTTAATCTAAATCTAATATCTACTTTATGGTGGTCTGTGGTACTTTTAAACGTTCATACTTAGGTTTGAGACATTTTTCGCATTTATTAATATACTTTTGAATTGATAATAGCATGTTCGGCCAATGATAATTCTTATGTAACTGTTTGTATATTCCTTGTATGCCTCTATGAATGGTTTTGCCTTCATTATTTGTTCGCTGCTATTTTCTACTAAAGTTACCCTTGTAGTACAACGTATTAGCTTTGGGCCTCTATTGCTAAAAATGGTTTTGACTACCTTGCAAAATATGGGATATAACTCTTCGTTGTAAAAATAACAATGGAATATGCGGTCAGGTATGGTATGTTCCTTTAGGAATTTTATGATTTGCTGTTCAGTTTCTTTAATGGGGATAAAAACGTCTTTAATTACTATCTTGCCTTTGGTCCTATCGTCTACTCTGTACTCAAATCCAGGGCTTTTTCGAATATGAAACTGTTTTAACTGTCTGTCTATTGCGTCTGATATTTCGGGAATTTTATAATCTAATTGGTTGTCTGAGTCTAACTGAATAGGTTCCGGGGTGTCTATCCGGCTGTCTATTGACTGGGGTGGAACAAATATTGTCGATCTACGTCGTTATTATAAAGTATTTCAACACGGGATAATGCGTCGACGTTCATATTTATGTTACCTTTCCATTCACACTGTGGCTCTATTGCTGTATACGAATTCATATCGCCCTTTAATGGAATATAAACAAAGTCTGTTGTCAAAGTCATATTTTCCATATCGATCACACATCCTAAAGCTGTCAATAAGTCTACACCTATAAGTCCGATAAAGTCTGAGTCAAAATCAAACAAAATAAACTTATGAGTATAATGGCAATTGAATAACGAAGGAAGTTTATTGTAAGCAACGGTATCATGCTTATTTACACTATGAGCCGTCTTTATGAAGTGGATTTCACGCTCAAAGCGGGCATTGTTTTCTAAGATTGCGTTAGGTGAGATGAGTGATTGCGTCGCGCCAGTATCGATTAAAAAGCGACCGCCTCATTCTCTAATGTAAATATATGGTAAGCGGTTACGATAATGTATATTAATCAACTCTAAATCGTGACATTCTTCTACGGAATCGTCTAGTTCAGTGTGGAAATTAACGGATGCATAAGGCACGGGTTTATTTATAGGTCGGCTATTGTTATCATTTTTATACGTACCGGGTTGGTACATAGGTTGCGTGTTAGGTACCTGACGGTTTAATGGTCTTTGCGGCTGTTGCGCACTAAAGTTAGCGAATCTAGGTTGTGCCATCTGTTGAGACCTATATGGGTTAACGGAAGGTGGCTGAAAACGGTAATTATTATTCTGGTTCGGGTTAGGCCTAGGTGCGTTAGGCTTTGACCTAAAATCTACTGATCTTTTATTTTTCAACTTAAGATCCTCCTGTTTAGCTAGGACGATAACCTGCTCTAAGGAATCTGCCTTTTGGACTTTTACGCTTAGTGCTAAGATCGGATCTAGCTGGTGTAGAAATACATTGATAGCAATTTTTTCATAGTAATCCTTTTTGGTTTGATCTAACTGAATCAAAATGTAAGTTAATTCTCTAATTTTATCTGCAAAACTATCTATATCTAAACTTAATTTTTTAATATTCATTAGCTCTTGAACTACCTGTACATCGTCTCGGAATTCGCCAAATCTACGGGTAAGTATAGCTTTAATATCTTCCCAACTATTAAATTCAGTGCATTCTGATAATGCTTCTACTGCTTTGCCTGTTAGCTTATTCCTAATCAAGCATGCTATGCTTGGATGCTGCCTATTTTCTATCAACTCTAAAGCATTCTCTACGCTTTTAACATAAAATGCTAGAGTGTTCTTGTTGCCGTCGTATGCGGGCAAGAAAAAGGATAATGTTTAATAGTCGATTTCGACTTTTTCTTCTTTTACAGATATGTCTAATTTCTTTTGTTCGTGAGCCATTTTAGCACAATGAAAAATACACAAATTCACACAAAAAGTATAAAAATACAACAAAATAGCTGTAAAAAGTGGAAATCACACACAAAATACAGTACACATAAATCAATTAACGGTGTAGAGTTTGATACACAGTTAATAAATAAAAATATAGGAAAGATCTCGGGAGAAACAGAGGTTGATGCTTACCCCACGAGCATGCCGATGTCAGGCTGAGTTCTGCTTCCTCGCCGGACGCTCTGAAATTCTTCTTTTGTAAGTTGAACTGTATGGCCGATTTTTAAACAGAATATAAATTTGTTTGTTCCACTATATTTTCAATGCATTCATCTTCTGGCAGGTCCACGTAATCATCTTCCTCATCGTCTTCTGCTGTATCATTGGTGCGGAATCGATCTATTTTCCAGTTATAAGTCACCTGAAACTTTTTACCCTTCCTTGCTCTTTTAGCGGTTACTGTTGGTAGTCTCCTTAATCTTGCTTTTCTAGATGTTAATGCAGAAATTATCGGTGTTGCAGCTACAGGCGTTTAAGGAAATGAAGGTATACCGGATAAGAAGGGAACATTTTCATAATTTGATGCGCCAATTTCACGCACGATAGCATCCGGTATTATATCAGCGTCTTCGATGTATCTATGGGTAGATTAGCATGCAGGAGAAAATAGCGGGTTTGAAGAATTAGTACGCTAATCATGCAATTCAGTTTCCGAAACGGATATTTCGCTACAACAGAAGGTGCATGATCATTCGGCACTAATGCTATAATTTCACTAGCGTTATTAGGGTATTAACAAAGAAAAATAAACAAATTCAGCACCAAACCCAAACAAGTAAAAGCAAACTCCATTAGGCGTCGTCCGCCACAGCGGACATAGTAATAATATACTCATTTTCTATGCATTTGGCAATATTCACGGTGACGGACAAAACACTTTAGTCACAAAAACACAATGAAAATTAATAAAAGCGTATATTATTCTGTTTTGCATTATAATCTATAATTCTTTTTTTAGTAAATAAGCCTAAACACTCATGCATTTTTTCGCAAAAAGAAGAAAATTATAATAAATACCTTGAGCAAAAACAGATGGTCGCCGTTTCGTAGACATATTGTGTCAAAACTGACATATGCAGTATTCTAACCATCATATTATATTTTTTTACTATTACTTTTTAGTATACATAAACATTTAGTCGATTACCAATTTATGAATATCAAATAAACAACTAACTCGATTTCTTTTAAATGTATGTCCGCCACACCGGACTTTATCAAATCAAGGGTAAACACGTTCTAGTGTGGGTGTACTTTGTGTCCGTAGGTTGAATGTTTGTAAAGACTCTCGCAGCACAGGATTTAATACTAATGCGCGGTTTGTCTGCAGAGAAATATTATAACACTATTTTAATTAATACATGAACGGTACCAATAACAATTTTGTAATTACTGATTAATAATAAGCTACCCTAATAAGTAGCTCACCGCCTACATAGACGCCTACAATTGCGCCTTGTAACCCATCATAAACCGGACACCTAATCTTTCCAGGAAAACTAAACTTCAAGCAACATGCCGCTGATATTATATTATAGGTACTGACTAGTGAAAACAGATTATATTTAAAATACCTGTAGTATTTTAAAGAATTATGACGATATAAGTAACTAGCTCCATTCAAGTTTTCATTATATAAATCCATTGCACATGTTCCAGTTCTAAACGCAAACATCTACAATATGATTTTTTGTAGAGGTTGAATACAAGATTAATAACTAATGTTTCAAAAGAGAATATAGTGTAATATGACAGGTTTATTAAAACATATATCTAGTATCAAGTAATCCTTGCAAATAATATCTGAATTCTCAAAGGATTTACGATCGCTTACAACATAATGAGACTGTAGAATATCGATCGTCGGCAGATATTTTATTTTTCTTTCGCTATTTCGGCTCACGTGTTAAAATAGGTGATCTATTTAAGATAAAACCATTCATTCGGAACACGAAATACGTTCTGCGTCCACCAAGATACCTATTCCAGTAAAACGAATGATAAAACTGGGGTTTAACGTGGAGGGGAAGCGCGGGTTGGTACGTGTACGACGGAGGTTTTATTCCTATCTGTATGGACGTTCTGCGCTGGCAATGAGAGGCGATTTGTGGCAACACTAAACTTAACGGCACTCTTACGTTGCTCCGACTATGAAAAGCCAATCAAAGTTTAATGTACCCTCTTTAGCCCCATGTACTTTATACATATAAATGGATACGTTCTGCTAGTCGTGATTGAGTTCCACATTAACGTCTTGTCACAATGACGGTGCTTTTTAGGCGATTGGTCAGCTGGAGATAGGTTGACACAATGATGTATGCGCGCTGGATCGTTTTTGAAAGTGATTCTGTGATTTTAGTATAGTACTGCTATTGTTACTTTTGAAAAAGCTTATCTTAATATTTCACAGATTACATTAAATAATCCTTGGATTTAATATGCACATAACATTAAGTAGTGCTAAACATATCCTAAACACTCATTAGCAAAATGGAGTCTAATAATAAGCAGATTGAAAATAGTGCGGTTTCCTAAACAGTTTCTAATAGTGTTTTAAAATACTCTGTGCACCTGTGCAATAAAGCTAGAAGTTGTAAACATGCGGTTAAAAACGTCTACAGATATCTTTGTGTATCAAAACACGTTACAAAGTTGAATACCATTATCGGAATTTATACAGCTCTTCGATAGTGAGTAATGAAATCTTAGGATGACACTTATATAGTGGCGAAGTCTGTACGCCAGCTATAAAGTGTTTTGATTGATTAATTTAACTTTATAGTACTTGGTGATTAGTTAGTGAGGGAACGTCGAGTCATAAGTGCTGACAGGTGCGGGGACGGAACACACTAACCTTGGAATTGATTAGGCGGCGCGAAAAGGTTCTACTTAATGTTTTATGTGTTTTATGGTTGCGGATAGATTAAGCAAATTAGTAGTTGGTAAAATGTAGTGCAAATTGCAGTTGTACAGTTAAATGCTCTGTATACCTACTAATTTAGAACATTATTAGGTATCTTGGTTAGGTACATACATAATTAACCAAATTGGTTATACTAATGACCAAAAATGCAAATTTAAATCGGTTGAAAATCTAAATTTGTTTTTGGGTAAAAGTGGTATGCTTTGTGTCTATAGTTGCTGGAATTGGAATCCCAGTATAATGTCAAAGACCTAGGTCGATCACAGTACAGGTACAGTGACTAATAAGCACAATTTAGTGTAGACGAATAAGGGACACAATAAGTAACATGCGGCACCCACTAGAAGCCGCTAACGAGCTCCAGACTACTATTTTTTACGCTGTACAATGTGTCAAAGTGTCAGTGGCTACATGCCACTGAGTCGTCGGCACTAGCTTCTTATTAAAGGAACGCAAACACGCTCCAATCTTTCATAACCCACGTCTGCACATGTAAATATTATGATATAATTAGTTTTATTTACGTCTTCTTTATATCGTTTTGCGCCTCATCGTTTTGCACTTGGTGCCTATGTTTTGGGTTCAACCCAGAGATAAAACTTGTGTGATCCCAGTGCCGCGCCGACCTAATCCAGCGCTTGTGTGCGAAATCTATGAAGCGCCTCTCTTTCGTACTGTATCGAAAGTCATTTTAATAATTAACGCTGGCATTACACTCGTCGGGCGGTTTCTTACCGTGGCGCCTGTGTGCGCCGCACACATTGCACATAGGGGCGGCTCGGCCCTGCGAGATCCATAAATAGTTGTTTCAAATCTAGATGTTCTTCTGCACATCAATACTGGAAATTCTACAAACATTCAATCAAACGATTGATATAATGTTTGTAGAATATCCAGTGTTATAGGATTTACGTTCAGCGCAGGATTACATAGTTTTGTAAAGATTTAAACTTTTTCATCCTAGCAGTTTGTGTCGTCTAATGATCACATCGCGTTGCAGCCAGTTACGTAGCAACAAAATACCGTGGTGGATATGGTAGTAAGGACTTTTCATTTAAATATTCCAAAATAGTAGAGATCGAACCTATACCTACTGGTTTATGTATATAAATTTGGTTACAAGATATTTAAAGACAGGGAGAAGATGTTAACATAAGACAAGAAGCAGCTAGCCAAGAAAAATAACATATCTACATACACACATACTCTTACATGGATTTTTTAATAGTTATTCTAGAAATTTTTGAGATGATGATGATAAATTTGCAACAAAATCTCAAAAACATAGAGCTGACACGAATCACCTTACAATGAGTATGTGTCATCACTGTCATCATTTTCATCATCATTATTCTATCGCTGTATCAGTAGAAGTATAATTATTGTTGCTTGTTCAAATAATTTAGAGGCACAGTTAAAAGACCCATTTGCATGAAGAAAAATAAATATGGCAGACAAATAAGAAAAAAATATTTTTAACAATTCTTACAGTTTGATGCTAATGATATTAAAATCTAGAGCAGATATAAAGGCATATTGTTTTCAGACTTATTAAGTATTGGTAAACATTAAAATGCATACATACATACATATACTCACGCCTTTTTCCCGTTTGGGTAGGCAGAGACAACGGAACGCCGCTTGCTTATAGAAGCAAGCGGCGTTCCGTGAGGTCTGTAAGGATAGCCTTACAGACCTCACGCGCTTCCTCTACACTCATTACACTTTTCATACATGCTCGCCGGTTTCAGGTACTTCGCACCTTGCCGTTTTTTAGGACGTTCCCAATTTGGTCGAGGAATGTCCGACGGGGTAAGCCGCGACCGACTTGCCCACAAACATTTGCCTCATAGATCCGATTCGTCATTCTTTCTTCACTCATTCGCTCCACGTGTCCAAACTACTTCAGCATTCCTTTCTCAATCCTAGTCAAGACATCTTCTTTCAGACCAGTGTTCTCTCGTATAGTTAAATTCGGAATCCTATCAATCAGTCTCACACTACAAATACTACGCAGTGATCTTATCTAAACTGCGTTAAATCTACTTTCATGCTTTTTCTGCCATACCCAACTCTCACTTCCATACATCAACGTGGGGACAAGCACTGCATTATGAACCGCCAATCACGCCTCTTTTAGAATATTTTACATTAAAATGCCTCCCTAGATTTGAGGCTTCTTACTATTTCAACAAACCATATTTAATATTGTTACGATATTTGGAAAATTATCACATTCCCTTAACATCAAAACTGTGTCAAAACGTCTTTGAGTCTTCGTTTAGAAGATAAAAACGTTATCTATTATTATAGTCCATGAATATAAACATCCAATATATTTCACTCAACGGCCAAGATAGCATTTAGACTGAATTTCCCTGTAGACTAATGGAGAAAATTAAATTTGTCTATCTTTTTTTTCTCAATTTCTAGAAGGTCTGGAAGTTTGTCACTAAGTAGAAAACAAAATAAATTGGATTAACCGACATTTCTTTTTTTTGTGCAAATATTTCAACACCTATTTTTGCCACTTAGGAGTGGAGTGCCTCCACTATAATAGGAATCTGTTTCGAAATTTCAAGTTTGCTCCCTAAATGGTTAGGCGCTGCGATAATATATCAGTCAAGAGTACCAGTGCAGGACAAAATGTATTACATATAAATACTAATACTAACATACCTTAAATAATAATTATTTACCCTATTACGTGGGACTTAAAAATTCACAGCGAAATGTCGGTGTAATATTTACACCTCTGCCTGCCCCTTCGGGGATACAGGCGTGAGACTATAAATAAAAGAATTAAAAAAATGGTTCAAAATATAATATTTTATACTAGGCACTATTATTCGCGATTTTTTCCCCAAGGATTGATAAGGGCGGTGGCATAGCTTTTTATGGAACTTTGCAGTTATATAGCTAATAAACAGTTTATAATTTAAACTTTCTATTTTCTATTAATACCAATGACACTGACGTTAAATAGGTTCAACACATAGCCATAGCTATATCATTTCATTTTTTATGTTATCTTGTTTAGTGCCAAATTCATTGCAGTGTGTTATAGTGAAAAGCTTTTAAATAATCCTGGCGGAGAGGATTTTCGTGCTCATTTTATACGAACAAGTTTAATGCATGCAATATTCAGGAGGTATAGCAACAGTATCGATACGAGGTACGTAACAGCGGCGAGACTGGTCACACACCACGAACTTTATGAAATTCTCCAAATAAACACACCAAACTGTGCTTCCTCTTCTCACTTATACAATTATTTCGCTTTGCATTTTTAAGTTCCAGTAAAAGTGGGGAAATGTCCGTGTTGTTGAGAATATTTCGTTTCACCTCTCGAGAAAACGACAGAGAGCGGTTTATGTAAACCGCTGTCGTGTCGGAAAACTGTTGTAGCGTATGACCGGTACCTACCGAGTGTACGTCATAATACCGACCATACGCTCGGCCAATCAGAGAAGGCCATCGTCCGCGCTCGTGAGTTTTGCCCATATTTGGTTATACGCCGACACAAACTCTGATGGAGGGCCCAGTATATATAGGGGCCGACAGAGAGACCGGCAGCGCTAATTATTGTTACCGTGCCTAACTACGTGCTACTACTACTACTTCAGACGTGTATCCTGGTCCCAGCTGTGGGTTCACCTTAAGACTCCGGGCTACGCTCCCTAGACTGCTACATTTCCCTGCATCATCCTCGGTGTCACCTCTGCCGAAGACTCTGGCCCTGCCCTGCTCATCGCACTCAGACCGCCGGCGCCTGCCAGCTGAACCAACGGCCTGCGAGGATCTGCCCGCTACGCGCAGCCCTTCAAGCAACCTGCCCTGCACACCACCGGAGGGAACAGCGTGGGAGACTGCAGCCCTTAGTGTTCAGGCCAGTGTCGTGTTGTTGGTCGGTCATACTCGTGGCAAGGGAAGTGAGACAATACTCGGCAATAAACGCATAGAACCTTTTCTGCGTTTTAATACCAGAACCGGCTACAGTGGCGCCTACGTGGGTTATTGTCTCGCTTTCCGTGCTCGAGTTCTCTTCTAGCAGGTCTCCATTATTGTAAGCGAGTAGGTGCGGCTACAGTGAACCGGTACGTATTGTTGTACTAATTGTCTACCTTTTAGTGTAACTACCTACTACGTACTAGTTCGCAATTTTGAATTCTAACGTTTTTCTAATTAGTCCTAACGGTCGAACTTTTACGCCTAATCGTAAAGTAGGCCATTTGTAAGGGCGGAACGCTTGCACACTAAGTGTAGTGTGTAGTATATACTTACGCAGTTTATTTATTACATACACAATGGGCTCACACCCCATAAAATACTTTCTGTTAAATAAAAGCGAGTTAGCTTACGAGGTTGCGATTAGAGGTGAGGAGCCGGCTACCTCTGTCCTAGGTCTGCGGAAGCAGCTCCCTAAATTACTGGAAGCCATTCCAAATGATGATATTTTGGAGTCGGGCCTAGCCATCACGGTGGACTTCGAGGGCGCTAGCGAGGCCGTCTCTGAGCTGGCCAAGCGACTAAATTCGTTATCTGCCTCTTACGACGCGAACCTAGCTAGGAGGTCTATCGCACTGCACAACCACTTATTCCACAGACTCCGTAGGATGGAACGTCCTACGGCGTATTCAAAACGGATAACTGAATTGTGCAGCTGGTTCGACAAGCTCTCGGCGGAGCTGTCCGCCATTGAGCAATCAGGTGTTCGCTCAGCTGATGCTGTGGCAGAGGTCCAACCTGCGCCGCCTACCTCGACGCAGGCAGGGTTAGCCCCAGTATTGCATTGCGAGCATTTGAGAGTTAGCGAACTGTCTAAGCTAAAATACGACGGTACGGGATGCGTCCGAGCGTTCCTACAACGTGTAACCGAATTCCAAACCGCGCGTAATCTACCTTCCACTAAAATTTTATCGTATGCCTCCGAAATATTCACCGGTAACGCACTTCACTGGTACCGCGGCCTAAAAGAATATTTCACTACATGGGAAGAACTCACCACTAAATTAATAGACGATTTCACACCGTACGATTATGACTACCGGTTATTAAATGAAATCCGCCGACGTACTCAAGGTGCTACCGAAACTATAATAATTTATCTCTCGATAATAAATCAGCTGTTCGCTAGGCTGTCACCGTCAAAGCGATTGTCCGAACGCGAAAAGTTAGACATTCTATTGCATAACATACGTCCATGCTACTCGCTAGTGCTAGCTCCATCAATATCTTCAATAGACAGTATAGCAACACTGCAGACGTTATGTTTAAACTACGAACGGATGAAATGTTTGGACTCTCAATTCCGCGAACCATATTATAGTAACGACACGTTGGCACCAGACCTAGCTTACAGTCACAAACCTAATAACCGAGCGCGTAATAATTCCTTCAATAATTATCCCGTTGCCACTATAGAGGGTACGACCGGAAAACCCGAATACACTGAGAACAACGAACCTAGCAATCCTAAGTCTAAACCTAGCTCTGTCGCTCTAGTCACGTCCAAGTACTGCCCGCGCTGCCGTATCAATGATCACAGTTTGAATGAGTGCAAACGCGATCGGTTTGCAATTTGCTTCAAATGCGGCCGTAGGGATGTGACATTCCCTAACTGCCCGAACTGTAAATCAACGAAACCAAAAAACTAGTTGGTCAGGGTCGGGGCGTGTCAAAGCCTAAATTAGGTTCTATAACCTATTCAACCAATTTTGACAAAGATGATTGGAGAAATTGGCTAAACACTCTAAAAGTGTATTTCTCTAGTTATTCCATCGCCTCGATCCTGGATAATAAACCTAAAAATGACCTACGGCCCTATGTTAACGTAACGATTAACAGTTTACCTATTTGTGGATTGCTCGATTCCGGTTCAGCCATTACAATTTTAGGTAACAACTCCCATATGGAGGTAATGA
Source organism: Euclidia mi (assembly GCA_944739405.2). Taxonomy (NCBI): domain Eukaryota; kingdom Metazoa; phylum Arthropoda; class Insecta; order Lepidoptera; family Erebidae; genus Euclidia; species Euclidia mi. The sequence continues at coordinate 41,446,251 of OX123193.2, forward strand.
CTAAAACCGGGTTAGAAATACAGCAGTGTCACAACACTAATTCCATTCGGTCCGCGGGTAGAAATATATTGTTGCCGCGCGGTTTTATCAACTTACCCACTACTTTTAATAATCAAACCCACTTATTGAAAGCTTATATTATGCCAGAAGTTACAAGTAATTTAATTTTAGGCATCGATTTTTGGAAATTATTTAAATTACTGACTTACCATATCGCATCCGTATGCATGTCTAAAACATTGCCGTGTAGTGTGTTAAGTGAAAATAAGCCAAGTAACACGAACGTATTGCAATCTTTTAGTGAGTTGAGTGAGTCACAACAAAGAACGGCTAAGTTAATTATAAAGCAATACGAGGCGATTTCTTCTGAAAAAACCGGGTTAGGACGAACTCACTTAACAGAACATGCAATAGACACTGGCGATTTTGCGCCGATACGCCAAAGATATTATAGGTTACCGCCGGCGAAATTAAAAATAATTATTGACGAATGAGACGACATGCTTGCATTGGGAGTGGTAAAAAAATGCGAAAGTCCGTGGTCGTCACCAATTTTACTAACGCCTAAGAAGGACGGTAAACTAAGGTTTTGTTTAGATAGTCGGAAACTTAATTCTATTACTAAAAAAGACGCGTACAAACTACCTTACGTATCCGAAATTTAAGACAACCTTAGGAACGCTAGATATCTAAGTAGTATAGACTTATCTAAGTCCTTTTGGCAGACGCCTCTTCGCGAATGTGATCGTGATAAGACTGCGTTCTATGTGCCTACTAGAGGAACATTTAGATTTGTGAATATGCCGTTTGGTTTAACGAATGCGCCTGCGACACAACAGCGTTTGGTGGATCACTTGTTTACGAACAGTTCTGAGTTCGAAAACTCTGTTTTAGTTTTTTAGATGATATCGTGCTTATATTGCCATCTGTTAATGCTCATGTGTCACTATTAAATAAAGTATACGAAAAATTAAAATCGTTCAACCTTACCATTAACTTAGAAAAATCTAAATTCTTCCGTGATGAATTGAAGTACTTGGGCTACGTAGTAAACTCTAAAGGATTACAAGTAGACCCATGTAAGGTGGAAGCCATTCTTCAATATGCTACGCCTAAGAATAACCGCTTGACCGCTAGCGCCAATTCGCCGAATTCGGTCGACCGCTCACGTTCTAAACAAAATGTCGCGCTGCCGCTCGCCAGATGGGCGCGCTAACATAAACATTTATTGTTGATAAGTCGGTAACATGAGTAGGTTGACGGGATGTTTTTCTTCAACCTTATAAATGACTCCTTCAAGTCGTATGAATTCTTTGTTGATATTTAGTTTCTAATTTATTATACTTAGCAGCGAACATTGACTATCGTTGAAAAAAACACTTTGTGTATTTTAAACAGGATTATTTTAAAAAGTTAATCTATGACATACATATTTTATAAGTTTTCACTGTAGAGGGGTTCTATTTACACCGAATTAAATAAAAAAAAAATGTATCATAGTATAAAAATATTTAATTACACGCATACGATTAGCACGTAATCACGGAGCGCGCGAAACAAAGAGTGGCATTTGATATTATTTTTTCGTTCCGGATTAACGATTTTAAGACTCGCTTCGTATTTTTAGCATGAAGAAATGTTTAATGATTTGAATAGAACAGAGAAAAAGGATTTAAAACATTACATAATAGAAGAAAACAGTAAATTCAGACCGAGTATTGCGCTGTAACCAAAAAGGGAAAAAAGTCACTTGTGCGCGGTCTATGGAATTTCGAAAAAGGGAGAATAGTCACTTGTGCGCGGTCAAGCGGATAAAAAAGAAGTCAAAAGGTTCTTAGGCATTGCATCATGGTATCGGCGATTTATACCTAATTTTAGTACTATTGCCGGTCCTTGGAACAAACTTACCTCTACCGGTAAGAAAGCCGCACCATTTCAGTGGTCGGTGGAAGCTGATGACTCGTTTTGTAAACTAAAACAATTGTTAAGCTCCGCACCAATATTATCGTGTCCCGATTATGAGAAACCTTTTCAAGTTCACACAGATGCGAGTGCGAGTGGCATCGGGGGGTTGCTTACACAAGAAATAGATGGCGTGGAACTACCAATCGCTTACATGAGTAGGTCACTAAATGCGCAGGAACAAAACTACAGTATAACAGAACGGGAGACATTAGCAGTTCTAACAGCCCTCGAATATTGGCGCTGTTATTTAGATAACGGGTTAAAGTTCGTGGTGTATACTGACCATTCTGCACTGAAATGGTTCCTAAACTTGAGCAACCTAACTGGTAGATTAGCTCGGTGGTCGGTTCGTCTGTCAGCCTTTAACTTCGAAATAAAGCATCGGCGCGGCGCAGATAGTATTAAAGCCGATGCGTTATCACGATCCCTACCTGTAAATATAATTAACGCGAATAATAATAACGCGAATGACCCTAATGTTGATACTGATCAATGGTATTCAGCCACCTACAATGGTTGTTTATCTTCGCCTAATGACTATCCAGACTATTCTATTAAAAATAATAAATTGTATCGTTTGATAAAATCTAGGTGTATGCTACGTAAGGAGTTCGAATGGAAAGAAGTATTACCTTCTTCTAATCGAAATAATGCCATATTAGAGAACCATGCCGAACCCACTTCGGGACATTTCGGTATATTTAAAACTTACAAGCGCTTAGCACTGCGTTACTATTGGCCCAAAATGCGCCGTGACGTGGTAAAGTTCATAAATTCTTGTGACACTTGTATCGCGCACAAACATCAGAACCATGCACCATTGGGAACCATGGGACGACCCAAAGTGTGTTCACGACCCTTCCAAACCATTAGTGTAGATTTGGTGGGGCCACTACCCGTCACAAGAAAACAAAATGCCTACATTTTCTTAGTAGCTTGTTGTTTTAGTAAAAACTGTCTACTTTTTCCTATCAGGCAAGCAACTGCTGAAATAATAACTAATATTTTGGAAGAAAAACTATTTTTAGTTCATGTTATACCATCTACAATTATATTGGACAATGGTAAACAGTTTGTAAGTGCTACTTTAAAAGCTATGTTGCGCAAGTACAAAATCCCTAATCTTCATTATACTCCTAAATATTCCCCACATGTCAATACGGTCGAACGCTATAATAAAACCATTGGTTCTACCTTAGCGGCGTTTGTAGGAAATGACCAGAGATTATGGGACACTCTCCTACCTAAGGTGCAGTTTGCATTAAATACTGCAGTTAATCAAGTCACGGGCTATACACCTAGCTTTTTAGTCTATGGACGTGAATTAGTTCCATGCGGCTCACACTATGTCAACACGGACGCTGATGATATAGTATACATACCTAGGGACGATTACGCAGAAAACATAGGTCACTTATCAGGCATATTTGACAAAGTTCAGGCACTCCTCATTCAAGCTCATGCTAGGAATTCCCAAACGTATAATTTATGCCGTAAACCAGCTGAGTTTAATGTGGGAGACACTGTGTGGAAAAGGACTTTTTATCAGAGCGACAAGGATAAGTCCTTCTGTAAGAAACTAGCCCCTAAATTCGTGAAGTGCACAGTGATTAATAAAAAGTCGCCTCTCGTTTACGAGTTGTCGGACGCGTCTGGAAGTTCTATTGGGTTTTGGCACATAAAGGACCTAAAACTTATACACTATGGCGCCTAACTATTTGTTACAAACCGTATAAGACTTTCCCTTCTTTCTTTCTATATGCCGCCTTAGCTTGGACAGTAGCGGACTCATAGAACGAACGCAGCTAGTCGGATTTGCCTTGTTAGCCACGTAAAATCCTCTCCTAAGGCGGGCGGTATTGTAGCGTATGACCGGTACCTACCGAGTGTACGTCATAATACCGACCATACGCTCGGCCAATCAGAGAAGGCCATCGTCCGCGCTCGTGAGTTTTGCCCATATTTGGTTATGCGCCGACACAAACTCTGATGGAGGGCCCAGTATATATAGGGGCCGACAGAGAGACCGGCACCGCTAATTATTGTTACCGTGCCTAACTACGTGCTACTACTACTACTTCAGACGTGTATCCTGGTCCCAGCTGTGGGTTCACCTTAAGACTCCGGGCTACGCTCCCTAGACCGCTACACTTCCCTGCATCATCCTCGGTGTCACCTCTGCCGAAGAGTGTGGTCCTGCCCTGCTCATCGCACTCAGACCGCCGGCGCCTGCCAGCTGAACCAACGGCCTGCGAGGATCTGCCCGCTACGCGCAGCCCTTCAAGCAACCTGCCCAGCACACCACCGGAGGGAACAGCGCGGGAGACTGCAGCCCTTAGTGTTCAGGCCAGTGTCGTGTTGTTGGTCGGTCATACTCGTGGCAAGGGAAGTGAGACAATACTCGGCAATAAACGCATAGAACCTTTTCTGCGTTTTAATACTAGAGGCTCAAGCACAAAATATTTGCGAATTTGATAAGTAAACGTATCGAGTCTTCGATAACAGAATTATAGCAGCCAGCACCAACCAATTTTGACATCTATCGTTTACTCGATGACTTTACATTAGTATCGTAACGCTATCGTACATAGGGATGTGGCCACGTGAGCTAAATGACCGTCTTATTGAATGAATGGTACGTTCCAAACTAGGTGAAATAGTTAATATTAATAAAATTTATATTGTAAAAACTCTTTTGTAGAAAACATAAAAAATATTTTATGGTTTCCGAATGTCCTTTCTTGTCATCGTCAGATGACGGACTTGTGTCAATAAATAAAAATCTAGTAAATCAAAATACGTGTAATTAAATCATTGGCACATTGTTAAATAAAGAATTAGGTAAATACTATTATGGAAGGTATTCGTGATACGTTATTTTATTTTGGTTAAACTGCGTGAATACTACAATATAAAGTGTTCAACGAGAAAATTATAATAATATAAGTTTACAAGTTTCATTGTTGTTGGAACACCTTAAATGTATGATGTCTAAAGAAGATTTCGGTTATTTGTATAGCTAAGAAGCATGAAGGTTTATACAGAAGCTAATAAAGTGGACCAGTGTTATGTACCTGACATTCAAAGCCTATTTTTATAAGAATATTTAGTTGAAAGTAAAATAATGGTTATTGTTGTATTGGTGTTTTTCATTTATTACTACAGCTTAATAAGATTAAGGCCTACCTCACATTGGGCGTCAGCGTTAGTCGAGCGTACACCCAGCGTGCGCTCGGCGTTCACACTGTAGTACAAAGTGAACCGCGCCGGGCTCACGCCGAACGGACGCCGAGCGTACGCTCGAGGAACGCTCATGACCAATGTGAGGGAGGCCTAATAGACAGCTATCTTATCACATGTCTTCTGACTAAAGCGTTCGTTTTTATTGATATTCAGTCATATCCGAGAGGGCTAGGTAAGACGCTGATATAAGACTCACGAATTATTTACGGCAGATACTCGTCCGTCACCTAAATTTTATTATTACACTCGTTGTGCCCGCATATTATTTCTTCAAAATAAGAGGGTTTTAAAACAACCTTAAAAACCCAATTGTACTCCCTTGAAGATACAATATGAAAATCCTTCCTAAGTGTTATAAAATAAATCCGCGGTCCAAATTGTATGTTTCTATCTTCAGCGTTTGATTATATGTTAGTCAGGATAAGTTTTTTTTATACTTGTAGAGTAGAGCACCTACTTAATTGTAGAGTAGAATACGCAGGAGTGTTAAAAGAGTCTCTAAATAACATCCTATGTTCATATTAGAAAATTGATATGATGTCGATGTCGACTGGTACTTTGTTTTTCGTATATAGATAATTTTCACACATATTTTTACATGCTCGCAACTAAAATATGGGGTTATATTTACTACATATTTAAAGTGGCGAAATTTGCGTGTTTGCTTCTTTATTGTGTCAATAATCAGGTCCTACATTCAAAAGGAACACATAAAATATGAATCTACATAAATATTCATCATAAAAAGGCTCAAAACGTATAAATACGATACATATATATGTTTCGAATCTTTTCTCACCAACAAATTCTAGGTGAAAATTGTTTCGACAAAATGACATTAGATTTACATTAGGTTTACTTTGCTTATATCAAATCAGTAGTTCGTGCTGCCGTTTTTTTGCTTATTTGTTAGAAAACTCGATACATTTACATGACATTTACCGCAGGATTGTCGTCGAAAGTAGTTTGTGCTGCCAATATTAGTTGCATCTTACGCACGATAGGGCCGCTGTACAATTGCCATACACATTTTGACATTTACGATACGAATACTTTCTCGATAGTTTCTCGTGCTAGGGCCTCAGAACCCGCTACACTGTAGCATTTTAAAATCTCGAGCCGTCATCAAATTCAAAAACACAGCTTCAAAATACAGCAAGCAAAATAAACGTACGGTAAACCGAACAAGTAGCCGTTAATGCTAAACCGGCGATAAGTATTCATAACGAGGTACAAAAGAGATAAAAGCTGGAGATCTCAGTCAGCACAATATTCTTTCCAATAAGTTTCGTGTCGAGGTGGTGGGGCGAACTAACGACCTTCGTAGTGACAAACGCTCACTGAGTGTCGTGGAGTGGCATGTGTAAACGCGTCGCGGGGCCGCGCGGTGTGGCAGCGAGGCGAGGCGCGGCGCGCCAAATGACGTGGAACTGATGTGAGCACCTAACGATTGCTTCGCCCTTTTACCGTGACACCGAAAGGAATTATTTATGCCCCGCTCTGCACTATGCTGATGAAATTATTTTCAGCTTGAGTTGAGTTGCGCGGATTAGATTCTGCGGGCGAATGTGTTTACATTTATTTTGATGTGCTACCACTTTGAGTGAGAATCAAATCGTGAGCGGGGCGGCGGCGACGCGGCGTGGCATCGTGCGACCCGCGTAAATGACGTGGAAAAGATGCGAAGAATGACGCTCTCTTGATCACAGAATAGCACGCCTGTCATATACTGCCATGTACATCGACGCCTCGTTGCTGTGCCCGCCCCTGTTTTCTTGCTTTATATTTTGAAACCCATACCGCATTTGAATTATTTTTATATTTTCAGGAGTAAGATGTACTAGCAAGCTAGAGTATCTAGCCGTGTGGTTGACGGCATAGAATACAAGTGTCACCACCCCCTATCTTCCCGTGGGTGTCGTAAGAGGCGACTAAGGGATAACATGATGCAAATACCATCTTTGCGTAGAGACGGAAAACTCGACATCAAACCCTATACTATACGACTGCCTCGTTGGTCTCGCGGCATAAATGTGCGCGTGGAATCGGGAGGTCCCGGGTTCGATTCCTGGGTCAGGCAGTGTTATTGGGTTTTTCTGTCATGAAATTCTCAGTAGCAGCACGGAGTCTGGAAATGTGCCCGGTACGGCAATAGGCTCGCCCCTTATTACGTGGGACTAAAGTATATCTGGCGAAAAGTGGGTGTAGAAATACACCTCTGCCTACCCCTTCGGGGATAAAAGGCGTGACGATATGTATGTATGTGTGTAAGATGTATGCTAGAAATTTTACCAAGACAGCATTTTGTTTTGAATAAACTATTCGCACAAGTGCTCCATGTTCTAGATTTTTAGTATGAGCACTGGCGCAAGATCCAAGCTAAGAATATTTAAACATATTTTATAATGAACGGATTTTTGACCTCAAACTATTTACCAACGTAAAAGCAAAGAAGATTCTTCGGTCGTCCTATATACCTATTTATTTTACTGCCATATTTAAATAAGATAAGAGTTTATTTTAGTTACTGTTGTAATGGCCTGAAATTACCAAGTTCATGTTTCTGATATCAAAATGCTTTATTATGACAAAAACAATGTTTATAAAATACCTCTGTCTGCTTGTGCTCCCTAATCTCCAAAATGGTTACACAGATTTTGACATATGATGATGAACTTTCATTGACAGATAGATTATGATATATAAGGAACAATTTGAGCAAACTCCTACATAACTATATTATGAATTGCCCACTAGATACCCTAATACCTACCTACCTAAAAGTAACAATGTATAAAAACAACATACATACATACATACATAGACTCACGCCTGTTTCCCGGAGGGGTAGGCAGAGACTACGGAACGCCATTTGCAACGATCCTGACATACCTCACTTGCTTCACTCACTCCCATCAAGTTTCTCATGCATGCTCTTCTGTTAAGGGTACTTCTGACTTGTCCTTTTTTCAGGATGTCTCCAATCTGGTCAGAGAACGTCCGCCTAGGTCTTCCCCTTTGTCCTGTTCCATTCACACTTGCCTTATATATCTTCTTTGTCAGTCTATCGTCATCCATCCTCTCCATGTGCCCAAACCATCTTAACATGCCTTTCTCAATGCTTGTCACTACATCTTCTTTTACCCCACACCACTCTCGTATCACACAATTCTTTACTCTGTCGGTCAAAGAAACACCACACATACTTCTCAGTGCTCTCATTTCTACAGCATTTATTCTACTTTCAAATCTCTTCTGCCATACCCAACTTTCACTACCATACATAAGGGTAGGCACTAACACACCTCTATGTACAGCCAAACGTGCCTTTTTGGACACATTTTGACTGTTCATAAACGCCTTCAGAGCTCCATTCACACAATTACCTGCATTAACTCTCCTTTCAATATCTGCTTCATTCTTACCATCTCTTGTAAACAACGTACCTAAGTAAACAAACTCATTCACTTGTTCCACTCGCTGTCCATCGATCAAAACATTACAAGCCGTAACGCATTCCTACTTTTCAAAAACCATAACTTTCGTTTTACTTACATTCACTTTCATTCCTTTCCTTTCTAACGCACGATGCATGATTGTTACCATCTCCTGCAACTCCTTCGTTGAAGATGCAAGTATAACCTGATCATCAGCATAAAGGAGGCATTTGACGAGTAACCCATTCATCCTTAATCCGCAGTCACTATGTTTTAAATCTTGCAAACAATTGTCCATGAAGAGGTTAAACAGCCACGGCGACGCTACACATCCCTGTCTAACACCTTTATCGATGGTAAACCAGTCAGTGTATGCCCCGTTTATCCTCACACAAGCTCTAGAATCCTCATAAAGGGATTTCAGAGCTCGAATGAGGCTGCTGTCCACCCCATTCATTGACAGCACCGACCACATTTCATTCCTCACCACTTTATCGTAAGCCTTTTCCAAATCCACGAATGCGCAATAGACCTTTTGACCTTTGGCCAAAAATTTTCCGGCTATGCTTCGCAAGGAAAAAACCTGATCCGTGCATCCCATACCCTTTCGGAATCCCGCTTGTACATCCCATATTTTCTTGTCGGTTACTTCCATAACTCTTTCAATAAGTACCTTTGCATACAATTTGCCAACAATGCTGAGAAGGCTAATGCCTCTATAGTTTTTGCAGTCTTGTTGCGAGCCTTTTCCTTTATAAAGAGGCACAACTACAGCTGTGGTCCAGTCATTAGGTACTCGGCCGGTGTTCCAACACAAGTTATATAACCGCTGCAACTGACCAACTATGATGCCCTGTCCAGCCTTCAGCATTTCGACTGTAATCCTATCATGTCCTGCAGCTTTACCTACTTTCATACTTCCCAGTGCCTTCACGATCTCATCCACGCCAATAACGCTTTCATCATTGCTATCATTACAATTCACTTCAGCTATCGGTGTCTCTATCGCCGTTCTTTCGAATAAACTTTCAAAATACTCTTTCCATCTCTTCAGCACGCACAATTCACCATTTACTATACTTCCATTCTTGTCTCTGATGGATGTGTGTTCTGAAGATTGAGTTCTTCCTCGAACTGCACGAACGAGTTTCCAGAAAAACTTAATGTTCCTCTGGAAATCGTCAGATAATCTGCTATCAAACTCATCTTTCTTTTCCTCTTTTTTCCTTTTAACCATTTCTTTCACTATTCTTTTTGACCTAACAAACTCCTTTTTTTGCTTCATCTATGTCTACACTCGTTGCTTTTCCCATTCTTTTATTTGCTCTGGCAGCCAACCAATCTGACCAAGCTTTCTTCTATATAAAAACAAATCAATCAATAAAATACGAATAAAGTACATTGTTTTCTTTTTGACATACATATTTTGCTAGATGCTGGCTACTGATTTTGTCATGGTGACTACCTATTGTTACCATAAGAAATACATGAAAAAAAAAATTCACACCATCACCATGACAATATAACATAGCGAGGATCATAATATTCTCAAAATATTAGTCAGAGGTATTACGGCAATATTTTGTGCGTCAGGTTGAACGCCTCCGCAATGGGGCGAGTCAGCTGCCGGCCGTTTAACTCCCCTATTTAGACGTAGTTCAAGGTCAGGTTCAACATCGAAGCCCACTTTAAGTTTTAGAATAAAATGTTGAACACGTTATTTTTTATTGGTAAATTATAATATGTATATACCTATTTTCCTTTGGGAACCATACAGAAAATATTAAATTTAATGTGACGTCGTTCACATTCACATTTTTCTTGTCTTGAGGCTAACGAGCAGGCGGATCGCCTGATGGTAAGCAATTACTGCCACCCGTGGATACTCGCAATACTAGGGCAGTCGCAAATGCGTAGTCATCCTTTAATATAATTATTCAGATTCATTTATTCATAAAGAAATAAGCTTACAGTCTAAACAACCAAATCGCTTATATCTATACTAAACATTTAACACACAATATATACATAAAGTAAAAGTGCGTGCGGTGACGGATTAAGAATACAAAATGTCACCACCCCATATCATCCCATGGGTGTCGTAAGAGCCGACAGAGGAAGCATATTATGCAGAGAACAACACTGTAAGAGAAGGAAAACTTGATACAAACCCTTTACCAACCCGTTTGGCCAGCGTGGTATAGTAGGCCAATTCCTTCTTTCAAAGGAGAGGCCTAGTCCAGCAGTGGACTATTAAAGGCTGACGTGAATGAAAAAAATATACATAAAATCAATCTACATTATATATTATATATGCACTAAAATTATAATTATTACACAAATTAATTGGTATTTACTGAAATGGCATGGCACTGAACCATAGAACATATTATGCTAAACGCCATTATTATATTGAAATACATTATTTGATTATTGTAGGCCTAACTTAATATTTTATTCAAAAAACGTGACACGTTTTGATACATTATACTAGTGTGACTGTGATCCGCGTGTGGGGAGCGCCACTCAGGCGGGCAGGCGAGGAGTTTGTGCTGTCGTCTACCAATGCCTCGCAGGTATTGATTTGGTACGTAGAGATGTATGGTCTCACGAACTGCAGGGTTATCTATTTTGTCCGTCATCAATAAATAATAATGTATAATGTGTGCAAGTTGCCGCCTGTACTGTAGGGTATCTAGACCAACCATGCCTAATACAAACATTGATGGGTACAAAAATGGGTAGAATCCATATTGACGCTTGTACAAATATCTAGCAAACCTACGTTGGATCATTTCTACCATCATTGAGTACAAAGTTTCTCGAGGGTTCCATACTATAGAATTATATTCCAGCTTACTACGTACATACGCATTGTACAACAGTTTTATAACATGGACATTTTTAAACTGAGACGAAGTTCTTCTTATGAAACCTAGACTTTTACTCGCTTCTTTACACCTTTTGACTATATGGTCATGAAAATTTAAAGAGCTACCAGTAGGGTAAAATTGGGGCTTCTGCATCACTTGCTCTCGCGTTGCCGCTCGAGCTGCGTGATACAGAAGCCCCAATTTTACAATCGAGGTCGATTCATATTAATGTGTTCTGCATAACTCAGAGTGCCCAGTAACACCATACTGTTATAGTTAACATATTTTTTTAAGTTTAGCAATTATTTAGTGATCAATGGTAGCGTTACTTTTAGTGAGTTTTTATTATGAATGTGTGTACCTAATGAATTCCTCACTCCATGTAATATCAATGTAATCATGTTATCAATTTAAAAAATAAATGGATATGTTAATGAGTCTAGGAAACTATTAAGTAAAATAAAACAATGTATATTATCAATTTTAAAAAAGTTTACTATCAATGCACCATTTTTTTAAACACAAAACATTTTTAAAGCACATATTGAGTCATGATAAATACAATTGTACAAATCTTCAGAACACTTATAGCGATCATATAAACATAACAAATTAGGACAACATTTATCTTCTAAATTAATTAAATTATTAGTATTTAAAATATCCTTCAACCATAAAATTTTTTCAAGACCTTTAACGTAAATACACTTATCTTTTAAAACATCTGCAATTAAATATTGATAATTTGAGTAAGTTATAAATCCTTCACCCTAGTATATTTTTCTGTTACGTTCAATCCAGCAAACCTGCCGTCTTTCTGATTTAGTCAAATCGTAAAAAGGAAATGGTGGTTTGATTAAAAACACTTGTAGGTTTTTATTACACCATACAGCTATTTATTTTAGTATAAATTCATTTGCTCCTGTTTTAAAGCCTTGAACGTCAACAATGGTTGTCATGATAGCCTACGCACGATGTTGCTTAGAGGTTTGTATTCCACAATTCGGTACTGAGCTACTAAATTCAGCCACAACATTAATTTAATTTTTACATAAATATGAAGCATGCATACAAACATTGACTCATAACAATTACACATTTTTAAAAAGATAACATTTATTTATTTTTAGAAATACAACTAAACTTAAATAAAAACATTATCTTAAAACTACTCAGTATCACACAATTTCTTACTTATTTTTTTTATTAATGTCTCTGTGATATCCATCATCATAAGGCTCCTCAACCACATATTGTGCACTTAAGCAAGCCTCGTTTTTTTATTTTTGTCTACATAATCTAATTCACGAATATCTATCTTAATTAGAAGACGTCCTTGCTTAGGACGATTTCTTCGAACAATGTACGAATTTGCCGATGACGTTAATAAACTTTGACGCTTTTTAGACGGTGACAATTTTTTTGACTTTGTAGAAAAGTTTGGTTCAATGTATGTTATGCCATCGTCTTGAGTGGAGAAATATGGGCTAGTAACCTGTAAAAAATAAATCACACATAAATATATAATAATGTGGACGCGCACAATAAATGTTTATAAACATAAATACATTTTATGTAGTGCTTACCTGATCAGAGGATTTGTTCCGATGCTTTTCAAAACATTAATAATTTCCTTGAGAGTAAAAAAATGGCTTGTTTTTTAACTGTCTACCATTCTCTGCCAAAGCATTGTCCTGCAATATAATAACATAAAAAATATAAATGAAAAGTTCATAACTATATGAATTTAACTATGAGGAATAAAATAATATTTACTAACCTCTTGTATTTCTGTCTGGTCAACTTCGTCCAAAGGACTTGGGATTTGAGAATCAACATTATCAAATACAAATCTGTTAAGTCCTCCAATGTTGAGAATGCTGGGGCTGTGTGACATGATTCTGAAAATAAAACTAAAGTAAGATATCTAATTATTCATATAATAATATAATATAATATTGTAATAACTAATAACATTAAAAACGTACTTACCAATAAAACTTGATTTCTCTGCTAGCAACAGGTCCTGTTTCGGCTGACTATGACAGCATAATGAAATAAGGAATGCAATTTTAAATCTGTATGATATTCAATACTAAATGAAATCAATTATTAAAAATATAATATTGTAATACGAGAATAGAAAATTCCTAACATTCTAGACCTGTTCAAACATGTTAAATGCTGTTATTTATACTTTATGATATGTATATCTAATTTAGTGTTAAAGTTATAGCTACCTATAAATATGTGTGTTAGACATTCATTACAGTAATTGTCAAAATGAAGTTGATCAAGCAACCCATATCTTTGAAAATTAATAATATAGATTTAAATGAAACTTCTCACCAGATCAGACATAGTCCTTTATTACCGAATACGATTCGATGTATAATGTGCGGTCCATCGAACTGTGGTAAAACAAACGTTATGATTAGTTTGTTGTTACATGAAAATGGTCTAAAATTTAAAAATCTTTATCTTTATTCCAAAACTTCATTTCAACCAAAGTATCGTTTCTTGAGTGAAGTATTAGGAAGAGTCTCGCAGATTAACTTCTACAAATTTAGCGATGATAAAGAGGTAATTTCTCCGAGTGAAGCTTTAACAAATTCTGTGTTTATTTTTGATGATGTTGCGTGTGAAAATCAAGTAAATATTCGCAATTATTTTCGTATGGGTAGACTTAAACAAATAGATTGTTTCTATTTATCTCAAACCTATTCCAAAATTCCAAAACAACTGTTGCGTTACAATATGAATTTTCTTATTATATTCAAACAAGATGATGTGAATTTAAAACATATTTATGAAGAGCATGTTACTTCTGATTTACAGTGGAAAGGGTTTAGAAATATTTGTCAAACTGTTTGGAGTAAACCTTATAATTTTCTACTTATTAATAAAGAATCGTCATTAAATAATGGAAGGTACAGACAGAACTTTGATATGTTTTTTAAATTTGACTGACTGTTTATATGTATATATATATAAGTAATTAACATGGCAAATCAAATTCAGTATAATTTGTTCTTTAGCTGAATACAGTTGTTAATAAGTATAACATGGAAAAAATATTTAAATAGAATAAATGAAGTCTGTAGACTCCATAAAGAATAAAATAAAACTAATGAAAAACCAGGAACACTCTACGAACTTATCACTTGAAAAAATGTTAAAACCTGTCACAGATCCCCTTAAAACTCTAGTTGATTCAAATACAACATTAGAAAAAATACAAAATTTTGAAAATACACACTCTAATTTTGAAGACGTGGAATTAGGTGACATTAATACTAGCTCATCTACTAAGTTTGAAGAATGCTATGACCCAGAACTTAATTCTGTACTGAACGTTAAAAAGCCTCCCCAGACGGAATTACCGGATGATTTAGAAATATCATTAGAGGGTCGTGATATCCATGATATTTATGACCTAAACATACCATTTGGAATAAGGAGTGAAAACAAAAAAATATTAATGGGTAATTCAATAGTTTCGTTTTCTAAAATAGATAGTGCCAATAATGATAATACCATTTTAATTAAAGTTGGTGACAAAAGCTTCAATTTAACCCCTGGTTTAAAAGAACTTTTACTTCGAAGAAAACCTGATTTGAAACAAATATCGAGCAAAGATAAACTTGTCTATAAAGATATGTTGCATTATACAAATGCACATAAGAGAAATTTCAATCCCAATGGGCAAATTAGAGGCGATAAAGGTATAAAATATCGTGAAATAATCAAACCATTGTTTTCTGAATCGTCAAACAATAATATTGTCACTAAATTTGGAAGAAGCTTACCAACGTTAAAAAAATACAAAAATAGCACTGACTTGGTATATTGGGACGATCCTAACGAACTGGTTGAAAGATTGAACCTATTAATTACTTCCCGAGATGCTGGTAATACAAATCATGATAATGAAATTTTATCAATAATCGAAGAGTTAAAAGAAGCTGACATAATTGAATAATAAATAGTCCTAATAATAGGCTTTTTATTCAGTATTATAGCAGAATTCGAGACAAACATACCTATTGAGTTGTGAACATGAGCAAAGCTGACGTGGTAAACGAAATTCATAAAAATGCGAGAGTGAACTATCCGCGAAGACATGTTGTAATGAGAGATATAGATGACTTATGGCAAGCAGACTTAATTGATTTGCAATCAAATTCAAAAGAAAATAAAAATTATAGATATATTCTTACCGTTATTGATTCATTTTCTAAATATGCTTGGGCCTTTCCTATGAGAAGTAAAAGCAAAGAAGATGTGTATAACTCTTTCAAAACTTTGTTGGATAAAGGGCTTGTTCCTAAAAATCTGCAAACCGATAATGGAACAGAATTTTATAATAACAAATTTCAGAAGCTTATGAAATCGTTTCATATTAACCATTATTCAACCTTCTCAACAAAAAAAGCTTCAATAGTCGAACGATTTATCAGAACATTGAAATCTAAAATCTATAAGGAATTTAGTTTAAAAGGCAATTACAATTGGGTAAATAATATCCTCAATGATGTTATTTACAAATACAATCACACTCACCATAGCACTATTAATGAAATCCCTGCTAATGTGAACAATATGAATAAAAAACTGATATTAGAAAGGTATTTAAAGTTGCCAAAAAATGATAATTTAAAAAGCAAGTACAAAGTAGGTGATTATGTGCGTATCAGTAAATACAAAGGTACATTTGAAAAAGGTTACCAGTTGGTATAACCTTAACCTTCTATAGAAGGTTAAGGTTATACCAACTGGTCAACAGAAATATTTAAAATTCGTAAAATACAAAATACAACTCCTATAACTTACTTAATTGAAGACACTATCAGAGGTCTGCCTGTTTTAGGAGCATTTTATACACAAGAACTTCAAAAAACAAAACATCCCAATATATATCTAGTCGAGAAAGTTCTTAGAAGAAAAGGTAACAGGGTCTTAGTAAAATGGTTAGGTTTGTCTTCAGCTGAAAGCAGTTGGATTGATAAATCGAATGTAATATTATAAATAAAATAACGTTAACAAACTCGAATCACATAACTATTTATTAAAGTATTCAAACCGGAATCATCAGTCTTATAATGTGTTTTGGAGAGAGTAGTCTTCTCAATTGGCTTATTAATAATTTACCATTTGAATTACACTTACCAGGATATAATTACTGTGGCCCAGGTACTAAATTAATAAGACGAATACTGCAAAGATCACGATATTGCATATCACAAGTCATCAAACTTAAAGGATCGACATAAGGCTGATTTAATTTTGTTAAAAATGGCGAAAGAGCGAGCGGTTGCTACCGATGCCAGTATAGCTGAAAAACTCGCGGCACGCTTAGCAAGTAAGGCTATGTCAGCAAAAATTAAAACTGGTTCTGGTTTGGACAAAAAGCATTCTCCAAAAATTACACCTGGAAAAGGGTTAAAAAGTAAATTAAAATCTGTTATTACAAAAGCAAAAAGGCATATCAAAAATTAAAACCTAAGAGCACGAAAATGGCAATAGAATTAGCTATTGCCGCTACTAGAGAATTGGCTGATGATTCATCGATTAAGCTCCCTCGCGTTATTCCTATTCCAAAAACTGGGGGAGTATTACCTTTGATTCCTATTTTTGCGGGATTATCAGCTGCGGGAGCTTTAGCAGGCGGTGCAGCTGGTATTGCTAAAACCATAAATGAATTCAAAATGGCTAAAAAGCTGTATGAAGAATCGAGAAGACATAATGAAAAAATGGAAGCTCTATGTATTGGGAGAGGACTACACCTTAAACCACATAAAGGCGGCCTTGGATTTTCGAATCAAATCGAATCAAAAGAAAGAAACTAAGATATCGGCTACCCAAACTGGCCTTAACTAACTTTGACATTTTAAAGTACGGGAATAGAATTCCTTATTTTAGAGGTGTCTTTATGAGAGATGAGCTCCCTAAATGTCCTTATAAAAAAGAATGTGGAGTTATTAATTTGGATAGTTCAAAAAATCCTGGTTCTCATTGGGTAGCCTATGCAAAATAAAATGATTATGTTGAGTATTTTGACAGTTATGGAAATCTTAAACCTCCGAAGGAATTTATAAAATATGTAGGTTCTAACATTCAATATAATTATGAAAATATACAACGTGATCACCCCTTCAATAGTGGACATTTATGTTTAAATTTCTTAAAGAATTTTTGGTATAATCATGAAATAAAATAAAAAGGATCATCTAAAAGAGTTCAGTATGCAAGCATGTCTACTACGGTTACCATCTCTGGAAATAAATCGGAACTGATTTCGTATTTTCAACCACCTCTTCATTTATCTGATCAGTACGAGTGCGGTTTACTATACTTTTTAGTATTAAAAACAAGACCAAATGTGCCCGTTAATAACAGCAGTTTAACAGCTGTTATCAGAATTGAATGTGATCTTGTACACGGTTCATACTGCAACGGATTACCGACTCATTTTATTCATGAATTTATATCTGATACTGCTCCAAGTCACGGCTACATAGAAATACCTCAGAACGTTATTTACTTTCCAGTTAACAAAAATATAATTTCATCCATATCTGTTAGGATTGTAGATCAGTTTGGTTACCGTATTGACTTTGGTGAAGAAAATATTCAATTACGTCTTCATTTAAGAAAAGCAAAATGATAGTATATTATAAAAACCCTTCAGTGAAAATAAAACGTCCTATTCCGTCAACGACCATAAAGGTGCACAGACGTAAGAAAAACGTGAAGAAATTGACTAAATCAAATAAAGATTTTCTTAAAGCTTTAGGGTTTAAAGTATGAGTATACTACAGATTACCGATTTACCACACTTTGATAGTTCGATCGAAAGTTATGAAATCCATTCATACAATCCCTACAATAACAGTTTTAGAGAAAACGATGAAATTAGAATCCCCATACACCAGCAAGATATATACGTGCTACCATCAGCCAGTTCCATCTACATCGAAGGTCAAGCAAAGCTGTTCGGTAAGGATGGGCATCAGATCAAGAAAGCTGTTACGTTTACTAATAACCCTGTTATGTACTTGTTCCAAAACATCAGGTACGAAATGAATGGAATTGAAATAGATCGTATAAAAAATTCTGGAATAACATCTTAATATATAAAATCCTTGCGTTACTGACTGACTGACAGACACGCTACAGCCGAAACTATTGGGCGCAGGAAGCTGAAATTTGGCATGTATGTTCATTGGGGACCGTAAGGGTGCACTAAGAAGGGATTTCGCGAAATTCCCACGGGATCGTCCAAAACACGTAAATTAAAAAAAATTGCAGGCGTAGCTGCTGGCGTCCTCTAGTCAACAATAAAGTCATACATCTCATTTAATTAAGCAGAAAGTAAAGTTTCTGCATTATGGGGTTGGAATTTAAACGGATTCCAAAGTGATGGACATTTTAGCGTTGTGGTGTCCTTAAATAAGATTTTAGGGTTTGCAGAGGATTACAATAAAATTGTGATAAATTGTAAACACGAACTTATATTGAATAGGAGTAATTCTAACTTAAATAGTATTATTCTTACTGATGAAGTCATTCAGCTTCAAATAGATATACAGAGAATTCAATGGAGAGTACCACATATAAAAGTTTCTGATCGAGAACGTTTAATACTTTTAAAGCACTTAGAAAGAGATAAACCTATTCAGATGGCATTTAGAAATTGGGATTTATATGAGTATCCTTTACTACCTAAAACCACAAAGCATTCTTTCTCAATTAGAAAAGCCTCGGTTTTGTCATTTTTTGCTTGCAAACTAATAGAAAAAATAATAGAACTAAAGACAGTTCGGTATTTGATCATTGTGAGCTGACAAATGTTACGCTCTTTTTAAATTCGCAATATTATCCTTATGGGCCTTTATCTTTAAACATTTGTGAGAACAAATATAGTGTATTATATGAAATGTATGTGAAATTTCGCCATCAACTCTTATTACAACTCTCGTATTACAACTCTCCGGTAGAACCGTTGCTTGATCTGCAGGATTTCAAAGAAAAGGCCCCAGTCTTCATCTTAGACTGCTCGAGGCAAAACGATAGTTTAAAAACTGGTCCAGTGGATGTAAGATTGGAATTTGAATGTTCAACACAAATACCAGATAAGACAACTGCATACTGTTTGATTATAAACGACCGACTTGTGGAATACAAACCTCTGAGCAACATCGTGCGTAGATTATCATGACTGCTATTGTAGACATCCAAGGCTTTAAAACAGAAGCAAATGAATTTATAATAAAAGAAATTGCTATATGGTGTAATCAAAGCCTGCAAGTGTTTTTAATCAAACCGCCATTACCTTTTTACGATTTGACTAAATCGGAAAGACAACAAAGGACAATGGCAGATCTCCATACATCGAAATGTCTTAAATTAAATTGAAGCGCACAGTAATAAAAAATATTTCAAAAAATTCTGCGTAAGTAACAGAGTCTATAAATGATTCTATTTTCACTCGGGAAACCCGGAAAAACAAGATTATCGATGTTTTAGTTTTTAGTTAAGAATGAACAATGTAGGTACATTTGAATTATCAAATGAAATTATGTCAGATTGACATCAAAACATGGAAATATTCTGTAGCATCTAACTGGCACAGCCAAAGACAAAAGCAGAGCTGCACATTTTAAATCGATTTTATGTGTAATCGATATAACATTAAAACGATGCTGTGACGTTTTTATTTGATTTAAAAGTTGTTTTGCTTTAAAATTATTAGCTTATTGATATAATGTTAATTAAAGATTTAATAACTGCATTTTAATAATTATATTTATATAATCCATACGGATCAATAGCACTCACGTCTATTCCTGTCACACCATTGTCTATGGCAACAATCAAATAATAAAGTAAGTAGGTACCTAGTTCGTAATCAATTGGAACGCTTTTTATCATCATAAAATACTCCAGCTTTAACGAGACAAAGTGAAACTATTAAAAATCGTAGAAAAAAAAAACAATTTGTTTTGTTCATATGAAGTTTAAGGTCGCCACAACAAACCCAGACCGAATTCTGCCATTGTCCTTTGCTGGATTGAGCGTAATAGAAAAATATACTGTAGCGAAGGATTTATACCTTACTCAAATTATCAATATTTAGTTTTAGATATCTTAAAAGATAAGTGTGTTTTCGTTAAAGGTATTGAAAAAGTGTCATGGTTGAAAAATATTTTAAATAGTGTTAAGGCGCTGTTATACCTCAGAAGCCGTGAAACACCTAATTTTCCGTCGCGCATCTAGCCATAACGGTACATATTACAAACTAGCAAAAAATAGAGCTTAAAGTCAAAAGTCTGAACAAAAGACTTTTGAAAGAATTTTTCATGTATGTAAAATAGAATCACGGTAAAAAAATCACAAAATCGAGACAAAAAATAATCTTTCGTCTCACTGTTTGCAATATTTTGATAGTAAGCTGTCATATTTTATTTGATAATATGGTAGGAAATCTAATAAACTAAAGAATTACCCTATTTATTTTCATATTGTACGTCTATATTTTGTAAAATTAAATAAAATCTGCCAAACGTCTATGATTTTGACGCTCGGTAGATCCCATCAATATCAAACGCTTCAGCAATTTAAACCTTATTAGCATAAGCGGTGTACTGAGTGTCAGTTGCTAGTTTACGCCCCGCCCAGACCTCATCATTCGGCTATGAGCCCTGTGAGAGATAGGTCACGTCGCTTGCGTCTCCGCTGCACGAAATTTTACGTAAACCTGTTTGTTATTATAATATGCCAAATTGAGTTCGTAATTTCATGTTTTATGTTTTAGACTGAATACTTTGAATCAAATAGGCTTTTCATGTAACTATGGGCACATATAATTAGGGCCTATGTTTATACTCTTGTTGCGTTTAATGTGTTATTGTTTCTGTGCTTATAAATATATAGTTAGAAGAATAAAATATGGACAATTAGAGAAATGAAGTTCTACGAAGGATTTGTACAAGAAAGCGTCGTTATAAAATAGAAATTCATCCATGGTCAAGTGATTATGAAATATGTAACATTTTTACACAATTTATTTTCATAAGAGTCTTTTATGACTAACTATGTTATAGATTATCGATTATGCATAATATAATTATATAAATTATTCTCACAATACATAGCTGTCACAGTTTTCAATTTTTGAAAGAGTAATAACATAAAATCGAATCATTTTATGTACCTATATTCCAAATTCATTAGCTTGTCAGAGCGCCTGGAGCGCTAAGATGCCGCCACGGCGAACAATGAACAGCGCTAATATGGCGCTCCGCAATCCGCACACAAGCGGTAACGAATGTTGTATTATTGTGTTGTGATTTGTGAACATAAACCTATTTAGGTACATCTGGTAAAACTTTGATTATTCATAAACTATTAGGTATGTCTCAGTACATCTAATATCTTTTTAATTTCTAAAATCAATCATTTATAAGGTGACTTCTCTGTTTGCTATAACACATGATATAGTATTTTTTTAATAATAAAGTACGTAACTAATTATCTTTATTGTAATTACAGTGAAGTTAAAGATAACAGTTCTGCAACGTCTTACACACATTTGACTGCAGTAATTCCTAACACGATCTGTTCAAGAGCTAGCCAAAATTTGACTCAAATTCCGTAGTGATAAGCAAAAATTACAAGAGGGATAGCAGTGACTGGTAGAAATTGCGTAAGAATATGTTGACAGATTGAAATTTTGGTATAGTGGTAAAAAGAAGAGATAACAGCAGTAAAGCCAACTTAGTAAAAAATATTTTGTACAAATAAAATATTTGCAATGTAAAATCAGTTGCGCATGGAATCTAAAATAAACAACTGGCTTTGCAACAACTGGCGAAGCAAGAAAATGTAACAATCGAGCCTTGTGGATTATCCGTTTATTGATGCCACGCCAGATGGATTAATAGGTCCAAACACGATTGTGGAAATTTAATGTTCTATAGTTGCCTATAAGAATGGCCTGGAGAATAGTATAAGAGCAAATAAAATACAAATATGGAAACATGATAAAAAAAGTGAACTGACTAGTCTAAACAATATTGTAATTGTTACTATCAAATTCAGGGGCAACGCCACGTTACACGCAAACAAAAGTGTTTATTTGCTGTGTGGAGTGGCGAAAGTATACCACTAAAAATAGAAATTATAGAAAGAGATGATGTTTTCTGGGAGAAGAAAAGCTTGTGGCGATTTATATGAATTAGCAGTTGCCTGAAATTGTTGATTCTCGTCAAGCTCAAGGGATGGCATTGCGAGATCACGGAGAGGAAAATGTTTCATCAGTGCTTGAAATTTCTACAATACCAAGCCGTAAAAGGAAAGTAAATGAAACTGTGCCTCGTGAACAACAGCAAATAATAAGTCTTATCACCTCACACACTGCCTTTAACATTCGATGAGAATAAAGAAAACCTGCCGGGTTGTAGCAGACAGCTAACTTTTGATGAGCTGTAAACTCTGTATTTCGTTAATAAATTTTAATGAATATAAATAAATATCTTTTAATATTTATTTTCTTTGAAACAACACATATTTGAAGCGACAGATTTTTATTTTATTTTTCCATACAAATGTATGATATGACGAGAGCTAACGAAAAAGCAGTAACTCAAATTCTAATTCTATAATTTTCTAAGCGACATAGCAGTATCTCATGAATAAGGTATATCCACATATATTTTTGATGTTTATCTACTTTGAAAAATAATAATGGGTTGGGTTTCGAAACGAGTCGCTTGAATTTGAGGGTATTGGTAGTGTAGGGGGCTTAAAGGAGTTCGTTTTAATCCCCTAAAAGTAATTTTGGCTGCCGGAGTTGCGTCTAAATATTTTGAAACAATTTCCAAAATTTGATAAATACTTCGGCAATTATGCAAAACGGAACGTAGTTTTTATACTTTAGTATAGTTTTACAAATGTCATTTTCAGATTTTATGTGAAAAACGTGAAGCGAAACGCAAAACTGCCATCTTGGAATGATCATATTGACAACTAATGTCAAATTTGTGCGTCATTGCTTTCGAGTGCCTAGGGTTAGGTGCGGCTGTAATCAGTAACTAAATAGATTATGTTAGGTTCTCTTTTGACCCTTAATCCGAAAATAGGAGCCCTTCGCAGGGCTCCGTCAACCTAGTGTGATGAATGTGGAAGTTGGCAGTGCCATACACACTGATGTTTGGAGATTTTTTTTTCAGAGGAAACCAAGTATTTCCGTGAAGTGAAAATGGTGAGGGGGGTTTCAAAACCTCCCCTCCTCCCTTTCCAATCACTCACAACCCCTAAAAACGGCGACGTATTTCGAAACCATAATAATTATACTTATAATAACAATAAACATCCATAAATAAATAAAAGAAATCAACTTTTACTAAACTTCAATTATCTCGTAACTCGCTTTAGTTGAGATACGGCTTTTGCGCTTAGTAGAACAGTATTGTGTTTTTTAGGGTACCGTAGCCAAAAATTGTACAAACGGAACCCTTATAGATTCGCAATGTCTGTCTGTCTGTCCGCCAATTTATTGCAAAACAGATTTGAAAACTGGCAGGAATGGACTTAGATGTAGGTATTCTATGAACTGCTTCACTATTTTTATACAAAAACAAATATAATAATGGCCTTTCCATACATGGAACTGACTTAATTATTTTTATTATCTTACGGCACGTAGGTATTTACCTACTTTCGTCAACTATTAATACCTATAACGTAATGTAAACCAGTTTTGCTCATGGCTGCACTGAGAACAAAAATTGCGCTATGCCTATATTGTACAAACAGATTGATGTATGTAATATAAATTTTGATATCAGTATCTCAATTCAATATGCTAAAACGTTATGCTTGCGATTTTGAAATATTGGAATACGGATGTCGCCAGAATACGGCCGCACGCGACGAGAATGAAGGGGGGCGCCCCGCAGTAGACAGAGCTAAGCTCCCTTCACCTCCCCTGCTTCACCCCCTCATTTACCAAAACAGTCACTTAGGACAGCGCCTTAATGTAATTAATTTAGAAGATAAAGGTTGTCCTAATTTGTTAACCCTATATGATGGCTATAAATATTCCGGAGATTTGTACAATTGTATCTATCATGACTCAATATGTGCATTAAAAAATGTTATGTGCTTAAAAAAATGGTGCTTTGATAATAAACTTTTTTTAATAGATACAATATGGATTGTTTCATTTTACTTAATCGTTTCCTATACTCACTAACATACCCGTTTAGTTTTAATATATACTATGATTGGAATATTATATGAATTGAACCACATTCATAAGTACAATAAAAAACTCAGCAAAGAGTTTTTTTTGGTCACTAAGACAAGGAGTTAAATTCCTAACCTGAAAACCTTAGAATAGGTGTTATTATTATTCTAAGCTGAAAACATAATGTTAATAATCTATATCGTGAATAAAACGGATCGCAGATAACAAAAGTAGGTATTATTGGAGGCGTCTGCGTCGCGAAACGAGCGAAGCGAGTTGAGTGACGCAGAAGTCAGAACACATTTATATTAATCGATCGAACACTACACGTGCAGTCAATCTGCTTTATCTCGATACGTCCGCATCACCTGGAATCCGAGTGACCGTGGGTTCAAGTTCCATGTAGACGAAGTCAGAGGCAAAAGCTAGTTGTGGATAAAACAATTATATAATTCATAAGTACATACATTCATAGTCTTATGCCTGTAACCCTGAAGAGGTAGGCAAAGGTGTATTACTAAACCCACTTTTCGCCAGATATATTTAAGTCCCACGTAATAGGGAGGCGAGCCTATTGCCGTACCGGGCACATTTCTAGACTTCATGCTGTTACTGAGAATTTCCTAACAGAAAAACCCAATAACACTTTGGCCGACCCGGGAATCGAACCCGGGAGCCACCCGATCCTACTTTCAACATTGTTAAGATTTTGCATTCATTCATTAAAATTATCAACGAGCTGTGCAAAGATAACAGTATGTACATATAAATTATTATGAATGCATCGCTGTGCCCGAGCCGCACTGAGCGCGTCGAACATGAAGGTATAGATAAACATGGAGGCCACAGCTGCAACAAAGCCTTGAGTCAAATACCTACATTTCTCTATCTCACTCTCTGTGGTCTGACCTCTCATTTTAGCGTGGATTTAGCATTGCTATCTTCTTATTAAAATCTCCGAGTAAGCTCTTAAAAAGAGCCGACATATTAAGCAAATCAGAAGTTTACACGGTCAATAAATGTGTATTTAAATCAAGAGTTGAAATCCAATCACTTGTTAAAACTCCCAATATTGTAGGTCTCGAACGCTTATAATCATGGTTGGCGAGACAGTGAATTATAATCCCATTTCCTAAGGATTTGGTAATGTGGCAACATTGGCCACCATATGTCAAGTAAATCTTGTCAATATGGCAGTGGTTGGTTGTAAAGAGATGGTATGACCACAGTGAGCGAGATAGCGATACATCATTTGAGCTTCAAGTAGGTATTCGGAGTGCGGTCTCCATGTTTATCTATAACTTCATGGCGTCGAACGAACTTGACAATGTTGTTTATATTATGTCATCCCAAGTAAAAACATTGTTACTATGCTACCAGTATTACGATGCATCGATGAATGAAATAATATTATACTTCTAATGCCAACCGTCCGTATCGCAGATCATGTTAATAGTGTGATTTTTGGGGCGCTCTGCATTGCGAACGGAGCGAAGCGAGGTGAGTGATGCAGTAAGCAAATGAATTTATACTAAAAGAAATAGCTGTATGGTGTAATAAAAACCTACAAGTGTTTTTAATCAAACCACCATTTCCTTTTTACGATTTGACTAAATCAGAAAGACGGCAGGTTTGCTGGATTAAATGCCTGTAGTACATGAAAATGAAATTCATAATTATTATTATTAAAAGAGTAATTAAATAATCTTATAAGAAATAAGTGATTCCTAATCTAACATTTATTGTATTTTAAAGTGCTATTTGTTTTAAGACTAAGATATATCATCATCCATCAAGAATCCTAATTGTCTACTACTTAAATATATTATATATTAGAAGATTTTATTATCGTAATTATAAAAAATAAACGTTTGTACTGAGTTATTGATTATCTTGGATAATTCTATACACGTCATGTTAAGACAAAGTGGTCCAATATTTTATCACATCTTTGACGACACGTTTGGCGCATTGGCTAAGAGTATGACTCGCATCACAATGTAAATAGTAGGTTTAATAGACGCAGCAACTAATGTAGCAACAAACAAACACCAACGTGTTGCGGGTTTGATTCCCGCACGGAACAAATGAGTATTGTTCCGGTTTGGATTTTGTTTTTATGTTTTTTTTTACTTTATTTTTTTTTGTATTATAATCAATTATTATGTCTCCATAATACTGTTGGCTACTTACTAAGAAAGAAAGAAAGAGAAAAACTATTTATTTGTCACAGACACAGAAAATGTATTACATATAAAAGAAAACATTGCAAGGCATAAGATTAGTCTGTGACAAATATGTGCACTTGATGTGCACACTCAGCTATATTGTTGCATTGTGGTAGTGTCCACAACTCTATTATTGAGTTATAGTTGCTAGTAAAAGCTAACCTCTCATTATACGGAAGGCCTATGCATTCATTAGTACAAGATGTGCACCAAATCGTTTCGATGCAACGATGTGCCGTGATTGAACATGATATTGTTGTTTATTGTACTTATTTAAGTGCGCGCGATAATTTTTGCTTAGCTATGTCAGTTCGACACCATACCAGATTATGATACACACAACAACCGATCGGACTGATCGCGTCAACTGAACACAGCAGTCTAACTTGAGAATGTTGTTACATTAGCATCTCAAACTAGAAACGACAGTAAGTTGTCCCATTGCATTGCTACTACAATGATATGTCGGTGAATGAAATACAATATTATATCGTGAATCAGACGGATCGCAGATAACAACGGTATTATTGGGAGCGTCTGCGTCAGCTCACTTTGTTCTGAGTGATGCAGATCACATTTATATTAATCGATCTCGATTGTAAAATTGGGGCTTCTGTATCACGCAGCTCGAGCGGCGACGCGAGATTTAAACCTAGATCCCGAATTACAGAAACGCATTCAAGTGGAGTACCCGCAAGATGAAATGCCATTGTTATTGGTGTGCGTGACCGAGAAAAAGTTACTATCTTAATGCGGTTTCAGATTAGCGTTTTATACGCGGGTATAAGCTCGTTTTTGGAAGCGCATGTAAACGCGTATAGGCGCGCCTTTTGGCACACGCGCAACTCGTACGAGCGTTGACGCGCTTCTAAGCTCGTATAACCACGAGCCGTTAAAATCCATGTTGACATTGACAAGACGTCACTACCGTTTCGAGCGAACACGCCCGTTTACGTGAGTCTGGTTTTTTGAAGCGCGTATTGTAGCGCGCGTGTAAGCGCGTATGCTAAAACGACCGTATACGCGCAGAAAAATACGCTAATCTGAAACCGCCCTTACACTTTGAAATATTAAAGAACAATTTGTTTTTAACACTCCATGCGACCACTGAGTCAATGTCACGTTGTAGTGCTACACAATCTTCGACCCGGCTTACTGTATGGAAAAGTTTTAAATCATCAGCGAACATTAAGCAATTTGCCGTTGAGATAATATCGGGTAATTAAGTAAGTAAGTTAATTATTATCAAAAATAAAGTAGGACCGAGCGTGCTACCTTGACTCACACCAGAGCGTGTGTAATATTCTTTGGATCTTTAACCTCCTAGTTTTACAAATTGCCTACGGTCTCTAAGATAATCTGCCATAAATTTTAAAAGTTTAGTAGAGAATCCAAGTAAGGCGAATTTCCTTAAAATTACATCATTGTCAACAAGGTCAAACGCCTTCTTGAAATCAAAGTAGGCTGCGTCGACCTGACAACCAGACTTAACCCGTGTGCTCACATAGTCCATAAACTGAATATGATTCGTCAAAGTAGAGCGATCCGGACGGAATCCATGTTGACAGTTATCAAGCAACTTCCCAATTTATTTATATATGGATTTATTTATAATAGATTCAAACACCTTGGCAAATACTGACAATACTGCGATAGGCCTGAAGTTTGTTATTTCAACGAATGAACTACCTTTCGGCACAGGAGTTACCCTAGAGAGCTTCCATGCATTGGGATATATACATAGCCGAAGTGAGATATTGTAAATATACAGTAATGGATCCTCTAAGACTGACATACAGTCCTTTATTAGAAATGCAGGTATGTTATGTATAATATGTATGTATTTACAAAAAAAAAGTATATATGTATGTTTATCCATTATCTAGTACCCATAGTACAAGCTCTGCTTAGTTTGGGACTAGATGGTGTTGTGTGAATGTGGTAGAATATTATATTATATATTATTATATATTTATCCGGGCCATAAGCTGACGATATAGGAAAAGGAATAGAAGATGGAACGGCATGAGGGATAAGCAAAAGGGGATTGGGCCCTCCGGCACTCTCACTCATCGAGCGAAACGCAACAGTATAGTGAAACAGTTGCTTAACGTCGATGTCATTCAGTGAAGAGGGTTGTAGGTACTTCTGCAGTCGCGTGAGCCCGTTCATACTGAACTCAGCAAGACGCAACTACCTATTAGATTGGGCAAGTACTGCAAAAAAAAACCTAAAAATGAATTGAAAATTAACGTTAATTCTATTTGCACCTAATCATACCTATATACCTACCTACTAAGTAACATCAAGTTATTATCATAGACCGTGGTGGCGTATCGGGAGTATAACTGACTGCCACGAACAAGTTCGTGGGTTCGATTCCCGTTCAAGTCAAACGTTAGTATGCGCCGTCATGGATGTTTGTCTTCTAGGAATGCTTCTAGATGTTTCTATGTATAATATATATACAGAAAAACAATATAAAATAATATATATTTATCCTAAAGGATAAACGGAATTTTTATTAAAGGTACTTAATAATAATAGCTCCGAGTTGTACTTATCTTAAAACTAAGCAGAACTTGTATTCTGGGTACTTACTAGTTTATTAACTACGTATTACGCAAGTTCTGCTTACTTTGGGATTCAATGGTATTGTGTGTATGTGGTAGAATGGAATAAGAATATTTTTACCGAAATATATAATTTTCTCTGAGTTAATATCTACTATTACATTGCATTTCCTAGACTCATAACGTTTCTCTCTCTCTTATCTCACTATCATCTATGTGTTTATTAGATAGGCTAGTTGTAGATGAATCGGCAGCGTGTAAAGCATATAATAGATAAATAATTCTGAATATTGTTATTACAGAAGCTTTAACGAAGCGACCGCAATACCAGCTCCGTAATTTAATCATTGATATACGCAATCCAATGTATTAACTTACATCGGCTGTCATAAATCTCATAACATAATTTAAATCCACAAATACATTTTCGTGTTTATGTGGATTGTGGTACAAGGACATGAATACTATGTTTATTTTACTGTATGAATTCCCAAACTTAGTTACTTATCATAATACATAATCAGTTATCACCCGCCATCTGCAATTGAATCCAGAAATAACCATTAACGACTAAATTGAATCCAATTATTTTAAAGGAATGAATCACGGATTCATTGCGGACCGTATTTTCTTCCCTCACATAAACGGTATCGTATTAAATTAATAAGTCGTTGGGCGACCCCAAAAGTGGCGATATCTGTAAGAAAACAGACTTCCCCTGAACGTTTCACAGTTATCCTTGTCTCTGCTCTCCCCGCCTTCATTACGAAGCACTAATGTTATATTATAATACTCATTGCGCCATGGATGGGGCCACGTTTCTAGCTTTCTGACCGATCGATCATTGTTTGCATTTAAACTATGTTTATATTATACTTAGCTTATTCCCTAATGCTGTTGTGTATTGACGATGTTATGCAAATATCTTTAAAGAAGGGGAAAACGTTGCGGAGAACATTCGATTGCAAAATAGAGGTCTGGAATCCGAATGGTATTTGCTTATTTCGAAGTTATGTGTACCATCGGTATCGTAAGTGGATTTGAATTTGTTAATTAATAATAGATTTTACCTACATTCGCCAAAGTGTTTGAATCACTTATCTGTCCTGTTCTATCGAGTTATGCAAATCAACTGATAATACCACAATAGCACGGCTTCATTAAAGGTAGGTCTACGATTACCAACCTAATGCTGTATCATAACTATCTAACTGATGCTCTGGACAACCGTGTACCTATAGACGCAATATACACTGACTTCACTAAGGCGTTTGATATGGTAGATCATAAGCTTTTGCTGATGAAGTTATCTGACATCGGGATTGGCGGCAGCCTGCTTCAGTGGTGTGCCTCGTATCTCAACGGTCGTAGCGCCTCTGTGGTTGTTAATAGTCATTCATCGGATCGATTCCTGACCACTTCTGGTGTTACACAAGGTTCACATTTAGCGCCTTTTCTCTTCAATATCTACATAAATGACATCATACAATGCTTCAAACATGCTAATTTCTTTTTATATGCAGATGACCTTAAAATAATTAAAGCGATACAATCTACCACAGATTCCCTTCTCCTTCAAGAAGATTTGGATAGGCTTGTTCAATGACCCTGAATATAAAAAAATGCTGCCATATACAGTTTTGCAGAAATAAAATATGTCAGGCAACTAATTATACAATAAAAGGAATTGAGCTTACACATGTAAATGAAATTAAAGACCTAGGAGTTACATTTGATAAACATTTAAAATTTAACACACATATTGACCAAATCATAACAAAAAGCTTCAAAGTTTACTCTCAGAAATTGTAGACAATTCAGAGAACCCAATACAAACATTTTATTGTTTAATACACTTGTTCGAAGCGGATTGGAATATTGTAGCAGTGTATGGAGTCCACACTATGAAATCTATAAAAAAACATTGAGAGAATACAAAAGAGATTTCTCTGGCATCTAAGCTTCAGCGAAAACATTGCTAAGAAATTTCGCAGATATGCAGACCGGCTTAAACACTTCAAAGGAGAAAGACCAAATACGGCCTGTAGCGGCCAGAAAGTTGTGAATCGTTGAAATTAAACATATAATTTTTAAAAATTTTACATCGTTTTCGTTTCTTGATAGAGTATCGGTGAAAGAATTTAGTTTTTAAAGATTAATTATTTTGAATAAGCTATGGTAATAGCGGATGAATGTCTTATGTTGCCAGCATTAAAAATAAAATGAAGTATGGTAGGCAGAAATTGTTTTAAGGAAATAATATTTTTATTACTATATTAGAAAACAATATATTTTATTTACTTTATAAGTATATTTGTAAAAAGAATCAAGAAATATATAATTTATTATACATTCCATAATTATTAATCGGTAAAAATCGTTTTGTTTTTTAATCGATAGTAGAAATATTTTTTCACCACAGCAGCTCAAACATGCCGCTTTTGCTGCGAGACAACAGTGAACAAAACGCGATTTTGATTCGAGCGTGAGGCAAAGTAGCTTTTTAATTTTTCAATCTTCAGTGCCACGAATTGACATTGTTCAGCCACAAATTTGAAACATTCGAATTTTACTGTGCTCTGTCTCTTTCACATGCATATAAAAAGTGAGTGAAAAAACAAACCCCTTCGAATTCGAAATTCGATTTTGGAATTCGACCTCAAAGAAAACACCTACGGCAAAGCAAAAAAAAAAGAATAAAGAAATTACTTTTTTATATGTTATTGTTTACATGTTTAATTTATTATTGGATTTTAATAAAAATAAGTCTTATTAATAGTATAAAATTAGTATTTAACCAGTACATTTTTATTTAGAATTACAACAATGATACATTTGAACAATAAACATCAGGGCCGCGGTATTAAAACGCGATTAAAAAAAAGTAGCGGGAATAAAAATTTCGCTGATGCTGGCTGATACATGGATACAGTAGGTTTAGGGTAACGTGTTAAATTTATATTAATATATTAAATAATCTAAAAAGATGAGTGAAACTAGCGATGATGACTGTACTTTAACACCAGAAGAGTTAAATCAACAAGTGATTATGCAGAATTCAATCTATTCCTGTTCATTTCTATGTCTCCTAAGTAATATGTGTTCTCACTGCTGTGGTGAAAAGTTATGTGTGCTACACGAGAGCAAAGTTTTTTGTATCTCGTGCTGTTGAGTCCCTCACCACGCTCAGGATTCTAACTTTGATTCACTCGCTACGCTCGTGAATCAATCATAGAATCCTTCGCTTGCTCGGGACTCAAAATCAGCACTCGAAACAAAAAACAACTTTGCTCTCTTGTTGCACAAATAACTATTTCAAACCATTTGCAACACTTTTTTTATCTGTTATGTCATTCGTGTTGCTACTGTGTATCGTAAATATTTTGCTCTGATTTATTGGTGTGTTCGTACGGTTTTAATGTAATGTAATTGAATATAAATTCAATAATAATGATCAGTACCTTCTACCCATGCTAAGAATATGCAGCGGTGTTTGTGATTGTGGTTAGCTTTTTTGGACGAGTATACATAGTACGAGGTTCCCTAGTACACAGGTGATTATTCATTATTATTGGCCACTCTTTATGTAGTTTTCGTTCTTTAAGACGCAAAGACATACTTTTATTTACATCTAGGTATTATATTTATGTTAAAATTCAATTTTGAGGTATATTTAGTTGCGGAATAATTTCCATTTCAAATATCTCGTATCTTATTTCCACCAAAAGTTATTTAAAAAGAAATTATACAGGTTAATAGAGTAGTCATTTATCTTCAAAACACACATGGTGTTGTGTTTGGCCGTGCCAGGCCCATAATGTATGGCCAAATGGTACATCTCCTTTCATCTTTAACAAATAGAAGAGACGTTCTCGATCTAACGTTTCTGTTCAGACTCTTGAGAGGAGATGTGGACTGCCCAGAACTTATAGCAGAATTAAAAAATAAATGCACCTCCCAGAAACCCGCGCATCAGTCGAGACAACCTTTTTTTTACAAGCTCGTGCAAAACTAATCTGGCTAAATTCTCCCCGCTGAATAGGATACCCGCTCGCTATAACGCAATTTCCAAACAATGCCCGATTGACATAATGTCTGATAAACTCACTCAATTCAAAAAAACTGTTTTAAAATGTCTTGAAGAATCAGAGAAAGCATAAAGGACGTTATTATTGCGTACTATTCTGTATATGAATTAAACAAATTTTTATTAAATTAATTATAGATTGATTAAAATGTAAATATTTAATATTTTTTAATTATCTTTAATACCCATTTTATAATTGTTTTGATTATGTTTTAAATATTTTATTACGCATTTTATAATTTTATTGATTATTTTTTAAATATTGTTATTGCCAATTTTAATACCTATTTGATAATTGTTATGATTATTTTTTAAATATTTTATTGCCTATTTTATAATTATTTAATTTTGTGACTATTTTTATTTTATATAAGTTTTAAATTTAAGTTTTAATTTAATTTAAGTTTTTTGTGAGTGTAACTTGAAACACGATGTGGTTGTCTGTAAATATTACAGCACTAGAAATGAATAATTGAAATATTTTGTTATGTGTATTAGTGTATGTAATGTAGACAATCCTTAAATAAATAAAATAAAATAAAATAAATAAAATAACCTTAGGAAATAATCAGCCTACTCTTCGTGACACCAAATTCGGGTGGATAGTATCTGGTGCTATTACTATTCCATCTCATCCATCTTCATCACAGTCACAAATTTGTAACCTTTCATTAGGCCAACTTAATAATACTTTACACAAATTTTAGGCGAGTCCTTCAATATAGCGAAGCGTCGGTTTTTGTCATTAGAGCGTCGATTCCAGCGTGATCCCGTCTTTAAAGAAAGATATGTCACTTTCATGCAGGAGTACGAGCGCCTGGGACATATGACCGAAAACAATAAAACAGATAAACCTCATTCAGGTGGTACTATTGAATATTTCTTGCCACATCATGGAGTCATTAAGGAGTCCAGCGCTACCACAAAACTTCGGGTAGTCTTTGATGCCTCAGCTGCAACCACATCTGGATCATCGCTCAACGATATCCAAACGGTAGGTCCCACTGTCCAGGATGACTTTTTTAGTATTTTGGTACGCTTTCGTCAACACAAGTACGTCCTTTCTGGAGACGTGGAGAAAATGTATAGGGCGATTTTTTGACACCAGTACAGCGACCCTTACAACAAATTATTTTTAGGGAGGATTCAAAATTGCCTTTAAAAACATACAGTCTCAACACCCTGAGTTACGGCACAGCGAGCGCTCCTTATTTGGCCACAAAATGCTTGTTAACTTACGTCTTGCGTCCACATCTTCAAATAAAAGGGTGCGAGAATCGATAGCGCATGACGTTTACGTGGATGACTATCTTAGTGGTGGAGACACAATTCCCGAGGTGGTAGCAATGGCTAAAGGGGTCGCTTCTGTTTTAGCCACAGCTCATTTTCATTTGCGTAAATGGCAGTCTATTAGCCCAGAAATATTATCTCAGATGATCGGTCGAGTAGGTTATACGGGTACATTAAATTTCGCTGAAGGCGGAAATGTACCTTCAAAAACATTGGGTCTTCATAAGCTATGCGCATCGGACTCTCTTGTGTTTTCTATTAACATTGATAGCAGCAAACAGGTTACTAAACGTCACATTTTATCTGTGATCAGTCAGATATTTGATCCATTAGGTTTAGTTGGTCCTTGTATTGTTGAGGCTAAACTTATTATGCAGCACCTGTGGATGATGAAGTGTGGCTGGGATGAATGCATTCCTAATGAAGTTCAAAGACTCTGGGAGTCCTTCGTTAGTACTTTGCCATGTCTAAATTTGTTAAGAATTTCACGATGGGCCGTATGTGACAATTCAAATGCATGTGAACTACACATTTTCCGTGATGCGTCGGAAAGGGCATACGGTGCATGTGTGTACGTGCGATCCACAAATAGGGACGGATTGGTGACTGTGCATCTTTTAACTTCAAAAAATCGAGTAGCACCTATAAAGCCATGTACCATTCCAAAACTTGAATTATGTGCAGCCATTCTTGGAACAAGACTGTGTACTAGTGTGTTGAAATCTTTTACCTTGCCTATTAGCAGATGCCAGTTTTGGTGTGATTCAACCATAGTGTTGGGTTGGTTGTCGATGACGCCGACTTCATTGAAGCCTTTTGTACGAAATCGCGTTAACGAAATACAAGAAAGCACTGTAGGGCATAAGTGGAGTTACGTGCCGTCGAAGGACAATCCGGCAGATCTCGTTTCTCGTGGGCTGAAGGCCGACTTAATCAGCGAAAGTTCTTTGTGGTGGACCGGTCCTGAATTTTTGTCTAAAGCTGAAATTTACTGGCCGGAGTTTCCAAATGAAGGCATGAAACAAGATCTACCTGAAATTGTATCCTCTCATTTATCATTAAGTAGTTTAGTTTCACATAATCAATCATTCATCAATTCATTATTTACAAAATTTTCTGATTTTAATAAATTACAAAGACTACTTGCCTATTGGAGGAGATATATAAATAATTTAAAGAACAAGCATAACAAGACTGTAGGTTCACTTTCTGTTCAAGAACTAAATGATTCCTTGAATTTTATTTTACGTCATGCTCAAGTTGAGATGTTTCCTAAAGAGTATGAACTGTTAAAATCAGGAAAGTTGTTACCTCGTAAGAACAGACTTCTTTCATTGAGTCCATTCATAGATTCTGATGGGCTCATACGTGTGGGTGGGATACTCGATAACTCTCCTTATGACTATAACGTCAAACACCCTATATTGTTATGCAGTAAATATCATATTACAAAAAATATTTTTAATCATTATCATTTTAAGTTGTTACACGCAGGCCCTCAATTATTATTGGCGACTATTCGACAGACGTACTGGCCACTCGGTGGCAGAAATTTATCGAAGGTCACAGTCAAACAATGCATTAAATGTTTCAGATTAAAATGTCAAACTGTGCAACCAAGAATGGGTCAATTACCGTCTTCGAGAACATTGCTGCAATATCCATTTTATAACTGTAGCCAGGCCGGGCGCACTTCGCATTTTAGGTACAAACTTACAAGTACCTCGGCCGACCATGTCGACATGGTTGGATTAGTGGGTTGCCGCGCGCCGCTCACATTAGACGTCACGCAACGAGTGCGACCGCTCCGTATTCTCACGCGCCGTGTTCATACACTGTTCAAATTATATACTTAAACGCCTTTAACAACAAAAATGTATCATCACAAGTCTAATGCAAAGTATTGCTTAATTAACTGTGTGTCGAAAGCGACTTGAAAATTTCATTTTATTTATATTACGAGAGCAACTTGAAAATTTGATTTTTTGTTTGTTGAGATATCTCAACGATTATGGTGTCAAATTAAAGATCAAGTTCAAAAACCATTTTATCTGTTTGAATCATGTAAATCGGTCCATGCGTTTAGGAAATAACTAAGAATTTGTATAGTAAAAATGTAAATGACCAGAATTTTTGTGCTTTTGTTCTACTAGCTCAAATAGTGGGATAGGATACTTATAGGATAATTATTTATTATTAGGTACGTGGTCAAGTAGGTAGATAGACGATGAATAAATATAGTTGCAGCGCCAAGTCGACAACCCTAGCGCGCCACTCCGCGCCAGACAGCGACAGCGTTATGTGTTAGAAAAGAACGGGAACTGTTAGGTTAATATCGCATTAGGCACTGAGTGTTTATGCGAGCTGAATTGAACTTTATTGCTTAGTACCAAGAGTCGCAATTTCAATAAATTGGTTTGAAAAGTGAAGCTTCTGTACGTTAGTACTATTAATTATTCTGTGCTGTAGCGTCGACTATGCCGGGCCAGTACTGATAGCCGACCGCAAAGGGCGTGGGTGTAAGCTTATAAAGTCATACCTGTGCATATTTGTCTGCTTGGCTGTGAAAGCCGTGCATATTGAGCTCGTTATAGATTTGACTAGGGAGGGCTATATGTCTGCTCTCAATCGTTTTGTGGCTCGTCGTGGCAAGCCTAAGAGTATCTTGTCAGACAATGGTACTAACTTTGTTGGTGCCTGTAATGAATTGGGGCGATTTTTACAGGATGCTGAGATTGACTTCGAAGTCAGACAGCAAGGCATAGACTTTTCCTTTGTTCCACCTTACACCCCCCATTTCAACGGCATCGCTGAAAGTGCAATTAAGTCCACCAAGCATCACTTAAGGCGGTTACTAGGTTTAACTCACTTCACTTATGAGGAAATGTCCACGTGTCTAACTCAGATTGAGGCAATTTTAAATTCTCGTCCTCTCACCCCTTTATCCTCTGATCCACTAGATTTAACCGTTCTCACTCCTTCCCACTTTTTAATTGGCAGGCCACTCACATCTGTTCCGCATCCACAGGTTTCTGATGTCGCCATCGGGAGACTAGAGCGCTACCACCAAATGGAGCATATTAGACAGCATTTTTGGAACCGCTTTCATTTAGAGTACATTTCTTTACTGCAGACCAAAACCAAATGGACCGCTTCCACAGGCCGGTTAACCGTGGGGACACTCGTTCTAATCAAGGAGCGAGGACAACCGCCACTGGTGTGGCCACTAGGGCGAATTATAGAAACAATACCTGGCAGCGATGGAGAGACACGCGTGGTCAAGTTGAAGACGAACAAGGGGACAATACTGCGGGCGTTCAATAACGTCTGCCCGCTTCCCATTACTTGAATACTTCAACCCCGGGCAGGATGTTCGGGCCGTTTCGGCCCTCTTCGGCTGCCCGCACCTGCGGGGCGCGAGGCGGTGCGGGGCCGACAACTCACCGGCCGCATCCGCGCTCCCCACTTGACGATTGAACACCTTGCACGACGCGCGCGCACTAATTGTTCACATACCTAGTACTATAACGACCAATTATAATATTGTTAATTACTTCAAGATTATACCAGTTTCATACAGTCCACTGGATTTTATTTACTGACCTTGGTTAGGTCCGCAACAACCGAATAATTATTAAAATATTGTCTGGAGCTAGAGCCGCATTTATAAATGATAATGAATAATCGCTGCTCATATTTATCATGCATCGTAAAAATATAATATGCATATCCTTAATTTAGTAATCGAAGAATCGTATCTATTTAAAAGTACTTAATATGAAGCTACA
Source organism: Euclidia mi (assembly GCA_944739405.2). Classification (NCBI taxonomy): domain Eukaryota; kingdom Metazoa; phylum Arthropoda; class Insecta; order Lepidoptera; family Erebidae; genus Euclidia; species Euclidia mi. The sequence goes on from OX123193.2 coordinate 41,484,987, forward strand.
GATTTGGTCTGTTTATTCATAGATAATTTCTACGTACCACCTATGTCCACTAAACATGTATGACATTACGGTAAAATAGCCAATTCCCTCTAAAATATCTATTAACCCAAAGTAATACTGTTCATACGCTTTGTCTCCACAACATTTGGGCAGTAATATCCGTATCTGGGTATATCTGCTGGACTTGGCGCTATAAAGGGCTACAACTTATAACATAACCGTTTTAACACAATGGTGCGGAGATATTGTGGTAATGGTGCTGAGCGGCGGTCAGACCGATGTTATCGGAGATGTGACGGACGGAGTGCATCCGATGCCAGATCAGCATGGTTCTGTGTATGGTACGTGATAAGAGTTTAAGTTTAAGAGATGGTAGCAACGCGTTTAAACTTGAGACTTCGTTGTGCTAGCGCTTTTCTTACCCGACTCCGTTAGAAGGAGGAATATAGGAATATATAATTAAGTATGTATTTGGCTCGTACAGTCCAATATGCCTTTAAAGTTTCAGACTTTTGAGAAAAAGAAACTATACACATTTTCGAAATGCCGGCCAATATGTTGAAATAAAAGGGGTTGTCTTAATTTCTTAGCACTATGGGTATCAAATGATCGCTTGTGTTAAGACCATTACAAAAATATCTGTAAAATACCTTTTTTTACCACCATTTTACTGGGCAATCCTGCAAGCTTAGCATTCCTTTTCGTTTCGCTTATCTCCTAAGGATCCACAAACCGTGATTTTATTTAACCTGTTGAGTACTAGTACCTCGGTTTAGCAGGTTTAAACAACGAAACTCTTTAACTAATTGATATTTAGCAGTATTTTAACTAAAAGTTAATTTATAATTGCATTATATACAAATTTTGCTAGTATGAAATATTATATTTAAAAATAAAATATTACCTGACTCCTAATTTTCAGCTTAGATTGTTTAGTACTTTCGCCAAGCTCAATACCTGTGTCAGAACTGGTTTAACGTCATTACTGTACGCAAGGATTAAAAGGCGCTTGAACTCTTACCTCGCCAATCAAAATACAAATTTTTTGGAATACAGCTGTTTATTGTGCTATACAAATGCTTCTAGAACCACAATGCCAGGTTTATGGAAGTATTATAACTGATAAATGTATTTACATATTCCTAAATACACGCATATTGCAGATAAGTTATGATCATAATCATCATGAGACTATGGGTATTTATTCTATATCTTGGTGTAGGTAATACTAAGATATAGAATGAAGACTCATGCTTATCAAATAAAGATTTGTCCTGGGTGAGAATTGAATCCAGGACCCTCTTCTACGCTTTCGGCATCATTAATCACTAGACCAACAGTCATGACAGACATTACGATCTTAAACATGATCGTGCCTTATAGTTACATGGTTATGTTACATTGTTGTGATATTGGAATTCATATCGCCCTCGAAACATCGTTAACATTGGGTGCTGAGAATTTCATAGGAAATTGTGGAATGCCATAAGGGGTGGAATATCTAATAGACACGTTTGATGTCGAATGTCGGGGGTTCTATTTCACACGAATGCTAATGGCTTTTTCGAATAGATACACAATTTATCACCAGTCTTTAAGAAGAATGATGATGGTAGTTTGTTGGTTGGTTTCATAGGTCTATGAGGATGTTCATAGATTCATACCACCAGATTATATGTTGCTGCGCAGCGCACAAGTTGATTACTCAGCAAAACTATTTGGTCTTGAAGACATTATTTCAAACGTTCGTTATTTAATTAGTTTAATAGAGTTTTGTACAGTTATGAAAAAATATTTACATAATAATTGCCTATTGATTATGTGGAAACGAAATAAACAGTTCGTTCTATTAATTGGGTAATATAGGGCTATTGAATTCTAAAATTAACTTTTAATTTAACATCATATATCTCGTAATGAATTTTCTTCGACATTCTAACGATAGGACTATCTGAAATTGGCCAGTCGTCTTGTGGACTAAGGTCGAGACGGACATAAACAAACATCTAGTCACCAGACAGTATGTATCAGTAGTAAGTAGCAGCTCCAAGTGTTTACAACGGTAATGGCCGCACTGAATTGTGCACCTTAATACCCAACTCCCATTGTACCTCTTATTATTCGGATAATGGCCATAATGGATTCCTTATCATTTGTTAATCACAACAAAGTTATCGCGCTAAGCTCCCCATAACGACGTCGCGTCCCAGACGCAAACAAATAGCTCTCACGCAAATTGAATACAAGATATAAATCTAGCGAACTCTTAATAACATGCGGTGGATTTCTCCGCGAGCCGTTTTATTTCAGCCCCACAAAGCCTTCGACCCAGTAAATCCGGCGATATCTCGGCGAATGCGACAGAGTGCCACTGGCGTTCGTTTCGCGGGACGCACTTTAAATTTTCCGACTGCGAAAGGACGGATATCGCTGTGAAATGCGGGCGCCGGCTCCCCGCGACGACGCACACACGCGACGGACGCGGTGCTCGCAGCTTTGCATAATGTTGCCACTTAGCGTATTCCCCACGCTGGCGCCGTAATAACGCTATATTATTATGTGGAATTCATTATCAACAGATTTTCTAAATTCTTCTTTCTCTTAGCGTTATCCCAGTTTCAATCTGGGGTCCGCTTTCTAGTCTAACCGGATTTGACTGAATATTAGCTTTTCCACGGAGCGACTGCCTGTCTGACCTCCGCAACCCGAAGGGATAGCGATATTCCATGGTTTAGACTAGTGTCAGTTTTATTTAGAAGGTACTGACGCCCTGTAACAATTGTCAAAGATCTTCATGACAACCGGGACCGACGGCTTAACGTGCTCTCTGAGGCACGGGACAAGCGATAATTAACAATTATATACGCACATAACTCCGAAAAGTCATTGGTGCGCGCCGTGGATTCGAACCCGATACCCTCTGCATGGCAGTCTGTTGGTATATCCACTCGGCTATTAAATTAAACCCTACAAAAGTTTTTGTAACAAGCCCGCTTGTATTCACGGTATTCGTTCAACATGTTACGATTTAAATTTCACCTAAATGTTCTCGTTAAGAGCTTCATCTATTATTAAAACTGTAAGAAATATGCTGAAAGCGTGGAGTCGGGAGCGTCATCGCTGCTCTTTTTTGCAACAAGGTATTTTAATTAAATTTTCTTGCGTTCACTGTGTAGGAACTCACCTAGGCACCATTATTAATTACCTCTCTTCACACCTTTCTGCTTGCCGGTATCATATATCACTATCTGAATCATACACTGGTAATTACATGGACCAACTTGTCTGTTTGTGCGCTAACTTCGGGCATTTATCATTGAAAATATATTTATCTCCTACTTAGCCGTCTTCCTTCGGGTTAATGAAGGTTTTAATTAGGCAAAAGCTTTTAAATTGAGAGATCTTGACAAAACTGTTTAGCAGACGGAAAAGAGAAAATTATACATTTTTGTATTTTTCATTACGGAGTGTTAAAGGCACTAGGATTCTCCGAGACTTCTAGGCAGCTGTTTTAAAAATCAAGTTGAATATTAAAAACTGTTAACTGAATCTTGAATTAAAATAAGAGGATTTGATTTAGTTTATGTTCATACTTGATAAAAGTTGAGTTCTACTTACTTATGTTCCAATATAATTAAATGAGTATTACTTGCTTTATAAAAGTCACCTACATTCCAAATGAAAAAGTATTCATTTTCGATATAGCTAATCAAAGTGGTTTAAAAGAGCTTGCATATGTAGAAAGCTAAATAGAAACTTGCAGTCCTCCACGTATTACTTGGTTAATTGTTAGAACGCTAAACATATTATTTTGTAACTAAGCGTTCTAAAATGTGTAAAGTAAAACCTTTTCCTACTCGGAATAGATTAATTATAGAGTCGAATATAGTTACCGTCGACACTGTTCGAATTGAAAATTAAAGTAACAGTTTAAACACAGTAATTAGCGTATCAGTGATAAACGCGTTTGAGTCGCACGAGCTACAGCGAAGGGTCGTTATTGTGAACAAATAGAGCGCGAGAGATGTACCGTAACACACATTATTATAGTCCACCACTCATGTTTCTGTGTCCACCCATCGTTGTTTCATTGGAAGGTGTCCGCTTGCTCCGAGACATAGAAATATGTGTTTAGCCGGGCCCGGGTGAGGTGCGGGCAGCCCCGCGCCGATGATTTGTGGGCGGTCGCTGCACTCACTCCCCGCTTCGCCTCACAGTCACATCTTGCGACAAGCCTATCCATGTTTTTCGCAAGAGTACAACTGTTTAATTATTCACCGTCCCAAGTTTTACGTTTATAGGTTGAGACGTACTTGAGCGTACTAAGTAGCGACATTAATTTTTTCCACTCTTTCACTCCATCGAAATAGCCATTAATTTTCGTCCAATATGTTACCCGTGAACGTTTCGGTCGGCACGATGTGCGAAAGCAAATAAGATTTTGTGTGGTGTTCAGTTGTAAGGTTGCTTCGGTCTGTGGCACAGGGGCGTGCAGGACGCGGGGTGCGGTGGGCGCGCTCGTGAGGACGTGGAACTAAGCGTTACTTATTGTTCTGTCCGTAGTAAAGGAATTGCGAACGGATGTTCACTTCTGTGTCGGATTTAAAACAGTCACTGACGAAAAGCTACATTATCGTTAACAGCGTTCGATTTAATTCGCTTCCAGCTACTAAGATACGAGGATAAGGAATGAAAAATACATGTTTCTTTTTAATTATACGGTTGTTCGCGAACAGATTTATAAAAGGTAGTAAAAGACGGCGGGTGGTGCCGCGTCGGCAAAACGCAAACGTAGCGAGACTTTCTCTGACCACGGCGAGTATAATTCTACATACATACATACATAGACTCACGCCTGTTTCCCGGAGGGGTAGGCAGAGACTACGGAGCGCCATTTGCAACGATCTTGACATATCTCTCTTGCTTCATTCACCCCCATCAGATTCCTCATGCATGCTCTTCTGTTCAGGGTGATTCTAACCTGTCCTGTTTTTAGGATGTCTCCAATCTGGTCAGAGAACGTCCGCCTAGGTCTTCCCCTTCGTCCTGTCCCTTCCACACTTGCCTTATATATCTGCTTGGTCAGTCTTTCGTCATCCATCCTCTCCACGTGTCCAAACCATCTTAGCATACCTTTCTCGATGCTTGTCACTACATCTTCTTTTACCCCATAACACTCTCTTATCACACAATTCTTTACTCTGTCAGTCAAAGAAACACCACACATACTTCGCAGTGCTCTCATTTCTACAGCATTTATTCTACTTTCATGACTCTTCTGCCATACCCAACTATCACTACCATACATAAGAGTAGGTACTAACACCCCTCTATGGACAGCCAAACGTGCCTTTTTGGACACGTTTTGGCTATTCATAAACGCCTTCAGAGCTTCATTCACTCTATTACCTGCATTAACTCTTCTTTCAATATCTTCTACATTCTTACCATCTCTTGTAAACAGCGTACCTAAATATACAAACTCATTCACTTGCTCCACTCGCTGTCCATTGATCATAACATTACAAGCCGTAACGCATTCCTCCTTTTCAAAAACCATAACTTTCGTTTTACTTACATTTACTTTCATTCCTTTCCTCTCTAACGCACCATGCATGATTGTTACCATCTCCTGCTACTCCTCCGCTGAAGACGCAAGTATAACCTGATCATCAGCATAAAGGAGGCATTTGACAAGTAACTCATTCATCCTTAATCCACAATCACTATTTTTCAAATCTTGCAAACAACTGTCCATGAAGAGGTTGAACAGCCACGGCGACGCTACACATCCCTGTCTAACACCTGTTTCGATGGTAAACCAATCCGTGTACGACCCATTTATCCTCACACAAGCTCTAGAATCTTCATAAAGGGATTTCAGAGCTCGTATGAGGCTGCTGTTCACCCCATACATCGACAGTACCGACCACATTTCATTCCTCACCACTTTATCGTAAGCCTTTTCCAAATCCGCGAATGCGCAATAGACCTTTTGACCTTTGGCCAAGAATTTTTCGGCTACGCACCGCAAGGAAAAGACTTGATCCGTGCACCCCATACCCTTTCGGAATCCTGCTTGTACATCCCATATTTTCTTGTCGGTTACTTCCATAACTCTTTCAATCAGTACCTTCGCATACAATTTGCCAACAATGCTGAGAAGGCTAATGCCTCTATAGTTCTTGCAGTCTTGTTGCGAGCCTTTTCCTTTATAAAGAGGCACAACCACCGCTGTGGTCCAGTCATCAGGTACTCGGCCGGTGCTCCAGCACAAGTTAAATAAGCGCTGCAGCTGACCAACTATGATGCCCTGTCCAGCCTTCAGCATTTCAACTGTAATCCTATCATATCCTGCAGCCTTACCTAATTTCATACTTCCCAACGCCTTCACAATCTCATCCACACCAATATCGCTTTCATCATTGCTATTATTACCATTCATTTCGTCGATCGATGTCTCTATCGCCGTTCTTTCAAATAGACCTTCAAAATACTCCTTCCATCTCTTCAGCACGCATGATTCACCATTCAGTATCTTTCCATTCTTGTCTCTGATTGACGTGTATTCTGAGGATTGAGTTCTTCCTCGAACTGCACGAACGGATTTCCAGAAAAACTTTATGTTTCTCCGCAAATCTTCAGATAGTCTGCTATCAAACTCATCTTTCTTTTCCTCTTTTTTCCTTTTAACAATTTCTTTCACAATTATTTTTGATCTAACAAACTCCTTTCTTGCTTCATCTATGTCATCACTCGTTGCCTTTCCCATTCTTTCATTTGCTCTGGCAGCCAACCAATCTAACCAAGCTTTCTTCTTCTCTGACACTGCTGATTGTACATCCTTGTCCCACCATGTATTCTTAACCTTTCGTATTTTCCGTCTCTTGATCACACCACATACTTCAGACGCTACACATACTATCTCTTCTTTAAAAGATTGCCATAAATCTTCCATATCATTTATGCCATCGAACCTCTCAAATCTTGCTATCAATCTTCGCTTATACTCAACTTTCACATCTTTTTCTTGCAGATTTTCTACTTTTATTCTTTCTAGGACCCTATTTTCATAATGTTCTCGGTGTCGCCATCCTTTAAAGAGTCCACTTATCCGGTTCATCACCAAGAAGTGGTCTGTGTGGATACCGATCCCTCGATACACCCTTGTATCTAACACATTCTTTCTCAGTCGTTCATCTACAATTACAAAATCAATCATACTTCTTCTAACATTTTTCGCCTCACGTGTATACAAATGTACCCTTTTGTGATCAAACATGGTGTTTGTCACACAAAGGCTCCACTCTAAACAAACCTCAAGCAAAACTTTTCCATTTTCATTCACACTCTCATCATCAAATCCACCTAAAACCCTTTCAAATCCATCTCGTTTTACTCCCACCCATCCATTGAAATCACCTAACAAGATCAATCTTTCGTTATTTTTACATTTCCTCAAAATCGCTCTTAAGTTCTCCCAAAATTCCTGCCTTTCGTCTTGTTCTTGCTGTGACATACCCGCTACTATATTGACCGGGGCGTAAACCCCTACAATAAAGAGACGAGTAAGTCCTACTTTCATTCTCATCCACAATAGTCTAGCATTTACACATTCATATTCCTTAACGCACTCATTCATTCGCGCAGACAGTATTAAACCAACTCCCTTGCAGGCTCTGGTGGTACTGTCTACCCCAGACCAATAAGCCGTGTCATGCTTGGTGGGGCCACAACCTTTCCTTTTTGTCTCATTCACACATAGAACATCAATCTTTCTATCATCCATCATCTGGCATACTTCATTCAATTTACCATCCATTCCTCCTCCAACATTTAATGTTGCAAACCGGCTTTCCGTAGGCCGCTTTTCGCCCTCGCGGGAAACGAGACGTGATGGGTTGCGAACCGCGTCGCCGCCGTCTGGAGAAATATTATTTTCAGTTCTCATAGCGTTCCCACGAGTAAATAGGGATTTAGAATGTCCATCCCCGTAGAGCCCTGTACGGGGGTAAGATGGAATACTAGCTGTGCCCTGTGACCACCAACACATGCACCCTCCGTTAGCGACCAGCTTGCCCTCTGGCCATGAATCCCTCGGCACGGGTCGGTTGACACCTTGGATTGGGGTTTGTTTTCGGGTATGCTCCCTGAATGTTGGTTTTATTTCGGAGTTTTCCTTCTCCTAGACGGGTTACCATCCAAAGCTGACGAGGCCCATTCCCCCAAAGAGAGTGGTTTAATTTCGGAGTTTTCCTTCTCCTAGACGGGTTGCCATCCAAGGCTAACGAGGCCCATCCCCCCGATATAAGTATAATTCTTTGTGAACGTTAATTAACTTTTTATTTTTCCGTTCATCGCAGCGCTATACTGTCCGACACACTGTGAATACCTACGGGTGCGAAAAAATACAAAACAATTACACCGCAGCTACGATCCTTAACGAGCAGCCATTCGAGCAACGGAATTACAAATGGCGCAAAATTATGAGGAGCTTCAAATAATCATTAAACATAAACGCGTAATGGTTTCCCATTGAAATGATAGCTCGTAGCAGTTAACTGCCTCTGTAACGTCTGAACACAATCTCTTCCAGAGAAAATTGTAACGTTTTAGCGGGGTATTAATGAATTATTACCTATTAAATATAGGAGAAACACATTCTTTACTGGCGAGACGTAAAGTTGAGCGGCATTTAATCTCGATGTTACTGATGAGTGCACATGACCCGCTGCTCAACATTTTCGTTAATTACTTTTATTTTAATTGCAGATTCGATAACTGCTGGTGATGGCTGGCATTAACTGTAGCGGGTGAGAAATTTTCCACGGGTCAAAAATAAAATGGATGTAATTCTGTCATATTTTAGTAACGAGTATGAGGTAAAAAAGCAATGAGGTGACGTTACCGCAGAGTAAGTATAATATATAAGCGATAATATTTGTACATAGAATTTACTGACACGGAAGATTACTTAGATAGTAGACATTCTTCATTGGTACCTAATAAACGTTGTCAATAGAAATGTTTCGTATAATTACAAGATTGGAAATCTATTTAAGGTTTCACGGTAATCGTGTGAATGTTTTCACATCCCTTATAACTATGAGCTGGCGAAGTAATTTTAAGAATTGATTTCATTTTACTAAGGTATTATGTTTTGCATATCTATTATGCCTAGATAATAAAAATAAATACTTAGGAGAGGCCCACGTCCAGCAGTGGACTGATACAGGCTGATGATGATGATGATGATGAATAAAAAAAGAGTTTACAGATAGGGCTACGCATTGTACAAATTATGAGATAAAAATTGAAATTTATTGTATTTGAGGAACGAGTACTTTTATCTGAATTCAAAAAGCAGGAGGTTTTCAATTTGTTCCGTAAATATTTTTCTCGTTTAGTTTTTATTTACCGAAAAGATTTCACTCATTTTTACGTTTAGTCGAATGATCGAGCGAGTCATTTAGAGTCTATTAAAGCGAAGGCGATAACAAACTATAATTATCGAAGTTAAAGAGCCTAAAGCGACTAAAAGCAGATGAAGAAAATGCTTTTTCAGAGTTTTGCAAAATCGATAGTCGCTGAGTAAGAAAAACGTCATCCCACTTGAACATTTCTGTGACACATTTCATTTTTTGTAAATTGAAAATGCAGTTTTTATGCAGTTTTTTACCTAAGTGGCCAAAAATATGGCTAATTTGGCTTAAGGCTGAAATACTTTGAATGCCTTTTATTATTTTTTATTGTTTTGTCATTTCGATCATTTGTGTCGGGTACAAGACTCATGCAGGCGGATTATTCCCTAATATTTAATTTTACATTCACGTAATATACTTTACATATACAAATTCGGTAAAGTTTAGTTATTTTGCATCATTATATAGTTCATTTTTATAACAGAATAATAAAGTTATGTCATGATAAGTAATTATTATATTTTGGCCCAAACAGATAAGTTATCCAAATCTTTGACAGCTCTTAACCGCCCATGAGTCCTTTAAACATCATAATTTAGAAATGGATACCCATACGATTTCTTAATTATTCAGTATTCGATTGCCATAATATCGCGTAAGTGTAAAAGTGTTTTTACCATCAGATCCATATTAATAATGTACATATAACCGTTAACTGAAAAAGGTTATGATACCAAAGTCATCATCCTCTTAGCGTTATCCCAGTTTCAATCTGGGGTCCGCTTACTAGTTTAACCGGATTTGGCTGAATATTAGCTTTTCCACGGAGCGACTGCCTGTCTGACCGCCGCAACCCGAAGGGATAGTGATATTCCATGGTTTAGACTAGTGCCAGTTTATTTTAGAAGGTACTGACGCCCTGTAACGATTGTTAAAGATCTTCATGACAACCGGGACCGACGGCTTAACGTGCTCTCCGAGGCACGGGACAAACGATAATTAACAATTATATACGCACATAACTCCGAAAAGTCATTGGTGCGTGCCGTGGATTCGAACCCGATACCCTCTGCATGGCAGTCTGTTGGTATCTCCACTAGGCTATCGCTGTCACATGATACCACATACATACACATTCATAGACTCACGCCTGTTTCCCCGAAGGGGTAGGCCGAGGCATATTAAACGCCCACTTTTCGCCAGTGTTTTGATCCCACGTAATAGGTGGCGAGCCTATTGCCGCTTATCGGGATATTTTGTTTGCCAGAGCCTCGTCCGTTGATCGGCAGGTGCACCACTTGCAGGTGAGGTTGGCTTGGGACCCTAAGTTCTTGGTGGGAACCCTATGCACCATGATACCAAAGTATTCCTATCTATGTGTAGCAAAGTGCTACGGCGTAGCATTTAGCTACAACAGGCTGTTAGTTACTAGGCTGTAGATCATGTTATTACTATGTGGTAAGACCCACAATAAAATGGTTGATTCGCGTGCAAAAAGCACGCAAAAAGAACATTTGCACTTTGTATGTGTCTAATAGAAAATTACTTATGGGAATGTTCATTTCATATATATAAAAAAACTATTAACTGCGAGGGTTGTTAAATGAAATTCTGTATAATTTTATTGCTTATACCTCATCTCTGATAAGGTTTTATTATTTACAAGAATACTAGTGCAGACCTCATAGGGGGATATTGTACTCGTAATTATAATATATATATATATAATATATAACGTATAAACAACTTTTGTTCTGGGACATTAGCGACATCGGAAGAAATCTACCGAGGTAAATAAATCTGCTGTTTTATAAAAAGTTGTAATATGTATTTGTGAATGACGAACATAGCTTATTTTAAATAAGATGCAACTAAAACTTTCTTAAAAGAGGTATTTTATACCTCTACCTTCGTACTACAAATTGACCGGTGAGCGAAAAAAATCGCCGGGCTTTTATCACGTGGCGTGGTTAAACCCGGGATACGTTTACACAGATGTGAGTACATGAAATATAATAAAACTAGAGGACGCCAGCAGCTACGCCTGATTTTTTTTTTAAATTACACGGTGGTCTGGGTGAACTATAGTAATGCCATTCAAAAGAAACTGTTCTAAACAAAATTATAGAGAAATACAAAAACTGAAATTTCTTAAATTATTGCAAAAGTTTTAATATTATATAGCAATTTTCTACATGTTTCCTTTGTTTTAAATAGTATTAAGATAAATAAATTAGGAAAAAATATTAACATATTTTTGAAGAGAACAATTGATAATATGATTAAATCATTATGACGTCTAACTGAAGTGAAAGAGTGTATATAATATCCAAGAATTGAAACTGTAAATCCCAGTATCAACAGTTTTATCAAATATATGTGAGTGAGCGCAAACGAACACCTTACTCGGGTCCAAGCCGAGTACATCCGAATAACATGACTACTTAGCACACAGTACAGTTTAGGCAGGTGTAGATAGTTCATAATTCATTTATTAAGATATATGCCTACAAATGCTAAACGTCGTGACAGAACGTCGCTCCGTAAGCGATATGCAGGGTGTAAAAAGACACTTAACGAAAACTGAAACCTCATATTGTACCAATCAATACAAACATTTTTTACTTTGGCACCATACCTGGGAAATTACTCGTTCAGGAGATATTGAAGGTCAAAATTGCTATGGATTTTTTGTAATTAGGTACAAAATGGATGCATTTACCCTGTCAATTTGTGCTATAGATGTCCTATAGCTATACACTCATGGATAAGTAGGTATTTCGAAAATTGCACGCGCGCATTTTTGTAGCGGCTTGAAAATACCGTGAACTCTTAAAAATAGTCGCTTTCCAGGTTTATTTTTGGTAAGCTCGTCTTGGCATTATGTCCAAAACGAATAGACTTCGGCTTGGTGAAGGGTCTACACCCTGTATATGTAAATTATATTTATTTAATATTTTATTACTTTTTTATTAATATGAACTTTCAGATTTGTACGGCATTAACTTTTTATAAATTATTGCTTTAAGTTCAAATAAACTATCAAAATGCCGTATAACAAATATTGTCATGAATTTCACCTTACATTTCGTTCAATGGATTTTTCCTTGAGTTTTTTTTCCTACAAACCTTTGGACCAACGAAAATGTACGGCATGTAAAAAAATATTATCTATGCATAAAATACTTTCAAAATAAATTAATTTTATGTTGTATCACATTACCCCCCGGACCACGGAAAGAGAGTGGGTTGCAACTCTCGATTTTTCCCCTTGTCGCATTTTTTTTTTGTACGGCGTTGCGGAATAATGCATTAGAAGCTGTATTAAAACAGTATGAAACTGATGCCGTACAGAATCAAATGACCAAATTTACATAGTTGATTGAATCAGGCGTTACTTGGCGGAACTCCATTGTAACCTAATGGAAGGAAAGAGGAACCCACCACGCACCCTCGAATTGACCACCCCAACTATTGCAATAGAAAAAGGTTGACAATATCGAACTCCTCTAAAAGGATAAGGGATATAGGAATGGTATGGGTTCCAGGAAGATACCTGACTTGCAGTATCCCGCTGTATGCGCCGACTATTCTTCGACACGTGTTTCGCCTCTGCACGAGGCATCCTCAGGAACGATGGGCAACGACTGAGCGCTTTCCAACCGTGGGCATGTCTTATAAACTATTATACTTTCTAATCCCCTCCCTCCGTTGCTCGACTGATGTGAGTCATTATGACGGTGTGCGAATATATTCAGCAATGGGGACCCGTTAAAGTTGGTTTGATCGTTCAGTAATGTATGCTTGTCCCGCTTTAAAATCTCTAATTGTTCCAATACACATATTCTAATACCCTTTTGACAAGTGTGTATGACGTCAAATGAATGTCCGCTATTTAAGGTATGACCCGATTCAAGTAAATGTTCGGCAAAATGAGTCTTTTCCGGCTGGTTGTTTCTAAACGCCGCTAAATGTTCTTTATATCTCAGCTCAAAACTTCGACCCGTCTGTCCTATGTACTTATTTTGGCATTGGTCGCATGTTAAGCAGTAAATACCGGACTTTTTGTTCTTGCATACTTTATCTTTACCATTGCAAAGAAATTTTAACGTTTTGTATGGTTTATAGGCTGATCTGATACCGTTCCTCCTCAGTATACGCGCCATACGGTCAGTTTTGCTTCCAAAATAGGTAAGAACAACGGTATTATTTATAGGTTCTTTTATAGAGGGATATAAAAGTGACTTGGCCATTCTAAGTTGTTTTCCTCTAATCATCTTGTCAATTAGGCGTTTACTATACCCGTTGGATTGAGCTATATGATAAATAATATTTAATTCTCTGTTATATGATTCTATATTCAGTGGTACATTTAATAATCTATGAATCATACTGTGAAATGCTGCCATTTTGTGTTGCGATGGATGACAGGACGATGCTGGTATTGTACTATCTGTATACGTCGGTTTACGATAAATTTCAAATGAGTGTGAGGTACCCTCCCTTTTGATAGTCAAATCTAAGAAGTTTATTGAGCTGTTTTGTTCTATCTCCAATTTGAACTTAATTTTGGGGTGTATACTATTAATTCTTGTAAGAAAACAGTGAAGCTGACGTTCTGTGCCCTTCCAAGCCAGCAAAATATCGTCCACGAATCTATAATAATATAAGATGTTCGGTTCTTTTACCAAATGCTCGTGTTCGTAGTTATTCATAAAGATATCTGCTAACAACGGACTAAGCGGTGAACCCATGGCCAAACCCTCCTTCTGTAAGTAGTACTCGTTGTTGAATTGAAAATAATTTTGTTTACTGCATAACTCGGTTAATTTCAAAATATTCTGAATCTGTTCTGGGTGTATTATATTTCTTCCCAGCAGATTTTTAATTATAACTAAACATTCTTTATATGGGACATTTGTAAATAAGCTTTTTACATCCAAAGACACGAGTTTTGTGTTTCTAGGTAGACAGATGTGTTTTATTCTGCTAATCAAATCATAACTATTTTTCAGGCTGTATTTTGCGGTGAATGACGTCTTCTCTTTAATCAATCCGTTTAAATATTTCGCTAATTTATAAGCTGGAGCGTTGACATATGAGACGACTGGACGGATGGGCACCTGATCTTTATGTATTTTTGGTAAACCATACAACAGCGGACACTGAGGGTTCATCGGTATAAGACTTTTCGCTAAATAGCAGTTTTGTGGAAAAAGGTAAGTACTTGACTTGATACTGAGTTTTAATTCTGCATGAAATCGTTTGGTAGGCTCGTAGGGCAGACGCTGGAAATCTTCGGTGTGTATTACATCTTGTACTTTGCTATTATACTGCGATCTAGACATAATTACTACGGTGTTGCCTTTATCCGCCTTATTTACCACCAAATCATTTTGTGAATTTTATTTTGGATGGATTTATATATTTTTAATTCGCAGTTAATGAAATTAACTGATGGGCAGCTAAACTCTTGACTATGTTATCTTTTTTATTTCTGGTAATAGCTATTTCTGCATCCACCGCCAATGTTTCCAAAGAATATTGCGTAACTTTTTGAGGAATACTATACTTTAATCCCTTCTCCAAAAGTGAGTTCTCGTCACGTGTGAAAATGGTGTTCGAAAGATTCTTTATTCTGGGATGAAATTGATGATTACAAGTGGTGTTGCCAGTATAGTCTGAAGGTGGTGTTATTCTTCCTATCAGTTCTTGTAACTTCCTACTTTGAATGATGTATTTCTCGTGAGCTACAGTTGACGCTAATTCCCTAGCTTTTTGGTCTAATAAATCGAACTCGACTTTGTGTAACTTGAATGAAAGTTCTAAGTGCAGTATTTTTAAATGTAGTTTTAAATTATCGCGAACCGTAAACCAACGTCTTGCCTCTTCACCTAGCCAAATTTTTTGAGCTTTTTGTATCGCTATATTGGCAGCCCGACTGTGCGTATTGGAACGTATAGTAATATAATTTGGAATGACATTGTAATATTTACATTTCTGATTGAACCACACGTTTTGACATGCAACCCGGTGTTGCTTCGTAAGTTTGATGTATAATTTCGCCTGTACAGCTATGCTTGCTGATTTGATATAGTTGATTGAATCAGGCGTTACTTGGCGGAACTCCATTGTAACCTAATGGAAGGAAAGAGGAACCCACCACGCACCCTCGAATTGACCACCCCAACTATTGCAATAGAAAAAGGTTGACAATATCGAACTCCTCTAAAAGGATAAGGGATATAGGAATGGTATGGGTTCCAGGAAGATACCTGACTTGCAGTATCCCGCTGTATGCGCCGACTATTCTTCGACACGTGTTTCGCCTCTGCACGAGGCATCCTCAGGAACGATGGGCAACGACTGAGCGCTTTCCAACCGTGGGCATGTCTTATAAACGATTGTACTTTCTAATCCCCTCCCTCCGTTGCTCGACTGATGTGAGTCATTATGACGGTGTGCGAATATATTCAGCAATGGGGACCCGTTAAAGTTGGTTTGATCGTTCAGTAATGTATGCTTGTCCCGCTTTAAAATCTCTAATTGTTCCAATACGTACATTCTAATACCCTTTTGACAAGTGTGTATGACGTCAAATGAATGTCCGCTATTTAAGTTATGACCCGATTCAAGTAAATGTTCGGCAAAATGAGACTTTTCCGGCTGGTTGTTTCTAAACGCCGCTAAATGTTCTTTATATCTCAGCTCAAAACTTCGACCTTCGGCATGTTAAGCAGTAAATACCGGACTTTTTGTTCTTGCATACTTTATCTTTACCATTGCAAAGAAATTTTAACGTTTAGGAGGAACGGTATCAGATCAGCCTATAAACCATACAGTTTATAGGCTGATCTGATACCGTTCCTCCTCAGTATACGCGCCATACGGTCAGTTATGCTTCCAAAATAGGTAAGAACAACGGTATTATTTATAGGTTCTTTTATAGAGGGATATAAAAGTGACTTGGCCATTCTAAGTTGTTTTCCTCTAATCATCTTTTCAATTAGGCGTTTACTATACCCGTTGGATTGAGCTATATGATAAATAATATTTAATTCTCTGTTATATGATTCTATATTCAGTGGTACATTTAATAATCTATGAATCATACTGTGAAATGCTGCCATTTTGTGTTGCGATGGATGACAGGACGATGCTGGTATTGTACTATCGATAGTAGATACGACGTAGGGTCAGTAGGTACGCTTAGTTATAGTAGGTAGGTAGTAGAAGCGACGTTAGAGTGGCGGTGCCGTCCTCTCTGTCGGCCCCTTTATATACCGGGCCCTCCATCAGGGTGAGAGTCCGTTTATGACCATATTTGGTCAGGCTTTGCGAGCGCGGACGATGGCCTTCTCTGATTGGCCGAGCGTATGGGCGGTACTGTGACGCAAACGCGGTAAGTACCGGACATACGTTACAGTGCCACTCTCGCCTTCGCCATAACGAGCGTCACGTGTACACGCCCATCTGGTGTAGTCGCTCGCCAGTACACCGCTGTTGCGTAGGCCGCTTCACTGGCATCCGTAAAGACATGTACTTGGAGTGTACAGGCGTCACTGTACCTGGGGTAACACCGCGGGATGCGTATCGACTTCAACTGTTCTAAGTGCTGTATCCACGATGCCCATTGTACTCTGAGGCTTTCGTCAAACTTCTCGTCCCAATTTGTACCGACTCGCCAGGCTTCCTGCAGTATCTGTTTGGCTCGAACAGTCATGGGCGATGCGAGGCCGAGTAGGTCGTATAGCGACATAACTATTTTCAACGCTTCTCGTTTGGTAGGCGCTTCGGTGCCGATGAGGCCGTCTGGATGCCGTGCGAGCGTAAGATTGAAGCTCAGCTCGCCCCCGCTCGTTTACCACATCAAGCCGAGAATTTTCTCTTCTTGCCCCTTGCTGGCGAGGCCGACTGTCTCCTGGCGATGTTGACTTGGTTCTATTGCTTCGAAGACGTTTTTAGAGTTCGACACCCTCGTGAGGTGAAAGTGCGCTTGTCTGTGTATGTCTCGCACCCGTGACGCTATGCTCATCGCTTCCTGCTCGTCCCTGAAGCTGTCCAGATAGTCATCCATGTAATGGTTATCTATGATGGCTTCTGCTGCTTCTGGGTACTTTTCTGCGTGCTTGCGAGCGTTCTAATTCTTCGCGAATATAGCTTGACACGGTGAGCTTGCCGCGCCGAAGATAATGGACTTCATACGGTATTCCTGGGGCGGCCCCTCCCGCCGGTCACTTCTCCACAGCTAGCGCAGCGCGTCTCTGTCTTCTGGGCGTATTCTCACCTGCATAAACATCTCCGTTATATCAGCTGAGACGGCAACGCGGTGTCGACGGAACCTCATCAACACCCCCGGCAACGATTGTAACAAGTCCGGTCCTGTGAGCAGGAAATCGTTGAGTGACACACCTCTAGTTTTCGCGGCGGCGTCGTTAACGATACGAATCTTCTCAGGTTTCATGGGGTTGTGTACATCGAAGTGAGGCAGGTACCAGGTCTTCCCTGGCGTACTATTCGTGGGAGCTTCTTCTGCGTATCCCTTTTCTATTAGCGAGTTCATCTGTTCTGTATATCTTGTTTTCAACTCTATGTTTCTATCTAATTTTTTCTCTATGTGTGCGAGCCTACTTGCCGCGTTCTCGTAACTATCTGGCATGACGATGTCTTCTTGTTTCCACAGAAGAGCCGTCTCTATATGTCTATCTTCTTACTGTTTCGTATGTTTTTCTAACATATCTGTAGCCCGCTTCTCGGGGTCCGAGTTCGGTCGACGTGGGTTCACTATGAGCAATTCCAGAGCGAAATATTCGTTTAGTTGCGCTTCTATGTTTTCATCTGTAGCGGAGAGACCGTTGACGAAGTGTACGGTGTTTCCCAAGGTGCGTGAGCGCGCGCCGTGCAGCACCCATCCCAGCGACGTAAGCGACGCCACCGGTTGATCGTTGGGTCCTTTTCGTACTGCGTTCGCTATGAGCAGGTGCCAGTTGTCTTGACCTATTAGCACCTTCGGCACGCCAATGTCGTACACCAGATTCTTCTTGATGCCTTCGAGGTGTTTGTAGTCTATCAGGTCCTCTTCGGCGATCTTCTGCGGCGATAGGTGCAGGCTGGCTACGGTGCGCGCACACAAAGGCACTTGTTTGCTCTCGGCGCCGGCTCCTCGGATGTGTATGTCTACGCGTCGCGACGTTGGCATGTCGATTGACGTATTGCCTATGGCACGGATCGTAAACGGGTCCAGGTTCCCTTCCGCGCCGACTTCTTTGGCTATGTCTTCGTCTATGAGCGATACGGTACAGACGCCTCTCCCGCCGGTCCGACTATCTGCACGGGCACTATCTTTAAGTATGCTTGAGCCTTTGCACGTATGCACGAACTGGCGACCGTTTCTTGCTTTTCTATGTTCACGTCTTCGGTCCTATGGGCTCCGCTATCGTAGTGAAGCAACTGGTTGTGTGTAGCGCGGCATCCCTCTACACCGCACTTCTTGGGCTTGCACGAGTGTTCTATTCGGCGTATGCGTAAGCAGCGAAAACACAATCCATGCTGCTTAGCTAGCTGCCATCTCTTCTCTGCGTTGGCGTTACGAAACGTGCTGCAGGCCGACGAAAAGTGTCCTTCGCGTTCACATATCCTGCACTTCGCGTTAGACGTGTCGTGTGTATGGGTTCGCCTTTCAGTCGCCGTCGCCGTGTATGTCCTCTGCACGGTACGTCTGCTTGGCGACCCATCGGTGATGTTTTCAGCCGGTGCGAACGCACCGTCACGAAGTCACTGAATCGGCTGAGATCTGGCTTCGAATGGCACTTCGCGGTGTACGTCTTGTACCACTGCACACGTAGCGAGTTCGATAGCTTCTCGGTCAACACACGCACTAGCTCCGCATTGATGAGGTAGTGTTCCTTTTTCAACGCAAGAAGTGTGACGACGCCGCTTCTAAACTTGCTCGCGAACGCGCATATGTCCTTAGGTGCTTCGCTACAGCGTGGCAGGGTCCTCAGCTTGTCCGTCTCTGCCTGTGCGATCGAGTCTGGTCGTCCGAACTGCAGCTCCAACTCCTTCATGATTTCATCCGGTCGCGCATGCCCAATCAGTTCCGAGCTAACTGTTTCTAACGCTCTTCCCTTGAGACTTCTTCTGTCTCGCTGTATTCTCCACGTCGTTGAAGAAATTCTTGGTGGTGTCGTATATCGCCTTGAACGACAGCCACTCGGTGTGCGCGCCGCCGAACGTCGGTAACGTCATGATGACTTTCGAAACCGCCGGGTGTGGTGCAACTATCGATGTGTCCGGTGGCTTCCTGTCGGCGAGCGCGGCGATCGCGGAGGTGAGATCCGTGATGACCGGCTTCAGCGAATCACCTCCCTGTTGATGAACGTCCATCTTTTGTGAGGGCGGTCCATCTTCTTTTTTTGTCTTCTGCGCGCCGTCGGCGTTCCTCTTCTTAGCGGGCACCGATATCACTATATCTATTTCTTCAGGGCCGGGCTGGAGTTCCGGAGCCTCTTCCAACCACGAACGTACGTAATCTTGTTTCGACTGTCCATCCTCGTCGTAGTCGTCAGAGTCCGCCTCCTCTTCAGCCTTCTGTAGTGCTAACTGTGCTAACTGTAGTTTTATCTTCAAAACTTCTTCGCGAGCCAACAACACATTTCTATTGGAGCGTCCCGTAGCTGCCGAGCGCCGGTCGCGTTCCCTCGTTGGCATTTTTCTATCTCTATTTTCTATTATACTATGTTGCGCTGTACAAACGCTCGATCTATCTCGATCGGATGGTTGCAACGTCCTTTCCTGTACGTCTTCATTCTTCGACTGCACCTCTGCTCGCTCCCTTGTATCTTGAAGCGTGATGTTTCGTTCGTCCCTCTCCGTGGAGCCGGGGGGGGTGGCGGCGGTGCGTCGCTCTCGACTGTTGTCGACGGCGATCGCGGCGGCCCGTCGTGACGGACGACCGCGGCGGCTGGATTGCGGGCAGCGGCGGTGCGGGGGTACTACTGAAACTAGGCCTGGCGCCAGCCGCTCCCCCGGTGACCTCGGGAGCACGACCTCTTGAACGTGTCGTAGGCATTCTTCAATCTTCGATCCGGCTTCGCAAGGACCAACAAATGGGACGAAGCCGCAGCAGGTGATCCGGCTCGAAGGACCAACAAATGTAACGGATGCCAGGAATCGACCCTTTGCTAGTCCGCTACAGTGCGCTGGTGGTATGTCACTGGCGAGTATTCCTACGACAATGTGTGTTCTTCTATATGTGTGGACTGTATGACTTCGATGTATTGGGGCTTCAGAAATAAAACATCTTCATACGTTGAGAGCGATGCTGTTCAGGTGTTCGGTGCTTACGTCACGAGATGGTGGTTGGAACGCCAACGAACTGGCCGAATACATGGTCGCTTAGGTACTTCGAAACTTTACCTTAACGACGACCATCGCACCGAACACGTGCACAGAGAATCTTTGTTTATTTTTAATTTTCTATACATTACAAATGTCTATTTATATTAGGTACTATGATATATACATATATGTTCTATACATCATTAGATAGGTCTCATAAATTTCTATCTATCGGTATACAATACCTAAACCTAACTACTAGCGTCACTAAGTTATTCTATAAAAACTGCGTAAAAATGCCGTCACACAAGGGCCCGCCCACTATATTTTCTATTGAAAAACTATTATATACTAAATTTATATATGTAATTTTGGTAGGCCGTTGTGTGCAACTATATGGGGCATCTATTAAAACAAACACCATGAAAATATCTTTATTCAATTCGAAGTTATTACATGAAAACCTATGATGCATAAGAAAAAATACAGATTTCTTAAGTAAACACTATCGTACATAAACAAAGTTTATGACAAACATGCAAATGTTTGTTATTATGTTTATTTTAACTATATAAGGTAATAACTAGCAATAAGAAAGTATCTAGATATGATTTCAAGCCTATACTATTTATGATCGATATCTAGGTCCCTACAGTTAGCACAAGTCTTAGACTAATGTTCACGTACTTTGTAGTACTTTATATTGGCATTTTAACTATTTACACTATTCTAGCTTTATTTTAACACTTTGACGCGTCCGGGAACCGAACCCGGTGTACCGCACGATTAGATAACACTGATTTTATACGATTTTCACTCGCGGTTTCGAATACACTATTCACTGTCATAGTTTTTAATGTCTGTCGCGAACAGTTTATTAATATTTATTTTTCTTTTCACATTGTGTCATTAATTTAGTTTAGTCATTTAATATTTAATTATGTGTTTCATATTACTACTTTGTTACCTTTTGCTGCATGTTGAGACACGTTAAAATGTTGAATAAATAATTGTTAGTCATGTGACCAATATCTATAGAAGTAGATTTACTGAATAAGATGCTGTCCAATTGCCTAAACACCGCTACAGGACGCGCGACGTAGGGATTATGACGCGACGCGGAGATACTGCGAGCGGTCTTGCTATCCGCCCCACATTATACAACACATACTAATTATTGTCTCGGTCACAGCCCTTACCACTCCACCACACAACTATCGCGCTGAGCTTCGCGAAGTAATTATAAAGTTTTAGGTTGCTCCACATACCATTTGGAAATCCACCGTTTTAGACCCCAAATCTACATCTTACAATCCTTGGAACACATTTGCATAAATATAAAGAACATAATATTAGGCATGTACCTAAGGCGTTATATTAGTTTGGGTTGACAAAGGATTAAGCAGAAGTGTCTTTGATATTTATACTTCCGCATGAATTTCATTGGCCTCAGTAAATAGTTGCAAGATTTATGTCAGATGAATTGGAAAACGGCACGAGTATTATTTAGGTAGGGTGCAGTCAAAAGTTGACGATGATGACGAGTGTCGTAGAGCAGAGTGAATACCTATAGAGCATTACTGTCTTAGTCTTTTGCTCCTGAGACTTTTCAACATTAGGGCCTGTTTGGTCTGATGATTCCTGACGGATAAGTCGGGTAACCGGTTATATTCCCACCGAGGACATCTTGTATGACGACCTGACTACAGACAAATGTCTGATATCACTCGAATCTTTCATTCATGTAAGCCAGTATACTAAACGTAAATCAGCATTGCGACAACCTCAAAATTTCTTTACGATCCAACTTTTCTATCCAACAACCAAAATATACGCGACATTATAATAGCAGTCATACTTATGATTAATATCGAGACAGTTGAACGAATGTAAGGATATGTAGAATTGGAATCTGAGTACCCTTGCAGAACTCATAAATTATACCGGGAACGTAGGCACAATTAGCAGCGAAAGCCACAGACCCAAAACCTGTCATTCTCTTTTGTCAAGTAAGTTATTAGGTACGTAACAAACTAATGGCTTGTTTGGAATAATGCTTAATCTATGTTTATGACGAACATAATTTGAGAACATAGTTGCTCGCATCCAGGATCAATCAAATGGGACAAACACTAATGGGGTACTAATATACTTTGTTGTTCTACTTTAATCTCGGATTCTAAAGTTCTGCAACTATGAGGCATAAGTTTCATTGCTAGTATCTAGTTTGTAATGGCTCACTTTACGAAGTATTTCTTAAGCAAGAAAAGTAGACTTGTAGAATTGTATGTTCTTCCCCTTACTTACGGAGCTCGAAAGTGAACGTAATTTGTCAACCTGAACTTGGTCAGCGCAGTGAAATCTCTTGGGGATACCACATCAAGCAGTTTTGCTATTGTTCTCCCTATTAGGATAGAAAGTGTTTTGTAGTAAAGAATTGTAAGGTAAAACTTTTCAAGAGCGAGTCAGACTCTCATACGAAAGCTTTCTTACATTGACTTCTTGTTCTATTATTTATTATTATAGCACCTACAAAAATTGTGAAAATTTTAACTGAATAATAATTAAGGTTTTTAAATACGTGAGTTGAAAACTCGGTTCGATGGACAAACAGTGAAGGCTCATGAATGGCAGAGTAAAAAGAACTCTTTCTTGTAGTCATCGGATACCACAATCAGGATATGACACGCTAAAGATTAAATATTTAGCCAGATACTTGACAAGTTTTTGCGTATCACGAAGACTCCTAAATTGCGAGAATGATAAGCAATTATAAAGAGCATATACGAGGATATAAAACATTTCCAGTTGTTTCCAATACATTTTTATAAGTATTGCCTGGCATTTATACAATTGAATACAGAAACTTTTCGTTAAATAAACATTACATTACGTAAGTGGAATTAAAATGTATTATTAAACATTACATTACGTAAGTGGTATAAAAATGTATTATTAAACATTACATTACCTAAGTGGTATTAAAATGAATAATGAAACATTTTAATAAAGCTTACGGCAGAGTACTTATTATTGATACCAATCTAAATGCAAGTAAATGAAGTTAAAACATGATTTTATTCCTATCGCGAAAGTTGTAAAACATTTTCAACAAAATTGAATTAAAGAATTTCTTCTTTTTAGTGAAACAGTCGTTAGTCCCCGCCCGAGTTCTCAAGTTTTACGCTGGCTCGTGAATTCAGACTTCCGAGTTAGACAATGTCTTCACCATATTTCAGCGGATTTATCTTATAACTTTTATTCTTTTCCAAGCGCATAAAGCCGGTAGCCGGTGAATGGGAAGTGTTTACGTCATTCCGTTCGCATAATGGTTAATCAAACACCCGCGGTAATATTTTATCTTCGATCTCGATGTGTTGTTGCTCCTCCTCGGCTCCGGTGAGTCAGCATGAATGTTAATGCATTTCGGTTCCTATATCGCATTTCGTCAAATGTAATCGAAGCGGAGACGGGACCATCCATCACAACGATGTTTTCTCATCGTTTCTTTTAAATGGAACGTTTCATTATTGCAAATTTACATTCGAGCTTCATCGTTTATTGAGATGAATCGATTTGACTAATCGATTATATTGGAGACATCCAATTTGGCAACGTTATCATTCGGCGGCTGGCAGTCGACCCGCTCTAGAATTATTCATGTCAAAAACATTCGGTTTAAATGGAAACTGATTTATCGAGAGCGAGTGGAGCGAGTGCTCGGTAGCGATGCGGTGACGGCGCGGGCCGGGCAGATTGTGCGTTCGAGTGGCTCTTAGTTCTTTGCGGCGTCATTTCTTTTCACTATTATAAAGGAAAGCTTCGTTTTATACGGTCGTGCATGTCGGCAATAATCCGGCCCGGTTTGATGAGCCCTGTTTACGACCTACGAGAGCGTATCGCTTAAGCGACAAATAAATCGGTGGCGATGCTAAATTTATAGAGTTAATATATTTTTATGAGCGAGGGAACGCCGTCGTTGTATAAAATATTTGAATTTGATTATGAATTTTTATATTTATATTGATTTTAAGTTTTCTGTTATATTTCCGGGATAGGCCGTGTTATGTTACGAGCAGTATAAAAATTTGAATATCTCTAAACGTTTGTCGTTGCGCACGCGTTGCCCCTATCATAATAATGCGTAAGGGAATTCAGTCGCACATACATACATATATTCCCATATCATTCAATTTGATTGTCTGCTGGGAATATCGTTTCATGTCGCGAACATTGACAACTCATTATATAATCAAATTAATAACCCAATGATCATATAGTACACGCATTACAACGTCGGAACAGCGGCAGAACACAGCGGTGTAACAGAGCTTAAACTTGCAATTGTCATTGTGTTTAAAGCGTCAGGTAAAATGGGTCAGGGTGCAATTATTTTAGCGTCGCTAATATGATACGGGGAGACGTGTCGCCAAGGCATACAAAATATTTATGTGTCGGCGGCAAGGACGTGTAGTGTGGAACACGAGCTCGCCTGGGGACCTCATTATAAAGCGCTAAGGCGGGATTATTGCAGCCACCCACTTAGACAAACGGGCGAGATTATAACGGAGTGCACCGCGACTCTTAACTCGTGTGATAATGTCCCCGAGGTGCAAGTCGCTTCGTCGCTGAAATGTGAACGTACTGTCGAATGATGTCATTTGTTGCTTGCTTACTGCGGGTAATTAGTTGTAATGTTGTCAACTAAGTGTCTGTTGCATTGTTAACTGCAATCGTGTTTAATACAACACGTAATCACACGAATTGCTGCTAATGAAACATTTTAGTTGGCGCTTATAATGTTAAACTGTGGTGCTAGTTATTTAGCGCAAACTGCTAAACAAATGGAATTCTCGCTTGACATGCCAGTTTTAATAATGTCAGGTTGACCGGATACAAGGGGGAAAGGACTGGCCATCGACTATTTTCTAGTTCAAGGGTCATAAATCTCGTTAATGAGACGTTATACTGTCAACAAGGGCATTATTGACCTCTCGAGCTGGCACGAATCGGACAATATTTTCGCAGAGTCGACGCTTACAAGTTGGTTCGTACATCGTAACGGCATTACAGTAAGCCTTTTCCAAAACGACATATCCAAGAAAGCATCGAGATATCACCACCCCAGCTTATAACGGCTCTTTATGCGCCTATACATTAACTGTTTCCAGTTATAAGTTGCGTTTACAAGATTATCTGCCATTTTTATTATACTATAACTAAGTACATTAACTGATAGTTTAATTATTCGGTAAGAGTTTCGGTAAAATTACTGACAGATATTTATATTTCGTTAGATTATTTATTTATCTGGGTGCCTTTTCAGGCTTGGTTCTGTTGTAAAGATGCGTAGGTAAAGTCATTTACAAACCACTAAGCACCATACAAAGTTGACCTTGCTATAAGTTTAAATAGATTCACTGTCTATAGGAATCGTATTAATCAGAGTATAATATAATACTTTAACCATAGTCGACTATCCTATCGCAACCAAAAGCGCTTGCTTCATTTATTTGTTGAGATAAGTGCTATCAAAACAAGAATTCGCATTCAGAATCTCTTAGCAGCGAGGACTTGCCGAGTGGTGCTCGTTTTGGCTGTGAGAGCGAGTGATTGGGTGTTCATTCACGACTCACGAGCTCCGGCCAGTGAATGCACACTCGTTTTTCATCGCTTGTCGATTTGCTAATCGTAGGTGCTGAGTTGCTGGGACATATGACTTAAAATGCCTATTCGATTTAGTCTTACTTTTGATATTGATTATATACTATGAATATGGAAAGTATGGATGTATTATACTATGGATATGGATATACTACGAATATGGATCATGAGTGGAACAAGAATGTAATGTACTAAAACCTTCTGTGTACATTACTATTAATCATTACAGGCAGATGGTGGAGAGACCAGCAGACTGCTACGCAGCCGGTTTTGGGTTCAAAAAGACCAAATATGGAATATTAAATCGTTCAGTATCGCTTGATAAACTATGAAGGAAACCATCGCGAAGAAACCCGCATGTCTCAAACATTACCATAATATATTCTCGAAAGACATGTGAACATACCAATACGCACTTTGAAAGCATGTTGGTCGATGGCCTTAGTCTTCTTTTAGTACTAAGAGGCCCGCGCCCGAGACGGAAGGCTGATATAATATTAATTATTACTTCGATCTCAGTGGAATAAAATTGTGTTTATACTCATCGTCAATCTTGAGAAGCATCTTATGAATTTATATCTGTATTCCGGAAGTAAAATAGTAAAATATTTGAAAAGATTTTATTAAAAGAGCTACTAAGACACTTTAATTTAAATAGTCTGCTTCATAAATGTCAATACGGATTTACTAAAGGTAGATCCACTACTGATGCGGGTGTTGCGCTCATAAAACGCGTCTATAATGCTTGAGAGTCATCTAAAATTGCTATCGCAGTATTTTGTGACCTATCAAAAGCATTTGATTGCGTTCGTCACGACACACTACTGCTTAAGCTCCGCCACTACGGCGTAAAGGAAACCGCACTTAGTGCTGTCGAGTTGTACCTGCGGCAGAGATTTCAGTGTGTCGATGTAAATGGGACTACATCCTCTAAATTACCTATACAGTTAAGCGTTCCACAAGGTTCAATTCTAGGTCCTTTTCTATTCCTTGTATATATTAATGACTTAACTTTTTATTTAAAAAATATCTGTGATGTTGTACTTTTTGCAGATGATACGTCACTTATTTTTAAAGTAGACAGGAATAGCAATGAATTTGATCATGTAAATAATGCACTTATACAAGTTACACAATGGTTTATAGCAAACAACCTAGTGCTTAATTCTAAAAAGACTAAATGCGTTAAATTTGCCTTACCTAACGTTAGACAACTGGGACCTAATATTATGCTAGATAGGGAGGAACTTGAGACAATTGACTCTACAGTGTTTCTAGGCATGACATTTGATAATATGTTACAATGGGGTGCACATATAGCATGTCTTGCAGGTAAGCTCAGCTTTGCAGCGTATGCTGTCAGAAAAGTTAGACAACTAACTGATGTCGACACAGCTCGTCTAGTATATTTTAGCTATTTTCATAGTGTCATGTCCTACGGCATCTTGTTATGGGGCAAAACTGTGGATATTCAAAATATCTTCGTTCTACCGAAACGAGCGGTATGAGCAATATACATGATAGGTGCAAAAGATACTCTTAGGGAACGCTTTACGTCTATAGGAATTCTAACAGTAGCCTCGCAGTTCTTATTTGCTAATATATTGTATATTAGGCAAAATATAGGTTTATTTACTACAAAAAGTGATATAAATAATATAAATACTAGAAACAGGCATAAGTTATATGCCCCTTATCATCGTTTACATAAAGTTAACAATTCTTTTGTAGGGCTAGGTATTCGTATTTACAATAAAATAGCAATTAGTATTTTAGAATTACCATTTAATACGTTTAAAAGTAAAATAAAAGACTGCCTTATTAGGAAAGGTTATTATACTGTTA
Organism: Euclidia mi; assembly: GCA_944739405.2. Taxonomy (NCBI): domain Eukaryota; kingdom Metazoa; phylum Arthropoda; class Insecta; order Lepidoptera; family Erebidae; genus Euclidia; species Euclidia mi. The sequence goes on from OX123193.2 coordinate 41,513,258, forward strand.
ATGATTATTTCAGTGATAAGGATAGATGGTCAATTACACTAGACTACTCATGATCTACTACTTATTTAGAATTTATATAGATACTTATTTTTCATTTTATTATTCTGCATTTTTCAGTTTATTATTCTATAAAATTTCTAGTTCTTTTAAATTATTATTTGTTTATTATTAGGTCATTCAATTTACTACATTTACATTTGCATTGTTGTTCCACTAATTTTATTTCAATTTACTGTACTGTAAGATGAAGATAACTCGTGATCATGGGCTGTGAACTAACGTTTTTGTAATTTTGTGTATTCATAAACCGTCACGTCTGTAACATACATTTCCACCATAGTTCTGAACATGGTCACGAGTTGTCTACATTATAAGACGTAAGTGGATGCTCCTGTTACACAATATTCACATTGGAAGGCTAACTAAAGCACTTAATTTAGTTACTGCATTTGGTAGCGCCATCTACCTTTCCATCGAGAACTAATCACATCAACGTGAATCGTTCCACGCTTGCTTGTCCAATGCGAGCGTTGCCTTTTGTTTCCGTCCCTGTCTATCCAATTCCCTAGAAGGGGCACGCCTTTCGCGGATTGGTCGCCGCGTTCATTGAGGCGAGAGACAGTCTAGAATAATCCGCGTCGCGACGAACTGTACCGCACCGCTATAATTATTACCGCTTATACAAAACTCAACAAAACCGCCCGGGAGTGAAAGTGATTTGTGTAGTGGAGTGATTCAAACAGCTTCAGGATTCTCGAAGACACCAGGAGGCTGCCATTTGCAAGGAAAGAGGACTGACGTACAAGGTAGGTGCCCCTCATCCTTCAGCATCCTTAGAATATCCTATACCCACTCACAATCCTCTTCCCTTATCCTTTCTAGGCGAGCAGAACTCGCCCTAATACAGTCCACAATATTAATCCTTCTCCAAGTCGCCTAGAACCTTCGGTTTCGGTGTACCATTTTTTTTTTATCCATACGAGTCGGATTCATTTACGTTTTATACGTAAAACCTCGTTATATTGCTATACCTAGGCAGTTATAGCACCTAGCTATACTCCTAGTCCATTCACATAACCGTCACATGGTTGTTTCCGCCCGCATCAGTAGGTAAACTTTTATGTAGCTACCTACTTACTAAATCATTAATTCTGGAACTATCATAGTTGTCTTATAAATCTCATATTTCAAGCAACTTTTAATTCCACAGTTCTAAAGTGTTGCCTACTTAGCCTACTTAGGTAAAATAATAGGTACATTAGATATTCTTATTTTGTTTCGTTCTCATTAGCTTAAACTTACGTAAGCATGTCACAACAAAAGAAGTCACGCGTGTCGGAAGACAAAGAGATGACAATCTTAGAAGCAAAACGCAATATTTTATTTGAGCGCATTCAAAACATATACGAGCGTCCAAAAACCGCTTCTATGTCTGACAGTAACAGCGAAGCATTTCTCAGTTATTGTATGACAGTAGATAGTATTCGAACAGATTTTCATAAGTTGTTAGACGATTATAACGCAAGATTACTTTCTATCAATCCTGATGAAAAACCGAACTATCAGGCGTATACCTCATTCGAAGATCTTTATTGTATTATTAAGCGTATACAATCGCAATTGGAGGGTAAATGTTCAGCAGAGCCCGTTGCCCGCAAACCGAGATTACCGCCAATCGAGATTATGTCGTTTGATGGCGATATACGAAACTGGCCGTTATTCTATGCGAGTTTTAAGTCTACAGTGCACGATAATGGTTCTCTGACAGATGTTGACAGGTTGTACTATTTAATAGGTAAACTGTCACCGAAGGCCCAGTCCGTATTTGCAGGTATCACACCCAGTGCTGAGAATTATCAGGTCATATTTCAGTCACTACTTGATAGACATCAAGACACTCGCGTCCTGGCGTCTACTTACTTTGACCATAAATTGTCCGGTGCCGCATCTGTCTCGAATTTCCAGCTGTTTATAGATAACTTCGTAACCGCGGTTAATTCTCTTAGGAACTTAAAATTGGAAGATCTTTCCGACTTTATGTTGCTTCAACTCGCTTTAAAAAAGTTTGACACTTACACAATTCGTGCTTTCGAGATGACGGAGCGCAATAATAAAATACCTACACTAGATAGTTTTATTTCGTTCATCAAAGATCAGTGTCGAATATTTCATAATACACAGTCTAGTTCACCTAGCTCGTCTAACACTAACAGCAGCAAACAAAGGTTGAATAAAGCGCGTAATAGTAATAATAACTCGGTCCCCAATCCACAATCTTACGTAACATGCTCGGAATCTAATAGTAATAATTCACAGAAGTGTCTGTGCAGTAATATAGTGCACGACCATTTCTATAAATGTCCCGCTTTTAATAATTTAAATCCAACCGCTCGTTTTAAATGCGTCAAAGAAAACAGGGCTTGCATTAATTGCTTAAGCATAAAACATAAAACAAGTGATTGTTCTAGTAAGACGAAGTGTCGTTCATGTTATCAACGACATCACTCATTATTACATTTAGATAAAAGTTATCCGTTGTTAAGCCAAGCCGCTAACCTTGACACACTTACGTCGCAGGTGCAGGCCACGGTGACTTCCCCCTCCACGCCTCAGGGCGAAGTATCGTTGTGTACGACGTCCATTGCGCGGGTGACGCGCACGCGAGGAGCGCACTCGCGCATCTATAATGATCCGCGCAGGGCCAAATCGCAGTGTACGGCGTGTAAGACGATACTGTTAGCGACAGCGCAAGTTATCGTTTATGATGTTAATGGGTCGCCGCATATGGTACGTTGTCTACTCGATAGCGCGTCTCAGACCAATCTAATAACATTGGAATGCTTCAAACGCCTCGGATTGTAGAATAACTTTAGAAATACTAGTTCAGTGGTCAAAGGAATCGGCGGGTCAGAAAAACATTGCAAGGGTTCCGTAGATATTAAAATACATTCGCGTTTTGATAGGGATATTAATTTTAACAATTCTTCGCTTATCGTAGAGCGTATCACGGACGCATTGCCGAAGGCTAATGTGGACGTAGCATCGCTCACTCACCTCGAGTCATTGCCGCTGGTAGACGCGGAGTTTGCGAATCCGGCAGGCATTGATCGGAGCTTCAATATTTCCGCACTTGCTACTAACTAAAATAGTACGTAGTGAGCGATATGATTTACCGCCCGCTATTGAGACGGTATTTGGGTATGTGATTATGGGTACCGTACCTACGTTACATACTTCTCATTGTATTACGTCTTGTTGTTGTGCTTCTGTTCTTCAAGAGATCAAGGTGGGTGCTAAAACTGTATGTAAGATAAAGCACTAATTAGCTATGCTATGCTATGCTATGCTATGCTATGCTATGCTATGCTATGCTATGCTATGCTATGCTACGCTATGCTATGCTATGCTATGCTATGCTATGCTATGCTACGCTATGCTATGCTATGCCATGCTATGCTATGCCACGCTATGCTACGCCATGCTATGCTATGCTATGCCATGCTATGCTACGCTATGCTACGCTATGCTACGCTATGCTACGCTATGCTACGCTATGCTACGCTATGCTACGCCATGCTACGCTATGCTATGCTATGCTACGCTATGCTATGCTATGCCATGCTATGCTATGCTACGCAATGCTACGCTATGCTACGCTATGCTACGCTATGCTATGCTACGCTATGCTATGCTATGCTATGCTTTGCCATGCTATGCTTTGTTACGCTATGCTACGCTATGCTAAGCTATGCTACGCTATGCTACGCTACGCTATACTATACTACACTTCCGCTTTGTATATGGATGACATTGCCTGTAGTGTCGTACCCGCTCCGCTAGCAATTTCGCTTTGTGAAGAGCTTCCACAATATTAATCCTTCTCCAAGTCGCCTAGAACCTTCGGTTTCGGTGTAACGCCGAACCAGCATTAATTTCTTAAGTATTATGTCTGTAACTAATTACTATTTACAAGTAATTAAGTACAATGTGTACGGGTGCATCTCCTTACAAAAATAAAAATATGTACCATAATATTGGCGATTTAAAAGAGTGGCCACGAGTTTTATTGCCCGTTCTTTCTCGTGGTTCTACCTATTGCTTTGCGAAAGAGGCAGTAAATGTAGAGCATTAAGTAATTTAATTTTAAAATTGACGTTCATAAGCGTCACCTTGTGACCTAGATGAATAAATGATTTTGACTTTGACTTTGATTTTGAGTGGTAGGCAGAGGTGTAATAATTATTATACCCACACTTCGCCGTATTATGAATTTTAGGTCCCACGTACCTAATAGGGGGCGAGCCTATTGCCGTTACCGGGCACATTACCAGGCTCCGCGCTGCCACTGAGAATTTAGAAAACCTAGTAACACTTTGCCCGACCCTGGAATCGAACCCAGGACCTCATGACCAGCAGACGCATACGCTATCCACTGGACCACTACGTCAGTCACTACTACTACTTGGATTTTGTGTATTTGTTTTTATTTACATATTATACGCTGCTATTAAGCTCTCTTTAGTTTGTAGAGGTAATGCAAAAAAGCAGCGTTACTTGTTGTGAAACACAGCCATTATGATAATTTTCCGACTAGGAAAGAGACCTACTTTAGGATGCCTAGGTGTTTTTCAGCCTAGCCCGGACATACAATGTAACAGCGTCACAAGCGCGCCTAAGCGAACTTTAGAATGGCTAGTTAGACTGATGTCTAAATAGCCATTCTAAAGTTCTCCACCCTAGTCGGCAAATTAACATAATGGCTGTGTCACACGACACAGAACTTTAACATTCACGAAAGACGGGCCATAATCTCAAAATAATTATGGCGGGTGCTTGCATGTTGGCCCACGTGCCAGGGTGCGTATGACAAAACGCGCTTTACGCGTTGACACGTGCAAAATTACATTACACACGTTACGCCGCTACAAACTGTCACAAGGCTGAATTAAAATTGTTCTATGCTCACATCATATAACTCGATTACACTGGAATAAACTGGGCGAGATTATTTTGTACGTTTAACGTGTTTCTGATATATTACGGGTTTGAATTTGTTGGTTTTAAAGCTTATTATGTAGCGGCTGTTTGCCAGTTGATTTGATTACGTCCAGGTTTGAATTTTGCTACATTGCTTATTTCTCTTAGAATAAATTCAGCTGTACCTACCTATTGTCACTGTATTTTGATTATATGCATGTGCGGTCTTTCTTTTTACACCACAGAACCACTTTAACTAGCGACTTAAGATGTAAACTCAACACCTCTTGACAATCGTCATCGTACTAGCGTTATCCTGATTGCGTTCAAGAGAGTCCTTTTGGAGCCCGTAGTCCTTTCTAGTCTACCCAGATTTGAAAGAATATTATATGCTTTTCTCTAGCTTAGCTCCTTTTGAGAATAACATTTGTAAGTCCAAAGGTTAGAATGTTTGTTCTTGAAATAGTTGGCAATGTGAACGTGACTTGAACTCATAAGTCAAGTGCGCATGTGTTATTATACGTAATATTTAACAGTATTCATTCAAGCACACAATAAAAGTCTTTTATTCTAAATAATTAAAGTGTACATTGTAAACCGTTTTCGGTTTATTACTTTAAATGTTAAAAATAAAACGTTTAAGGTATGCTTCAAGCCCTTATTGAAAACATTATGTACATAATGTTGCCATTTAGAATGTTCACTAGGGACATTTTAGAATAAACGAGTCCGTTAGCTAAGAGAACTGTGCTAACTCTGAAAAAACACACACACTATTTATGATAATTATTTTATATAGAAAATCGCTATTTGCCAGAAGTGGGCATCAAATGCAGTAACCAGAATGCTGTAATATATTTGTCAAATCATATGCAAAAACGCATTCTTTGGGTACAGCAGCTTTCTTTTAATAACCACCTCTACCTCTATAAAAAATCCCTCGTTACCAACCGGCTGGCAGATAACGCACAGCCAAAATGATTTATCGCAAGAAGCTGAAATTTAGCTTGTATGTTCTTGGGAACCATAGGACTGCAAGAAAGGTATTACCTGTAATTACTACGGGATCGGGAGAATAATTAATTAATTAAAAACAATGTGGGGGCGCAGCAGCGGGATCCTCTAGTATTTTATAAAACCTACGAATTCCTTATATCTTTACTGTGCAAATATGTAGATAAAAATGTGAAAAAATTGAGATATAAATGTATGTTGGTCTAGAATTTATAGGGTTATCAAAGTATAACGATGACATAAGCTCCCGTATCAAGTATTATTAAGATGAGAGCTCGTTGAAAGTTCTGGAGCAATGAAGAAGCTGCGCTGTACGCAACAGATGGTGGATTATAAGTCCATGACCCCAACGAAATTACTTCATACTTTTATTTGATTGTTCGCTTCGCTTCATAAAACTGCATATAATAGTCATCAGTGCATAATAGTAGTCCCGATCGTCTATTAGTGGAAGGTTATACGCTTATTGTGAATCAGATATTGTTTCTGAAATTTCTCATTAGCAGCTTGATGTAGCTTTGACTTTGAATGGTTGTTCTCTAGGAACTAAATGTTATTAGTGAATATTGTGGGGAATGATGTAATAATGTAATTGATTCCCGGTATGAATCGATTGACTTATGATTCATGTGTAAGAGTGTTCTTAGAAGGTGCACTACGTAGTTAATCTTTGTTACGTACAGTCGAACAATTTCCTGCTAGACTACCATAAGGGCGAGAATCGCTCAGCAAAACATCGTCGCCCTCAGTGCTGCTTTACACTCACATTGACACTCGTATACAAAACCAGTTTCTAGTGTGCCAAGGGTTTTTTTTTCAAACTGGTCCACCGCCGACTTGTTTGATTGTACATAATCTTATATCTGTACGTAATGAGGATACGCTAGTAAGGAGAGACTTATGTCCAGCAGCGGTCTATGAAAGACTGTATGATGATGATACGTTACGTATTTACTTAAATATGTTTTCAACTATTCCTTAACATATTTTTTCGACCCAGGAGTCATCAGCGATATTGAATTATATTATAGCCAAAAATGGTGTTGTGTTAAGAGTTTTCACTTGGTGTTCTTAAGTATACATTGTAAGCTGTCTTCTTACCTTAAACAACTAGTAAAGACCATGAGGAGTTATCGTCTGCTCTGGTATATCTATCCTTGTATGTTCTTTATATAGGCTTTGAGATACGACCTGTGAATGACACTATCTCCGAGGTTATGCCACCATATCGTGGTCTTGAATAGATTGTCCCTTTTGTTGTACAGGCCGTTGAACTGCCAGTAGCATTTAATGCGCGGGATATAATTTATACCTATAGTTTATGAACATTGCTTGAAATATACCTCACAGTATATTAAAAGGTGATGTTCAACACTGGGTGTACAACAAATATTTAAAATGACTCATCCCGCACTAGGCCTACGTGCTGCGCCGCGGAAAATTATAATTATGAAATCAACGGACACGAAGTACACGTACAAAACAACAATGTATGGATCGCACAAAGTGTTGGCCCGTGTGGGGATTGAACCCACCCAGCTCAGTGTTGAACGCCGAGGTAACCGCTAAAGCAGCACACAACAACCAATACAAAAAGATATATATTATACATTTTTGTTGGTGCTCTGTACCAAACATTTTTAGAACATTAGTGACTTGTTCTCTTAGATGGTCTTGGAATCGACCCCATGAACGCACGCACGCACATGCACGTCACTGAATTTTCGAAGTTATCTACGTATTAAACTGTGTTACTGCTTGTTAAATGGTATAGAAAAACATAATATTGAAGAACTGTGTAGTCTGCATGCTCGTACTTGGCCAGCGTGGTGGATTGGCGCCTAACCGTTCCTATAGTAATAAAAGGTCTGTCCTAGTAGTAGGATGCTTTATATACACGGCTGATATTGTAATGAGATCATTTTAAGTTAATTATTAATTACTGAGAAGAAGCGATAGCCTAGTGGAGAGACCGATAGACGGCTACTCAGAGGGTCTCGGGTTCAAATCCAGGGCGCACACTAATGACTTTGCGAATGATAAGTGCGTATTAAATTGTTACTTATCGATTGCTTAGGGGTGAAGTAAAACATCGTGAGGAAACCTGTATGCCAGAGTTCGCCATAATGTTCTCGAAAGACATTGAAGTCTGCCAACCCGCACTTGGCCAGCGTCGTGGACTATGGCCTTACCCTTCCCAGTGAGAAAAGGCCCGTGCTCAGCAGTGGGACAGTATACAGGGCTGATGATGATGATTAATTGCTGTATATACAACATTTCTGCGTTACGCTCCGCCTGACAGACATCGCGAACCCAAAAGTAGGTACTGTGCGCAAGAAGCTGAAATTTCGTATGTACGAGTATGTACCGCGTTGATCGTGGGGGTGCATTAAGAAGGGATTAGCCGAAATTACCAGGGGATCGAGAGAAATTATATAAAAAAGAAAGTGTGGGCGGAGTTGTGGAAATCCTCTGCTACTTGAATAAAAGTGAAAACTGAAAATGACTTTTATGTGAATATTTCATACTCGTGCTGCCTTAGGACTAACATTACCCAAATATTAAAAAGATATACATAGTCTTCTTGAAATAATGGAGTTAATTCTCACGCATAACATTTCCATTCGTTTTTTGCCTGAGAGCTAAGCAAAAAATATAATATAGTGCTCGTAAAACTACGATAAAAGAAAATTGGCTCTACTTAAGATATTGGGCGAATAAAGAACTGCCTCCGTGGTCCAGTAGATAGTGTATGCGACTGCTGATCGGAGGTCTCGGGTTCGATTCCCGGGTCGGGTAAAAGTGTTACTGGGTTTTCCGAATTCTCAGTAGCAGCACGGAGTCTGGTGATGTGCCCGGTAACGGCAATAGGCTCGCCCCCTAGTACATGGGACCTAAAAATTCATGGCGAAATGTGGGTGTAATATTACACCTCTGCCTACCCCTCCGGGGATACTGGCGTGAGTCTATAAAAAACCTAAAGAATGCCTGCAGAGACGTCAGAACATTTTATCCGACAGATTTATCCGATCCCGTAGGCATTTCGGGAAATCATTTCTTAGTGCACCCATACGGTCCTCAAGGAACATACTTGCTAAATTTCAGTTTCTTGCGCCAAATAGTTTTGGCTGTACGTTGTTTGTCAGTCAGTCAGTAACGCAAGAATTTTACATATACAGAAGATAGTTTTGAACAAATCCTGCAGACAAGCCACTTTTCGGATGGGACGCTGTAGCCCTGTTATTTGGTTTTAGTTTTTGCCGGCGATTTCAAGCATACGATATACTATGAAATTCAATATTCGAACTCTAGATAGATCTATAGATTTTAGACTCGTTTTTGACATACCTAAGCTCCATACAAAATATGTCAAACAGGAATCTCGATTCTCAAAATCCATGTATGGATCGAATATTGAAAATGGCCGTATGTCAAAGGTATTCTCGCGAAGTTTCGCTTAATGGTGAAGAGTTTGGCACCAATAGCCGTAATAAACAAGGGAGGCAGCTGGATCGAACTCATGACTTGTGAAAGAAGAGAAATGCAACAGGCATTATTGTAAGCATTATAGCACTTACAACTAAAACGGGAAGAAGTCTACGAATACAACTAACCCATGATATTTGGTATTATATTCACAGTTGGCACTTCAGAACCGATTTTTTTATAATATGTACGATGCATGTGAATTTGTACGCTGTCCATAAATGATCACTAAATAATATTAAACTAAGTCTGTCTTCTGTCTGTCTGTCCCTATGTATGCTAAAGTCCTTAAAACTACGCAACGGATTTTAATGCCGTTTCTTTTAAATAGATAGAATGATTCAAGAGGAAGGTTTATATGTATAATACATGCACATGGCACCCGTGCGAAGCCGGGGCGGGTCGCTAGTATTATATATAGTATAATCTCTTATTTTGCAGTCGGTTAAAGTACATTAAGCAAAGCTATCAATAAACATCAGAATACAAACTGCACGACACTGTAATTGATAATATTGATGATTTGGTTTTGAATATCAACAATGAAATCACGTTACAACTGTAATTCGAAATTGCAATAATATTATTGTATTTACGTGGTCACCAATAATTTATCTAGATTATGGACTATGTTAGTTCTAACTGAAATGTGCGTGATATTAGAAACATATTAATTATATTGAAATTCCATAGGTGATAATTATAACGCTTATGGAATTTCAATATACTAAGTAGAATTCAACATGCCTGTATAAGGAGACTAGCGCTACCCTATGTTTAACTCTCAGTGTGAATATTGGGAACATATGCCAGAATACTATCATTTGTAGTACATTACAGGATAATGTTTAATTATACTGTAATCACCGTTGATTAAGGGGGAGCATACAATCAAAGAAAAAGTTCAATTTCATAAGATTACCGCAGATTTACGACGATTATAGGGATGTTACTGTAGTTAGAAAGCTATATAGCGTAGGTTTGATTTCGAGGCGACGCAATAAGTAATAATCAATAGCCGTTAAAATATATTATATTATTATCTTTAACATGTGCGAGTAACAAAAGTTGCAACACATTACTCTTTCCAAATCAGATAAATTACATCACTTCCCCATAAAGGTCATTACCCTGATAACTAACAAGTAATCTAACTAAAGAGCCTTGACCGAACGACCGAACACGTCAATGTAGAATAAACTATTTCGAACCTACGAGTCCCTCAATACAGCCATACATAATAATATATACATTATAGTATATAATGTTTGTTTGCTACTCACGAATAGATCTTTCCTTCCTCTCGACAGCCACGGATTGAAGTAGTTTAGGCCCTTCCATATTTGGATCAAGTACGCTACGACGTCATCTGGGAACCGACTCTCTATAGGTCTAATATAATTTGTGTACGTCACACAAATTTCTCATACTTCGGAATATATATTCTTAGGAAATAAGTTCTAAAGTGCTAACTGTGAAGTTTGAGAATTGTATGCTGCCACTTATTAGTTCTTTGTAATTGTGTGTCGGCTGTATTTCTGGGAATCGTGCCACCATATTTTAGTATTAGGTGCGTGTTTTAAACGTTTTTTTTTAAATGATTTTAAGTACTTGCCAGGTGTGCGCGATGTCATTGCATTTAAGTATATTTACTGCACTGCTTTTAAGATTGCAACACGTAGTTATGATTATTAGCTTATTTATTTCCATAAGTTACTACCTTGTACAAAAAGTATACGGACCAATTTTTTTTAAGAAAGATACCTCACTATTTTGTGTCTTTCTATCTATCTATTTTGTTTCCACAACCCATTATCTAACTATGAGGCAGCGATAGCCTAGTGGAGATACTAACAGATTTCCATATAGAGAGTATCAGTTTCACATCCACGGCGCGCACCACTGACTTTTCGGAGTTACATGCGTATTCAATTGTTTACTATTATTTGCCCCTGCCTCTGAGTGCCCAGTTCTCACTGCTCACGTTAAACTGCTGGCTCCGGCTGTCATGAAGATCTTTTGCAATTTGCTATATTAGTGTCAAGTTGTATTAAAATTCGTTCAATAGTTTTTGCGTGGAAGAAAACAAACATCTATCCATCCAGCCTATCAAATTTCATCGATTACTAGGGGGTGCCCGTAGGTCCTCTCTCTCTAGCTCTGGCTTTTCTTCCCTATCCCCTGAGAATTTTAGGAAATGCCTCCCATTCAGCTTCTTGCGCCCAGTAGTTTCGACTCTACATTGTTTGTCAGTCAGATAGTAATGCAAGAATTTTATAATAGTTGTTGGATTGTCTGCTCAGTGTCGAAAGGCTGATCAACAGTTCTTTTAAAGCAATAACATTGATCTGATTTTTGCGATCCTCCCTCCAAGAGCAGAATTATTTCAGTCATGCTACTAATAGATTACGCAGAAATGCCTTACAACTACCATAAAAACATTCCAAGAACCATTATCATCTTAGCTTTACCTCAGTCACATCAAATATTACGTCAAGGAGCCCGGGATCCATATTCTAGTCTACTATTAACCATTGATAGGTTATTAGCTATTTAAAAAAGAGACTTCTGCCTGACCGCGCAACATTAAGTGATATAATTATTTTGCAGCTTAGGCGTTATTCAGGCTATTTGAGAAGACTGACAGCAGTCAATGATCTTCATAACACAGCTGACCAAATTTTTATTACAATTCGATAATTAACAATTGAAAACGCATATAAAATCAGAAATTCAGTGGTACCTGCCGTCGGTACGTAGCTGTCTAGAGACAGTCTATTGATACCACCACTTCAAGCTCATTCCCGGAATACTGAACAATAATAATAGGTATAGCCATACAAACACTTTAAAAGCAGTCACACTTAATTCATCACAAACAGCAGGGCCGCAGTTTTTCAACATTATTGTTAACATACATTCATTTGCCGACAGAATGCAGAACGACATTCAAATAATACGATTGATTACTAGCTATTTGTTTGTATGGAACGTCCGCAATACGGATTGTGCTGTCATATTCAATCATTGATTTCACGAACAATTTACCAAAACTTGGGTAATGGAATATTATTATTTGTATGCTCACCTGCGTGTGTATTGCTTGTTTTGTCGACTTTAGTAGGGCGTGCGCACAACAGCTTAACGTTTGGACAAGGGTAATTAATTGAAGTCGCGTTGTTCTACCAATAACAAGACCATAAGCCCCGCACAATGTCCAATTATATATTGAGCGTTCAAATTATGTAATGCTCAGGTACGGCTTATGTAATTCAGTTAACAATGACATTATAGTGGATAGATATTAATAGATATTAGTTCCGTGTATCTGCTCCTTGGAGGATGTTCTCTTGTTAATGATGTACGTCGAAGTATACGATGTACGGCCGTAATTATGTGATTGTGATTTATAGACGGTATTCTATTAATCTGGACTACGAGTATTTTGTTACTATTAATTATGGATGTAAAGTAAGTATAGTGACGTCAGTGGATTTATTTTACGCAGGGCCTTTATTGACGATTTCAGTGTACCTACTTGTTTTTACCATGATGTTCGTTTCGTTTACTATTACTAGGTAATTTCAAGGAAGGTGTGTGAATAAATAATTTATTTTCTACTGTTATATCTAGCCATTGTAATTGCGGTAATAAAGTATGTTAATATTCACGTTTAACAAATTGTCTGCTATATCTTGTACAATAATTTGTTCATGATACTCGTACCAATTTTATAAATTTCCTTCGGTATTTCGCTTTTGGGTATTTTTTGCGTATGAGAGCAACAAACAAACATCCATCCATCTATCCATCCTCGTAGACGTTCACGTTTATGATGGTACCTAGTAAGAAATGTAAATTATTGACACAAATATGACTTAAATTAACAACTATGTTCTATAGTATTGAAGTGAAAAGTGTTTTATTGATTTGTGTCTCTTTATGCTTAATGGTTTTGAAAGGTAAAGTCTTTCCTCCCACCGAAAATCGGGTTCCGTGGCATACCATTGGAGATGCCTATATTTAGCAGTGAACTTTGGCAGGCTGATAATGATGATGACCGGCAAAGCCTAGAACTGTCATAGTAGATACTATCCTCGCTATACTACCCTTTCTCACGTGTTTCACCTCAAGAAACCGCGGGCGGAAGCCGCTACAATATTCTCAAAGTTATGAATGTTTAAGCGTCTTAAAATACGCTTAAACATTCGTCATCATATCGTCACACATAATAATACGATCTAAAGTTAAGAACGTTGCCATAGCTATTAACCAAACGGGTGCTAACATGGCTTTTAAGTGTCCCAAAATAGATGGTACTTAAGTGTAGTGCTTCACTTAATGCGCCGTCATTACGGTTTATGATACACGATCAGTAAGTATTAACTTTTAGTTTTTTATTTGAACATGATTGTGGTGGTGTAAAACTTTATTTGTGCGTAAATAAAACTATTTATTGTAGCAAATATTGTCGGTTGGTTGAACGAAACCCGAAATCAGGTTTCCGGATGGGGTACTGTTCCTGTTGGGTCTATACATATTAATAGATATTATTATAAAGAGAGACATTTATATTTTTGCATGCTTTTAACGAAAACAGTTTATTACTAGACCGATTTCAATAATAATGTCACCTTTATCAAATAATCAAATCAAATACAAGAACAGTACAGTCAATTACTAGATCGATTTCAATAATTATTTCGTCTTTAGAATGTTAGATTATATCTGAGTGACTATGAGTGTATCATTTAATGTCCATATGATGTGGCAGTCAGATATCTGAGCAATTCCTTGTATCATCATTATCATCATATCAGCCGAAAGACGTCCACTGCTGGACATAGGCCTCCGCCAAGGCTCTCTACATAAAGCGATCCTGAGCCACCTGCATCCATCGGCTATCTGCGATCCCAACAAGATCGTCAGCTCACCTTACGGGAGGTCTATATCAGCTACGACGTCTAGTGCGTATTATACTTGCGTATAATACTTGTATACTCTGAAATAAACACTTACATATAATATGTAATACAGAGTAAAAAACAACTTTATGATTATTTAACGATTTATTCTGGGTGGAAATTGAACACACTATCTCTGGCTTAGAAGTCAACCAGTCACTGTTGAAGCAAATCAGTCAGTAAATAAATAAGTTTGAATGGATCGAGGAAATATACCTATTTTATTTTTATATGTACTTAAACATTAAACAAAAATAAATAGCTCTTCAGTTGACTAACCAGAAAAGGGTCTGCGACTGGCGATCAAATTGCGCCAACAAACTGATCGTTATGGCTTAATGTTCACTGCTGTAGACGTAAGCACGGTGTACTCAGACAAGATTTTATTTCGAAAGAAGTATGCAGCTATTTTTTATACGTTTTTGACAACAGGAAGTAGGTACATACGACACCATCAAATAGCATGTCGTCATCGCGATGCGATCACACATCGCACATCGCACTCGAGACACGTAATGACGCATCACCGAACGTTTCCAATAACAGTTGAGCTCGTGTTTTTACGGCTCATGTACTCGCACTGGCGTCATGCAATGTAACGTTAAGTTGCGTACAATTCAATCAGCCTCTTCCCACTCAAACTTCGCTCTCTACCAACTTTCTTTGACTGCTTGCTTAATCGAGTCGCCGTTAACTTTATAAAATGCGCCCGTGTGCCTGGTTAATGTTTTCCATGCTGGTTAAGAGCTTTTCAAGAGTTTTCGTATTCGTTAGCGAACTTCCTTAGTTGATGACGTGATTGAAAGGTTTTTTGCGGTCCGTGTTATAATGTTGGTTCAGTGTTCTATGTGTTAAAGTTGTGTGATGTTAATTTTGAGTTTATGGTATTTTAAAACTCGGAAGAAGACTGAATTAAAGAAGAATGAAAACTGAAGAATTTTCTTTATTTTCGTGGTGGTAATTGCAAGGATGTGACATGTCTGTCTCAACGTATTAATTTGTGTAGATAATGAATTGTATTTTTTATATAGACTACTTATTAGACCGACTACTACTTATCAGACAGATTATAAAGACCTGTATCCCCGAAGGGGCATGCTGAGGCGTAATATATCTGATGAGAACTGGAGTCTGTAAAATGCTGCAAGGAATCGGTGTAACCAGATGATTTTCGACGGTATCAATTCCTCGTCCTCTGCCAATATCTGGAAGTTCCTCGGGACCCTAGGTATTGGCAAACAGCAACACACAGCTCCTCAAATGACGATTGGTTTGAATGATTTAAATAAGCATTTCTCGTCTACTACCCAACTGGATCATCAAACCATGCGTCTTACGGTAGATTACATTGCTGGGCTTCCCCGACCTCCTATTGACCCTTTCCTTTAATTTCCAGTTGCATTGGGTGAGGTCAAGAAGATTACCCTATCTATTAAATCCAACGCTGTGGGGTTTAATGCTATCAGCCGCCGCATGATTGTCCCTATCCTTGATCATCTCACCCTTCCTATATGCCACATTGTTAATTGTTCAATTGACAGTGGTTGTTTCCCCTTCTTGTGGCGTAAAGCCTTTGTTATCCCTCATCTAAGACAACAAACCCTTCTCTCCCTAACCATTTCCGTCCAATCTCTAATGTCCGTTTCCTATTCAAAGTGCTAGAAGCCTGTGTTCATAAACAGTTGTCCCAGTTCATATATCAAAACAACCTGCTTAGTTCACTACAATCTGGTTTTAGACCAGGTCTTAGCACGACTTCCGCTCTCCTCAAAATGACTGGCGATGTTAGGCATAGAGGACACTAAGGTCACTGTGCTTACTTTAGTCGACTTCTCGAATGCCTTCAACACTCTCAGTCACGATATCCTTCTATCGATCCTCTCCCATCTCATGATCTCACCGAATGCACCGGAATGGTTCTCATCGTATCTTCAGGAACGCCAGCAGTTCGTTCGCAGTGATCAAATGTCATCTAGTTTGCATGACATTCGCTCTGGTGTTCCTCAGGGTGGCATTCTTTCTCCTTTACTTTTCTCTATCTTTATTAATTTCTTAACTCCTAATCTTTGATGTTTTTGTCATCTTTATGCTGATGACTTGCTATACTCCCAAGCAAGGGTGGATGATGTGACAGTGGCCATTGGAGATATGAATAGGGATCTTGGGACAATGATGGACTGCTGTCAGAAAATAAATTTGGTTTAGACGTAAATCCAGCTAAGTATCAGGCCATTATTGTAGGCAGCCGCCGCTTAGTACCCAGACTGGACGTCAAAACTCTACCTCCTATTATGTTTAATGGCTTGGTCATTCCATTCAATTCAACCGTAAAAGACCTAGGCAGGTGACTTAGTTAGTCAGAAAGTCACCAGTACTCTTAGAGCACTATACTGCACTAAAAATTTTCTTCCTTCCAAGACCAAGACAATGCTTGTACAGGCTTTAATAGTTCCCATAATCGACTATGGTGATGTGTGCTATTATGATCTGAATGCAGAACACCTCAATAAGTACGACCGACTTCTAAATAACTGCATTCGATTCTTTTACAATCTTTGTGAGTATGACCACGTCTCTACTTATCGTTCCGAACTTAAATGGCTTCCAATTCGTCAGCGCCGGTGTTTGCGTGCTCTTACCACTCTCTTCTCCATCCTTAGGTCTCCTTCTCCTCCAACTTATCTAACGCCGTACTTCCAATATTTATCATCTATACATGATAGAAATGTTCGTTCTTCACATAATCTTCTTCTTTCTTGCCCTAGTCACACTACTGGATTCGTTAACTCTTCCTTCTTTTTGCAGTCTATTCTCTTATGGAATACACTCCCTTATGAAATCAGATTGTCCACCAACCGTTTTACATTCAAAATGAAAGTACGAGAGCTTCTATTCAAGAGATTGAAGGAATCAGCACATCACTCTCATCCATTACTATAAGTATTTATATGTAATTATGTAGAATATATGTATATTTAGGTATATATGTATATATAATTATTTATGTATAAGTATGTATTTAAGTATAGAACTATTTATGTGTATGTATGATATCCCTATTATATATATAGTAGAGAATGCCTTATGGCATTATGTCCACCATTGTACACATTGTTTGTGCATAAAAAAAATTCAATGGATTTACTCCAAACTTTGTATATTAGTTCCTCAAACGACGATAGTAAACACTAAGAATTATTTTTCTGGAAATTCCACCCTTAAGGGGGTAAGATAGGGGGTCAAAGTTTGTATGTAACTTTTTATCTCTCTAATGGTTTGACTTTAAGCTTTGTATATTGGTTCCTCAAATGATAATAGTGAACACTAAGAATATGTTTTTTTTTAAATTCCGACCCTCAAGGGGTAAGATAGGGATCAAAGTATGTTACTTATTATTCCTTCAGTGGATTGACTTCAAACTTTATATATTGGTTCTTCAAATGATGATAGTGAACAAGGATTTGTTTCTTTAGAAATTCCTCCCCAAGGGTGTAAGATAGGGGTCAAAGTTTGTATGTAAATTTTTATTCCTTTAATGGATTAACTTCAAACTTTGTATATTGGTTCCTCAAATGACGATAGTAAAGACCAAGAAAGGATTTCTTGAAGTCAACCCCCTATGGGGGTTAAGAAAAAGTGTCCCATTTTGTAATATAAAAAAAAACTTCAACGGATTCACTTGAAACTTTGTATATTGGTTTCTCAACCGACGATAGTTTTTTTTTATAAACAACGCCCGCACTACGAAGAAATTCCTGTGTCGCGTGGGACTTTACAAACATTCAATCAACGGACACAACGATCGACCAGACTCGAGACAACAATTTGTAGATCACACAAAGTGTCGTCTCGTATGGGAATCGAACCTACGACACGCAGCGCAGTACCAAGCGGCGAGGCGACCGCTTAAACCACTACGCCAACCGTGCAGTCATTCAGATAGTGAACAACTGAACACCAAGAATTTGTTTTTCGAAAATGCCTATCCTTAGCGGGTTAGATAGTGGTTCAAAGTGTCTATGAAACGAAACTTATTATTCCTTCAGTGGATTGACTTCAAACTTTTTATATTGGTTCCTCAAATGACGATAGTGAACACTAAGAATAAATTTTTTTAAATCCTACCATCAGGGGGTAAGATAGGGGTTCAAAGTGTGTATTAAACGAAACTTATTATTCCTTCAGTGCATTGACTTCAAACTTTGTATAGGTATTGGTTTCTCTAATGACCTTAGTAAACATTAAGAAAATCTTTTTAGGATTTTCATACCTTTAAGGGTTAAAAAGGGGAGTTGGAATTTGTGTGAAACCTTTTTATTCCTTCATTGAATTAACTTCAAACTTTGTATATAGGTTCCTCAAATGACGTTAGTGAACACCAAGAATGGAATTTTCGAAGTTACTCCCCTATTAATAAAGGGTCCCGTAGAATTAAGAAAGGGTGTCCCATTTTGTAATATAAAAAAAACTTCAATAGATTCACTTGATACTTTGTACTTATATCGGTTCCTCAAGTGACATTAGTGAATTCACTACTAAAACGGAGAGGTCAAGAAAGGGTCCCAGTTTGTATGAAACTCTTAATTCCTTCACTTGATTTTTTTTAATCGTTCCTGATCTGCATTTAATTTACATTTATGCGGCTGGCTCAAGAAAGGGTGTCCCATTTTGCAATATAAAAAAAATAATAGATTCACTTGAAACTTTGTACTTATATCAGTTCCTCAAGTGACATTAGTGAATTCACTACTAAAACGGGGAGTGCAAAAAGGGGTCCCAGTTTGTATGAAACTCTTAATTCCTTCACTTGATTTTTTTTTTCATCGTCCCTGATCTGCATTAAATTTTCATTAACTGTGTAAATTTTCATTAAATATGCGGCTGGCTTTTATCTTAACGCTCTTCATCTTCACTAACTAAAATGTGGTATGGTTCTTTATATGACAAATAGAAGCAAAAATCCTAAGAACCGTTATTTTGCTATTTTATTGATTTTCTAGCAAGTAAGCACTTTTTATCAGTTATCTGCTTGGTCCAACTTCAACAACCAAAGCTTCTCTCATGTAAAGATATGTATGACCTAAAATACTAAGAAAGGGTTATTGAACTTGGATAATTTATTTTACATTTTTTACAATATCGCTGAGATATACAAAATGTATACTGCTACGGAATCCTTGACTAATTTAATTTAATCTAGCTTTTACCACCAGCTACGCCTGAATGACATTTTCATAGTTTGTTCGAGAGTCTTCATGAACCATTAGTAAAATACACATCTAAATCGATTCAGCCATTTTTAAGATTACCCTGAATAAATAGACAGACAGAAAAACAACCTAAATAAATCATTGGGGTACTGGCAACGGGTTATCAACAATATACAACACAGTTATTTTGAGATTACAGACAGTTTGTTTATTTTTTATAGTCTCACGCCTGTATCCCCGAAGGGGTAGGCAGAGGTGTAATATAACACTCACATTTCGTCATGTTGCATGTAAGTCCCACGTAATAGGGGGCGAGCCTGTTGCCGTTACTGGGCACATTGGCAGACTTCGTGCTACTACTGAGAATTTGGAAAAACTCAGTAATATTTTTGCCCGACCCGGGAATCGAACCGGAGACCCGGTTTAGTAGACGCATACGGTATCCACTGTACCACGGAAGCAGTCAAATATTATTTATTTGTATAATCTGTCTGTATATAAAACCATTGCGTTACTGACTGACTGGCAGACACATTACAGCCGAAATTGTTGGGCGCAAAAAGGTTAAATTTAGCATGTTTGTTCCTTGAGGAGGGTAGGGGTGTTTGTACAAAATATTTTATGTAATCGTCATTTACGCGTGCGAAGCAGCCGGCAAAAGCTAGTAAGATATAAGCTTTTATAGATAATTTGTAATTCTTAGTCAATCATTTCTGCCATATTTATTGGACATGTCTAACTTAAATATGTATGAAATTACTTGCGAAATTGAAAATTATATTCTTCGAAAATTGTAAGACCTCAAAAATTGGAAAATGGTAAATCTTCTTAGAGGTGAATTAAGCTGTAAAACTCGTATTATAGTTTCTTTTTTTATTTTGTTGGTCTCTACAGTAAAGCTACTTACTGGGGTGATTTAAAGTAATATCTTGTGTCACAGATTTAGAGAGTTTTATTAGATACGAAATATTGATAAATTAAGATCTGTAGGAACGATTATTATCTTAATATATAAAATCCTTGCGTTACTGACTGACTGACAGACACGCTACAGCCGAAACTATTGGGCGCAGGAAGCTGAAATTTGGCATGTATGTTCCTTGGGGACCGTAGGGGAGCACTAAGAAGGAATTTCCCGAAATTCCCACGGGATCGGACAAAACGGGTAAATTAAAAAAAAATGCAGGCGTAGCTGCTGGCGTCCTCTAGTATTTTATAATATGAAATTTATCATTTCTAATATGGTAAAGTGAGACGTGCTTGGTTTTGAATAAACTTAGGTAAACGCGTCTAGCTACCTACTACAACCAAGATAAGTCTTCTGTCCTAAACGGAAGCCACGTCGAGTTATTGCACATTGTAAACCTTCCTAAAATATAAAGCGTTAATTGTTGATTCAATCTTTCAATTCTACAATCCTTGTGGCATAAGCTTGATAGCTTAACTAAACTAAATAAATGACCTTAAGCTCACCCTAATGGTCACATGATTTTAACTGTTATTGCCTTCTTGTTTTAAAAACTACACTGTTGACGCATATTCTCAATCTTCTTGCATCTGGTCACATGAGTAAGTACATAAAATAAATAATTATGCGTACGCATCGTTGTACGCGAAGAACGTAGGGCTTTTAATTATCTTTAGTTTTGTCTCCCGCTTCCGATGAAATTCAGTTTCCATCCTTAGCTTACAGGCTTTTTCAATGTTTTCCAACTCCATCCTAAGATACTTCTAATTAATTTCGTTGCGGGTTCTAAGATAGTCGATGTCTGTTATGGTCACTACTTTTATAACAAACTTGATAACAAACATGAAACAGGTGATACATCAGTAACCGAAAAGGGGATCGGACTAGCCCCATACAAAAAGGCAAATAAAAAAGTCGGTATCGTCATACGAATGAGCTATTCTCAGTCGATAGGGAACAAATGCTGATAAATGTATTCAGGCCTTAAACATGGCAGCGGAAACCCCTATAAAGCTTTACTAGACCTTGGAATCGAATCGAGGCCTCTAAAGATAAGCCCTGATTTATGACACGATATATAACATTGATTAGTCAACAAAAAATAATCTTAGAAAACCAATTTAGTATTAACAAAAAATAATCTTAGAAAACCAATTTTATTTATATTCGGGCAGTTTTAAAGTTAAATATTGTTTTTCAGAGAACTTATTAACTTCAAACTTAAATATTAATTATGAATTTCCTACTTGCTACCAAAGGTATCTTAGGCTGGTTTCAGAGTGACGCGCGCGGCACGCACCGTCGGCCAGCGCGTCTCAACAGCGCGTTTGGCGCGCGGACCACTGTGAAACGAGTTCGCGTTTCTCATTGCAATGTATGAAGCTTCGGCAGCGCGGCCGGCGCGTGCGTCTCACACGCGGCGCGTTTGAACTGCGTGACTATGAAACGCTACTACTAATCTAGTGTAATTGTAAGCGCGCGCGTGTGGCCGGCGCCGGTCAAACGCGTGACTTGAAACCAGCCTTAATATATAAAATCCTTACGTTACTTACTGACTGACAGACACGCTACAGCCGAAACTATTGGGCGCAGGAAGCTGAAATTTGGCATGTATGTTCCTTGGGGACCGTAGGGGTGCACTAAGGAGGGATTTCCCGAAATTCCCACGGGATCGGCCAAAACGGGTAAATTAAAAAAAATTGCAGGCGTAGCTGCTGGCGTCCTCTAGTCTCTATGTAACAGCTTATTCTCCTCAAATTCACACTCAACATTCCAATTTTATGAAATATGTTTTAATTATCGACATGCAACACCAACAAATAATATCGTATAATCAAAAAATTTACATTGTACAATGTAAACTAGAAATTATATGCCGGTCGTATTTAAATGTGGCTAAATTAAGTCCGATAATATGAGTCTATTAAAGTCACAAACACATTGCTATAACGTTGGTCTCATTACAAGAATGAAATTAACTGCAATTCGGACGTAAATGGATTCAATGTGGCTGCACTACCTATAATGTTGAGCAAATTCTTCATTTTATATTTCATTGAAAGTCGTTTGAACATCTGTTTCGTTAGCTTAATGTAGATTAGACATAGAATGAGCATTGCGGTCGCGTTTTATGTTTAATTGTGAATCTATTAATATTAAATTGACTGGTTGTTTGTCCGTTAGGCATTGAAGGCCATTAAACGCACGCTGGGTCCTAAAGCGAAGGTCTTGGATCACAACTGGGGCTGCACTAAGATGATTATGATGCATTTAAGGGAATTTAAATACCAAAAAAAGCATATGTACTTTAAACTTCGTAGAAGATTTATCCTGTCTAGTCACGCCCGAATTTGACAGTTGATTCTGTGACTTGCAAAATATCTTTAAGCTACGTCACCATCCTAAGCAAATAAATTTATCTATTTTATGCTTTCTAAGAAACCACAGTTGAATAAACAACGTATTTCTTATTTCGCTTTAAATCTTAATTTTCATTAAATTGCCTAGAGTCTCTATAAAATTACACTTAGATTCGTTTTCGTTAACATAATTTAAAGTAACTTAGCTTTGAACATTGCTAATGCAGCCAAGTTAAGGTTTTGTCCGTGAGCCCTTTTGTCTTCGAGTAATTAACCTTTTTACAGATGTGCGCCTAAAAGCCTTTTAAAAAGCCATCGAGACCATAATGGTGAATTCACACACACAATATATCTCACGTCTGTACATACAAAAATCTGTGAGAAACAGATTGATTGAACAATCTAACGTAATAGTTTTTACGACGTACTTCTGATTCCGTCTTTTATGAGTTAGAACTTTTTATTGGTCAAAGACGTTTAGCGAAGCAATATCAGGCCGTTTACGTAAATTCGTAAATTTCAATCATTTTATTTCTTTTCCGTAGTACACAATGGAAACGCCGTCTCAGTTTTATTTGTTTAACGGGGAGTAAGCGAATAAAAGGCAACGCGGAATCTATCCGGGTGTACGCTAGTCGCACGAGACCACAAAACAGTCTCAATTCGTGCGGAGTTTGGTGATAGATATCACCGTCGCCGATTTATTTCGGCGAATTTACATTTGGGCGCGTGTCAGTGCTGTCACCGCTGACATACAACTCTAACTTGTATCTCAGTTACTGTCTCCGACTTGCATCAACATTGCGAATTTATAGCTCGATTTGTTGTCAGCAGAGGTGAGGGAGGTCCACAGTAGGATTGCTATTTATATCTTCAGATCTTTCAGATTGAGTAAACTGTTTTACCTGTAGATACTCGCATCGCTATTTTAAGATGCTAACTTAATAGATGCTAATTTAAAGAAACGTCTAAGAAGTCAACATTAGGATAGTGGATCGTTGACTGCGGTGGCCGCGAGCACAATCGCTCGGCATTATTAATTATTCCGATGTGAATGGAGCCTCGACAAAAGGCATTAACTGTGCAGATAATGGCATAGAGTCGCTCCTTGGAGACGGCGGCTTCCGTTTCCTTGTGCTGCGGCGCCATCACTCATCGCGTTGCTCAGATATAACAAACGCCTTGATCGCATACGTCGCAGCAAGACATTGCAAGCTGCGAGCCACACTACACTATATGTGTTATACCCAGCATGTGTGCTAGCGTAAAATTATGACGCATACACACATTTTTATGCTTATACGGTCATGTCCGTGTGAGAGGTTTTTCGTGTGTCTTTCTAGAGTACAACTACTGGTACTGCTGGTGGAACATCAGATAAGTTTTGGTTGTGTCGCTGAAAATAAAACAAGTTTTCTCTTTGGTCAATTACAAGACGATTGTCGTGTTTCTTTTATGTATTCACGAACAAAAGATAGCGGCAATTTAATAGTAAAAGGGATGACTATGTGATTAATAGTGTGATTTGATTTTTCAGTCGTCGGCCTGTAGAACTGTCTATTAAGTCTAGCATATTATGGAAGAAGGCAGAAAACTTTACGGTCGCAGAAATAAGTCATTGTGTCGTTTGTGCTTATGACACTGATGAAGTAAATAGCGGCCGCAATCTAGATTGTAATTTGTAAACTGGCTAGCGAGATAAGATATCTCGCTCAGACTGATCGCTGATGATGAGCATTTGTAGGCATGAGACATGTGAGCTTAACCCTGGTGGTCGGTTGATATTGTATGCTGGTAGGTGGAAAGGTAGGGTAACTGTAAGTCATACGGATTATTTTATATCCGATGGTACAGATATAAATTTAGAATGGATTTCAGTACTCACTTTTCAGTGGGTGCTAAGTCAACTCCTTTTAAAGGCTCGTTTGTAGTGTAGTGTTTCATGCGTCTTGTTGCTTCGTTTTGTATGAGTTACGGTATCCGTTAGTCGAACAACTGGCACATGGGCGTTTTTAATGGATTTGTAACGGTTGGAGAACAGGACATATTGTAAAAGAATTGTATCTATATGCGCATATCAACTTCTTTATTATCTTTATGGTGCAAAATAATTAATCTCTGTAAGAACTTACTTTTTTTTAATGTAACATAAAGGTCCAATAAATGAGCTGATTACATCACATCATAGTTCAACACAATGATGATTAATCATCCGCACGCTTGGATTATCCCACATTCGCTATATAACACCACGTTTGACATTAACTACAGCGCCTATAGGTCACACATGACGAATTGTTCTAGCCGAGCCCCTTACACTATTGATTGAACGAGAAATAAATATGCGATGCACAGAAAATTACTCAAAAGGTCCGTGATATATTTTGTACCTTTATTTAGTTGCAATAATTGATTTGCTCGTTTTTCTGTACCTTTCCCAAATAGAATACGAGGAAATGGTTGTGAAATTCTTGGCAATGGAGAAATACGAGCGTGTATAGTTAGGAAGATCAAGCTGTAATGTGTCTTTATTCCTTGTAATTTCTATACATATAATAAACTGGACTTTGGCCACGACTCTGCTTGCGTGGGACTTATTCAACTTTACAGGAAAATAATTTCCAAGAATCACCCATTTTAGTGCTCACCTTCACGCCTCAAAGAACATCATGCCAAATGTCAGCTTATTACGCCCAGTAGTTTCGGTTGTACATTGTGTGATAGTGGTCAGTCAGTAAAGCAACAGTGTTATGATTATTGATAGTATTCGTTATTGGCAATATTTTCAATTGAACTCGTAGATTTCTTGTTAACCAATGTTTTATTAAACCATTTGTTGTATTACTTGGGGGGTTAGCGCACCCAGTAAAAAAAATTTTTTGTCATTTGTACGTTTACAAAGATAGTTGATAACAACGTGTTTACAGATACACCTATGAACTACATTATAAATTTATAATCATTCAATAGATAGAACTCACATGATCTCATTCGATAGTGAATATCTCTTCAGTTACGGGGACAAAAGGATTTTCCTTTTGATTCGATTATCCTCAGATTAATTCTCACGAAATTGATGCATCTATTATTATAGATAATTATGATTACAACCTAAAGACAGAAATTTCAATGAAGATACTGATTTAAGAATAATAGTTATACTGAGTGAAGTTATACACATTTCTGCATCACACGTCTTTAATCTTTACGTGTGTAACGAGTTCTAGAATAGAAACGCAGTAGAGGTTCTAGGTACGTTTATTGCCGAGTATTGTCTCACTTCCCTTGCACGAGTATGATCGACCAACAACACGACACTGGCCTGAACACTAAGGGCTGCAGTCTCCCACGCTGTTCCCTCCGGTAGTGTGCAGGGCAGGTTGCTCGAAGGGCTGCGCGTAGCGGCAGATTGCAGTCCGTTGGCTCAGCTGGCAGGCGCCGGCGGTGTGTGTGCGATGAGCAGGGCAGGGCCAGACTATTCGGCAGAGGTGACGTCAAGGACGGTGCTTGAATTGTAGTGGTCTAGGTAGAGTAGCCCGGAGCTTCCAAGGTCTACCTTGGAAGCTCCGGGCTACTCTAACTAGACCACTCCACCCACAGTTGGGATCAGGATACACATAAGACGTAGGGTCAGTAGGTACGCGTAATTATCGTAGGTAGGTAGATAGAGTAGCAGTGCCGGCCTCTCTGTCGGCCCCTTTATATACCGAGCCCTCCATCAGAGTTGGAGTCGTCGGAGTACCTGACCATATTTGGTCAGGCTTCGCGAGCGCGGACGATGGCCTTCTCTGATTGGCCGAGCGTATGGACGGTATTATGACGCAGACGCGGTAGGTACCGGACATACACGTTACACGTGGATGTAACCAATTCGTGAATTGTGCAAAGCCAATGCGTTTTCGATGTGAAGCTAACATGACGCGTGTGCTAAGCGATTAAGTGGTGTGGCAAATTTTTACTATTACATAATAATTGTATCACAGCGAAATACATGATGTCCACAGTTCACGCTCATACAGATTACTCGCTAGCTGATTGAAGTTTACTTAAATGATCTACTTTAAAACAGCAAAATCCCTCATTTTGCGAGTTTGGAGGGCAACGAGCCCTTCAAGGTGTTTGGACAGTTGATCGCAATCCGATATCGCGTCAAGTAATTAGCGTTCGGTTCACTCACAAATAACCTTTACTACTTTATATATAGCTGAGTAATTTGATTAATTATAATGAAATTACGCTGTATGTGTTTACGCCTAGAATAGAGCGAGCCCAATGATTTGAACTTTGGGTTATAATTATGTTAAGAGCGTCTTGCCACTCTGTTGCTAAGCTAAATATGAGTGTGACGGTTGGAAAGTGTTGGACAATATTATTTTCAATACTTATCATCTGAAAACCGATTAGTCGAAAATTGCTATCATTATGAAGAAGTATTAATGTAATGATTCTATATCTAGTAATTATTTGAAAATAAAATTAAAATACTATCTATCTATCTATAACGTCACGCCTGTCTCCCATTGGGGTAGGCAGAGACTATAAAATACCTTATCACTAAATTCGATAAAGCATCCCTTACATGAATGTTACTATGCGTGTACAAGTCTCGAAAGTTTAAAAGTAATTGTCATCATAATCGTCTTAGCATTATCCCGGTTGCATCTAAGACTTGCGCGTTCGAGGCCGGAATCCATTCTTAGAGAACTAGATATGACAGAATATTTAATTTTCTACAGGGCGACTGCCGTCTGACCTTCGATGACTTAGACCAGAGTAAAATATTCCCGATAAAGACTGTCAAATATATGCATAACACTGTACAGAACCACGTATGCTAAAACCGTTTTAAAATACATCAATTTATAAAATTACCATGCTACATCACAAATATTTTCATACATATACTGTGTGGCAGTCTTTTTTTAACGGATGCAATTGAAAGTAAACGCAGGGAAACAAAGGAAGTGGAGGTCGTTGTCGCCTTTCTTGGCAGGGGATCAGTGGTATTTATACATACAGTCAGATGAAAAAGTCTGGAAGTGTGTATACACTTCCAGACTTCAAAGTCAAAGGCTTAGACAGAAAACGGGCAGCAGTATTGCTGCCCGTTTTCTGTCTAAGCCTTTGATCCCCTTGTACGACGCCCACGGGAATAGTGTAGCTTTATTCTAATAGATATATCAATAAGCTCAACTATTTCCTTTTAGATAAAAATGAAAACTAAAGTAGAAGCTTTCTGTGGGCTGCAATCATAAAGGAAAGGCATATTGACAAACGTATTGATATACGGGTGTTCAATGAAAGGCATTGGAGGCGAGTTGTTCGTGGTTAGTATGTATAACCATTAAGTGTGTTTTTGTGTGCAGCTCGACATCTTGAAGGCGATTTGCGATCTCTCCGTCGACGTCGTCTCGCTCGTCTGCGCTGCACTTGTACACTGCCACGCTGTAATTACAATATTCACTAGATAAACTCTCACTTTGTGTATCCTGTTAAAATACAGCTTTTGACTGCGAAACGAATAACGTTTATCTTCACAAATGGGATGTTTTCACGTCTAACGAGAGACGAGGCCCAGCAAACGAAGACTCGTGACAGTAAATAACTTTAGGTGAATTTGTTTAATGAAAAGAAATTCGCACGAATAAGATTATGAGAGATCTAATTTTATTCACGAAACGTCCGAATAAAATTACGTATTTCAAACAGAAAAGGCGATTTAACAAATCTTCGAAGGGGTGGGGTGTGTAAACACGAAATACAAAATTGTGTGTCGACGGGATGTTTTCCAATCTGTAGTGTAAATACAGTCCCACATAATGATTATTTGAACGAACAATTAACATGACAGGGCTGTCATGGCGTCAGTCCGGTCGTAGTGATAATTCGATTTGGTCGCGTCAGGAGCAGTAAACAAGCGGGCGATTCACGCCAGACAGAATTAAGAGGTGTTGGCTTTAAGATAATGCCATGAAATAAATAATACTTTTTGTCGACCCGTTTGTTAAATCGTAACTAAGGAGCTACTGTCGTCAGGTAGAGCGTTTTCAAAGGTATCTAAAATATAAAATCAATGAAGGTCTCCAAACCCTTATATAACTGATCAACGATTCCAAGGCGTTATTTTTATGATGTTGCTAGGTATATCTAGTTGGCGCAAATATAGCAGCTATCTTACAATCATACATAAACAAAAGCTATTCATCCTTTTAAGTGTTCAAGCATCTTTTCTTTTCAATAAATAGAGAGGATGAATCGATAAATTGGCAATTCTTGATCGGCAATTCTTTATTCTGTCTCAGTAATGCTGTCTTGAAAAGGCAAAATACTGTATTCAAGAATACAGTATTTTTGCTTAACAACGCTAATTCTGCTTGGTTTGAAATCTACTATGGCTTAATATCTCGATTTTTACTATACGACGTTTATTTATAGAGATAGACTACAATCAAAAACCATGTATTTGTAAAAAAGCAACCTTAATTTAAGCAAAAGACGTATAGCCTTTGACAGTGTTTTGCCATACTACGCTGGCCAGAGCGCGCATTTCACGTATTTTATTACTATCGCTCTCGCTCTTAGGTCTCGCGCTGTCATTAGAGCAGTACCACTGCGAACCACGCACTGCGTAATCGGTTTGTTTTGATTCAAATCAGTGCGCATTTTAATGTAATCCACGCATATTTTTGCATAAAACATATAAATATGAGTGATTTACGGAGCAAGTTATTAAATAATCTGTCTTTAAAGAATTGACAATATCATAACACAAGTTCGTCGTTTTTCAAAACAATTTTCTCTGATTTATTTAAAAATCTCTAATTTTTTATTAGTATTTTTAACACGGCTGTAATCACTATTAAAATACCTACACAATGATACAAATTTCATATAATTTCATGTTTATTATATTATGTGAAAGGCCAAAAACTGCATGAGAACAATTTTTATCATTTTCTCGAAATCATCTTTTTCATAATACAGTCTTTTGCCTTTTCTCGATAGAAATTAGAATGCAGGATTTCAATAACTAAATATAACTAAAGTGTAACGCGCCACACTAGGATTTCCTGTCGTGGCAGTTTTACAATTTTGAATGTTCAAATAGCTGGACTCAAAGTAAGGCTGTCGTTCTTCCAAAGCGGAGAGAAACGAACCAATTTTAAGGTTTTGCTTTGAAATCTCCTATCAGTCATTTAGGAGGCCTCACAAACAATGAAGGTAATAAATCCTATTATCAAGGATGAATAAGAGTTTTGGGAGCTTTCGATACATTTTAGAAGATTTATAGGGTTACAGCTTACAAATCAATGAAATGTTTTCCATAGGTATTTTGAAACCCATTTTTTTAATGAGCTTGAATATTTATTCGCTCCACGCCTATAATCATCTCACTACAATCATAGGATTAAAGAAAAACGAAACTGGTAAAATTTTTACAAAAAATTTGTATAGAAAAAGAAGAATGTTTTTTTGCATTCCACAGATTTGTCATCGAAGAACAGTGCCCACTGCACTGTTCTTCGATCGATATGATGGCATGTTGTTTGTTATGTAAACATTGGTCGCGGTTGTTCGCTCACTGCGTTTTGATCGCTCTCAGCGGCGGCGGCGCCTTCAAAGAGTCCTTTGTTCGCACTCCCCACACTCTCATACTCACGCGCTAATCACTTAATTGCTGCTCCAAATAACCACTTCCGAATAGCCTTTTTGTTCTGCGATGCAATTTTTATACTTATTTGAAATCGTTATGTGGCGTAACGTCTCAAGGCTGTAAATGAGGCATAAATTAAATAAAAGGTGCATTAGTGTTATGGTACTTGGATTTTATATCTGGTCGTAATTATTGTGGCTATCTATACATCGAGCTCTTTAAATATCATCTTTATACAGCCTTTCACAGATCACTGCTGGACATAAGTCTCTCCTAAGTCCTAATTGTGCGTCACAATAGCATTGTGAATTACGGAGGATTGGCCTACACCCACGCTGGCCAAAATAATATAATAATATTCTACCACATACACACATCACCATCTAGTCCCAAACTAAGCAGAGCTTGTACTATGGGTACTAGACAATTGATAAACATACATTTTTTTTTGTAAATACATACATATTATAGATAAAAACACCCAGACCAAGACAAACATCCATGTTCATGCACACAAATGTTTAACTTGAGCGGAAATCGAACCCGCTCACCTTCGGTGTAGCAGCAGGCCTGGCGCACTTCGCATTTTAGGTACAAACTTACAAGTACCTCGGCCGACCACGTCGACGTGGTTGGATTTAGTAGGTTGCCGCGCGCCGCTCACATTAGACGTCACGCAACGAGTGCGACTGCTCCGTATTCTCACGCGCCGTGTTCATACACTGTGCAAATTATAAACTTAAACGCCTTTAACAACAAAAATGTATCATCACAAGTCTAATGCAAAGTATTGCTTAATTAACTGTGTGTCGAAAGCGACTTGAAAATTTGATTTTATTTATATTACGAGAGCAACTTGAAAATTTGATTTTTTGTTTGTTGAGATATCTCAACGATTATGGTGTCAAATTAAAGATTTAGTTCAAAAACCATTTTATCTGTTTGAATCATGTAAATCGGTCCACGCGTTTAGGAAATAACTAAAAATTTGTATAGTAAAAATGTAAACGACCAGAATTTTTGTGCTGTTCTACTAGCTCCAATAGTGGGATAGGATACTTATAGGATAATTATTTATTATTAGGTACGTGGTCAAGTAGGTAGATAGACGATGAATAAAGTCAGTCGTCGCGCGTCCCCGTGACAGTAGGGTCACGCTCATCGATTCGCTATAGTTTTTTAATTAAATTGTGTGGTAATTGTTATCGAAGTGTAAAGAAAAAGTGTACTCCATATAAGTGACATTATTTACCGTTAAATAATATGTAGTTTCAGTTAGAACAACCAGTGTAATATGCAATAAACTCAATAACGAACTTCTAATTTAGTGAACAAACGTAGCGTCCATTTATAATCTCCACCAATCACAAGCGAGCACGCACACACACGCGCAAGATATGGCGCGTGGCCGCGTCGATGACCACACTCCACAAGAACTTTGCACGAAATTTTGCACGAAAGCGTTTTACACGAAGTTTTTTGCACGAAGTTTTTGCACAACGTTTTTTTTGCACGGAGCTTTTGCACGGAGCTTTTGCTCGAAGATTTTGCACACTATCCAATCTCTTTGGTTTTGCACGAAATATTGTCATAAAACTACTTCTTAGAATTTTATTTTCTACTAACAACAGCTGTGCGCTATGTCTAGTGAATGTGGTGTTTGTTTAACCAGCATCGAGAATGCCTTTATGGAATGCTGTAAATGCAATATCAATTATCACTTGCTTTGTGTGAACATTTAAGAAGAAAAATATAAAATATCCGCGCGACGTTACCGTTGAGACTAGACGTGCGAGTGCGTGCGCGCCGTGCGCCGCGGCCTTGAGCCATGTCGAGATCTCCGCAACGAGACCCTAATGATACCGATATGAAATGTAATGTGTGTAATGTTGTAATTAGTGAATTGTTGGCTTTTGTGTGTAACAAAGTGGACACACTTCCAGAGACAGCTATAGTGCAAATATGCATGAGTGCATTTGCCGATGCGGTGATTGAAAGTGCCAGGCAACTTGTTTACAAGCTGCTGGCACCTTCACGGAAACTTATGAGAAGAAAAGAAGGTAACCAGCAGAAGAGTGTGCAAGAAATAATAAAGATCGTGAAGGAAACAGATCCCGAATGTTTACCCATTTTTGTGGCCAAAGATCTCAATAAATTACCACCGGTCACGTTTGACCATATAGATGTGACTACATTCCTAAAGGAAATGTCACTACTTAAAAAAGAAGTCGCCAGCTTGCGAAGCGACAATTCGGAGGTATCCTCGCAAGTGACCAAGGAGGAGGTGGCATCACTTAAGTTCGAAATACAGCAGTTAAAAGACATAGTTCAAGACGCATTATCAAAGAATGAGGGTGAAAATGCTAAAGAAATATTGAAACGGACAACGAATACTTTGCCTATAATACCATCTTGCATTAGTGAAAAGAAACTGGAAGAAATATTCTCCGAAAGCATTGATTTCATACGATCACCGCGGCCGAAGCAAGCGTTCGGCGAGGGGGCAGCGCGAAGGGGGGAGAGGGAGCGCAACAGCGAGTGTGGCAGCGAGCGTGTGCCGTCTCCGGTGTCGCGTGAGAGCGAAACAGCGATAATCGAGCGGCGAGTAGATGGCGGCGGCGGTGGCCGTGCAATGCGCTGCGCGCCTCGTACACTCGCGACACTTGGGCGGAAGCCCGTGCAGTTCAATTCGTTTCCATTTCCACTGAACTGCACTGACTTCTACTCCCTGCACCTGAGTCCGGTGCAGGGAGTGGCGAATGGTCTCAGGGGTAGCGCAGGTCGTGTAGATCCCTAAGGCAAGGCTGGTGGACTATCCTTCTCGAGGTTGCCGCCCGTTCTTGGTCCAGTTCCTTCAGAAATGGATGCAACCAAAACCTCCAGCCGAAACACAAATAACAGGCACTTTACACACGCATACACACACACGTACACACATGCGCGCACACACACACATTCACTTACACATCTCTTCACCACGCCCCCTCGTGGCCAGGTGGGCTTGGGCCCGTAGTAAACAGTCACGGGTAAGAGAAGTTGACCACCTGCGCTAGGACCTGCGCAGTCGAGCACCGTACGCGGGGATGACGGAGTCCTGGGGGGTTGAGCCGAGCGGCGCTGGCGGTAATGTGACCGTGAGGCAACACGCCCTCTTTGGTCCCGATTTCACGCTAAACGGTAGCCCCCGCTGTGAGCCGCAGCGGGGGAAATGGCCATCGCGTCCCGTCAGAGGTCCACGGGCTAGGGACGTAGGGTCCACATCAACAGTCGGAATTTATTTCGGCTGTTGACGTGGTTGGTGAAGGCTATACTGAGGGCGCAAGCGAGGGTGGACGGCTAGAGTTGGTAACTCGGCTCAGGCCGTTAACCCAAGCGGGCGCCCGATGTCGTGCTGTAAGCCAGCCCCGCGTTCCTATATCCCTCTGGTAATCCTAACGTCCGGTATGACGTTCCCTGTTGCGGGCTCCATGGAGGGTGGGAAGCCAGAGGGATGAAGTCTTGTAAAAACATTTATGGATACCGTTATCCCTTTCACTACCCCAACCGCGACGGTGGCAGCGAAAGCTGTTCCCGCCGCAAAACCAAAACAGATGGTTGACGCTGTGGCCTCGGCTGCAGAGGTTATATCATCCCCCAAGGACGGGACTTCAGCGCTGGCTAGCACTAGTACTGGTCCCGTCCTTACAATCGTCAGCCCGTTCGAGATCAAGCGGGAAGACGACTCCTCCTTCGCGGGCTGGCAATTGGTTGGCCACAAGAAGGGCAAGGGTAAGGGCAAGACCACCAATCCTGTTCAGCGCCCGCCCACTAGTGGCCCCGCCACTGTCGGCCCGTCGAAGAAGAGGAAAAACCTTAACAAGAGACAGCGCAGGGCGTCCAAGCAGAAGGCTGCACAAACCGCTGCTGCTGCCGGTGCTGCCTCTACAAAAGCAGCTGAGCAGGCTGCTGTCGCAGGTCCCAGCAATGTGACCAGTGCGCAGCCCACACTCAGCAGTGAGGGATGCAAGAAGGCCGGAAGCAGTACAAGGAAGCCGGCTGCCGCCAAGCGGCGAGCTGGCCACCCTGGACGGCAACCAGCCGCTGCACCACCGAGCAACACAGCAGGTAAAACTGCCGGAAACAAGGACAGAGGTGAGGCCAAACGTGCTCTCAACGAGACCAGTTTGCCTCGGGGAGACCACAAGAAGCCCCGCCTCGAATCCTCCAGGACGACAGTAGGTAAGTCCTACGCACAGGCCTCCAAGGCGTCCCTGGGTGTTGCAGTAACATGCAAACGCACAGGGAACTTGCCGAAGGAGTTGGTGGACCAGGTACTCCGGGAGCTCCAGAGGAAGATCCTGAGTGACGCCTGGTCGAACAAAACCCCCAAACGCCCCGCTCCAGCGTTCACCGGGAAACCCGTGCATGCGGACGGGGTCCTCAAACTTTGGTGCGCCGACGAGGCAACGCGCACCTGGCTGACGGAGGCAGTCTCTCTCCTGGTCCCACCACCGGGCTTCGAACTGGAGGTCAGGGGCCAGGAAGAGACCCCGAAGAGAGTGCGGTGCGGCATTGTCGTGCCCGACGTACAGGGGGTCTGGGACGACGTGCGTGACGTGGGTCGCGCTCTGGAGTTCCAGAACCCCTGGTTGGAGGTTGACAAATGGTCGATGCTGCACTCCGAAAGGCAGTCAGGTGGGTGGTTCCTGGTGGTGGGCGTCCCAGAGGAACAGGTCCCGATCCTGTTGAAGAACGAGCGCCGCCTCGCGTTGGGGGTGGGTGCCGTCTACGTCAGGTTCCGGGACCCCTCAGGTAAGTTTGTCGACCATCCTCCGGGATGCGACGACAACTCCATACGAGTCAAGCAGGACTCTAACACCAAGCCAGGGTGCGACGCAGAATCCGGCCCGTCAGAGCCGGCCGCGTCTGGCTCGGGGGCTGGCCCATCAGCCGAGGGTAACTCGGAAGATGAGTGCCTGCTCCTGAGTCCGGTGCGGCGGGACGACGGGGTGGAGGCTGGCGACATCCTGGCCGGCCTGACGCAGCTGACGTTTGGGGAGAAGGGGACATCATCCAAAGATGAACCCTCCGCCTAGTAACGTCAACTGCCTTCAAACCAACCTCCACCACAGCCAAACAGCTACTGCGCAACTGCGCAAATGGATGGAGGTCCAACATTCAGCCATCGTGCTCATCCAGGAACCTTGGATAAGGGGTGGCCTCATTAGAGGCCTCTCCAGCCTGGGAGGTAAGATTTATTCTTCAACTGACCACACACATCCAAGAACCTGTATACTAACTACTAAAAACATCAGAGCCCAAGTTCTAACGGAGTTCTGTTCCAGAGACATCACAGCGATACAAATTGAAATAACACAGCAGCCTAGGAGTATAGCGGTTGTTTTCGCATCGGTCTACATGCCCGAGGCCGAAGACCCGCCTCCGTTCGACCTCACGCGTCTGGTTAACCAGTGCGAGAGAACCAATACGGAGGTTGTAATAGGAACGGACTCCAATGCCCACCACCAAATGTGGGGCATGAACTGCAATAACAACAGAGGTAAATCACTGGTTGAATACCTATTCACCACCAATCTTACCCTATTAAACACAGGTACGGAGCCCACCTTCGTCACAAGACGTAGTCAGACAATTATCGACTTAACTCTCGCAACAGAAGGAGCGGCTGAACGCATCAAGGGATGGCACGTCTCGAAAGAGGCATCGTGCTCAGACCACAGATGGATCAGCTTCTCCATGGAAGTCGTTATACAACCCACACAGCCGCGTAGGAAACCACACAACACTGACAAAGTAAAGTATGTCCACTTACTTACAGAGAAACTTACCCTGACTGCTACGCCGACAGTACTGGGTAACAATGAACAGATCGACGAGCAGGTATGTACACTGACGCAGTCGATGTTAGACAGCTACCACGCAGCCTGCCCTGAAACCACTATACCATCAACCCCAGGCAAACAACCCTGGTGGGGCGCTGAGCTTGAACGCAAGCGCAAGAAGGTAAGAAGGGCTTTAAACAGGGCAATGAACACAAGCGCAGACGAAGATTGGGACGCTTATAAAGCGGCCAAATCAAGCTACAAGAAGTGCCTCAGATTCAGACGTACCATGGGATGGAGGAAATTCTGTGGGAGCATTGAATCTTGCCAACAAGCAAACCGGGTAAGGAAATTACTGGCTCAGCAACCAACGGTTGCACCAGGTACTCTCCGTAAACCGGATAACACATACACCACATCGGAGGAGGAGACAAGACGCGTCCTACTCGAAACACACTTCCCAGGCTGCGTCCTCACCCCGGTAATAACGTGGCACGATACACAAACAGTGGCGACCGAACATGAGTGGAGACATGCAAATACCGTGGTCACAGAGGAAAAACTCCGATGGGCCATCGACAGCTTCCATCCCTTCAAAGCAGCCGGACTGGACGGCATCTTCCCAGGGTTATTACAATGGGGGGCTAGCCTGGCCCTCAGATATGTACCGAAGAGATGGAGGGAAGTCAAACTAATTTTCATACCAAAACCAGG
Organism: Euclidia mi; assembly: GCA_944739405.2. Classification (NCBI taxonomy): domain Eukaryota; kingdom Metazoa; phylum Arthropoda; class Insecta; order Lepidoptera; family Erebidae; genus Euclidia; species Euclidia mi. The sequence goes on from OX123193.2 coordinate 41,550,426, forward strand.
CAAAACAGACTATACCAATGCAAAGTCCTTCAGACCAATAAGCCTGACCTCCTTCATGCTTAAAGCCTTGGAAAGGCTCTGCGAGAGGGAACTAAGAAGTGGGGCACTTAAACACTTACCCCTTCATGCCAATCAACATGCATACAGCTCAGGGAAATCGACGGAATCGGCCTTACATCAGGTCGTGAACCAGATAGAAGCTGCTATACAACAAAAATGCATCTGTCTGGGCACCTTCATTGACATAGAAGGAGCCTTCGACAAGACAAACTTTTCCAGCATAAGCAACGCCCTAGCCAGGCATGGTGTGGATCAGATGCTCATACAGTGGATCCAAAACATGCTCAGCAAAAGGGTAGTGCGCCTGCACGGCGACACTCAGACAGCCTTGATAACTAAAGGGTGCCCGCAGGGAGGTGTACTTTCCCCGCTATTGTGGAACTTAGTCATCAATGAACTCATAGACAAACTCAACGCGAGAGACTTCTACACAATAGGTTATGCAGATGATCTAACCATACTCACCTCAGGTAAGGTAACCAGTACAGTGTACGACCTAACCCAACAAGCCCTACGCATAGTAGAGTGGTGGTGTAATGAGTACGAATTATCTGTAAACCCGACCAAGACCGAACTAGTTATGTTCACACACAAACGCGCGCTAGGCACTTACCGACTGCCCAGGTTATTTAATACAGAGCTTAAGCTGTCTACCGAGGTCAAGTACCTAGGTGTCACTCTCGACAGCAAATTGACATGGAACAGCCACATGGAAAATAAGCTCAACAAAGCCAGCATTGTCTTCTGGCAGTGTAAGAAGATGATAGGCAAACGCTGGGGCATATCCCCCAAAATTGTCTTATGGCTTTATAAGACAATAATACGTCCGATGATAAGCTACGGCGCAGTAGTGTGGTGGCCTCGGACCAACCTAACAACGGCCGCCAACAAGCTTCAAAAGCTTCAAAGACTTGCATGCCTAGCGGCAACGGGCTGCATGAAAACTACACCTACAGCGGCACTCGAAGTGTTGCTGGACCTGCCTCCATTGCACCTGTTGATACAACAGGAAGCAACGATGACGGCGGTCCGGCTAAGAGCTCTGAAGCTCTGGAAAGACACCAACACACCGCACACTAGCAATTTAAATACACTCTTTAAAGAAGTTCCTCTCACACAAGCCATCGGCGACCAAATACCGAAACAATTTGTGTTCGACAAGAAGTACAAAATCCAACTGTACGAGGATCTACACGAAGGAGCGGTTAATCACAACGAGCTCACGATCTTCACAGATGGGTCTAAGACGGATACAGGTACGGGTTCAGGAGTATTCTCCGAGGACCTAAACATCAACATCGCAGCACCACTGGGAGCCTACAACACGGTCTACCAGGCCGAATGTTTTGGCATAATCCTAGCTGCCACAGCAATCATGGCACGTGAGGTAAGGGAACGATCCATTAGGATCCTCTCAGATAGTAAGGCGGTCCTCTCAGCCCTCAAAAGCCATACTATCACCTCGGCACTCACGCTTGAATGCCACCAGAAACTAACAGAGGTAGGTAAACAAAACAAATTAACACTGCAATGGATCAAGGGCCACAGTGGCTCAAGAGGGAATGACGCAGCCGACGTACTTGCCAGAAGAGGGGCCAGTTTAGAGGTGGTGGGACCCGAGCCCATCATTCCCCTCCCTTCTGGTTTTTATCGCAACCTGGTAAGAAATAGGACCAGGACCCAACACAACCAGTCCTGGATTGGTATTGAAACATGTAGGCAGGCCAAGGAGGCTCTTCCCGCAGTAGACGGTAAGATAGCCAAACAAATCCTCCGGCTGTCCAAACAACAACTGCGGACAGTCACGGCCGCCTACACAGGACACGGATTCTTTAATAAACACCTATTTACTATAGGTATCACCGACAGCCCGCTGTGCAGGGCCTGTATGGCAGCAGACGAGACGGCAGCCCACCTGCTCCTCGACTGCCCTGAGGTCGCACAGTACAGGCAGCAGTACCTGACGAGATACAGCACCCTGAGGGAGGCAGTGGGCCACATCAAGAGTCTGCTGGCCTTCCTCGAAGAGCTGGGGTGGCTCGAATGAAGACACCATTCCCACCCGCACGCAAAATACGCGCCAAGACGTGGAGTTGCGGAAACAGCCCGTGCAATCAAATGCAAATGCACTCGCGAGCGAGTTAGCGCCTACGTACAGCGACTCGAGCGTAATTATAACAGCTGATAAGCGGAATTACACGATGGCTGAGGCTGTTAAGAATGCAAAGAATCCTGGTAACAATTCCAAGCAAGGTAATGATGATTGGTCAACGGTGCAACACAAACGTCGTAAAATTATTAATAGGAGGGGAGTCGCCCAGCCCTTGGAGCAATTTAACTTTAAGGCAGCCGAGAGGAAAATATCCTTATATGTCTCTAGAGTTCATAAGGAAACCACTCCGGGGGACATAGAGGCATTTATTAAATATAAGACTGACCTTAATGTGCAAGTTTATAAAATAAACTATATAAATAATGAATTTAATGCCTTCAAGGTTATTGTTCCGTTAAACAGTGTCGACCTGTTCCTGAACGATAATGGTGATCGTTTCTGGCCTGCGGACATTGTTTTCAGGAAGTTCTGGGAACGTAAGCAAGTCGGTAATAAAAGGTCAACAACGAACGCAGAGCTTATTAAAAACTAATATGGATTGCTCGACCATTAAGCTTGTTTCATATAACTGTAGATCACTCAAAAGATCTTTACAGGAAATAGTTCAGTTATGTAATAGTCATCACATTATAGCGCTTCAAGAAACATGGCTGTTTCCACATGATCTTGGATTGTTAAACACGATTCACAAACAATTCGGCAGTCATGGTATATCTGCTGTCGACACGGAGCAAGGAATGGTGCGAGGGAGGCCCTACGGGGGAGTAGCTCTTCTGTGGGATCGAAACATATTCCATAGTGCTGATATTGTGCAGTGTAACAATGATCGCATGGTTGCGGTTAAACTTGTGCGCGGGGATCGGAGTATTCTAGTATTTAGTGTATATATGCCTACCGACTGTGAAAACAATTTCCCGGTAATGGCACAGTGTCTGGCTAATATAAGTGCGGTAATTGATAGTGCGGATGTTGAAAGTGTGTTCGTATTAGGGGACTTTAACGCGCACCCCGACACGCGTTTCTACAAGGAACTAATGGACTATTGTTTTGAAGAGTTGTTATCTTGTATAGACTCTAAGCGATTAGATATAAGCACGTATACATATGTAAGTGATGGAACCGGTTCGCAGCGATGGCTCGATCACTGCCTTGTCTCAGCGGCGGCCGAGTCATCGGTAAGTGACGTATTATATGATGCCTATCTGTCGGATCACCTACCATTAGTAATAGAGGTAAGAATTAATAATATTATTTGTAAAAGACTGATAGTAGATAGTGGGACTGATTGCAATTTAAAGTATAGGTGGGGCTGTAGGAGTAAAGAACAATGTGATAAATACTGTGAACTATGTACTGAATATCTAGGTTTAATATATCAATCCGAGGAGTATAACTTGTCATGTAAGAGCAATATGTTATGTAATGATGTAGAACATATAAGTATAATTGACAGGCTTTACTGTAATATAATTAAAGTGTTACAAACTGCCGCTGAACGTACATATACATGTTATAATAATAGGAAACGTTATATAACCGGTTGGAATTATTATTTTAGACAGTACCACGTCCAGGCTAGGCAAACTTTTTTACAGTGGAATACATATGGTAGGCCCAGTTCAGGTTATTATTACGATCTAATGCGTACAGCGCGTAAAGACTTTAAAGCTGCCTTGAAATATGTTCAAAATAACCAGGAGAAGATCAAAATGAATATGTTAGCGCATCATGCTTCGTCTAAAAATTTCACGGGTTTTTGGACGGAAGTTAAAAAGCTCAACCCAAAAACCAGCACACCAGTCAGTGTAGAGGGTGAATCTGACAAGAGAGCTATTGCAAATAACTTTAGTACGCATTTTAATGTAAAACAGACTTTAATTAATCCAGCACTACCTGTGCCTTCGTCAAGTTGTTGTAAAAGTGTTGAGGAGGGGGCTTTCCAGGTGTCGATTGATGATGTTGTTGAGGTTCTCAGGACAATGAAGCGAGGGAAATCCCCAGGGCACGATGGCTTGAGTATTGAGCATCTGTTATACGCAGGAAAGTATATTGCTGATACCTTAACTTTACTGTTCAATCTTTGTGCACGGCACCAATACTTGCCTGAGGAACTTATACGTACATTGGTTGTGCCTATAATTAAGAATAAAACTGGGGATGCTACTAGCATGTCGAATTATAGACCCATTTCGCTGGCAACGGTTGTGGCCAAGGTGCTTGAGCGCCTGCTACATAAAAAGTTAAGTCCCGCACTTAGCCTAAATGACGGGCAGTTCGGTTTTCGTCCTGAAGTTTCAACAGACATGGCTATCTTCTCCCTGAAGCAAGTTGTGTCGCAATATGTGGAACAGGAGACGAGTGTTTACGCTTGTTTCCTTGATCTAAGCCGTGCCTTTGATACTATCAATCATGACTTGCTATGGGATAAACTAGGTAAAACTTATATCGCGCCTGGAGTTGTTGGACTGATTAGATATTGGTATTCTAATCAGGCGAACAACGTCAGGTGGGAATCAGCTAGATCGGATAGCTATTAACTATCTTGTGGCGTTAGGCAGGGTGGGTTAACCTCTCCTGACCTATTTAATATCTATATGAATGACTTGATTGAGGAGCTGAGTGGGACTGCGGTGGGGCTTAGGCTTGGAGACAGGTATGTCAACAACCTGAGCTACGCTGATGATATGGTCCTACTCAGCCCCTCAATTAAGGGTTTAAGGAAACTGATGGCAATTTGTGAGAGATACGCTAGAGAACATAACTTGGTGTATAATACAAAGAAGACAGAATTGTTAATATTTAGGTCAGGAAGAGGTCCACAAAATGTCCCACCAATTTGGATAGGAGGTCAGCGAGTCAAAGTAGTAGAGAGGTTTAAGTACCTTGGTCATATACTGACGTCAGACTTCAAAGACGATGCCGATATAGACAGGCAACGCAGAGCGCTGTCAGTAGTGGGCAATATGATAGCCAGGAGATTTTTTAAAGCCGACACTCAGACGAAGGTACATCTTTTTAGGACATATTGTCAGTGTTTCTACACGTGCCAACTCTGGACGCGTTACACGAAGAGGTCTCTGGATGGTATTCGTGTTCAGTATAATAACATCTTTAGACAGCTAATGAGTCTTGCGCCGCATTGTAGTGCGTCGGGTATGTTCGCAGAAGCTAGGCTGGATACGTTTAATGCCATCCAGAGAAAACGAATCGCTGGATTCATGTCGAGGGTTGGTTCGTGTACGAACAATATTATCAAAGAGTTTTCTGAAAGACTGTATACCACCACAATGTACAATAAATGGTTACAGATTGCAGCGTAATAATTGTACCTAATAGCGTCATTTTTTGTAATAGCGTAGAGAGGTTATATATATTCATTTTGTTTGTCATGTAACTTCATTTATTTTCTTTTTAATACTGATATGTTTTGTTTCTATTTACTTATTTTTTTGTTCCTTTTCTGTGTAAAATATGGAGTGTAAAGATTCCGAAATAAAGATTTATTATTATTATTATTCTCTTTATTTTCATATTTATCCTATATTTTACATTTTTAAATATAACACTCTAAAAAGTAAAAATGATATTTAAAAATATAAAAATAGATTCCCACCGACGACGGGAATAGGATCCAAGTCACCGGTGGTTAGGGCTCCAGAGCCAGAAATTTCCTCACAATGCGTGCCGTTTGCAGAAGAACTGCCTTTTGCATCAAACTCTTGACCCAGCTGCCTAGTTTCAACCTCTCTAGATGGCGTTCGAGGGTTTTGGCTATAAGTCCATTAACGGACACAACTATCGGAACAATGATTGCTGAATCAATATCCCACATATCGACAATCTCGTGAGCCAAGTCCAAATATTTCTCTTGTTTGTCTTTTTCTGCTTTCACGAGATTCTCGTCATGTGGGATAGTAATGTCAACAATCATTGCGCGGCGCTCTGATCGATCTATTATCACAATATCAGGCCTGTTGCAAACAACAGTCCTATCTGTGACAATAGATCGATCCCAGTACAATGTTGCATGACCATTCTCGAGAACTGGCTCAGGGCTGTACCTGTAATATGGCAACTCGACGTCTACAAGCCCGTATCGCAGAGCCAGTTGCTGATGTATGATCCTGGCTACTTGGTTGTGTCTGTGCAAGTACTCGCTATTAGCAAGACGAGAACAACCGGAAACTATATGCCTGAGGGACTCACCAGGTCGGTTGCAAGCTCGACAAATATCTACTGTGCCGTCCCTCATGATATACCTCCGGTAATTTCTCGTCTTGATAACTTCATCTGCAATTGCACAGACAAAACCTTCGGTTTCTCCGAAGAGATTACCAAAACGTAGCCAGGCCACAGAAGCTAGTTGATCTACATCAGGTCCGTGAAGGGCCCGGTAGAATCTACCATGCAGCTCCTTGCTCTACCACACAAGCCTGCGGTCGTCGACGCCTAAAGCTACAGGCCTGCGCCAGTTCTCTTTCGCCAAAGAGAGCGGGGTTAGGCCACCGTCAACTGCAACCACATCCCGATGCACATCCACACTGCCCTTAAGAAAATATTCCCTAAGGTTGTACACCTCGCGGTTGTGTAGGGTCTTAGCGTTGAGAAACCCTCGGCCCCCGCACTTCCGCGGGATGTACAACCTCATTACAGACGAACGTGGGTGATGCATTCGATATGTGGTCAACAGTGAACGGACTCGCCTATCAATCTCGTCCAGTTCAGTCTGAGTCCACTTGAGTATGCCGAAAGAGTACATCAAGAGTGGCATGACCCAACCGTTACAGGCTCGCACCTTGTTGCCGCCTGAAAGAAGACTCTTCAGGACTTTTTTCAGGCGACCAAAGAAGCGCTCCCGCAACGCTTGTTTCATGTCTGTCTCGTCGATGCCCAAAGCTTGCGACATACCCAAGTATTTATAGGTATCAGTTGCGAGGATTGATCTAAACTGAGTGAAATCTGATAGATGTACACCATCAGATTGCACTACCCTACCTTGTTTTACATGCATAACTGCACATTTATCTACACCAAATTCCATTCTGATAGAGCTACTGAAGTTTTCAGTGACCCTCAGTAGCGCTGTCAGTTGGGATTCTCTGCAGGCAAATAATTTCAGATCATCCATGAATAACAAGTGGGATATAGCTTGACCATTCCTGCGCAACTTGTAACCTAACCTTGAATCTCCCAGCAATGTGCTAAGGGGATTCAAGGCTAGGCAAAACCACAAGGGACTCAGGCTGTCACCTTGAAAGATACCCCGCTCTATCTTAATAAGTTCGCCGTTACCAAGACCCTGTCGACACCCTGGATAGTGAAGAACCGTCCTCCACTGCCCCATACATGACCTCAGGAAGGCGCATAGATTTGCATCTACTCTATACAATTCCAGCACCCTCAGAAGCCATGAATGAGGCACAGAGTCGTAGGCCTTCTTGTAGTCTATCCAGCATGTGGACAGACTCTTTCGGTTACGGCGAGCCTATTGGCTAATGGCCATGTCTATGAGGAGTAGCTCCTTAGTACCGCGGGCCCCACTCTTACATCCATTCTGACATACCGACATGATGTTATTGTCTGATATATGTAAATTAATTTTCTTTGTTAGAATGGATGTAAGTAATTTATATATTGTTGGTAGGCACGTGATTGGCCTATAATTGGTGGGATCCGCGGTGCTACCCGACTTGTGGAGCAAGTGGGTAATGCCTTTAGTCATAAAACTTGGTAACAAACCAGACTCTAAGGATGATTGAAACTGTGAAGCCAAGCAAGCATGTGAACTACGTAGCCATTTGAACCAAAAGTTATGTAAGCCGTCCGGTCCCGGTGACTTCCAGTTCGATGCTGTACGGATGGCATTGGCTACGTCTGCAGTTTCAATATTTACATCTGGCATCCTCTCAATAGGTTCACATGCTCGCTCTACTTGACATATCCAATCATCCTCAGTATGAGTGACAGGCGTTGACCAGATTTTACGCCAGAAGGCTATAACCTCGGCATCCTCTGGCTGATCACTATCACTCACACACTGGTCTGATTGTTCCCAAGTTCTATAAACAGACTTCTGATCGCTTTGGAACATACGATTCTGGGTATACCTTTCCACACGCTTTTTGTATCTGCGAAGACGACTATTATTATTATTATTATTATTATTATTATTTTTGTTCTTTCAATTTGTTTATTCTCGAAAAAATCGGTATTTAATGAAAACCACGGGCCTAGGCCAAGTGGAGTTCATTTGGGACATTATTTGTTAGAAGGGGTTCGTCCTGCAAAAACTTACGTACTATACGACAGGTGTTTAGTATGGCTGCTTTCTGCATAGTAATGTAAAGGTTTGTGGGTAATTCTATTTGTCGCAAATAATGTAGTAGGTGTTTCGGTATGACACCAGTGCTCGAGAGTACCAGTGGCACAATATATACTTTGTTCATTTGCCAGATTCTAGTTACTTCTTCTTTCAACTCCGTGTATTTATGAATTTTTTCGGTGATTGTTTTCTGTAGATTATGGGTATTAGGAACTGCTATGTCTATAAAATGTACGACTTTGTTAGGTTTATCTATTACAGTTATGTCCGGTCTATTGTAATGTATAGTTTTGTCAGTGAGTATTGCTCTATCAAAGTATATTTTGTGGTTGCGGTTCTCCAGCACTGGTTTAGGGGTGTATTGGTAATACGGGACGGGCTTTGTGATAAATTTACATTTGATGGCTAGTTTTTGGTGAACAATATTAGCGATTTGATTGTGCCTATGGGTGTAATCTGTTTGAGCCAGGGTTGGGCAGGCGCCAGTAATATGTTGAATTGTTTCAGATGCTCGATGGCATTGTCTGCATGTATCGTTTTGTGTATTTGGGTCTTTAAGAATAAATTTACTGTAATTTTTTGTATGAATAACCTGATCTTGAATTGCTAACATAAACCCTTCCGTTTCAGGAAAGAGTGATCCTAATTTAAGCCACTTATTAGAACTGTCTGAGTCTACATGCTGTTGTTCCAAATCGTGTAGATGTCTGCCATGTAATTCCTTTGTTCGCCATCTACAGATTTTTTCTTGCCTGAGCTCATCTAAACTTTTAAAAGTAATGTCTCGATTGGTTAGGTTTAAAGGTGTAAAATTAGTGTCTATTTCTATGATTGATGAGTGAATTTGACTACTGTCGGCTTTATTATTATTATTATTATTATTATTATTATTATTATTATTATTATTATTATTATTATTATTATTATTATTATTATTATTATTATTATATTTATTATTATTATTATTATTATTATTATTATTATTATTATTATTATTATTATTATTATTATTATTATTATTATTATTATTATTATTATTATTATTATTATTATTATTATTATTATAAATATAGTAGCAGCGCCGAGTCGACAACCCTAGCGCGCCACTCCGCGCCAGAAAGCGACAGCGTTATGTGTTAGAAAAGAACGGGAACTGTTAGGTTAATATCGCATTAGGCACTGAGTGCTTATGCGAGCTGAATTGAACTTTATTGCTTAGTACCAAGAGTCGTAATTTCAATAAATTGGTTTGAAAAGTGAAGCTTCTGTACGTTAGTACTATTAATTATTCTGTGGTAGCAGTCGCTTACACTCCCGCTGCGCCAACCGGTCGTCATTATGATCAGAATGGTTGATATACGTTTGGAAGATGCTATTTGCTTCAGGAATTTTCTTTAGTCGCCTCTTAAGACAGCCACGGAATGAATTGGATAAGGAACACTTTGCATTCTTAGATCCGATGCAAAGAACAATGGCCACTTCTCATACATTGAATGACCCGATAATGAATTATTGCGGCTATAGATAAAATGTACGAAAACAAGTAGCTCTATGATCAAGAAATTATACTGTAAATACAGTTTTTCTTGTAAAGGCCTAGGAATTACATAACACACCGAAATTAGTTCGTAATAATTTGACAGATTCTCCCATGTCCAATGTCACCGACGGCGTCTTTACGTTAAAAACGTTCCGTTGCATCCTTATCCAATGTTTTGAACGGCAGAAATACATTTACATTTATCTTTTTATATCGTTTAACATAAAAAGATACATTCATTTATGATTCATTTATGATAAGGATGCGTTCACGAGTTCTAGAACATCTTTACAACCCTATATAATATAATAAAATATAATTGTTAATGAAATCTACACTATAAAATAATTTTAAAATAAGTTTTTTCTCTAGACATGTTTAGGTCAAGTCTGGTTATTCTTCTTCATCAAACGAGACTAACGAGATATAGTTTTCTATATTGTTTAGGCAGTCATTATACTGGGATTTTTATATTTATGTTTTTTTAGAGGAATATAATTAGATATTTCTTTTAAAAATAACATAGAACAGTGTGAACATACATGGTTAGTCAAACAAAAAGAACAAAGTTCAAACTTACGACACGAACTTCGACGTTCTACAAGTTATGTGCATATGAAGCAAGAAAACAACCTCACGTTTACCTTAGTTCTGTATATTTTTGTAATGTTTTGTAAGATTAACGGCTAGTTTCACCACTGTCCGAAAAGTTCCAGATAAATTAATGTGCAAATATCATCAAACGATTTTCATTCTAATTTTGTGAATTCGGATCCTTAATGTTAGGTACAAAAAGGCTTAAAGTACTTCCCTGATGTTGCTCCAGTAACTTATTAAAAAATTGGGCAAGTGCGAGTCGGACTCACACACGAAGGGTTCCGTACCATCATCTATAAAAGAAAATCACATTCGTTGTATGTATACTTAAATACTTTTTAAGTTTCTAGCTGTTTATTAAGATCGAGTAACAAACTGCTTAAAAATTACGTTTGTTGTATGGGAGCCCCCTTTATCATTTACTTTTTTTATTTCATTATTTATTTTGAAAAGTTATATACAACTACATATTCTGTGAAAATGTAAAGCGTCTACCTGTTACAGTTAGTACTTTTGAGCAAAAAATACGAAAAAAAACACGTTTTTTGTATGGGACCCCCCTTAATATTTTCATTTTTTTATTTTTAGTATTTGTTGTTATAGCGGCAACGGAAATACATAATTTGTGAAAATTTCAGCCTCATAGCTATCACGGTTTATGAGATACAGCCTGGTGACAGACAGACGGACAGACAGACAGACAGACGGACAGCGGAGGCTTAGTAATAGGGTCCCGTTTTTTACCTTTTAGGTACGGAACCGTAAAAACGCAGTGGTATTTGAGTTAGGGTTACTATTTTTCACCAGAAGACTACTTGCCTTTGATTCTTCTGCATCTGATTCATGTGAGTATCAGGACTGGACTGAAGATGAATGTGTCGAAAACCAAATTGATGACCAATAGCACTAAGAAGAAATTATATGTTGAGGGTGTGGAGGTTGAAAATGTCCATGAGGCCTGGGCCAATTAGTTTCTTTTCAGGCGAGACAAGAAGCGCAACTCACGCGTAGAATGGAAAACACTTGGAGGAGCTTTTGGTCCATGAAAGACCTCTTGAAAGGCAACCTGCCTATGTCTTTGAAACGCCGACTCATGGACATGTGCATCCTCCCAATCCTCACATATGGTGCTCAAACCTGGTCTCTGACTGCAGATCAGAAGTCCAGCCTCGGGGTTTGTCAACGAGCGAAGGAGCGCAGCATTCTTGACGTAAAACTCGTAGATCGAGTCAAAAATGCTACCGTGCTCTCTAGAACACAAATCACAGATGTGTCCCAAAAAGCAGGAAAATTAACATATGACTGGGCCGGTCATGTCTGTCGTATGTCTGACGATCTTTGGGTTAAAACTATCACTTTGATTCCCAGATCGAAAGAGGCCTCGCGGCAGACCAAAGATTCGGTGGCAAAACAATCTTACACTATTTAATAAAGAGTGGGTAGCCACAGCTCTCGATAGAGAAAGGTGGAAAGAGGGTAGTGAGGCGTTTGCCCTGCAGTGGGACCAAGTTAGGCTGCAAATAATAATAATAATAAATAATAATCAGGACTGTATAATTATATATGTGGCTGTCTCCCTCTCACTGTCACAAGTAAAATAAAACAAAGAGAAATTACTCTTATACAAAAGGTGTTTTTACATCCAAGTATTCATATAGATATTTGGGCTTTACGTTACGCAAGAGACTCTTCGTAGTAATTCTCCACAGCGCAGCTGAAACAGGTACCGACGATATACAATACGTAGCTAGGCACCAATTAAATTCAATACGTACCCAAGAATAATACCACAGAAATACAGGTGCAGAAATTTAACAAAAGTAACATAATAATTTGGCCAAACTGGAGTCCGATACAATTATATTGGATATTATTTCAATTATATTTATTCGTTAGCGTTGCCTTTGCACCGAATAGGCGTAACACGAATCGAAATTGGTTTTCCTCGAATTGAGTTAACTTTTTAATGATTCAGGGAGCTTAGTAGCCCTTCCAGTTCTGGAAACCTTACATCATTTATAAATAATTCTATTTGCAACTTTTTGCACACAAATAATATTATTTGTAAACTTGCCGATGTAATTTATTTTATTTAATTACTAGAGGATGAATATCACACATATGTCATACATGCCAAATTCAAGTTACGTGTGCCTAATTGTTTCGTCTGTGCGTTGTCTATCAGTCAGTCAGTAACGCAAGAATTGTATATATACAGATTTATGATTATGGTCTGTTGATTGGAATATGATAACACTTTTATAACGGGGTTAGATAAGAGTACTTAGATAAAAATATCTATTTGGTTTCAAAGAGAATCTAAACAGAAAACATTGGTTATTGACCTTCCTAGCATCATGTCAAATACAAACCTAGGCTAGGTTTGTATTTCATTTTTTTGTAACATAGATAGATCAGAAAACTGGTGAGAGTAAAAATGGTAGTTAACAGCCGCAATATCAGTAATACTACGGTTTTTCGTCAAAATTCTCTGCAGTCCATTCTAACTGGTACAAGCATCTCTGCAAAAAACAATAGCTTTAATTATCTTATGGCTGAGAGAGAATGGTTAATGTGTGAAGCACTTAATACGAGGCTTTTAAATTAATCTATAACACAGTGTTATGGCAATATGATAATCATACTGGCAAATCTGGTCAGACTAAATAGCGGACGCCGGGCTCCAAGACGCAACTTGGATAACGTTAAGACGATGATGATGATGACAGCGATACAGCGATATGACAATGCGTGAAAGAACTGATGTAATACACCTACGACGTCAATATTAACGTATCATTTGTAGCACTGCTTTCAAATTTACTTATTCATATAAAAAATAATGAAATATTTCAATACTACAGAGAACGCCACCGCAGTTGCCACGTCTATCGTCTATTCAAATCGTGCCTTTATACTCGACAATAGTATTCTTGCAAATTATTATTTATACCACTAATTACAATATTTCCATGCGCGGTCACACAAATTATTATCGTATATAAAGAATACAATATTGGGTTATCAAAACGTACTTACAAACGAGCATTACTTATAAGTTATGGGCAATGTTTTAAAGAGACATTTGGCTTCCCGTGCCAAGTTATCGCGTCTCCCCTTACACATTATTTTTACGTACCCACCTAAGTACCTTTATCATTTTCTTCGTGTGTTACGTAGACGTAATGAACCAAAAGTGTTTACTATAGGTTATTATAGTAACACTTTTATGACACATAGACCGCAACGTAATAAAGTGTCCAACTGCTTTGATTTTCTACTTGTTTTCTTTCCCAACTTGCTAAAAGAATTTGTTGGTTCATAACGTCATTTTATTTTGTTTTCGCAAGAAGAATAGTGTACCGCCATTGTTCTCGCATCGAAGAAAAGAGTGCAGCCCGCTCTCAGTTTTTTGAGAAGTTACTGCAAATATTTTACTGCAACGACGCTTCTTTATTCCTTGGTTTGTGTAGCGAACGTCGACCGCCATATTAGCGCCGAGACCAAATATATTGCACACTTTAATGGTAATTTTTGGCAATATGTTACCAAGAGAGATCCTGGATTTCATTTATTGAACATAGACGAATAGTCCAAGATCCCAGAGCCGCCAGACCTACGTCATTTTATCAAAGCTGAAATTTTGAGGATTATTAGTATACAATCTTGTTGAGAGGTATGCCGACCCACTAACTTGAATGCTGGGCCATTTCACAGGTGGCGCGAAGTAAAGGTACCAAAAAAACATACTTACGTTAAAGTATCAAAGCTGGTATTCAAATATGTGTTTAAAAATACTGTCTAAAATTGAAATTCATTATTGCCAGACACTTTCCGTGGGCCATTACTTCTGCCAGACGCCTTGAAAGTTACTTAAAAATTATGTAAATTACGTCATTTTAGCAAAGCTAAATTTGATATATGTTACTTTAGATACTATTTTAAGACCCTTCCTAAGCAGCCAGACCAATCCGGCCATTATTCATACGCATTCATACGCATGAATGCGTGTGAGTACACTACATTGTCCCAAAAGACTGTAGGAATATTATTTTGGGTATTAATACAAGAATAAAAGTGTAAAATATATTTTTTCACTAAAAATATATTTGTGGCAGCAAGCTACATAACGCATAGTAGTCTGTCTTAGGTAGTCGTCGTCGTTGGGTAGATGGCGCTGTGATGTGTCTTAAAATAGTATCTAAAGTAACATAAATCAAATTTAGCTTTGCTAAAATGACGTAGTTTACATAATTTTTTAGGAACTTTTAAGGCGTCTGGCAGAAGTAATGGCCCACGGAAAGTGTCTGGCAATAAAGAATTTCAATTTTAGACAGTATTTTTAAACACATATTTGAATACCAGCTTTGATACTTTAACGTAAGTAAGTATGTTTTTTTGGTACCTTTACTTCGCGCTACCTGTGAAATGGCCCAGCATTCAAGTTAGTGGGTCGGCGTACCTCTTAACAAGATTGTATACTAATAATCCTCAAAATTTCAGCTTTGATAAAATGACGTAGGTCTGGCGGCTCTGGGATCTTACTCTAGAAGTAATGTTGAAACCATTATCTTTCTGTCAGCCTTTGTGCTTTTGTTTTGCAACCTGGTGACGCAGAAATGAAATATAATAAAGTACCTAATTATTAGACGAATGACTCTTTCTCCTATATATGACAGATATCACACATCTACAATTATATGAGGCAGCGTTAACCTAGTGGAGATACCAACGGACTGCAATGCAGAGGGTATCGGGTTTGAATCCAACGCGTGCACCGATGACTTTTCGAAGTTAAGTGCGTATTCAATTGTTAATTATCGCTTGCCCCGTGCCTCGAAGAGCACGTTAAATCGTCGGTCCCGGCTGTCATGAAGATCTTTGACAGTCTTTACGGGGAGTCAGTACCCTCAAATAAACTGATACTGGTCTAAACCATAGAATATCGCTATCCCTTTGGGTTACGGAGGTCAGACGGCAGTCGCTCCGTGGAAAAGTTGATATTTTATCATATCTGGTTAAACCAGTTAGCGGACCTCAGGCTCCAAGGCTGTAAGTCTTGGATGCAACTGGGATAACGCTAGGGCAATGATGATGATGATGATCATACATATACAATTCGACTGGAAATTTTACCTATTCCTTGAAGAAGGTTCTGGACAAAAAAAAATTTTTTAATGTTTGTCAATTAGCAGCTAGAATTTCCTTGTGACTGCTAAAATTTACAGAGACGTACCTTTGTATGAGTAACATATCCGGTAATTTGTCTATTGGCATAATTGTCACAGATAGTATTAGAAACATAAATCCTTCCCTTGAGTTGTGCGACCACACAACCTTATCGAAGCATAGCACACATTATTCTGCCATACCTGTTATTGCATTTATAGTTATTTTCATACAAAGTCGAAGAAAAGTGCTACTATTGTTAGTTGCGTGACGTAGGCATATTATTGCTAATGTTAATTAAGCGGTGCAGTAATAATATTTCAGCCAGAAAACTGTTTTTCTGAAAGAGTCTTAACTACAAACAAACGAAACTGTCTTTTAGTAACATGTCTCCGTTAAGAAGGCTTTTGTGACAGAACAATGAGTTTCAAATTTTTTTTAGAGCTTCTTTATAAAATGATATTCTATTTTATGTTGCAAGCTTAGTAGGTGGCAATTAACCGAGTTACATGTATTGTACTTATTAGCTCGGAGTCACGAATAACAGTTGTTTCAAGTAAATTACACAATACAAATACTTTAGTTTTTATTTTATTGTGCACTGTTGCATGTTATGAGGTACGACCTCCTTAGCATGGCATTGCTGGCGTTATTAGGCTGAGGAACGAAGAGTGGCAGTCACGAGACTATGATGCTTAAAAAAGTTAACATTGACTTGAAGTTAATGCTCGCTTTGACTGCAGGTATAGAGTTTCATTTGGTCGCCTCGCTGTATAACACTGCGATGAATACTGTGTGTTCGATCCTCACATTGTGTCATCCACATATTGTCGTTTCGAATCTAGGTGACTGTCGGCGATACGCCAGGGTTATGGTGTCCAGACTCCATTATAATAAAAACACTCACGTAATTTTACTTGGTTTATTTTCAGACGATTTCTAGCACAGAACTGAAATAAAATGTGACCTACAGTCCTTTTTATACAATAACCGTCTACCTACACTTAATGTTTAACAACTGCCACTTCCTTTACAACATATAATTGAAATTACTATACAATTAATTGTAAACTAATCAAAAATCGACATTAATATTGTAATGCATTTTGCACAGAACCAAATGATTTATTTTACACGAATAACAAATTTATTTAATTAACCAAACGCTGCTTTACAACATTGTCAACAGATGGCGCTATCAACAGGCTGTAAATATAATCGCATGTTATTTATTACCGAAAACATAATAATAAGTGTCAGAATCATGTTATTTAATACTAATTGATTTTACTTTGAAAGTTTCTGGAGTTATCTTAATAATTAAGCGATAAATTAAATACCCAACCTTTGTAAAACGGTTAAGCAGTCAATACAGTGTCTGATATTGTAAAGTAGTGAAGTTCTCAGTTCTGTGTTCACAAATAATTATTTAAATATCAATCTTAAATATTATTAACATTTTTGTATCAATATAATCATTCCATATAAATTTGCGCCCATATGTCCTTTGTGTTCCTTGATTTAATGTTTGTACAATATTCTGTGACACAGGATTTATATATGGTGTGGGAGCTGTCTTTAAACAAAAAAATATGTAAAATCAGGTCAGAATAAATGCGGCCAGCTTTCTATTAAACCTCAGTATCAATATACTAAACTCCCTATTGATAGTTTTAGGGTCTTTGCGAATGTTGAAATCTCATACCAACTGTATAGATTGGCCGTATGGATATCAAATCGTTTTATAGTATAGCAGTTGCGATACTATTATAATTATGAAATATTGCACCAATCGCAGATCGTATTTATTATATAATTGAAGCTTGCTAGCTAGCTAGCTAGATAGCTAATCACTACACCGGTATGGAATGTTCACCTTCAACGTTGGAAAGAAATAGCTTTTTCCTTTTGATATAAAATTGTTCACAGTACAATGATCGAGCATTATATTATTAAGTTGTTTTCAGAGCTGACGTCAACGATCGCGTGTAAGATTATTCGTTCATGTTCTCAGATACATACGTAAATAGAATCGAGATTTGCATAAGATTTGTAAAACATTTTTTTATTTCCCAGTAGTTTTGATTATTATTATCGCGAAGTGCAATTGCAAAACTAACTATAGAGCATCAATAACTATATAGCGTTACATAAAAGTATGCTTCGTTTAGGATTGCAATGCAATGTAGAGTGAGTAATAAGATATTGTTTACTAATTTATGGGCTTTAAGAGTACCTAAATAGAGTGAACGTGTGTGTGGTGACGGATTAAGAATTCAAGGTGTTACTACCTCATTTCAGGTGATGATTATTAGTAAAATAACATATGCTAAAGTGGAGTGTTTATTCGAAATTAAGTGCATCGAATATGCACAAATAAATGCTAAGCATATGCCACGACAAACTTACGTGATATATGACTCAAAGAAAAGTATTTCCAAGAAAAGAAAACTTTTATAAAAAATAAAATATTTCGATGAACAAGTAATGTGATACTAGATTTTATATTTATAACTTTATAACAACTTGCCGTCAGTCTTACAAAAACTTAAATATATAAATGTAAGCAGATTTATGCAGATTTGTTCTTGTAAAGTGATTTAAATTTCCGAGTTACAGGCACTGCATTTAAATTAAGTTTAATAAACTTGTTGCTCCTGTACCAACCGAAAAATGGTTATCCGACAGGAATGTTTAGTAAGTATTTATTAGATTTATATTTGTATTGATACGTAATCGTGAACGAAAGCATCAGTGCCGAGTCGTTTCGCGAACTGACGTATGTGTCGTAGACACTTACATGAAAGGAGGGTACCTCTGAATAGGTATGATCCCATTTCATCCAGGATTTATTTCCAATAAGCAGATTACCGACGAAATATTCCGCGTTTCTGGCTAGAATTCGGGCCAATGGTATAAACCGATGTCAGCTACACGTAATAGCGAAACGTTGTACCCATTTTGTTACAAATAATAAATTGGTTATGATGTCGTGGACAAAATATTATTACGTCGTAAAACAAAGTGTTACGAGCTCTCACACTTAAGGAGCGCCAAACCTTATGAATATTAACGTTTTGTTGTCCAACGGCTTTCGAAAATAATTCAGTGTTTGGTCGAAGACACTTGTATATAGTGTACATGGCAGCAACATTAATAAATTTAAAATGAGCTATAGAGAAAGTGTAAATAATAGCTAACCTCTATGTGAGTACTGGCCACAACCGACGGTTCTACGTTTGAGGTTTGAACTTGATTTACGAAGAATACGAAGTTACTTTATTACTTCATAGTATTGACATTGTCATTCAAAACATATTGCATATTGTGTAAAAATCAGTAATAAATATGTGTGTGGAGTTTCATATATATCATTGCCTGCTGGTCTGATGAAACCACAAAATGGGCGCTGGAGCTAAGTATTTTGTGATTCCTACTGTTTGCGAGTAGCTAGTGTTGTAAAGCTAATTATAAGGGATCCTATTGTTTCTACGTATCTAGTGATTGTTAATGCATTGTATGGTTATTTTGTATTGTAATAGTAATGATGTGTTTAGAGCGTCGGCTGAGGGTAAAGACGTTTACCGCCTCAGCTGAGAAAAGAGTAGAGACGTCTACTAAAAGACCTGATATCGGTGAAAGACTCGTTTACAGGTATTGTGTAATTATAAAGACCTGATATTGGTAAAAGACCTATTTACAGGTAGTGAATATTATTATGAAATTATACCCAGAGAGTTCTGGGGGGACCTAGACAGCTGTGTGTGTGCTATTTAAATCTAGGCCTACCAAAGACCTGGTCACACAGGATATTGGGCGCTATTATTATATATTGGCAGTTATATATTTGTAATCTTAAATAGAAGTTGATAGGACTGCAATACTAGACTGCCGGACAGTGGAATCATATAACTTTTTAACCTACAGGTCGCACTGAAAGGGTTATGGATGAACCATACTGACAAATGCTTAGCATCGAGGTCAAACAGAGATATCCATGGTAGAAAGAGATGTCTACGTCTTGATAGGTAAGTTTCTAAACATGGTATTAGCCCTAAATTAATAGTTTCAGTCGCTAGGCAAAGTATTATGGAGTTAGAGAACTCTATTGAAGATTAAAGCCAGGTGAAATTGTGGAAAGAAACTAAGTTGTAGCTGCAGTGGTAGTAGTGGACCAATCAGGTGGTCGTTTAGTTTTTACGGGTCGCTCGTACTCCGCCGGTATTTATGTTAATAGTTAGTGGCTGCAGTACTGAGGAGAACGTGCGCTGCGTGTATGTTAAGCACGTATCGTATCGTAAATACGTAGACAAACTGGAGTAGTGCTGTACCTATTCCTCTGGAATGTATAGTATGGCAAAATACATGTGGATAAGTAAGCAATTAGTCAAAAAAATACCTTAAACAGCATAAAAGAGAAATGTAATGAAGAGAACGATGGTGGAATAAAGGTTTCAAGAATTATGATATTGGTAAAGCAATAGAAAATGAACCATCTTTAAAGAAAATATGACTACGCGTATGGCATAGCGGCCACACCGATTAGAACTGCGACGAGTCTTGTAGGTTCTATCCTCATACGAGACAACAATACTATATATGATGCACAAATCGTTTTCTCTGAGTTGGGCGTACTTCGTGTCCATTGAAAGATTTTTAGTAAAGTCACACACAAGCCCTCACGACACAGTATTTATTCCTATTACAGGAGATAACATGAAACAAAATACTGTTTAAAATGATTAAAATGTTTTAATGCATAAATAACTTAAGGTCGTTGGGAAATATTTTCAGTTCTGTGTAATTTGGGTTTACTAATGTTTGCCATAATTTAAAATGCCATAATTTCATATGCCATACTAGTATTTGCCATATATCTCATTAGAAATAACGCTTCAGTTGCCATAATCGTGAAATGACATAAAATGACTTTCACTAATTCCATTGGTCATAATCGATCAAGTGTCATAATAATTTAAATCCATAAATGTATTTGCTATAATTTTCGTTTTCAATTATGCCATTTTCCGTGAGTTCAATAATGCCATCGGTGTGTATGGCACTGCCAACTTTCACATTCTTCACACTAGTTTAATAAACTAAGGTTGACGGAGCCCTGCTTCGCAGGGCTCCTATTTTCGGATTAAGGTTCAAATGAGAACCTAACATAACCTATTTAGTTACTTATTACAGTCGCACCTAACCCTAGGTACTCGAAAGCAATGAGGCACAAATTTGACATTAGTTGTCTATATCATTCATACAAGATGGCGGTTGCGTTTCGTTTCACGTTTTTCACATAAAACCTAAATATCGCTTTTATTGATTCCACTAGTTTAATAAACTGAGGTTGACGGAGCCCTGCTTCGCAGGGCTGCTATTGTCGGGTTAACGGTCAAAAGAGAACCTAACACAACCTATTTAGTTACATACATACATACATACATACATAACGTCACGCCTTTTATTCCCGAAGGGGTAGGCAGAGGTGTATTTCTACACCCACTTTTCGCCAGATATACTTTAGTCCCACGTAATAAGGGGCGAGCCTATTGCCGTACCGGGCACATTTCCAGACTCCGTGCTGCTACTGAGAATTTCGTGACAAAAAACCCAATAACACTGCCCGACCCAGGAATCGAACCCGGGACCTCCCGATCCCACGCGCACATTTATGCCGCGAGACCAACGAGGCAGTCGTATAGGGTTTGATGTCGAGTTTTCCGTCTCTACGCAAAGATGGTATTTGCATCGTGTTATCCCTTAGTCGCCTCTTACGACACCCACGGGAAGATAGGGGGTGGTGACACTTGTATTCTATGCCGTCAACCACACGGCAAATTATTAATTACCTATTTAGTTACTTTCACATAAAACCTAAAATTACGTTCCGTTTTGCATATTTGAATGAAGAATTTTTGGAAATTGTTTAAAAATATTTAGACACAACTCCGGCAGCCAAAATTACTTTTAAGGGCTTAAAACTAACTCCCTTAAGCCCCCTACACTACCAATATCCTCAAATTCAGGCGACTCGTTTCGAAACCCAATCCCAGATTTTTTATTCACAATACCTAAAACTAAACAACGCCGTAAATACAACGCCGTTATTACCCATCGACGCTTATCATCCTTCACTTACATGTATGACTAGCCTTAATATTAAAATCTCACCGATGAATAAAATTCCCCTACATAAATACAACTTCTACAAGTCTAACTTCGAAAACATAAATAATAATATAAACCTACTAGACTGGTCTGAACTACTAACATCTGTTAATTCTGAAGCGGCCTTAAACATATTTTATAATGAGATAGACAAGATTATTAAACAGCACACACCTCTGGCTCGGCCCCGCTCACTTAGTTATCCCGTATGGTTTTCTCGCGCTCTCATAACGCTTTCTAACAGGAAAAAGAAGGCATGGATCAAATGGAAAAAATATAATAACATCTCCGATTTCGAAATATTTGCTAACTACAGAAAACAGTTTAAAGAACAATGCAAAAAGTGTTTCAGTGCATATATCACAACTGTGGAGGATAACCTCAGCAAAGACATAAAGCGCTTCTGGACATATATTTCGAACCGCAAAGATAAACCCGGCATACCAGCTAAATTACAATATAAAAATGTTGATTCGAATGATCCAAACACAATCTGTAACATGTTTTCCGATTTTTTCCTCTCAGTATATGAACCAGCATCCTCTACGTTGTCTCAATGGAAGCCGCCCATTGATAATGCACTACATGAAGTCGCAATATCCGATGTCGCTTTCACAGAACCAAGCGTCATGAAGGAACTTCAATCCCTAAACATATCTAAAGGCCCTGGACCAGACGGGCTCTCGCCTTATTTCCCTAAGAACACGGCATCTTCATTATATAGGCCGCTAGCAATAATTTTGAACAAATGTTTATCTGAAGGTGTTGTTCCCAAACAATGGAAGCAGGCTTATATTGTGCCCGTCCACAAAAACGGGTCCAAACGTAGCGTCGAAAACTATCGCCCAATCTCCATCTTGTCTACCTTATCGAAAGTTCTAGAACGGCTAGTGCATAACAAAATCTACCCATCATTGCATAGCGTTATAATCCAACAACAGCACGGCTTCGTCAAACGGCGGTCCACCAACACTAATCTACTGCTATTCTCAAGTTTTCTGTTTGACAACTTTGACAAACGTATACAAGTAGACACAGTTTACACAGACTTTCGTAAAGCATTTGACAAAGTGGACCATGAAATACTTTTAAACAAATTAGCATTCAACGGAATTCGTGGTAACTTATTGAGATGGTTTGCCTCGTACATAACCAACCGATCTCAAAGAGTCGTAGTTAACGGATACCAATCTCAAACCGCGCATGTCACATCTGGCGTGGCTCAGGGCTCAATCCTTGGCCCCCTTCTGTTCACTCTATATATCAATGACATCAATCAATGCTTTCCCAACACAAAGTTTCTTCTTTATGCAGACGACCTTAAGGTATATAGAGCAATACGAGACTATAATGACTGTCACTTGCTTCAACAAGATTTAAATCGGCTATCAAACTATTGCCAGGTAAACAAACTACAGCTCAGTATACCAAAATGTAACTTCTTATGCTTCACCAAAAACAAACATACAATTAACTACACATACACTTTGTGTGATGCTCCTCTCACTAAAGTCAACTATATTCGCGATCTCGGCGTGCTGCTTGACTGCAAGCTTTGTTTAGATCTGCATATAGAAAAAATCGTCAATAAGGCATATCAAATGTACGGTTTTGTAATGCGCTCCACGCCAGATTTTAAAAAGACAACTTCTTACATCTGTTTGTATAAGTCCTTAATACGCTCTCAATTGGAGTACGCTGTTTCCGTCTGGAACCCATACTACAATAAATATATTGAGATGGTTGAGTGTGTTCAGTACAGGTTTCTACGTGCAATGCATTACAGATGCTTCGGGTACTATCTACCTTATCAAGATTTACTTAAGAGGTATAAGCTTGCAACATTGACTAGTAGACGTGAATATCTGGATGCCATCAATCTGTATAATATTGTGCAAAACAAATTTGACTGTATTGAGCTCTCCAATATGTTGTGCTATGTAGTTCCTAGGACCATACACAAGCGGAAGGTGCGCGCCGGTAAACTATTCTCAGTTGGCACTTACCAAACCAACTCCGGTTTGCGCTCACCAGTTCGCAGGATGGTCAATAACTATAACAACAATCTAGAACACATAGATATTTTTGCATATTCACCAAATAGATTTAAAGAAATGGTGCTTAAAGAAATTTGTGATGTGTAACGCCTTAAAACATAGTTGTTAAGTTATTTATATTGTATACTCTTAATCCTAGTGCTTATTCAAATTCTAATTATCCTACTGCTTATCTGTGAACAGCGCTGTGGGCTACAATATTGCATTTATTTCATATGTTATCTCTTTTGTAATTAATATATTATACTGTAGCTGTTTGTTGTTCCAAATGAATAAAATAAAAAAAATAAAAAAAAAATAAACCTCATATGGCGTCTACTAACTAAGCTCGACGGAGCCCCGCTTTGCGGGGCTCCTACTCAGGGTGGTTAAAAAAGAAACCAACTAACTAACCTAACCTATCCGAGTAGGGTTGTTAACGATAATTAATTTCAACCTAACAATATTATGTATTATTTTCATAATTATATCAAATTTTGATTATGTCAAGAGTCGATTATGATATGTGTTACTTATGGAAACTAATTATTATGATATATGTTGTTATAGAAAGTCATTTTATGGCAAATAAAAGTTATCACTGTTGAGTTGTTAAGGCAAACGTTATTAGTATAAATGATAATAGTGCAAGTAAATATTATGATCGGGGATGATTATGGCAAACAATATTAGTGCAAATGAATTTATGGAAAACGAGAGAATACCATTGAATCATGCTCCTCATTCATTGTGTTGAACTCCACCATACAACATTTGCATGTTTTTGATTCCCTTACGTATGATTTCTACAACCAACTGTGAAAGTGATTTATGCGAAAAACTATTCACCAAAGGTGCTATTTTGGTAGAAAATATCTTTGGCATGTGTGAAGATATATTAACTGCTAAGATAAGAAACATTATCTTAGCAATTACCTAGCTAAGTAGTTTCTAAACCTCCTTTACTTCGGTAGGTTTGTAAGTAAGAAAATGGCCCCACCTTTCTCATTTGCAGCCAACACGGTAGATGACAAGGTTTTAATTTTCAACGAAACTGTACTTAATCTTTATAATACACATGCTCCTATCAGGAGAGTTAAATTAAAACGTCCTCCGGCACCTTGGCTCACTAGGGGCGTTCAAATGGCCATGAGGCGCCGTGATCGAGCTTTTCGCAAGTTCAAAAAGGAGCGGTCTGACGAGAACTGGAGTCTGTATAAAGCTGCAAGGAATCGGTGTAATCAGATGATACGCAACGCTAAACGCCGCCATATTTTCGACAATATCAATTCCTCGTCCTCTGCCAGTATCTGGAAGTTCCTCGGGACTCTAGGTATTGGCAAACAGCAACACACAGCTCCTCAAATGACGATTGGTTTGGATGATTTAAATAAGCATTATTTGAAGTTTCAACTTTTGATAACTTTGACTTTGTTTTGTGTCAATATATATTGAAATTATTAATTTTGTTGGACAGTAGATACCTGTCACTTGCTTGTACCAGCAGTAAACAGGCTAATAATTTGTTGGTTTCAAAGAATTAAGAAAATTAAGTTTAATTGTTAATATTATTTAACGCTTGTCCGGGCTCTTTTGAAATTTTGATTATGTCAGCTATCAAGGACTTGCGTGCGGCTGCTGGTGCTATTGCATCAGATTTGCGCTGGTTTGCCTTGGCCAGTGCCTTAGTGAACCGGCCTGATCGCCAGCAGGCCTTACTAAAAAGGTACGAGCGGATTGACGATCGCCTGGCAAGTGTGGAACAGCAATTCCGCACTTTCAGCGCTTGCTGTCTCGAAGTGTCAGTCAACGATTTCACCGCTGACCAGCGAAATAAGGTCAGTGAAGACTATGCCCAGGTCTTAGACCTGTATGATGCTGTCTCCAATAGTGCGAGACAACTAGTTGCAGATAGGGAAGGGCAACCCGGCCTGAAGCAGGAGCTTCCTAGGTCACGCCGGGGCTGGTGAGTAGGCTCCCTACTTTGGACCTCCCCCATTTTGATGGCTGCCTAGGAAGCTACCTGGGCTTCGTTAATTTGTTTGACAGCCTGGTCAATGATAGGGCTGACCTTCGGCCGGCACAAAAATTTGCCTATCTGATGTCGGTTCTGGATGGGGAGGCCAAGGGCCTCATCCAGCATCTGCCCGTGTCTGACGAGGCGTACCAGACGGCTCGGGACTTAATTACCCGTAGGTACCATAATAATCGTGGCCTCGCCGACACGCACATCGAGCAGATTTTGGGTTTGCCGACGCTCACCCGGGTCTCTGGGTTGCGCAGCCAACTTTTGAACCCGCTTTTGGTGGCCATCAACGCACTTAAGTGCCTTGACCTGCCCGTGGACCAATGGTCCTATCTATTGGTGCACATTGTGCTGAAAAAGCTGCCTGCCGACCTGAGGTCGCGTTTTGTACAGCGCTTTGGTGGGGATAGCGCGACCCATCTGCCCCCCTTTGCTGACCTGGAGAGGTTCCTGGAGGATGAGTGCCGGGTCTTGGACAACTCCGGTGGTGACACGCCGGCTAAGACGCAGCCGCCCAAGGTCAAGGAGCAGGCTCGCGTTCACACTCGAGCCAATGTTGACCGACGCCCTCCTCGCTTTGCGGTCACGCAGAGCCCAGCGGAGTGCTCCTACTGCAAGGTCATGGGGCACAGAACGGCCAGTTGTAGGGCATTCTTGGACCTACATGTCGCCTCTCGTAGGCGCATCGCGAATGCCCGCCGCCTTTGCTTCTCTTGTTTGGGGTCCCACTACCAGCGAGACTGCCCAAACTCTCGCCCCTGTCCTCACTGTGGAGGACAGCATATGGACATTCTCTGCATGAATGCCAGAGAGGTAGGCCGCTTGTCCAACCAGCCGACGCCGCGCACGGGCGGGTGTTTTGAAGGTGGCAGCCGAGGCTCACCGGCGCGTAGCCGAGAGTCGCCTCGCTCAATTGATCGCCGCTCACCCCGCTTGGAGAACCGTAGCGTGCGCACGCCTCTTCTCTCTCGCGCACCTGAATGTGCTGTTCAACGTCACCAGCACCATGACTGCTGCCCCAGGTATGCCCCTCCTTTGGCGGAGCGTCCCCGCTTTGACTCGCGCCAACTCGTTTTGGGCGGGTGCGTCATTATGACCCCCAAAAGATGGCGCGCGGATCAAGTCATCGCGCCTTTGAGGACTTCAAGCCGCACCCTCGTTTTGATTTGCCTGGTCCTGGCCAACGGTCGCCGCCCAGGCAACAATAGGTCATTGACCCCTGCCCTATAACGCCAACCTCCCCCATTGAGACCGTTATCCTACCAACGGTTGCTGTTAGGGTCTGGGGACCCACGGGGACCTCTGTTGTTGTCCGTGCTATATTGGACACAGGTTCACAAGGTTGCATTGTTTCCACTTATTTGGTAGGGCAGGTTAAATTAAATATGGGCTCTTTTCCAAATTGTATACGGGGCATAGGGGACGTAGCCTCTAATGTTGAAGGGCAAGTTAAGGTTTTGTTTGGCCCTGTTGAATCTTCACACCCGAGGATTAAAACCCCGGCTATTGTGCTGAAGAATATTTTGGGTATGCATCCACAGAAGCAGCTACCTGCTGCTGTGGTGAATTTGACATCGGGATTGGAACTGGCAGACCCCAAATTTGACACACCGGGACAAATCGACTTGTTGATTGGCTCTGATGTCCTCGGTGGAATTTTGATTGGTGGGAAACGGGTCTTGGTGCCAAATGGTTTGACTGCCATCCCGACCATATTTAGATTTGCCTTGATGGGACCTGTACCCACCTGAACTTGATAATTTGTTGGCTGTAGGCTCTGCTCTCTCTGATGCGGTTCAGAGGTTTTGGGAAGTAGAGGAGCCCCCTCAAGCTACCCGTTTGAATCCAGAACATGAGGAGTGCGAGCTGTTCTTCCAGAACAACACTGGTCGACTTCGTTCTGGTCGGATCATTACGAAGCTACCTTTTCTGTCTGTTCGGCCTCCGCTTGGTGAATCACGACCTTTAGCCGAAAAGAGATTGTTGGCTATGGAGCGCCGCATGGGTCGTGATCCGGAGCTCAGGTAGAAGTACATTGAGTTCATGAGAGAATATGAACAATTGGGACACATGTCTGTGTCAAATTTGTATTGGCGTTCGGTGGAGCATTACTTTCTCCCACATCATGCGGTATTGAAACCATCAACTGGCAAGCTGCGCACGGTGTTTGATGGTTCTGCGCAGACTTCAACAGGCGTTTCCTTGAACCAGTGCTTGCATTCTGGTCCCAAGTTGGTCAAGGACCTTTGTGACGTCATCACCAGCTTCCGACGACATCAGGTTGTCTTTGTGGCCGATATAAAAATGATGTTTAGGCAGACGATTATCCACCCTGATGACCGTCGCTTCCAGCTGATCCTTTGGAAAGAGTCTCCTCGTGATCCCATGGTCGTCTACGAGCTCAATACTAATACGTACGGGTTAAGGTCAAGCCCCTACTTGGCAATACGTTCTCTTTGGGAGCTCGCAGACCGCGAAGGCTTACGTTTCTCACGAGCCTCCGCCATCTTGAAGGACGATATTTACGTCGATGACATTTGCTCGGGCGCCTCCACAGCGGACGAGGCGATCCTCCTGCGGGACGAATTGATAGGTATTTTGGCCTCCGCTGGTTATGAGTTGCGCAAATGGATTTCCAACTCACCAGCGCTTTTGGAAGGCTTGCCAGAGGATCATCAGCAAGATCCACATCTATTTGAGATTGTTGACAACCCCGCCATGATGGCTGTTCTCGGCGTTCAGTACAGACCAGTCCAAGACATCTTTACGTATAACGTAGACTTGAAATTGCCTTGTTCTTGGACTAAACGTCTCGTGTTGTCTACTGTCGCCAGAACCTTTGATCCGAACGGTTGGATTTGTCCTATCATATTTTGGGCAAAATGCTTCTTGCAGAAGCTTTGGACAGCAGGATTGACTTGGGACGAACCTCTCCAAGGCACTCTTGTTGAGGAATGGACCTCTTTTGTATCCTCCTTCCTGCCGTCAATGAGATCTCCTTGCCTCGTCCCATCCTTCCTCCCGGGAAGTACAAGGCCACCCTTCACGGGTTTTGTGACGCCTCGGAACGTGGTCACGCGGCCATGGTGTACTTGCGCACAGTCAGTGCCTCAGGTCAGGTGAGAGTCTCCCTGATCATGGCGAAGAGCAAGGTAGCACCCCATCGGACATCTATGACCATTCCGAAATTGGAGCTCTCGGGAGCAGCACTACTTGTACGCTTATTGAACCACGTGTCTAACACTTTGGGCAAAAGCATTTGTATTAATGGGACCTACGCCTGGACAGACAGTCAAATTGTTCTTTGTTGGTTGAAGGCTTCTGTCCACACCTTGGAGGTATTTGTCGCTAATCGCGTTTCCCAAATCCAGAAATCCGAAATCAAACTTGTTTGGAGAAACGTGCCAGGTGAGCTCAACCCCGCTGATTGTGGCTCGCGCGGATGCTTGGCGCCTAGTTTGATAGGTCATTCGCTTTGGTGGGGTCCGGAATGGTTGAGTCGACCACAAATTGATTGGCCTCGAACGCCAGTTTTGAATACTTCCAATTTGCCGGGTCTACGAACACTCGCTCTTGAGAAGGTGGAATGCGCCTTCGACCCCGATTTCTTGTTGAATCGTTACAGCTCCCTCGACAAGTTGTTAGGTGTTACTGCTTGGATAAAGCGTTTTGTTTTTAACTTCAGGCACCCACAACAGAAACGTCTGACACCGTTTCTCTCACCACAGGAACGACAGGGGTCCCTCACCTTTTGGGTTCGTTCTGTGCAATTGGCGCATTTTGAGAAGGAGATTGCTATCCTTAAATCAGGGAGATCGAAATTGTCGGGAGCTGTCTCTAAATTGAACCCCTTTTTGGACGATACGGGTCTCTTGCGCGTTGGAGGGCGTCTCAAGAACGCCAACTCCCTAACGGGGCACGTCACCACCTGTTGTTACCTAAGGATGGTCATTTGGTACGCTTGTTGGTAACTGACCGTCACCTTAAAAATTCGCATGCTGGTTGTAATGCGCTCTTGGCCATTTTGCAACGCGAGTTATGGATCTTGTCTGCCCGAAGAATTATTCGGAGTGTAGTCTTTCGCTGCATCCCTTGCTATAAGCTCAAGGCTTCTACCATGCAGCCCTTGATGGGAGACTTACCGGCAGATCGCGTAACGGAGAGCAGGACATTTGACGGTGTTGGCACGGACTTCGCTGGTCCCTTCTTGGTGAAAACGTCGACACTTCGAAACAGCAAGACTGTTAAGGCCTACTTGTGCGTTTTTGTTTGCCTCTCCAGAAAGGCCGTTCATTTGGAACTGGTCTCCTCGCTTACGACCGAGGCGTTTGTAGCCACATTTGACAGATTTGTATCCCGCAGAAGGCTGCTTTTCTTGATCCGCTCTGACTGCGGCACTATCTTCAAGGGCACGTATAATTATTTGAATGATGTTGTTAATTTTCTTTAAACCAACAAGGCTGATATAGGTGATAGGCCTGCCCGACGTGGGATAAATTGGTTGTTTTCCCCACCAAATTGTCCACACTGGGGTGGTATTTTTGAGGCCGCTGTAAAATCGGCCAAAACACACTTGCGCAGGACAATCGGTGAATCTGTCCTTACATTTGAGGAACTGGCAACTGTGTTTTGTAAGATTGAGGCCGTTTTGAATTCTCGGCCATTGTGCCCGATCTCCTCAGATCCGAATGATTTGGAGGCCCTTACGCCGGGCCATTTTTTGATTGGTCGCCCACTTGTCGCCTTGCCTGAGTACCCTTATATTGATACGACACCTAATCGTCTCTCGCGTTTTGAATTGGTACGCCAGATTACTCAGAGCTTTTGGAAACGCTGGAATTTGGAATATTTGCACATACTCCAGCAACGCGTTAAGTGGACTGACAACACCGATCCACCCAAGATTGGTGACCTCGTTTTGATCAAGGAGGCTAACCAGCTAAACTCAGATGGCGCAGGTGGCGCATCCTTCGTTTGGTAACTGGGGCTGATGGAGTTCCCCGATTTGCTGAGGTCTTGGTGGACGGTTCGATTCTGAGGAGAGCGGTTGCAACATTGTCACGTCTACCAACCGATTAGCGGACCGGTAGGCCGGTCCGGGGCGGGTGGCTGTTTGAAATAGAATTAGTTTTTATTATAAGTCAAATCGATTATATCGATTAAGTAACATTTTGTTTAGTCTATTGAAAATTTCTGACAATGGTCACACTGAACTGTCAACCCCCTTCCGGAAAAAGACGCTTTGGGTTTTGGGCTAGCTCCGTTTGTAATATTGTAATAAATTGATCGCCTTTTGAATTAACGCAAATTGAATTAACTTGTAAATACTTACAATTACCGCCTTTGACTTTCGGCAAAGTTTGTGATAAATTAATGAACATTTGTGAAATATTGAACTTTGTAAAACACGTGTGTGAAATCCTGATTGGTGCCCAAGGAGAAGGACTACGCTGAACTGGATACTGGTATCTATTCGATTCTCTTGTTATTTTGGCCAAGATTATGAGTTAATCTTATAGGTCCATTCAAGAACAGCATTAGTAAGAGTTGGTAAGACGTTTTATTAATATTAGGATTATAATTCATCGCTGTGCTACCACAGTAAAAGTGTTTAGATAAATTGTCTATCGTGCTCAGGTGGATGTATTACAGCTTCCACTGCAACTCTGTTCAGAACAGTTTCCCACCTGGCTGCGGGGACTCAAAACTATTTTTTTAATAGTGTTGTTCTAGGGATCTTAGGTAGAACAATTCTATCTGTGTCACGTGTATTTCTAAAGTATTTGTCTT
Organism: Euclidia mi; assembly: GCA_944739405.2. Taxonomy (NCBI): domain Eukaryota; kingdom Metazoa; phylum Arthropoda; class Insecta; order Lepidoptera; family Erebidae; genus Euclidia; species Euclidia mi. Next base: position 41,582,250 of record OX123193.2, read on the forward strand.
TGGCCAGAGTGAACATTGCCATGTGCTCTTTTACAAATTTCGCAGCTTCGAATATATAGATGCTGGCAAAGTCAAGAAATCCAACTTTAAAAATATAAGGCCCACAGGATTCCCATGGTGGAATACCGACAATTGCCCTAACGCATTTCTTTTGTGTGACAAACGCTCTTTGGATATCTGTAGAATTGCCCCATAATATAAGACCATATCTCAAAGCTGACTCGACATATCCATGATAGGCAAGTAAAATTGTATTTCAGTTAGCAGTTTTGTGCAGTTTGTATAGTACATAAACAAACCTATTTAGTTTATTACATACTTGATTTATATGCGACTTCCAGTTGCAATATCTGTCTAAAATAATTCCGAGAAACTTGGTTTCATCAACTTGGTCCAATCTGTGGCCATTTATGTTTATGTCCAGATTTAAATGCTTTTGATGATATGTACCAAATTGTATACATTTCGTTTTGCTCACGTTAATGTGAAATTATTATTATCAAGCCATTTCATTATTGAATTAATTGTATTATTAATGTCAGTAGTATATTTAGGTGTGTCATTCTTTTCAGAAGTCAATATTATTGATAAGTCGTCAGCATTTTCGTACGTACAGGCATTTTGAGTGATATCAGGGAGGTCGTTTATGTACAATATAAACAGCAACAGACCTGGAACACTTCCCTGAGGTACACCACATGAGTTTTGTCTGTAACTGTATCTATGTGCTGTCAACGCTTTACTAGGGTTAATATATGAAATCTCAACACACTGGTTTCGGTCACTCAAGTATGATTTCATCCAGTTTAATGCAGGTCCTCTTATGCCATAATTTTCAATTTTATTTAAAAGCAGTTGATGTGAGACGTAGTTGAACGCTTTTGACATGTCAAAAAAGATAGCTGTTACTAATTTTCTGTTATCTATATGTTTTATTACATTATTAACTAAATTGAAGCAAGCTAAGAATTGCTTCTGGAAGCCATACTGCTCATTTTTAAGTATTTTATGTTTATCAATGAAGGTAGTAAAACGGGTATGCATAGCTTTTTCAAAAAAGTTTGATATCACAGGTGTCATAGCAATGGGTCTGTAATTTTCAAGTTCTGTATGGTCATCGTTTTTGTGTAATGGTTTAATAATGACGTATTTTAATAATTTGGGGAAGCAAACTTCTGCAAATTACAAATTTACTAAATGTGTCAATACAGGTGTCCTTGCTTTCAGTATCTTAGTGGCTAGATTGTCACTACTTACCTTTTCCGTGTGGTGACGGATTAAGAATACGGAATGTCACCACCCCATATCATCCCGTGGGTGTCGTAAGAGCCGACAGAGGGACCAATTATGCAGAGAACAGCACTGTAAGAGAAGGAAAACTTGATACAAACCCTATACCAACCCGTTTGGCCAGCGTGGTATAGTAGGCCAATTCCTCCTTTCAAAGGAGAGGCCTAGTCCAGCAGTGGACTGTTAAAGGCTGATGATGATGATGATACTTCTGAGAATTTAAGACTTGAAAGACTCTGTTTAAATTTGAGTATATTGTGACTGCAGTAGTCTCGCCGATAAGTAAAATACTCTATGGGAGTCTCCTTCTTTTTTATGGGAATACATAACATTTGTGCTGTATTGTGATCAGAAAATTGAAGATTTTTCCGTTTAAAACTCAGATGACTCATCATCCTACTGATCACCGAGATCGTGTAGAGTACAGCCAGCGCGTCATAACCCTCAACCTTGCAGAGGATATTTTTTCCTCAAAATTAATTAATTTGGGTCTATTTGAAATCTCAAGTGTATGGGAACAAACCACAGACTCTTGCAGCTTTAAAAGAAAATATACACCAAGACATAAGAAACAAATTATAGGAAGTGTTACGGCTAGTTATGTAAAATGTCATAAATAGGGCTCAAATGTGCTTCAACTCTGAAGGTCAATATTTAGACATCATATTTCAATCATAATGCAACTAAACTTCATGGCACAAATAATATTTAAAAAACTAATTCTAGTTTTCTAATTTAGAAACGAAGTTCTAGCTGAACCAAATAGGGTCATTAATTTAGCGCCACCCGTTAGCCATAGCACATATTCCAGATCTAAACGAAAACATCTACAATATGATTTTTTTGTAGAGGTTGAATACAACATTAATAACTAATATTTTAAAAGAGAATATGGTATAATAAACCACGTTTATTAAAACATATATCTAGTAGCAAGTTATCATTGTAAATAATAACAGAATTTTCAAAGGATTTACGATCGCTTACACCATAATGAGACTCTGTAGAATATCGATCGTCGGCAGACATTTTATTTTTCTTTCGCTACCTCGGCTCACGTGTTAAAATAGGTGATCTATTTAAGATAAAACCATTCATTATACGGAACACGAAATACGTTCTGCGTCCACCAAGATACCTATTCCAGTAAAACGAATGATAAAACTGGGGTTTAACGTGGAGGGGAAGCGCGGGTTGGTACGTGTACGACGGAGGTTTTATTCTATCTGTATGGGCGTTCTGCGCTGGCAATGAGAGGCGATTTGTGGCAACACCAAACTTAACGGCACTCTTACGTTGCTCCAACTATGAAAAGCCAATCAAAGTTTAATGTACCCTCTTTAGCCCCATGTACTTTATACATATAAATGGATACGTTCTGCCAGGCGTGATTAAGTTCCACTTTAACGTCATGTCACAATGACGGTGCTTTTAAGGCGATTGGTCAGCTGGAGAGATACGTTGACACAATGATGTATGCACACTGGATCGTTTTTGAAAGTGGTTCTGTGATTTTGCTATAGTACTGTTATTGTTATTTTAGAAATAGCTTATCTCAATATTTTACAGATTTCATTAGATAATCCTTCGATTTGATATGCAGATTACGTTAAGTAGTTCTAAACATGTCTTAAATATTAAGTACCAAAATTGAGCAGCAGATTAAGCTGATTGACAAAAGTGTTGTTTGCTAAACAGTTTTCAATAGTATTATAAAATATTCTATTTACCCATGAATAAAAGCAACAGGTTTTAAAAATACGATTAAAAGGGTTCTCCAGATATCTCCGTGTATGAAAACACGTTACAAAATTGAATACCACTAACGGAATTTATACAGCTCTTCGATAGTGAGTAATGAAATCTTAGGATGATACTTATATAATGGCGTAGGCTGTACACCAGCTATAAAGTGTTTTGTTTGATGAATTTAACTTTATAGTACTTGGTGATTAGTTATTGAGGGAAACATCGAGTTATAAGTGCTGGCAGGTGCGGGAATGGAACGTACACTAGCCTTGGAATTGATTAGGCGCCGTGAAAAGCTTTTACTTAATGTTTTTATGTGTGTTATGGTTGCGGATAGATTAAGCAAATTAGACGTTGTTATATTACGTTGCGTAGGTATTATATAGAAATATACAGCTGAGTTCAACTGTTTATAGAGTTAAATTCACTGTATATTATTTTACAAGATTATTATGTACCTTATTTAATATAACCAAAAATGCAAATTAAAATCGGATAAAAAACTATATTTGTTTTATGGTAATTTTTTTCTCTTAACGGTGCCAAATTGAGTATCGATATGTCGAAGTTCTGAAGTGCTTGTATGAAAACGCCATTATGTCAGTCCGCTTCTAGGACCAGAGCTCAAAACCTCTTGGCTACAGCGAGGGGTGAGGCAGAGAAATGTTATATCTCCGAAACTCTTCACCGCTGCGCTGGAAGACGTTTTCAAGCTCACCTCCGTTTTGCTGATGATATTGTAGTTATGGCTGAGACCATGGAAGACCTCAGCACATTGCTCGATGGCCTCTGTAGAGTCTCCCAATAAGTAGGTCTTAAGATGAACATGGATAACACGAAAATCTTGTCTAACATCCATGTCGTACCTGCTCCTATTCAGGTTGGGAACTCTACACACGAAGTTGTAGACAAGTACGTATACTCGAGACAAATTATCCAATTGGATAGGTCCAACTTCGAGAAAGAGGTCATTCGTCGAATCCAACTCGGTTGGGCGGCGTTCGGGAAGTTACGGCATATCTTCACGTCCGATATTCCGCAGTGTCTCAAGACGAAAGTCTTTGACCAGTGTGTGTTGCCAGTACACGGCACTGAGACGTGATCGCTAACTATGGCCCTTATCCTGCAGCTCTGGGTCACTCAGAGGGCGATGGAGAGAGCCATGCTCAGAATTTCCCTGCGAGATCGAATCAGAAATGAGGAGATCCGCAGGCGAACCAAAGTCACCGACATAGCTCTCCGAATAGCCAGGCTGACGTGGCAATGGGCAGGGTACATAGCGCGAAGAACCGATGGCCGTTGGGGCAGGCGGATTCTGGAGTGGCAATCACGTACCGGATAACGCAGCAGGGGTAGGCTTCCTGCAAGGTGGGCCGACGATCGGGTTAAGATCGCAAGAAGCGGTTGGATGCGGGCGGCTCACTATCGGTCTATGTGGAGAACCTTGGGAGAGGCCTATGTCCAGCAGTAGACGTCTCTAGTCTGACATGATATTTTTTTGCGTCTTTAGTTGCTAGAATTCGAATCCCAGTATAATGTCAAAGACCTGGATCGATTAAAGTGCCAGTTGAATTGCCATTGTTAAAGTGCCAGTGGCTTCACACTATTGTGTCGTCTGCACTAGGTTCATATTAAAGGAACGCCAACACGCGCCAATCTTTCGTAACCCACCTCTATAATTGTTCTTATAATTATTTTTTTCTAAGTGCATCATGGATTATTTATTTCATTTTAATTATTTTACAATTTAAGTTATTATAATTAAAATTATTTATATTTTCGTCTTCTACATATCGTTAGGTATATGTCGGCGATACGCCAGGGTTATGGTGTCCAGACTCCATAATTAAAACACTCACGTATTATTACTTGGTTTATTATCAGTTGATTTCTAGCACAGAATCGAAATAAAATGCGACTTACAGTCCTTTTTATACACTAACCGTCATTACACAATGTTTAACAACTGTCACTTCCTTTTCAACATATAACTGAAATTACTGTACAATCAATTATAAAAAACCAACATTAATATTGTAATGAATTTTGCACAACACCAAATGATTTATTTTATAAGAATAACAAATTTATTTTAATAGCCAAACGCTGCTTTACAACATTCGGTCAACAGATGGCGCTATCAACAGGATGCAAATATAAAAGCATGTTATTTATTACCGAAAACATAATAATAAGTGTCAGAATCATGTTATTTAATACTAATTGATTTTACTTTGAAAGTTTCTGGAGTTATCTTAATAATTAAGCGATAAATTAAATACCCAATCTTTATAAACAGTTAAGCAGCCAATACAGTGTCTAATATTGTAAAGTAGTGAAGTTCTCAGTTCTGTGTTCACAAATAGTTATTTAAATATCAATCTTAAATATTATTAACATTTTCGTAACAATATAATCATTATATATTAATTTGCGCCCATACGGCCATTCTGATCCAGCGCGCTCCTCGCGCTGACTATTTAGGTAACGGTTACAGAATAAACAGCATAACAAAAATAATAAATATATATAAAAATTACATAAATAAGCGTTTATCATACAGAATGAACTAAAAGTTCTTTACAAGGCTTCACCTAGTCATAGGATCTTAGCCAGTGGCATGCGTCACCCATCACGGGATCTAACAAACAATGCTTCACCCATGGCTAAGCCAACTCGTGGCATCACCGGTTACGGGATCTAGCAAACAATGCTTTACCCATGGCTAAGCCAACTCATGGCATCACCGATTACGGGATCTAGCGCACACAGGCATCACCCACATAGGGATCTAGCCCACAAACGGCATCACCCACATAGGGATTTAGCCCACAAACGGCATCACCCACATAGGGTCGATTTAGCCCACGCGGCATCACCCATCACGGGATCTAGCCAACACACGGCATCACTCATCACGGGATCTAGCCAACACATGGCATCACCCATCACGGGATCTAGCCAACACACGGCATCACCCATCACGGGATCTAGCCAACAAGACCAGGATCAGCATGGTGGCCAGCCAGCGTTTTGGGAAGGATGTTGGATAGGAAAAATAAAATTTTACTCAAACACATAAATGCAAAATTTGCCTCATAAACACATCAATGCATATGCATAAAATAATGATCATTGTTCGTCATGATCAGTTGTATCAATACAATGCAATTACATAGGTCCAACAACGACAGTGGAGGAGGTAGAGGACCCCCCACGTAAATCGGTATCTGACGAATCCTCCGCCCATACGATCAAGCTGCTCATACAGTTGTTGATGTTGATCAGCAACAAAGGTTAGCAAACAATGCTTGACTCTAGCTCGGTACAGCATCCATGCTGCACGTGTGCGCGCAGCCCACACACAAAACCACCGACGTCAAAAGGGCGGGCCACCGTCATCCATACATACCAAGTAAAGGACCGCTCGTCCAACCTCTCTTCACACTAAGGTCAGGTCATCTGCCAGGATGCAACCTGCAACACTCAAAAGACAGGTGGTGGGCAACATTTTCCACCCAAATATTAGTTCCATGAACCTTCGTTACTGTAGATGAAATAAAATTCTATTCTTACAAAGTGGTCTGGTCTATTAAGCCATATCTATATATCAGGCATGTTCAACCTGTGTATTGGTCTATAGTTATCTTAGCTACAACAGTGTTGGAGCCCATATTTTACGCATAAGGTAAAATACAAAAGACACTGAATTTTCTCAGGTTCTGTCCGTCAGTGCCATTTTAGATAATCAAATATAAAGTTATCAGGATACTCATATTTTGCAGTTTTGATAAAACAGTTAAAACTTAATATATTCTAAATAAGTTTTATCCACATCAAACAGGAAAACAAAATGGCAAGAACAAAGAGAGGCCTATGTTCAGCCGTGAACAGTCGGACTGTTGATGATAAATATGAAATGATTTCAAACCATACAGACCAAGGATTTCGAAAATACCAGTGCTATAATTATTACTCATGTAAGAACATGTTTAATCCAATATTGAATATTTTAGGCATAGTGCAAGCTGTGAAATTGTTGAACTGTTTGCCAACCGAGCCATAAAAGAGAAATTTACAAGCTACCAATATTACAAAGCAAGAGTAGTGCAGTCTTATTTCTAAAAATGATTCCACTCAGGTAAGAAATTTACTACAATAAACCATAAAAGCCAATAAAGACACTCAGATATTGGTATTTTATAATTAATTCACATAGACCTTTCTTTCTGAAATGAATGTTTCCATTTATCATTCGTTCAATGAAGGAGGGGCCTTCATTATGTAATTCAACTTGAATTTTATTTGACTTTATATTTAAGGGAATTTTCCAAATAATGTTAATATTTATTTTAAACTGTTAACATCTGGTGCTAATGTAATTCTTATTTATTCATACACAATAATTGTTTATCTGAATAAATAAATTTAAACTGACCAATAACAACTGACTTAGAAATAAAGCATGAGTAGTCCATACATTTACTTTTATTTGCCAAGAATAAATACTGCTAAATGGGAAAAGAGATAATATGGATTTTCACATCATGTTCTTTAAACCCACTTACCATTATCCTAATAATCATATTCCTAACTGTTCTGTTTCCCACAAGAGCTAAGCAATAAGGTTGGCACTAAATTTTATTGGTTTATCACTGATTGTCATCTTGAATATAGATGCAACTAACTTTGCAAATGAACTCAAATAAAATAAATTGTATTTACCAAGTAAAACACTAAGGCTTGGTATTTATACAAGATTAGCAGTCACCTGCCTTAAGACTATCAACCTAAAATGCTTAGAGGTGGACTATTATAGAACCTAAGTGACTGCCTATGTCCATAAAGGAATCTACTGACCAGATCTCATGTTTCTAGCTTCAGTAGTTCAGGTTAAGCAAGGACTTATCATGGTCGGAACAAATCATTCTATACAGGTATAAAATTAAGCGACAAATATTAAGATATGTCGGGTTCCCTCGTCTTATTATATAACTTTAACTTGAGCTGCAAGTTGACAGTAACAATTTCAACATAATGTTAAAATGAAATCATGTAGCTACAGAGTCCACAAATATAAATAAAACCTATTTTGTAACTTTATAAATATTAGCTTTAAAAATATGTCACAAATTTATTTTTATATCTACCTTCTGAATATATCTGTACTAATATACTAAAACTGAAGTTTGTTTTGTTGAATGCACTTATCTGTAAAATTACTGGTTTTATTCAAATAATTATTTTTGTGGTGGATAGTCATTTATCAAGACAGGCTTCATATAATCGCGCCGTGAGCACTAGCCATAAGTAATGCAGTTAGTTAGCCTTATGTAATGTGTAACCAAGGGCTATGAATAATGTTTTGATTCCTTTAATGTTTTACTATTGGGATAACCTATTGACTACCAATTGAATTCATATTCAGCACATCGATTTACTTATTTTAACTGAAAGCAAATCAGGTAATTTATACAATGGATCTATATCAGAGCTTCAACTTGAAAAGGGCAGTTATACCATCCTTTACTAATAATTACATTAATAGAACCACATAACAACAAAGCTATTTTCTCTTTCTTGTGTAGATAAGTATGTTTTACAGAAAGTTTCCGACATGGCCTAACGATTAATAAACAGACAAGAGCCCCAGCCGACGGCATAATATGACTATAAGCACAGTAGCACTGCTATGTACCAAACGTGGATAAACAGCAGTTACCTATAAGTTCTATTTGGGGTATAATTTTCGTAATTGTGACTGTATAGTGTTTATCTGGTAATCCTTACGGGGACAGTTGGTAATCGTGTAAGCACCATAATTTATAAAATTAGGATGTTTGACAAAAACGAATTAAATCAGCTCTAGATAAATACCTCTGGTCAGTGCATCAACAACTCGCATCTGCAACCTCTGGTAGCACTCAGAGCAGAACAGCGTTCACGCCACAGCACACCCCGGTGCGTGCACCCTGTCGTAGTCGCTCTGTCGCTCTCGCTCGCATGTGGCCTCACGTGAAGTGTAGACGTGCTCGCCATAACTCCGACACACCGTGTGGTCTCCGATCAGAGTTGACTAGGGCCAAACACGGCTTCCAAGCGCTTGTCGCATCAGTCTTCAGGTCGTCCTTGGTAATGGCGGCTAAGCCAAGAGACCCATCACTCTCGCGCCAAACGTAGATCCCAAAGTCTCTTAGGGGGCGTTTATCCAACCGCTGCTGTTGGCGATACGCCAGGGTTATGGTGTCCAGACTCCATAATTAAAACACTCACGTAATATTACTTGGTTTATTATCAGTTGATTTCTAGCACAGAATCGAAATAAAATGCGACTTACAGTCCTTTTTATACACTAACCGTCATTAGACAATGTTTAACAACTGTCACTTCCTTTTCAACATATAACTGAAATTACTGTACAATTAATTATAAAAAACCAACATTAATATTGTAATGAATTTTGCACAACACCAAATGATTTATTTTATACGAATAATAAATTTATTTTAATAGCCAAACGCTGCTTTACAACATTCGGTCAACAGATGGCGCTATCAACAGGATGCAAATATAATAGCATGTTATTTATTACCGAAAACATAATAATAAGTGTCAGAATCATGTTATTTAATACTAATTGATTTTACTTTGAAAGTTTCTGGAGTTATCTTAATAATTAAGCGATAAATTAAATACCCAATCTTTATAAACAGTTAAGCAGCCAATACAGTGTCTAATATTGTAAAGTAGTGAAGTTCTCAGTTCTGTGTTCACAAATAGTTATTTAAATATCAATCTTAAATATTATTAACATTTTTGTAACAATATAATCATCATATATTAATTTGCGCCCATATATACATCGTTTTGCGCCTTTATACCTCATTATTTTGCACTTGCTGAGTGTTGTGGATTCAGTCGAGAGATAACTCTTGGGTGACGCATAAATTGCTGTTTTGAATCTGGATGTTTTCGTATTTGTAGAATCTGCAGTGGTATAGGATTTATATCCAGCGCGGGATTACATAGTTTTAAAATTATTTTCACTAGATTTAGGTACGTGAATGGAAATAGTTTATTACAAAATGCGGGACTTTGTGAAACTTCGTCTATGTTCCATCGTTCCTTTTTTGACTCTGATAAAGATCTCGTAGTGTAACAATTAATATTTCATATCTGAGAAAATCGGTGGTGACACATGGACAGGCAGACAGACCGACAGACGGACAAGAAAGTGATCTTATAAGGGTTCCTTTTTTTACCTTGTGAGGTACGGTACCCTAAAAATATTAATAATATGTTTAATAACTAACAAAAAATTCATAATTGGTAATAGACTTCTTAATTATTAATATATTTTCAAATTATGGGCTAGGGACACATTGTAACTTGGTCGTCAAAGGGATAATAATATATAATTATTTATGTTTACGTCCTCTTTATATTCATTATATGTATATCGTATTGCCCCTTTACATCTTTCTGCTATTGGATAATGTAACTGTAGGTGTTAACGTATACAACGTTACAACTTCACTACAATATTAATTTTATAAGCGTTACCGCGGACCGAGCAACTGTCACTCGCCGCTTGTATTCAGTAGCAATAACGTGTTTTGTTTGTGACAATATAGTACAACCATATTTCAGTATAACCTCTTTCATTTTTCACCAACTATCCCTAAAGTGGTGACCCGCGTGAGTGAACAATTGTGACCTTTAAAACATTTCGTAAGCGGTCAGGGCGGAAGCCCGTGCAGTTCAATTCGTTTCCATTTCCACTGAACTGCACTGATTTCTACTCCCTGCACCTGAGTCCGGTGCAGGGAGTGGCGAATGGTCTCAGGGGTAGCGCAGGTCGTGTAGATCCCTAAGGCAAGGCTGGTGGACTATCCTTCTCGAGGTTGCCGCCCGTTCTTGGTCCAGTTCGTTCAGAAATGGATGCAACCGAAACCTCCAACCGAAACACAAATAACAGGCACTCTACACACGCATACACACACACACGTACACACATGCGCGCACACACACACATTCACTTACACATCTCTTCACCACGCCCCCTAGTGGCCAGCTGGGCTTGGGCCCGTAGTAAACAGTCACGGGTAAGAGAAGTTGACCACCTGTGCTAGGACCTGCGCAGTCGAGCACCGTACGCGGGGATGACGGAGTCCTGGGGGGTTGAGCCGAGCGGCGCTGGCGGTAATGTGACCGTGAGGCAACACGCCCTCTTTGGTCCCGATTTCACGCTAAACGGTAGCCCCCGCTGTGAGCCGCAGCGGGGGAAATGGCCATCGTGTCCCGTCAGAGGGCCACGGGCTAGGGACGTAGGGTCCACATCAATAGTCGGAATTTATTTCGGCTGTTGATGTGGTTGGTGAAGGCTATACTGAGGGCGCAAGCGAGGGTGGACGGCTAGAGTTGGTAACTCGGCTCAGGCCGTTAACCCAAGCGGGCGCCCGATGTCGTGCTGCAAGCCAGCCCCGCATTTCTATATCCCTCTGGTAATCCTAACGTCCGGTATGACGTTCCCTGTTGCGGGCTCCATGGAGGGTGGGAAGCCAGAGGGATGAAGTCATGTAAAAACATTTATGGATACCGTTATCCCTTCCACTACCCCAACTGCGACGGTGGCAGCGAAAGCTGTTCCCGCCGCAAAACCAAAACAGATGGTTGACGCTGTGGCCTCGGCTGCAGAGGTTATATCATCCCCCAAGGACGGGACTTCAGCGCTGGCTAGCACTAGTACTGGTCCCGTCCTTACAATCGTCAGCCCGTTCGAGATCAAGCGGGAAGACGACTCCTCCTTCGCGGGTTGGCAAGTGGTTGGCCACAAGAAGGGCAAGGGTAAGGGCAAGACCACCAATCCTGTTCTGCGCCCGCCCACTAGTGGCCCCGCCACTGTCGGCCCGTCGAAGAAGAGGAAAAATCTAAACAAGAGACAGCGCAGGGCGTCCAAGCAGAAGGCTGCACAAACCGCTGCTGCTGCCGGTGCTGCCTCTACAAAAGCAGCTGAGCAGGCTGCTGTCGCAGGTCCCAGCAATGTGACCAGTGCGCAGCCCACACTCAGCAGTGAGGGGTGCAAGAAGGCCGGAGGCAGTACAAGGAAGCCGGCTGCCGCCAAGCGGCGAGCTGGCCACCCTGGACGGCAACCAGCCACTGCACCACCGTGCAACACAGCAGGTAAAACTGCCGGAAACAAGGACAGAGGTGAGGCCAAACGTGCTCTCAACGAGACCAGTTCGCCTCGGGGAGACCACAAGAAGCCCCGCCTCGACTCCTCCAGGACGACAGTGTTGCAGTAACATGCAAACGCACAGGGAACTTGCCGAAGGAGTTGGTGGACCAAGTACTCCGGAAGCTCCAGAGGAAGATCCTGAGTGACGCCTGGTCAACCAAAACCCCCAAACGCCCCGCTCCAGCGTTCACCGGGAAACCCGTTCATGCGGACGGGGTCCTCAAACTTTGGTGCGCCGACGAGGCAACGCGCACCTGGCTGACGGAGGCAGTCTCTCTCCTGGTCCCACCACCGGGCTTCGAACTGGAGGTCAGGGGCCAGGAAGAGACCCCGAAGAGAGTGCGGTGCGGCATTGTCGTACCCGACGAACAGGGGTCTGGGACGACGTGCGCGACGTGGGTCGCGCTCTGGAGTTCCAGAACCCCTGGTTGGAGGTTGACAAATGGTCGATGCTGCACTCCGAAAGGCAGTCAGGTGGGTGGTTCCTGGTGGTGGGCGTCCCAGAGGAACAGGTCCCGATCCTGTTGAAGAACGAGCGCCGCCTCGCGTTGGGGGTGGGTGCCGTCTACGTCAGGTTCCGGGATCCCCCAGGTAAGTTTGTCGACCATCCTCCGGGATGCGACGACAAATCCATACGAGTCAAGCAGGACTCTAACACCAAGCCAGGGTGCGACGCAAAATCCGGCCCGTCAGAGCCGGCCGCGTCTGGCTCGGGGGCTGGCCCATCAGCCGAGGGTAACTCGGAAGATGAGTGCCTGCTCCTGAGTCCGGTGCGGCGGGACGACGGGGTGGTGGCTGGCGACATCCTGGCCGGCCTGACGCAGCTGACGTTTGGGGAGAAGGGGACATCATCCAAAGATGAACCCTCCGCCTAGTAACGTCAACTGCCTTCAAACCAACCTCCACCACAGCCAAACAGCTACTGCGCAACTGCGCAAATGGATGGAGGTCCAACATTCAGCCATCGTGCTCATCCAGGAACCTTGGATAAGGGGTGCCCTCATTAGAGGCCTCTCCAGCCTGGGAGGTAAGATTTATTCTTCAACTGACCACACACATCCAAGAACCTGTATACTAACTACTACAAACATCAGAGCCCAAGTTCTAACGGAGTTCTGTTCCAGAGACATCACAGCGATACAAATTGAAATAACACAGCAGCCAAGGAGTATAGCGGTTGTTTTCGCATCGACCTCACGCGTCTGGTTAACCAGTGCGAGAGAACCAATACGGAGGTCGTAATAGGAACGGACTCCAATACCCACCACCAAATGTGGGGCATGAACTGCAATAACAACAGAGGTAAATCACTGGTTGAATACCTATTCACCACCAATCTTACCCTATTAAACACAGGTACGGAGCCCACCTTCGTCACAAGACGTAGTCAGACAATTATCGATTTAACTCTCGCAACAGAAGGAGCGGCTGAACGCATCATGGGATGGCACGTCTCGAAAGAGGCATCGTGCTCAGACCACAGATGGATCAGCTTCTCCATGGAAGTCGTTATACAACCCACACAGCCGCGTAGGAAACCACACAACACTGACAAAGTAAAGTATGTCCACTTACTTATAGAGAAACTTACCCTGACTGCTACGCCGACAGTACTGGGTAACAATGAACAGATCGACGAGCAGGTATGTACACTGACGCAGTCGATGTTAGACAGCTACCACGCAGCCTGCCCTGAAACCACTATACCATCAACCCCAGGCAAACAACCCTGGTGGGGCGCTGAGCTTGAACGCAAGCGCAAGAAGGTAAGAAGGGCTTTAAACAGGGCAATGAACACAAGCGCAGACGAAGATTGGGACGCTTATAAAGCGGCCAAATCAAGCTACAAGAAGTGCCTCAGATTCAGACGTACCAGGGGATGGAGGAAATTCTGTGGGAGCATTGAATCTTGCCAACAAGCAAACCGGGTAAGGAAAGTACTGGCTCAGCAACCAACGGTTTCACCAGGTACTCTCCGTAAACCGGATAACACATACACTACATCGGAGGAGGAGACAAGACGCGTCCTACTCGAAACACACTTCCCAGGCTGCGTCCTCACCCCGGTAATAACGTGGCACGATACACAAACAGTGGCGACCGAACATGAGTGGAGACATGCAAATACCGTGGTCACAGAGGAAAAACTCCGATGGGCCATCGACAGCTTCCACCCCTTCAAAGCAGCCGGACTGGACGGCACCTTCCCAGGGTTATTACAATGGGGGGGTGAACCTGTCCGCAAAAGATTTCTGGCAATCATGAGATATGTACCGAAGAGATGGAGGGAAGTCAAACTAATTTTTATACCAAAACCAGGCAAAACAGACTATACCAATGCAAAGTCCTTCAGACCAATAAGCCTGACCTCCTTCATGCTTAAAGCCTTGGAAAGGCTCTACGAGAGGGAACTAAGAAGTGGGGCACTTAAACACCTACCCCTACATGCCAATCAACATGCATACAGCTCAGGGAAATCGACGGAATCGGCCTTACATCAGGTCGTGAACCAGATAGAAGCTGCTATACAACAAAAATGCATCTGTCTGGGCACCTTCATTGACATAGAAGGAGCCTTCGACAAGACAAACTTTTCCAGCATAAGCAACGCCCTAGCCAGGCATGGTGTGGATCAGATGCTCATACAGTGGATCCAAAACATGCTCAGCAAAAGGGTAGTACGCCTGCACGGCGACACTCAGACAGCCTTGATAAGTAAAGGGTGCCCGCAGGGAGGTGTACTCTCCCCGCTATTGTGGCACTTAGTCATCAATGAACTCATAGACAAACTCAACGCGAGAGACTTCTACACAATAGGTTATGCAGATGATCTAACCATACTCACCTCAAGTAAGGTAACCAGTACAGTGTACGACCTAACCCAACAAGCCCTACGCATAGTAGAGTGGTGGTGTAATGAGTACGAATTATCTGTAAACCCGACCAAGACCGAACTAGTTATGTTCACACACAAACGCGCGCTGGGTACTTACAGACTGCCCAGGTTATTTAACACAGAGCTTAAGCTGTCTACCGAGGTCAAGTACCTAGGTGTCACTCTCGACAGCAAATTGACATGGAACAGCCACATGGAAAATAAGCTCAACAAAGCCAGCATTGTCTTCTGGCAGTGTGAGAAGATGATAGGCAAACGCTGGGGCATATCCCCCAAAATTGTCTTATGGCTTTATAAGACAATAATACGTCCGATGATAGGCTACGGCGCAGTAGTGTGGTGGCCTCGGACCAACCTAACAACGGCCGCCAACAAGCTTCAAAAGCTTCAAAGACTTGCATGCCTAGCGGCAACGGGCTGCATGAAAACTACACCTACAGCGGCACTCGAAGTGTTGCTGGACCTGCCTCCATTGCACCTGTTTATACAACAGGAAGCAACGATGACGGCGGTCCGGCTAAGAGCTCTGAAGCTCTGGAAAGACACCAACACACCGCACACTAGCAACTTAAATACACTCTTTAAAGAAGTTCCTCTCGCACAAGCCATTGGCGACCAAATACCGAAACAATTTGTGTTCGACAAGAAGTACAAAATCCAACTGTACGAGGATCTACACGAAGGAGCGGTTAATCACAACGAGCTCACGACCTTCACAGATTGGTCTAAGATGGATACAGGTACGGGTTCAGGAGTATTCTCCGAGGACCTAAACATCAAAATCGCAGCACCGCTGGGAGCCTACAACACGGTCTATCAGGCCGAATGTTTTGGCATAATTCTACCTGCCACAGCAATCATGGCACGTGAGGTAAGGGAACGATCCATTAGGATCCTCTCAGATAGTAAGGCGGTCCTCTCAGCCCTCAAAAGCTATACTATCACCTCGGCACTCACGCTTGAATGCCACCAGAAACTAACAGAGGTAGGTAAACAAAACAAATTAACACTGCAATGGAACAAGGGCCACAGTGGCTCAAGAGGGAATGACGCAGCCGACGTACTTGCCAAAAGAGGGGCCACTTTAGAGGTGGTGGGACCCGAGCCCATTATTCCCCTCCCTTCTGGTTTTTATCGCAACCTGGTAAGAAATAGGACCAGGACCCAACACAACCAGTCCTGGATTGGTATTGAAACATGTAGGCAGGCCAAGGAGGCTCTTCCCGCAGCAGACGGTAAGATAGCCAAACAAATCCTCCGGCTGTCCAAACAACAACTGCGGACAGTCACGGCCGCCTACACAGGACACGGATTCTTTAATAAACACCTATTTACTATAGGTATCACCGACAGCCCGCTGTGCAGGGCCTGTATGGCAGCAGACGAGACGGCAGCCCACCTGCTCCTCGACTGCCCTGAGGTCGCACAGTACAGGCAGCAGTACCTGACGAGATACAGCACCCTGAGGGAGGCAGTGGGCCACATCAAGAGTCTGCTAGCCTTCCTCGAAGAGCTGGGGTGGCTCGAATGAAGACACCATTCCCACCCGCACGCAAAATACGCACCAAGACGTGGAGTTGCGGAAACAGCCCGTGCAATCAAGTATCAAGTAAGTAACATTTCGTAAATATAATTTGTAGAGCTGTGCAAAATGACTACTCCACCGCCTACACCGTCTATTTTGGCCGCATCGGAACTAGCAGCAATATCCCTGACCTCCAAAATCCCGGAATTTTGGACTGACCAACCAAGAGTGTGGTTTATTCGCACCGAAGCAATGTTGGCGCCACAAAAACTTTCAGACGAAGCCAAGTACGAAATAGTGGTGTCAAAATTAAGCAAAGAAGCTATACAACAGGTCATTGATATTTTGATAGAACCACCAGCAGTGAAAAGGTTTGATGCACTCAAAAGTCGCTTATTGCGAATATACGAGAAGTCCAAGAACAGACAGCTGCAAAAACTCATAAGCGAGATGGAGCTTGGTGACCAAAAACCGTCCCAGCTTTTGCGGCGCATGAGGGAGCTCGCGAAAGACAAAATTCCCGACGACACTCTCAGAATTTTATGGCAAGGTCATTTACCAGACACCATTCGTGCAGTTTTGGCTGTGTCGGATACTAAGGAGTTGGATCACTTGTCGTCAATTGCAGACAACGTATTTGAAACGTCACGCACTGTCCATCAGATCAACGAGGTGTCGCAACCACAGCAATCCACGATGAGCCGAGATGCCGAAGCTATCATGGCGGAAATAGCTAAGCTAAGAGTCTCAAGGTCAGTGAGCTGGAAAGATCTCGGATGAACTATAGACGTCGATGGAACAAGAATTATCGGTCCCGTTCCGCGTCCCATAATCGCAACCGTGACCAGTCTACATCACGGCGCTTACCCAACAATCCCGATGGTCTCTGCTTTTATCATCATCGTTTTCACGCACGGGCCAGGAAATGTGTAGAGCCGTGCTCTTGGAAAAAGTCTCAGCAGGAAAACTAAACAAGGTGCAGTCAACGGCGGAGCTCTGCACCATATCTCCTAGACACCGCCTTAGAATCAAGGACATTAACAGTGGACTAGACTTTTTAGTGGATACCGGCGCAAATGTGTCAGTTCTACCGGTAAATAAAAAGTGCAGTGCTAATCAGTGTAGTGAGTACAAGTTATTTGCAGCCAACGGTTCGGAGATAAAAACGTATGGTCAAAAGTCTTTAGTTTTAAATTTTAAGTTACGTCGACCCTACCGATGGGATTTCGTGATCGGGGACGTGAAGCAGCCAATAATAAGCGCAGATTTTTTGAGTCATCATAAGCTTCTTGTCGACGTCGGGTCACGAAAACTCATCGATCAAGTTACCGATTTGAATGTCGTTGCGACATTGACATGTATGTATGAACCTTCAGTACTATCAGTTAGCATTAACCATCCTTATCATGAGTTACTATCAAAATTTCCTAGTATCACCAAACCAATGACATTCACAGAATCACCGCCCAGCCCGGTACAGCACCACATTATAACCACTGGACCTCCAGTTTTTGCTAGAGCTAGGCCTCTTCCGACAGCTCGTTATAAACTTGTGAAAGCTGAGTTCCAAAAAATGCAAGAACTCGGTATTTGTCGGCCTTCAAAAAGCGCTTGGGCAAGTCCCCTTCATGTTGTTCAAAAGAAAAATGGTGACATCAGACCATGCGGCGATTATCGCCGACTGAACGCCATCACAAAGCCCGACAGATACCCAATTCCACGCATACAGGATTTCACATTCAACTTATCAGGCAAAAATATTTTTTCTAAAATTGATATTAACCGCGCATTTCATTTTATAGAAACAGCACCTGCAGATATAGAAAAAACTGCCATAATAACGTCTTTTGGCTTATTTGAATTCCCGCGCATGACATTTGGCTTGCGCAGCGCAGCACAATCTTTCCAAAGATTTATGGATTCAACTGAATCCATAAATCTTTGGAAAGATTGTGCTGCGTTTTAAAAACTTTTTTTTTACAAATTTTTTTATAATACAAAATCTAGACCACTGAAAGTTTTCAGTGGTCTAGATTTTGTATTTAATTTTGTCGACGACGCATTAATTAGTAGTAAAAATGCTAGTGAGCATCTTAAACATTTATCTATAGTATTTCAAAGACTTCAGGACTACGGTATCACGATTAATTTGTCTAAATGTGTATTCGGTCAAAGTTCATTAGAATATCTAGGGTATCATGTGTCAGCTAAAGGCATTCGTCCTGTAGAGGAGAAGGTCAAAGTCATCATCGACTACAAAAAGCCAGAGACAGTTGAGCAACTGCGTCGCTTCACAGGTATGGTTAATTTCTATGGCGCTCATTTACCCAACGCAGCGTCATATCAGTCCTTGTTCAATAAATATATAGGAAGTGCCAAAAAGAACGATAAAACTAAAATTCAATGGTCGGACGAAGCGAGTGAAGCCTTCGAACAATGTAAGCAAGGTCTTAAACAGGCCGCTACGTTGTCTCACCCACGGACTGATACGACACTCGCGTTGATGACCGACGCTTCAAATTTTTGTATAGGTGCAGTTTTACAGCAGCAGGTTAACGGCCCTTAGGTTATTATTCCAAAAAGTTAAGTCACGCCCAACAAATGTACTCAACATATGATCGCGAGTTGCTAGCTATATATATGTTTTTTTATTTTTATTTATAGTCTCACGCCTGTATCCCCGAAGGGGTAGACAGAGGTGTATATATATGTCCATAAAATATTTCCATAAATTATTCGAAGGTCGCCCGATCACCGTGTATACCGATCACAAACCATTGACATACGCATTTTCAAAATTAAGTAAAGAATCAAATGAGACCCCCCGTAGAATTAGGCATTTACTTTACATTAGCGAATTCACTACAAATATTTGTCACATACATGGACACGAAAATGTCGTCGCAGACAGTTTATCGCGCATAGAAACAGTGTATTGTCCCACGGTTCTAGACTACGATAAAATTGCACGAGTGCAAGAAAGCGATGACTACGTGACCCAAGTAAATTCTAATACGAACATCAACACGTGTATAGTTTTAAAGAAATTCTATTTACCTATGTGTAATAAAGCAATTTATTGCGACATATCCACTAAAAATGTTAGACCGTATATTTCACTAGAATTTAGACGCATCGCATTTGACAGCGTTCACAATTTAAGTCATCCGGGTATACGCACAACCCGAAAATTAGTGTCCAGTAAATTATTTTGGCCAAATATGAACACTGACGTTAATAAATGGTGTAAAAGATGTTTAAATTGTCAAAAAGCAAAAGTAAACCGCCACACCATTTCGAATTTAGATCATTTCCCGAAAGCAAACCGGTTCGAACACGTAAATATAGATATTGTCGGCCCTCTCCCTATTTCACAAGATGGATACAGATACTGTTTGACAATAATAGATAGGTGTACACGCTGGCCAGAGGCATTCCCCATACGCGATATAAATGCCGAAACAGTAGGTAAAATATTGTATACTGACTGGATCTGCCGCTATGGTTCGCCTGTAAGGTTGACGAGCGACCAAGGTCGGCAATTTGAGAGTTCGCTCTTCCAACAATTCTTGAAGTTTCTCGATATCAACAGAATACGAACCACTGCTTATCATCCTCAAGCCAATGGCGCAATAGAGCGTTGGCACAGGTCTTTAAAAGCCGCGTTGATGGCACGTTTAAGTACCAAGTCATGGGTTGACGAACTGCCCACTGTCTTGTTAGGACTAAGAGCCGCCAGCCGTAGTGACAGTGGTGTTTCTGCAGCCCAATTAACGTACGGGCGTACACTGCGTTTACCTGGAGATTTCTACGACGCTACTGTAGTAGGTTTTTCAGAACCTCATAGCCTAGTAGAACAAATTCGGAAGACTATACAATCGTTTAAACCCTTACCGGAATCGCACAGCAACTCGCGTTCATATTTTGTGCCTCCAGATTTATCTAAAGTCGAATATGTTTTTGTTAGGGATGATACTGTACGTAAACCTATAAAACCCCCTTACAATGGCCCTTACAGAATCTTGAAAAGAGGATCAAAGGTGTACGTCATTCAATTACCCGATAGGAAAGCTAGTATTTCTATTGATAGGCTGAAGCCCGCATACATATTACATTATGAGGAATCGGAAAGTGTTAACGAAAGTACCCAAATATCTCGCCAAATAGAACCTTCTATGCAAACGGGAATCGAACCCGCGCATACTAGGTCAGTTGAGCCGCACACTTCACGGTCTGGTCGAGTAATTAAACGCCCAGTCAGGTTTAGCTAATAAGATTTTGTACACTGCAAGCGCATGTAATGCTAAGCGATGCGAGTCTAACAATTAATATACGTTTGAATTATATTTTTCACTCAAGCAAACATAGCATCGCCTCACATCGCATAACACTACAACCGCACCTTTATACAAATCATATAAAGTTAGTATGTAAGCAAACTTATATTATAAATAATGGTTACTTAGTCTTTTTGGGCACATTCGATTATTTTATACACTTTTAAATATACCTATATTATTACCTCTATTATACTTATCTAAAATGGGCAAGTCATACAGCAAACAGGAAATCATAATCGCCCAAAACGGCGCGAACAACGCAAGTCAGACTTCTCTGGAACAGAAGGTCAAGGTATTTGGAACCGTTTTGGCAAGTTTACTTGTCATTATACTCATAATTTCTTCCTGTTTCCTGCTCAAAAAGTGTCGTTCTGGAGCTAAAAAATGGGCTCGAAAAGAGCTTGTTTCAGCAGTGTCGTTGAGCCAGGTAGACAAAGCCGCTCAACAACCCACAAGTGTCCCATATGTGTAACGTGTAATTTGTGTATGTCTAATTGTGTACGTAAAATGTGTACTTAGTTTAGTTACTAGCTTAGTTAATTATACCATTGGAACTTTGATTCATCTGTTATTGTGATTACAATTGAATTCTTTAATATTGTGTTAGGTTCTCACAAAGACCAGTTTATTTTCACAACAAAGTGCAAGCTTAGAAACTATGTAACTGATACTTACCATGTATGTAGGTAACAATTGCGAAACATTGTGCTTATCATTTTATTACCAATAGGTATAATGTTCACTTTATTTTTGCAGCATTGCTAAATGATGTTCTTTTTACTATATTGTAATTTTTTACTTATGTGTTATTACTCAACTGTTCAAAAAGGAGTGTAATGTTTTTGAAATTTTATGTGTAATTTTTTCTCCATAGGGGAGGAATACGTATACAACGGTGTTAGCGTATACAACGTAACAACTTCACTACAATATTAAGTTTATAAGCGTTACCGCGGACCGAGCAACTGTCACTCGCCGCTTGTATTCAGTAGCAATAACGTGTTTTGTTTGTGACAATATAGTACAACCATATTCCAGTATAACCTCTTTCATTTATCACCAACTATCCCTAAATAACGTTTAAAATAATTCATGAATACATCAGAAATATAGAAGCAAGTAAGGTTTCAAATATATTCAAGTAATTCATTATAGCTTAACATTCAGGATGCAAAGCTTTCGAGCAAGTTAATTTAACTTGCTGTGGATGAGAATCACAGTCGGACATGATTCTGACTGCGAAAATTAAATTAATAGTTTCCAGTCGCGAGGCAAAGTATTATGAACTTAGAGAACTCTATTAAAGATTACAGCCAGGTGAAGTTGTGGAAAGAAACTAAGTTGTAACTGTAGTGGAGGTAGTGGACCAATCAGGTGGTGGTTTAGTTTTTACGGGTCGCTCGTACTCCGCCGGTATTTATGTTAATTGTTAGTGGCTGCAGTACTGAGGAGAACGTGCGCTTCGTGTATGTTAAGCACGTATCGTATCGTAAATACGTACATAAACTGGAGTAGTGCTGTACCTATTCCTCTGGAATGTATAGTTGTTAGCAAAAAATACATAAAACAGCATAAAAGAGAGATGAAAAGAAGAGAGCGATGATGGGGTAAGGGTTTCAGGACTAATAACATTAGTAGCAGAAATTAAGAAATTGAGAAGATACATTGAGTTCTCTTAAGAAAAATATGACTATATCCAATATTTTGATCTGCATTTTCAAAATATTTTAATACCACATCATAGATAATATAAATAATAACCTAAAATTATTTCAGTGTGCTATGGTATAAGACTCTATTTTCATTGAATGTTTCTTAGAAAGTAAATTAGATTAAACTGTTGAATCGTGCAAAATAAGACTGTATCGCGCAGGCACTGTAGGTACGTGTGCTTGTATGTGTTAGGCACCTGCAATGGCGATCAGCTGAGCGGCGGCGGCGGTCAATACACCGAGTTAATTTCCAAGTGCTGCGGCGAGTCTTGTAGGTTCCACCCTCATACGAGACGACAATACTATGTGTGAGCTACAAATCGTTGTTCCTAAGATTTGTGTCCATTGATTGAATGTTAGAAAAAATGTGTCACGTGGCACAGGATTAATTCCTAGTGCGAGCAATTAAATGAAACAATACTGTTTAGAAATAATAAAATACTTTAATGCATAAATAACTTAAGGTCGTCGAGAAATATTTCCATATTCCAGTTCTGTATAATTTGTTAGATTTTATGTTTAACTCGTAATCTGATCGCAAATATACGATACTTGACGTGCCGATGTGATTCAATCACGCTCATAATAGGGTATTTGACTAAAAAAATCTAATTAGTCCGTCAGTTAGATTATCGAAAAATATTGGATACGTATTTTTTGTTTTATCGAATCAGTAAAAAATAACGAAGATAAAACGCATCAAAGATGGAGAAACGTATAAGAGTGGGGGCTTGTAACGTCATTTGCCAGTAAAAAGTGTACTGGCAAGTGACGTCACACGAGTTTTCAGCGAAGTTTGTCGTCTTAATTTATTGTTTACGCGACTAAAGAAAATATACGTGTCCAATATTTTTTTGAAATCTATCTGTCGGACTAATTCGATTTTTTTAGTCAAATACCCTATTGTGTTGAGTTCCACCATACAACATTTACATGTTTTTGATTCCCATACGAGCGATTTCGAACCAACTGAGAAAGAGGCCTATGTGAAAAATGATTTATAAAAGGTACTACTTTGGTACAAATTATTTTTGGCATGTGTGAAGATATATTAGCTCCTCCGATAAGAAGTACTCTCTAAGCAACTAACGCCACGAACAGTTCCTAAATATCTAATTTTATCCGGAAGGTGCCTATGTAAAAAAATGGCCTCACCTTTCTTATTCATCACTAAAACCAAATTAGTGATCCACTACTTCAATTTACATTAAAAAGTAAACTTTCCACTCGTATTTAAAACTCAAGGCACTGTTCGCAGGGGTAGTAAACATCCGGCCTGCAATTTATTCCAATCCTAGGGTCCTAAATCCGGTACAACGTTGACTAATCTCAGTTTATCACAGTCCAATGCTGGATAATTATTACAACCAGAATTTTACTCGCAAATTATTTAGTCCCTGATTAATAACCATAGCTACGGAACTGACTGACGCAACCGTACCTGTAATAATATGTTGTGCCTACCTAAAATTGGCCTATAACGTTCAATCTAATTTAGGTTATTTCCTTCCTCGTTTCGTGTTAGTTTAAGTTGGTGGATCAGACGAGATAATCTGGTAACTGACATTATATTTTATATAATTTTCAGCTTCCTTATCTCTGGCCAGGTTATTTTATTATGATGCCTCGGAGTAAATTGTAGTTGCTATTTTTAAAGAAAATTCCGATAGCTTCTTAAAATAAAACTGCTTATTGTTTTTTAGCATTTCGATTAATATATTTCCAGTTAACCCTTATTAGATACATGGATAGCTAATAAATCCTGAAATTCTTCTTTTGTAAGTTGAACTGTATGGCCGATTTTTAAACACAATATAAATTTGTTTGTTCCACTATATTTTCAATGCATTCATCTTCTGGCAGGTCCACGTAATCATCTTCCTCGTCGTCTTCTGCTGTATCATTGGTGCGGAATCGATCTATTTTCCAGTTATAAGTCACCTGAAACTTTTTACCCTTCCTTGCTCTTTTAGCGGTTACTGTTGGTAGTCTCCTTAATCTTGCTTTTCTAGATGTTAATGCAGAAATTATCGGTGTTGCAGCTACAGGCGTTTAAGAAAATGAAGGTATACCGGATAAGAAAGGAACATTTTCATAATTTGATGCGCCAATTGCACGCACGATAGAATCCGGTATTATATCAGCGTCTTCGATGTATCTATGGGTAGATTAGGAATTATCATGCAGGAGAAAATAGCGGGTTTGAAGAATTAGTACGCTCATCATGCAATTCAGTTACCGAAACGGATATTTCGCTACATCAGAAGGTGCATGATCATTCGGCACTAATGCTATAATTTCACTAGCGTTATTAGGGTATTAACAAAGAAAAATAAACAAATTCAGCACCAAACCCAAACAAGTAAAAGCAAACTCCATTAGGCGTCGTCCGCCACAGCGGACATAGTAATAATGTACTAATTTTCTATGCATTTGGCAATATTCGCGGTGACGGACAAAACACTTTAGTCACAAAAACACAATGAAAATTAATAAAAGCGTATATTATTCTGTTTTGCATTATAATCTATAATTCTTTTTTTAGTAAATAAGCCTAAACACTCATGCATTTTTTCGCAAAAAGAAGAAAAATTATAATAAATACCTTGAGCAAAAACAGGTGGTCGCCGTTTCGTAGACATATTGTGTCAAAACTGACATATGCAGTATTCCAACCATCATATTATATTTTTTTACTATTACTGTTTAGTATACATAAACATTTAGTCGATTACCAATTTATGAATATCAAATAAAAAACTAACTCGATTTCTTTTAAATGTATGTCCGCCACACCGGACTTTATCAAATTAAGGGTAAACACATGTTCTAGTGTGGTCGTACTTTGTGTCCGTAGGTTGAATGTTTGTAAAGACTCCCGCAGCACAGGATTTAATACTAATGCTCGGCTTGTCTGCAGAGAAATATTATAACACTATTTTAATTAATACATGAACGGTACCAATAACAATTTTGTAAACAAAGATTACTGATTAATAATAAGCTACCCTAATAAGTAGCTCACCGCCTACATAGACGCCTACAATTGCGCCTAGTAACCCATCATAAACCGGACACCTAATCTTTCTAGGAAAACTAAACTTCAAGCAATATGCCGCTGATATTATATTATAGGTACTGACTAGTGAAAACAGATTATATTTAAAATACCTGTAGTATTTTAAAGAATTATGACGATATAAGTAACTAGCTCCATTCAAGTTATCATTATATAAATCCATTGCATATGTTCCAGTTCTAAACGCAAACATCTACAATATGATTTTTTGTAGAGGTTGAATACAAGATTAATAACTAATGTTTCAAAAGAGAATATAGTGTAATATGACAGGTTTATTAAAACATATATCTAGTGGCAAGTAATCCTTGCAAATAATATCTGAATTCTCAAAGGATTTACGACCGCTTACAACATAATGAGACTCTGTAGAATATCGATCGTCGGCAGATATTTTATTTTTCTTTCGCTATTTCGGCTCACGTGTTAAAATAGGTGATCTATTTAAGATAAAACCATTCATTATACGGAACACGAAATACGTTCTGCGTCCACCAAGATACCTATTCCAGTAAAACGAATGATAAAACTGGGGTTTCACGTGGAGGGGAAGCGCGGGTTGGTACGTGTACGACGGAGGTTTTATTCATATCTGTATGGACGTTCTGCGCTGGCAATGAGAGGCGATTTGTGGCAACACTAAACTTAACGGCACTCTTACGTTGCTCCGACTATGAAAAGCCAATCAAAGTTTAATGTACCCTCTTTAGCCCCATGTACTTTATACAATTAAATGGATACGTTCTGCTAGTCGTGATTGAGTTCCACTTAAACGTCTTGTCACAATGACGGTGCTTTTAAGGCGATTGGTCAGCTGGAGATATGTTGACACAATGATGTATGCGCGCTGGATCGTTTTTGAAAGTGATTATGTGATTTTAGTATAGTACTGCTATTGTTACTTTTGAAAAAGCTTATCTTAATATTTCACAGATTACATTAAATAATCCTTGGATTTAATATGCACATAACATTAAGTAGTGCTAAACATATCCTAAACACTCATTAGCAAAATAGAGTCTAATAATAAGCAGATTGAAAATAGTGCGGTTTCCTAAACGGTTTCTAATAGTGTTTTAAAATACTCTGTGCACCTGTGCAATAAAGCTAGAGGTTGTAAACATGTGGTTAAAAAGGTCTACAGATATCTTCGTGTATCAAAACACGTTACAAAGCTGAATACCACTATCGGAATTTATACAGCTCTTCGATAGTGAGTAATGAAATCTTAGGATGACACTTATATAGTGGCGAAGGCTGTACGCCAGCTATAAAGTGTTTTGATTGATTAATTTAACTTTATAGTACTTGGTGATTAGTTAGTGAGGAAACGTCGAGTTATAAGTGCTGGCAGGTGCGGGGACGGAACGTACACTATCCTTGGAATTGATAAGGCGGCGCGAAAAGGTTCCACTTAATGTTTTATGTGTATTATAGTTGCGGATAGATTAAGCAAATTAGTAGTTGGTAAAATGTAGTGCAAATTGCAGTTGTACCGTTAAATGCTCTGCATACCCACTATTTTAGAACATTATTAGGTACCTTGGTTAGGTACATAATTAACCAAATTGGTTATACTAATGACCAAAAATGCAAATTTAAATCGGTTGAAAATCTAAATTTGTTTTTGGGTAAAAGTGGTATGCTTTGTGTCTATAGATGCTGGAATTAGAATCCCAGTATAATGTCAAAGACCTAGGTCGATCACAGTACACGTACAGTGACTAATAAGCACAATTTAGTGTAGACGCATAAGGGACACAATAAGTGACATGCGGCACCCACTAGAGGCCGCTAACGAGCTGCAGACTACTATTTTTTTACGCTGTACAATGTGTCAAAGTGTCAGTGGCTACATGCCACTGAGTCGTCGGCACTAGCTTCTTATTAAAAGAACGCCAAAACGCTCCAATATTTCATAACCCACGTCTGCACATGTAAATATTATGATATAATTAGTTTTATTTACGTCTTCTTTATATCGTTTTGCGCCTCATCGTTTTGCACTCGGTGCCTATGTTGTGGGTTCAACCCAGAGATAAAACTTGTGTGATCCCAGTGCCGCGCCGACCCAATCCAACGCTTGTGTGCGAAATCGATGAAGCGCCTCTCTTTCGTACTGTATCGAAAATCATTTTAATAATTAACGCTGGCATTACACTCGTCGGGCGGTTTCTGATCCTGGCGCCTGTGTGCGCCGCACACATTGCACATAGGGGCGGCTCGGCCCTGCGTGATCCATAAATAGTTGTTTCAAATCTAGATGTTCTTCTGCACATCAATACTGGAAATTCTGCAAACATTCAATCAAACGATTGATATAATGTTTGTAGAATATCCAGTGTTATAGGATTTACGTTCAGCGCAGGATTACATAGTTTTGTAAAGATTTAAACTTTTTCATCCTAGCAGTTTGTGTCATCTAATGATCACAAAACGCATCACAGTCTGCAGCTACTTTTGCAGTCGCTTCTAGTTTAAGGTCTAAGTGTTTGTGGCTGTTTATAATATAATATTCTACCACATTCACACAACACCATCTAGTACCAAACTAAGCAGAGCTTGTACTATGGGTACTAGACAATGGATAAACATACTTATATACTTTCTTTTTTTTTTGTATCATGCACACAAATGTTTGACTTGTGCGGGAATCGAACCCGCGACCTTCAGCTTAGCAGTCGCTTACACTCTCGCTGCGCCAACCGGTCGTCAAATATGTAGCTCATGTGCGCCCATTTAGATGCTACCATAGAGTTTTATTATGTTTAGGTACTAAGCTTAAAACAGATCAACTAAAATAGAAAATCGAATGATGGAATACAAGCCTTGTGCATTAATAATTCAAAAGACAGTTCGTTCAACTCATCGAGCATAACATTAAACACGATCATACATTTATATTTCTAAGTAAGTAATTACAAACAGCTCAATCAAAGTAAAGCGTGAGAATTGAGCCAGTTTCAAGGTACGATTCACCCCTCAGAACATACTTCACGTCGCGCGGCCATCTGGTCGACCGTCGAGCCGTAGGGTGCGCCCCTCGCAAACCATCGCAGACATTGCCTTCTAATTGATTTAAGGGATGGTCGCTACCGCAGATAGGTATGTAAATGTATATTAAATTATGAATTTTATATAAAATAAGGCTTCTCCGAATCGCCAACTTTGTGTGTGGACTTTGTTGCGTTATAGTGAAAAGTAGCTTCAATAGCATAATAATATCAGGGCTATTTTTAAACCGTCCGATTGATGGCAAGACATTGTCTTCACCATGAAAAGGGTTACACCGTTGTCTACTACGCAGGTTAAGTGCGGGTTGGCAGACCTGACATCATCGAGTACATTAAGGTAACCTCATAGACATGTATATAGTTTCACTATGTTTTCCTTCACCATTTAACAAGTAAAATTATAGATATATGCAATTACTTATTTAAAAAAGATGAGCTACGTAACTATCCGTAGCACCTATAGAAAACACAATGTTACAATCATTGGAGGTTTTACGGTCAATCGGCTACGCGCCGCAAAGCATTCACAATGTTTTTGGCAAAAAAATAACTGCAATGAAATAGCACTTTCTACTTGTAGATCCTAATTGTCAGCCTTACCTACTACCGGCTTTTTATTGTAAACAATTGAAACAGTTAGTTAAGCAATTGTAGCTGCGTAACTTATATAATACTGCGCAAAATCCAACAGATATGTGTATTTTTATTATCATGAGCTATTCTAAGATATAGTTTTAGTCGAACTCAATTATTTTTCTTGTTTGAATAAATAGAATGCTCCTCGCAACATGCACCCATTCTAATCATTTCTCATCGACCAAACATTAAAGCACTAATGCATATAAATATTATTCTATGCATTCGAATCACTTAACCGTCCGAAAGTTTTACTGTACTACTTCTTTTATTAGTTTTATTCATAGCTGTTATACGCAATATTAACTGTGCATAAAACTAATAAAGGGAGTATCACTACATCCTTTATTCGTGTAACGTATAAACTCTCTCTTTATTTCCTCGCAACACACAACGGGGCACATATACGCGAAGTTATCCACTAAAGAAGATAATGACGGACATTCCGGCCGAGATTGTTCATATCCCATACCATAATATTCAGCAGGTCGTTTGTGTGATAGTCGAGATGATAGTTCCGAGTCTGTGTACTCTCACGCCTCCGCAAACGCCTTTTGTCGGCAAATAATTAATAGCTGTGCACCCATTGTGGGATCGCAGGGCCTTTGTCCCAGGATTACGTCAAGGAATTTAAAGTTAAACTAAAGCAAACTAACCGTAGTGCAGCGGCGGGCTACTGCGACATTTTAGTTTTATTTAACGCTGTGTCCCCGTCACCGAAAATATTTTAAATAGTTTAACACGCGTTTCGTTTGGCTGCAATTTGCTGCGTTTTTTGCATTCGGACTATGCTGCGTTAAGTCTACTTAACTTAGCATTTATTTTGAATTAATTGTGAATGCAGCCAGTTACGTAGCAACAAAATACCGTGGTGGATATGGTAGTAAGGACTTTTCATTTAAATATTCTAAAATAGTAGAGATCGAACCTATACCTACTGGCTATATGTATATAGATTTGGTTACAGAATATTTAAAGACAGGGAAAAGTGTTAAAATAAGACAAGAAGCAGCTAGCCAAGAAAAATAACATACCTACATACACACATACTCTTAAATGGATTTTTAATAGTTATTCTAAAAAGTTTTGAGATAATGATGATAAATTTGCAACAAATTCTCAAAAACATAGAGCTAATCTTAATATATAAAATCCTTGCCTTACTGACTGACTGACAGACACGCTACAGCCGAAACGATTGGGCGCAGGAAGCTGAAATTTGGCATGTATGTTCCTTGGGGACCGTAGGGGTGCACTAAGAAGGGATTTCCCGAAATTCCCACGGGATCGGCCAAAACATGCAGGCGTAGCTGCTGGCGTCCTCTAGTAATATATAATATTCTACCACATACACACATCACCATCTAGTCCCAAACTAAGCAGAGCTTGTACTATGGATACTAGACAATGGATAAACATACATATATACTTTTGTAAATACATACATATTATACATAGAAACACCCAGACCAAGACAAACATCCATGTTCATGCACACAAATGTTTGACTTGAGCGGGAATCGAACCCGCGACCATCGGCGTAGCAGTCGCTTACACTCCCGCTGCGCCAACCGGTCGTCAAATATGTAGCTGACACGAATCACCTTACAATGAGTATGTGTCATCACTGTCATCATTTTCATCATCATTATTCTATCGCTGTATCAGTAGAAGCCCGATACATACACTTCGTAGCCCTGAGTAACACTTTTTTAGAAAATAATAGGGAAGTCAAATTGTGACGCATTATTGGCGTAAATAAGTGGGCTTTTAGCTTAATTGCACAATTATTTATATGGTAGTATAATTATTGTTGCTTGTTCAAATAATTTAGAGGCACAGTTAAAAGACCCATTTGCATGAAGAAAAATAAATATGGCAGACAAATAAGAAAAAAATATTTTTAACAATTCTTACAGTTTGATGCTTATGATGTTAAAATCTAGAGCAGATATAAAGGCATATTGTTTTCAGACTTATTAAGTATTGGTAAACATTAAAATGCATACAAACATACATATACTTACGCCTTTTTCCCGTCGGGGTAGGCAGAGACAACGGAACGCCGCTTGCTTATAGAAGCAAGCGGCGTTCCGTGAGGTCTGTAAGGATAGCCTTACAGACCTCACGCGCTTCCTCTATACTCATTACACTTTTCATACATGCTCGCTGGTTTTTGATACTTCGGACCTTGCCGTTTTTTAGGACGTCCCCAATTTGGTCGAGGAATGTCCGACGAGGTCTGCCGCGATCGACTTGCCCACAAACATTTGCCTCATAGATCCGATTCGTCATTATTTCTTCACTCATTCGCTCCACGTGTCCAAACCACTTCAGCATTCCTTTCTCAATCCTAGTCACGACATCTTCTTTCAGACCACTGTTCTCTCGTATAGTTAAATTCGGAATTCTATCAATCAGTCTCACACCACACATACTACGCAGTGATCGTATCTCAACTGCGTTAAATCTACTTTCATGCTTTTTCTGCCATACCCTACTCTCACTTCCATACATCAACGTGGGGACAAGCACTGCATTATGAACCGCCAATCGCGCCTCTTTTGGAATATTTGACATTAAAATGCTGCCCTAGATTTGAGGCTTCTTACTATTTCAACATGGTTTGTTGAAATTTAATATTGTTACGATATTTGGAAAATAATCACATTCCCTTAACGTCAGCACTGTGTCACAACGTCTTTGAGTCTTCGTTAAGAAGATAAAAACGTTATCTATTAATATAGTCCATGAATATAAACATCCAATATATTTCACTCAACGGCCAAGATAGCATTTAGACTGAATTTCCCTGTAGTCTAATGGAGAAAATTAAATTTGTCGATCTTTTTAAATTTCTAAAAGGTCTGGAAGTTTTTCTGTTTATTTTTTTCCCAAGAATTGATAAGGGCGGTGGCATAGTTTTTTATGGAACTTTGCAGTTATATAGCTAATAAACAGTTTATAATTTACACTTTCTATTAATACCAATGACACTGACCTTAAATAAGTTCAACACATAGCCATATCATTTAATTTTTTATGTTATCTTCTTTAGTGCCAAATTCGAATAATTTATTGCAGTGTGTTATAGTGAAAGGCTTTTAAATAATCCTGGCGGAGAGGATTTTCGTGCTCATTTTATACGAACAAGTTTAATGCATGCAATATTCAGGAGGGTTTCGTATAGCAACAGTATCGATACGAGGTACGATACAGCGGCGAGACCGGTCACACAACACGAACTTTATGACATTCTCCAAATAAACACACCAAACTGTGCTTCCTCTTCTCACTTATATAATTATTTCGCTTTGCATTTTTAAGTTCCAGTAAAAGTGGAAAAATGTCCGTGTTGTTGAAAATATTTCGTTTCACCTCTCGAGAAAACGACAGAGACATAAACCGCAGTCGTGTCGGATAACTGTAGCCCTTTAAAATCTCGAGCCGTCATCAAATTCAAAAACACAGCTTCAAAATACAGCAAGCAAAATAAACGTACGGTAAACCGAATAAGTAGCCGTTAATGCTAAACCGGCGATAAGTATTCATAACGAGGTACAAACGAGATAAAAGCTGGAGATCTCAGTCACCACAATATTCTTTCCAATAAGTCTCGCGTCGAGGTGGTGGGGCGAACTAACGACCTTCGTATTAACAAACGCTCACTGAGTGTCGTGGAGTGGCATGTGTAAACGCGTCGCAGGGACGCGCGGTGTGGCGGCGAGGCGAGGCGCGGCCGCGCGGCGCGGCGCGCCAAATGACGTGGAACTGATGTGAGCACTTTACGATTGCTGCGCCCTTTTACCGTGACACCAAAAGGAATTATTTATGCCCCGCTCTGCACTATGCCGATGAAATTATTTTCAGCTTGAGTTGAGTTGCGCGGATTAGATTCTGCGGGCGAATGTGTTTACATTTATTTTGATGTGCTACCACTTTAGGTGAGAATCAAAAACAAAGGCGAATAATTTATCTTGTTGAAAGAGGTTCTTTTGGGATTACGAATGGAATATTATTTAAAATAATACGCGCATAATATATGTATCCAACTATTAGGTAGGTACATTAAACGTAACGTTGCAAACAAATTTAAACTTAAACACAGAGAAAGCTTAAACATAAAATCTTGAGCATCAGTTTAAAGCTGTATGATTTGTATGTATCTTAAAAGCGATTACGCAACCGTTTGCTGAAATATCAGGGCAATTAACTGAGCTCTTAGTTCAGCTTCACACGGGTAAGATGATAAAAATATGAAAGGCTGACTTAATACACTGTGAAAATGCTGAATTAGGTAATAACATGTCGATAAGAAAAAGCGTCGCCAGCATAAATTGGTGCTGAGTCTCCAGTGAGGCGAAAACGCATTAACGGTCTGCCACTGACATATATTAGGAGCGTTTGCTTATCCATGAGTGTGAGGCGTGAGTGCGGGGTGAGTGCGGGGCGAGCGCGGGGCGTGAGCGGGGTGGCAGCGACGCGGCGTGGCCTCGTGCGACCCGCGTTAATGACGTGGAAAAGATGCGAAGAATGACGTTCTCTTGATCACAGAATAGCACGCCTGTCATATACTGCCGTGTACATCGACGCCTCGTTGCTGTGCCCGCCCCTGTTTTATTGCTTTATTTTTTGAAACCCATACCGCATTGGAATTCTTTTTATATTTTCAGGAGTAAGATGTATGCTAGAAATTTTACCAAGACAGCATTTTGTTTTGAATAAACTATTCGCACAAGTGCTCCATGTTCTAGATTTTTAGTATGAGCACTGGCGCAAGATCCAAGCTAAGAATATTTAAACATATTTTAAAATGAACGGATTTTTTACCTCAAACTATTTATCAACGTAAGCAAAGGAGATTCTTCGGTCGTTCTATATACCCATTTATTTTACTGCTATATTTAAATCACATAAGAGTTTATTTTACTTAACTGTTGTACCCAACCGCCTGAAATTGCCAAGTTCATGTTTGTTATATCAAAATGCTTTATTATGACAAAAACAATGTTTATAAAATACCTCAGTCTGCTTGTGCTCCCTAATCTCCAAAATGGTTAACAGATTTTGACATATGATGATGAACTTTCATTGACAGATAGATTATGATATATAAGGAACAATTTGGGCAAACTCCTACATAACTATATCATGAATTGCCCACTAGATACCCTAATACCTACCTACCTACCTAAAACTAACAATGTATAAAAACAAATCAATCAATAAAATACGAATTAAGTACATTGTTTTCTTTTTGACATACATATTTTGCTAGATGCTAGCTTCTGATTTTGTCATGGTGACTACCTATTGTTACCATAAGAAATACATGACAAAAAAAAATCACACCATCACCATGACAATATAACATAGCGAGGATCATATTCTCAAAGTATTAGTCAGAGGAATTACGGCAATATTTCGTGCGTCAGGTTGAACGCCTCCGCAATGGGGCGAGTCAGCTGCCGGCCGTTTAACTCCCCTATTTAGACGTATTTCAAGGTCAGGTTCAACATCGAAGCCCACTTTACGTTTTAGAATAAAATGTTGAACACGTTATTTTTTTATTGGTAAATTATAATATGTATATACCTATTTTCCTTTGGGAACCATACAAAAAATTTAAATTTAATGTGACGTCGTTCGCCTTCACATTTTTTTTGTCTTGAGGCTAACGAGCAGACGGATCGCCTGATGGTAAACAATTACTGCCACCCGTAGATACTCGCAATACTAGGGCAGTCGCAGATGCGTAGTAATCCTTTAATATAGGAAAAGGAATAGAAGATTCAACGGCATGAGGGGATTGGACCCTCCAGCACTCTCACTCATCGAGCGAAACGCAACAGTATAGTGAAACTGTTACTTAACGTCGATGTCATTCAGTGAAGAGGCTAGTAGGTACTTCTCCAGTCGCGTGAGCCCGTTCATACTGATTGGGCAGGTACTGCAAAAAATACCTAAAAATGAATTGAAAATGAACGTTAATTATTCTATAGACTCTTTTTGCACCTAATCATATATACTAAGTAACATCAAGCTATTATTATAGACCGTGGTGGCGTATCGGGAGTGTTATACTCCCGATACGCCACCACGGTCACGACTGCCACGAACAAATTCGTGGGTTCGATTCCCGTTCAAGTCAAACGTTAGTATGCGCCGTCATGGATGTTTGTCTTCTAGGAATGCTTCTAGGTATTTCTATATATAATACGTATAAAAAAAAGAATAAAATAATATATATTTATCCTAAAGGATAAACGGAATTTCTATTATAGGTACTAGATAATTATAGCTCTGAGTTTTACTAATCTTAAAACTAAGCAGAACTTGTATTCTACGTACTTACTAGTTTATTAACTACGTATAACGCAAGTTCTGCTTACTTTCGGATTAAATGGTATTGTGTACCATGTGGTAGAATAGAATAAGTATATTTTTACCGAAATATATAATTTTCTCTGAGTTGATATCTACTATTACATTGCATTTCCTAAGATCATAACGTTTCTCAATTAAAAACGGTCTTATACATATTTCATGGAGTTATGTAGCATAACATGTCCAACGTGTACGTAAATAAAAACAAATTGAATTATAGAGCATTCACCGTACCCACATATCAACGTTACATTAAATTATTTCTTAGAAGAACGCCACGTCACCGACTGTCTGACACACATCAAAGACTCACATTTTTGTATACCAAAAAGAATTGTGTGAACACCCACCGTATAAATAGAATGAGGCTGTTTTATTCAATCTACAATGAAATCTCTTAACATCGTCAAACACAGAAG
This sequence comes from Euclidia mi, assembly GCA_944739405.2. NCBI lineage: Eukaryota > Metazoa > Arthropoda > Insecta > Lepidoptera > Erebidae > Euclidia > Euclidia mi. The sequence continues at coordinate 41,618,535 of OX123193.2, forward strand.
TCCGCTTAAATATTATGATGTTTAAAGTCTTACGGTTGCCAATTGAATGTCATAAAATTTAATTCGCTTCCGAATCTGGGGGCACGGGAGTGCCCCCGCCAAGTCGAGCAAAAAAGCGGCACGGCCGTACCATCCTTTTCTCGAGGCAATTCGGGCCATTTTCGGCAAATTAGTCAATCTATTTATTTAAAACATTAAAGATTTTTAATGAAATGACTTGGTATTACATGGATCTCACAACTTTTTACGGTAGCGAGACTTGGTTTTTTGACAAGTATTGTGTTTTATTGGATGTAGCTTTACAATAAATTATGGTTATGCCGATTGTCTTTGAATCTCATCATCATCTGTGTGTTTATTAGACAGGCTAGTTGTAGATGAATCAGCAGCGTGTAAAGTATATAATAGATAAATAATTCTGAATATTGTTATTACAGAAGCTTTTACGAAGCGACCGCAATATCAGCTCAGTAATTTAATCATTGATATACGCAATCCAATGTATTATATTGACTTACATCGGCTGTCATAAATCTCATAACATGATTTAAATCCACAAATTATACATTTTAATCACATTTTCGTGTTTATGTGGATTGTGTTACAATGACATGAATACTATGTTTACTGCATGAATTCCCAACCATAGTTACTTATCATGATACATAATCAGTTATCACCCGCCATCTACAATTGAACCCAGAAATAACCATAAACGACTAAATTGAATCCAATTATTTAAAAGGAATGAATCTCGGATTCATTGCGGACCATATTTTCTTCCCTCACATAAACGGTATCGTATTAAATTAATAAGTCGTTAGGCGACCCCAAAAGTGGCGATATCTGTAAGGAAACAGACTTCCCCTGAACGTTTCATAGTTATTCTTGTCTCTGCTCTCCCCGCCGTCATTACGAAGCACTAATGTTCTATTATAATACTCATTGCGCCACCGAAGGGGCCACGTTTCTAGCTTTCTGACCGATCGATCATTGTTTGCATTTAAACTATATTTATATTATACTCAGCTTATTCCCTAATGCTGTTGTGTATTGACGATGTTATGCAAATATATTTAAAGAAGGGGAAAACGTTGCGGAGAACATTCGATTGCAAAATAGAGGTCTGGAATCCGAATGGTATTTCCTTATTCGAAGTTATGTGTACCATCGGCATCGTAAGTGGATTTGTATTTGTTAAATAATGATATATTTGCTAGGTTTGTATATTTTTTGGAACAAAGTGACCTAACTCTATCATATGAATATATTCAATCAGAAAATAGACTTGCGATGAAAGTTGATTGTCACAAAAAACCATTGCAAAGTATATGAACATTTTTCTATTAAAGGCAGTTCTTTGTCCGTTTTTCTCTGTCCAATGCGAGGGTAAAAGAAGAAAAAGAAAAACAATTGCTATGAACAAAGAAACATATCACCTTGCATACGGATTAAAAAAGTCGATGAAATCTTGACGGCCAACGGGCCAACCATAGGTTATTTTTTAGTCGATTGATCGAGGTGTTGGGTTGAGGTGCGAGAAGCTTTGACTTCATGGTTTGTGTGAGAGGTACACACGGATGTTTTTTGCTGCATACACGATGTAGTGTTTAGTTGGTCATCGCCTTGCCTTTAAGCACAACGTAGAGTGTTGTGGGTCCAACGAGACAAGCCCGACTCGACACATTGTTGTGACTAGTCTGGCTAATTACAGCGTTTATTATTAGAATTTTCGTAGGTGCCACAAAACACTAGATTTACAAATTTGTACAAATTAGAGAATAATTCCTCACTTGGTACAAATACCACAATATTGGTATTTAGACCAAGTGATGAATTAGTCTCATATAAAAAATAAAATGAATTCTGGCCCAATGTTATCATTCATATCTTTGCTACGTCCATACTATTATTTGATTACAATGAAAATCTGTTTTTATACATAATATACAAATACAAAAACATATGGTAAACATTTCAGGTAAACTGAAAAAAATCTTTGTACGAAATTGTGTACTTAATAACATTGAAAATACTTGTGGGTTCTTGCGAATTAAATTAAATCATCTATAGGCAACTTACAATATAATTCGATGTATATATATGAAATTTACGAAAACCGATTACAATTACATTAAGTATAATAAAATTATCTATATTAATATTATAAATCTAAAGTTAAGAGTTCGTTTCGTTGAACGCGCTAATCTCACTGTTTTTTTTATAAAAAAGACAACTCCCGCACTAGGAATAAATCCTGTGTCACGTGGGACTTTACAGACATACAACCAACGGACACAAAGAATACCCAGTTGGACTTGAATAATATTTTTTGTGTTGGATAGCCCATTTATCGAGGAAGGCTATATAACATCACGCTATGCGCCACGGGTGCGCAGCAGTAGCCCTAAATAACGCGGCTGTAACGCGTGATTAGCTAGTTTCTAATAAAGCTTAAAAATTGAGACACTTTCGGTAATTATTTAATTATGTATGTAAAGGGAAAGTAAATATCATAGCGACGCGTCCTCAATAAAGGTACCATCACGTACCATATATATTGTTCATTTGTTTGTTTGTTTGTTTAGAGAAAGACAACTCCCGCAGTAGGACTAAATCCTGTGTCGCCGGGGAATTTACAAACATACAACTAACGGACACAATGAACACCCAGACTCGAAACAACCATTTATGAATCACACAAAGTGTTGTCTCGTGTGGGGATCGAACCCACAACACTTCGGCGCAGTGTCAAGCGGCGAGGCAGCCACTTACCACCACTACGCCAACCGTGCAGTCTTTAAACGCTTATACGTGTCTAATATCTACTTTGATCGTCCGGGTCACTCGTTACTATGTATTTAACCATTCTACCGGCGGTTCTGAACACTAATGATATTTTCAACTCAAAGATGTCGACTAGACGCACTAAAGTCACCGTATAAAAATCCCTGTAATTAAAGTTTTATTCTACAGGATCTTACACAAACAAAATATACAGCAACTAGCCGTGACACGCGGTTTCACAAACCGCACCTCGCTAACCAACGTATTGCATCATACGCCCCTTTTTCTTTTTATTCAATTAGGTACTAAGACTAGTATCTTCATGTTACTAAGCTTATGACTGGATTGCTCCAATTCAATACAAAAATATTTTTAATCCGACTAGAACTTTTAGAGATTACCGCGTTCAAACAAACAAACTTTTCAGCTCCATTAAAATATAAAGCAATTTATTATTATTTTACCATAAACGTTAAACCGAATACGAATTCATTCTGCGAACATGACTAAGCTGTTGTTTGTTGAGATGGAAATATAAAATTGAATTTGATATTTATTTACCCATTAATAATATCGTTTCGCTTCCCTACTGTCTCGCCGACCCTCTCTTCATCAACGCGTGGAGAGGTTGGTAAACGCTGACGCATCATATGTTCACTCGTGACACGTTAAAGAATAATGAAGCAAGTTCAGTAAGCGGTATTACGAGATAAGAGTGACAAGTGTGAATATGAAATAGTGATCTTGTTTATTTATATCTTTCTCTTAGTGTTATCCCAGTTTCAATCTAAGGTCCGCTTCCTAGTCTAACCGGATTTGGCTGAATATTAGCTTTTCCACAGAGCGACTGCCTGTCTGACCTCCGCAACCCGAAGGGATAGCGATATTCCATGGTTTAGACTAGTGTCAGTTTATTTAGAAGGTACTGACGCCCTGTAACGACTGTCAAAGATCTTCATGACAACCGGGACCGACGGCTTAACGTGCTCTCCGAGGCACGGGACAAGCGCTAATTAACAATTCAATACGCACATAACTCCGAAAAGTCATTGATGCGCGCCGTGGATTCGAACCCGATACCCTCTGCATGGCAGTCTGTAGGTATATCCACTCGGCTATCGCTGCCGTGATCTTGTTTATTTATATAAACCTAATATATCATAATGCTAGTTGAATATCCAGCTTCGTTTGGCTATATGTTCAAAAACGTAATTAGTGTTTAATATTGGGACGAATAAAAATAAAAGAATAAGATGTTCCGCTAAAAGGTTTTCTCTACTAGGTATCGAATTTCATCGAAATCGGTTCAGTAGCTTAACCGTGAGCGTAGTAGAATAATGCAATATTCAGAGAATTATTTTCTCTGTGTTTAACACCGTGTCCCGCTACTCGTACCGGTTAATTAGTAGTGTCTAGAGCTAGAGCCGCACTTATAAATTAATGTATAATTTTCAATGTATAGTTCTCGTGTATGCAATGACAATGAATAATAACTGCTCATGACATGACATGCTCATGACATTACACGCACTTAGAGACAATAAAAATATTAATTCACATACTTTCATTGATCCATGCATTGGCAAAATATATGCATACATACATACATATACACACATATCGTGACGCCTTTTATCCCCGAAGGGGTAGGCAGAGGTGTATTTCTACACCCACTTTTCGCCAGATATACTTTAGTCCCACGTAATAAGGGGCGAGCCTATTGCCATACCGGGCACATTTCCAGACTCTGTGCTGCTACTGAGAATTTCGTGACAGAAAAACCCAATAACACTGCCCGACCCAGGAATCGAACCCGGGACCTCCCGATCCCACGCGCACATTTATGCCGCGAGACCAACGAGGCAGTCGTATAGGGTTTGATGTCGAGTTTTCCGTCTCTACGCAAAGATGGTATTTGCATCGTGTTATCCCTTAGTCGCCTCTTACGACACCCACGGGAAGATAGGGGGTGGTGACACTTGTATTCTATGCCGTCAACCACACAGCAAATATATGCATAATTATGCTTAATTTAGTGACAGAAGAATTGTGTCGATTTAGAAGTATTTAATATGAAGCTACTGATTTAGTCTGTTTATTCATTAGATTATTTCTAAGTATCACCTTTGTCCACTAAACATCTATGACATTACGGTAAAATAGCCAATTCCCTCTAAAATATCTATTAACCCAAAGTAATACTGTTCATACGCTTTGTCTCCACAACATTTGGGCAGTAATATCCGTATCTGGGTATATCTGCTGGACTTGCGCTATAAAGGGTAACAACTTATAACATAACTGTTTTAACACAATGGTGTGGAGATATTGTGGTAATGGTGCTGAGCGGCGGTCAGACCGATGTTATCGGAGATGTGATGGACGAAGTGCATCCGATGCCAGATCAACATGCTTCTGTGTATGGTACGTGATAGGAGTTTAAGTTTAAGAGATGGTAGCAACGCGTTTAAACTTGAGACTTCGTCGTGCTAGCGCTTTTCTTACCCGACTCCGTTAGAAGGAGGGATATATAATTATGTATGTATTTGCCTCATACAGTCCAATATGGGTTTAAGGTTTCAGACTTTTGAGAAAAAGAAACTATACACATTTTCGAAATGGCGCCCGAAAATGTTAATATAAAAGGGGATATCTTAATTTCTTACAATAGCAATATGGGTATCAAATGATCGCTTGTGTTAAGACCATTACAAGAATGTATGTAAAATATTTTTTTATCACCGTTTTACTAAGCAATCCTGCAAGCTTATAATTTCTTTTCGTTTCGCTTATCTCCTCAGGATCCACAAACCGTAATTTTATTTAACCTGTTGAGTACTAGTACCTCGGTTCAGCTCGTTTAATCAACGAAAATCTTTAACTAATTTATATTTAGCAGTATTTTAACTAAAAGTTAATTTAATATTGCATTATATACAAATTTTGCTAGTATGAAATATTCTATTTGAAAATAAAATATTACCTGATTCCTCATTTTCAGATTAGATTGTTTAGTATTTTTGCCAAGCTTTAAGTTTAACGTCAGTACTGTACGCAAAGATTGAAAGGCGATTGAACTCTTATGTCGCCAATCAAAATACAAAACTTTTAGAATACAGCTGTTTATTGTGCTATACAAATGCTTCTAGAACCACATTGCCAGGTTTATGGAACTATTATAACTGATAAATATATTTATATATTCCTAAATGCACGCATATTGCAGATAAGTTATGATCATAATCATCATAAGACTATGGGTATTTATTCTTTATCTTGGTGTAGTTAATACTAAGATATAGAATGAAGACTCATACTTATCAAATAAAGATTTTTCCTGGGTGAGAATTGAATCCAGGACACTCTTCTACGCTTTCGGCATCATTAATCACTAGACCAACAGTCATGACAGACATTACGATCTTAAACATGATCGTGTCTTATAGTTACATGGTTGCGTTACAATGTTATGATATTGGAATTCACATCTCTCTCGAAACATCGTTAACATGGGGTGCTGAGAATTTCATAGGAAATTGTGGAATGCCATAAGGGGTGGAATATCTGATAGACACGTTTGATGTCGAATGTCGGGGGTTCTATTCCACACGAATGCTAATGGCTTTTTGGAATAGATACACGATTTATCACCAGTCTTTAATAGTGGTTTGTTGGTTAAGTTTCATAGGTCTACCAAGATGTTCGTAGATAAGCACACAATTTGATTACTCAGCAAAACTAGTTGGTCTTGTAGTCGTTATTTCAAACGTTCGTCATTTATTTGGTTTAATAGAGTTGTTTTGTACAGTTATGAAAAAATATTTACATAATAATTGCTTATTGTTTATTTTCTGGATACGAAATAAACAGTTCTTTCTATTAATTGCGTAATAAAGGGCTATTGAATTCTAAAATTAACTTTAAATCTAACATCATATATCTAGTAATGTATTTTCTTCAACATTCTTACGACGGGACTATCTGAAATTGGCCAGTCGTCTTGTGGACTAAGGTCGAGACAGACATAAACAAAGATCTAGTCACCAGACGGTATGTATCAGTAGTAAGTGGCAGTTCCAAGTGTTTACAGCGGTAATGGCCGCACTAAATTGTGCGCCTTAACATCCAACTCCCAGTGTACCTCTTATTATTCGGATAATGGCCATAATGGATTCCTTATCATTTGTTAATCACAACAAAGTTATCGCACTAAGCTCCCCGTAACGACGTCGCTTCCCAGACGCAAACAAATAGCTCTCACGCAAATTGAATACAAGATATAAATCTAGCGTACTCCTAATAACATGCGGTGGATTTCTCCGCGGGCCGTTTTATTTCAGTCCCACAAAGCCTTCGACCCAGTAAATCCGGCGATATCTCGGCGAATGCGACAGAATGCCACTGGCGTTCGTTTCGCGGGACGCACTTTAAATTTTCCGACTGCGAAAGGACGGATATCGCTGTGAAATTTAAAATGCCGACGCCGGCTCCCCGCGGAAACAAAAGTGCCGAACGTTCAGGGTCCGCACACATAAACACTACACTGTACGTACACGGGACGCGACGCACACACGCGACGGACGCAGTGCTCGCAGCTTTGCATAATGTTGCCACTTAGCGTATTCCCCACTCCGGCGCGGTAATAATATTATATGTGGAATTCATTATCAACAGATTTTCTAAATTAAACCCTACAAAAGTTTTTGTAACAAGCCCGCTTGTATTCACGGTATTCGTTCAACATGTTGCGATTAAAATTTCACCTAAATGTTCTCGTTAAGAGCTTCATCTATTATTAAAACTGTAAGAAATATGCCGAAAGCGTGGAGTCGGTAGCGTCATCGCTGCTCTTTTTTGCAATAAGGTATTTTAATTACATTTTCTTGCATTCCCTGTGTAGGAACTCACCTAGGCACCATTATTAATTACATCTCTTCACACCTTTCTGCTCGCCGGTATCATATATCACTATCTGACTCATATACTAGTAAGTACACGGACCAACTTGTCTGTTTGTGCGCTAACTTGGCGCATTTATCATTGAAAATATATTTCTCTCCTACTTAGCCGTCTTCCTTCGGGTTAATGCTTTTAATTAGGCAAAAGCTTTTAAATTGAGAAATCTTGACAAAAGTGTTTAGCAGACGGAACAGAGAAAAATCTTATACATTTTTATATTTTTCATTACGGAGTGTTAAAGGCACTAGGATTCTCCGAGACTTCTAGGCAGCTGTTTTTAAAATCAAGTTGGATTTTAAAAACTGTTGCCTTGAATTAAAATAAGAGGATTTGATTTAGTTTGTATTCTTACTTGATGAAAATTGTATGAAAAGTTGAGTTCTACTAACTTATGTTTCAATATAATTCAATGAGTATTACTTGCTCATAAAAGTCTCTTACATTCCAAGTAAAAAAGTATTCATTGTCGATATAGCTAAACAAAGTGGTTTAAAAGAGCTTACATATGTACATAGAACGCTAAATAGAAACTTGCAGTCCTCCACGAATTACCTAGTTAATTGTTAGAACGCTAACCATATTATTTTGTAACTAAGAGTTCTAATATTTGTTAAGTAAAACCTTTTCCTACTCGGAATAGATTAATTATAGAGTCGACTATAATTACCGTCGACACTGTTCAAATTGAAAATTAAAGTAACAGTTTAAACACAGTAATTAGCGTATCAGCGATAAACGCGTTTGAGTCGCACGAGCTACAGCGAAGGGTCATTATTGTGAACAAATGGAGCGCAAGAGATGTACCGTAGCACACATTATTATAGTCCACCACTCATGTTTCTGTGTCCACCCGTTGTTGTTTCGTTGGAAGGAGTCCGCTTGCTCCGAGACGTAGAAATATGTGTTTAGCCGGGCCCGGGCGAGGTGCGGGCAGCCCTCGCCGATGCTTTATGGGCGGTCGCTGCACTCACTCCCCGCTTCGCCCCACAGTCACATCTTGCGACAACCCTATCCATGTTTTTCGCAAGAGTACAACTGTTTAATTATTCACCATCCCAAGTTTTACGTTTAAAGGTTGAGACGTACATACTTGAGCGCACTAAGTAGCGACATTAATTTTCTCCACTCTTTCACTCCATCGAAATAGCCATTAATTTTCGTCCAATATGTCACCCGTGAACGTTTCGATCGGCACGATGTGCGAAAGCAAATAAGATTTTGTGTGGTGTTCAGTTGTAAGGTTGCTTCGGTCTGTGGCACAGGGGCGTGCGGGACGCGGGGTGCGGGGGGCGCGCTCGTGAGGACGTGGAACTAAGCGTTACTTATTGTTCTGTCCGGAGTAAAGGAATTGCGAACGGATGTTCACTTCTGTGTTGGATTTAAAACAGTCACTGACGAATAGCTACATTATCGTTAACAGCGTTCGATTTAATTCGCTTCCAGCTACTAAGATACGAGGATAAGGAATGAAAAATACATGTTTCTTTTTAATTATACGAATGGGACTGAATGTTCGCGAACAGATTTATAAAAGGTAGTAAAAGACGGCGGTGGTGCCGCGTCGGCACAACGCAAACGTAGCGAGACGTTCTCTGACCACGGCGAGTATAATTCTTTGTGAACGTTAATTAACTTTTTATTTTTCCGTTCATCGCAGCGCTATACTGTCCGACACACTGTAAATACCTACGAGTGCGAAAAAATACAAAACAATTACACCGCAGCTACGATCCTTAACGAGCAGGCATTCGAGCATCGGAATTACAAATGGCGCAAAATTATGAGGAGCTTCAAATAATCATTAAACATAAACGCGTAATGGTTTCCCATTGAAATGATAGCTCGTAGCAGTTAACTGCCTCTGTAATGTCTCAACACAATCTCTTCCAGAGAAAATTGTAACGTTTTAGCGGGGTAATAACGAATTATTACCTATTAAATATAGGAGGAACACATTCTTTACTGGCGAGACGTAAAGTTGAGCGGCGTTTAATCTCGATGTTACTGATGAGTGCACATGACCCGCTGCTCAACATTTTCGTTAATTACTTTTATTTTAATTGCAGATTCGATAACTGCTGGTGATGGCTGGCATTAACTGTAGCGGGTGAGAAATTGTCCACGGAAAAAAAAAATTTAATGCTGTCATATTTTTGTAACGAGTATGAGGTAAAAAAACAATGAGGTGATACGTTACTGCAGTTAACTATATAATATATAAGCGATAATATATGTACATAGAATTTACTGACACGGAAGATTACTTAGATAGCAGACATTCTTCATTGGTACCTAATAAACGTTGTCAATAGAAATGTATCATATAATTACAAGATTGGAAATCTATTAATCGTATGAATGGTTTCACAACCCTTATAACTATGAGCTGGCGCAGTAATTTTAAGAATTGATTTCATTTTACTAAGTTATTATGTTTTGCATATCTATTAAGCATAGATAATAAAAATAAATACGTGCCCAAAACTCTGAAAAAGGCATTTTCATCATCTGCTTTTAGTCGCTTTAGGCTCTTTAACTTCGATAATTATAGTTTGTTATCGCCTTCGCATTAATAGACTCTAAATGATTCGCTCGATCATTCGACTAAACGTAAAAATGAGTGGATTCTTTTCGGTAAATAAAAACTAAACGAGAAAAATATTTGCGGAACGATTTGAAAACCGCCTGCATTTTTAAATCAGATAAAAATACTCGTTCCTCAAATACAATACATTTCAATTTTAACTCATAATTTGTACAATGCGTAGCCCTATCTGTAAACTCTTTTTTTATTCATCATCATCGTCAGCCTTTAACAGTCCACTGCTGGAATAGGCCTCTCCTTTGAAAAGAGGAATTGGCCTACTATACCACGCTGGCCAGACGGGTTGGGATAGGGTTTGTATCAAGTTTTCCTTCTCTTACAGTGCTGTTCTCTGCATAATATCCTCCCTCTGTCGGCTCTTACGACACTTTTGGGATGATATGGGGTAGTGACATTCTGTATTCTTAATCCGTCACCACATGGACAAAATAAATTATACTTCACCGACTGACCGCATTATGTTTATTATTCTATCTTTTATTTATTTTTATTGTTTTGTCATTTCGATCATTTGTGTCTGGTACAAGACTCATGCAGGCGGATTATTCCCTAATATTTAATTTTACATTCACGTAATATACTTTACATACACAAATTCGGTAAAGTTTAGTTATTTTGCATTATTATATAGTTTATTTTTATAACAGAATAATAAAGTTATGTCACGATAAGTAATTATTATATGTTGGCCCAAACAGATAAGTTATCCAAATCTTTAACAGCTCTTGCGAAGAACATGGATACCCATACGATTTCTTAATTATTCAGTATTCGATTGCCATAATATCGCGTAAGTGTAAAAGTGTTTTTACCATCAGATACATATTAATAATGTACATATAACCGTTAACTGAAAAAGGTTATGATAGCAACATAATATTCCTATCTATTTGTAGCAAAGTGCTACGGCGTAGCATTTAGCTACAACAGGCTGTTAGGTACTAGGCTGTAGATCATGTTATTACTATGTGGTAAGACCCACAATGAAATGTTCGATTCGCGTGCGAAAAGCACGCAAAAAGAACATTTGCACTTTGTATGTGTCTAATAGAAAATTACTTATGGGAAGGTTCATTTCATATATATAAAAAAACTATTAACTTCGAGGGTTGTTAAATGTAATTTTATTGCTTATACCTCATCACTGATAAGGTTTTATTATTTACAAGAATACTAGGGCAGACCTCATAGGGGGATATTGTACTCGTAATTATAAACAACTTTTATTCTGGGACATTAGCGACATCGGAAGAAATCTACCGAGGTAAATAAATCTGCTGTTTTATACAAAGCTGTAGTATGTATTTGTTAATGACGAACATAGTTTATTTTAAATAAGATGCAACTAAAACTTAGTTTCTTAAGAGAGGTATTTTATAGCTCTACCATTTATTCACAAACGTGTTAATACCTTACGTCAAACCTCTCAGTAATATCGAATTTGACTTACATAAGCCATAAAACAAACTATCCCTGTATCGAAAGTGGACATGTCACAACTTAAATGGGTACCAATTTTTTATTTGAATATCCCTTCTCTAGATTGGTCATAATATTTTCCGGTGGTAAACTACCCTTAGTATGTGTACATATGTTCGTACTACAAATAGACCGGTGAGCGAAAAAAATCGCCGGGCATTTATCACGTGGCGTGGGTAAACCCGGGATACGTTTACACAGATGTGAGTTCATGAAATATAATAAAATAAGATCAGGCTTTCTTTGGTTTTAAGAATAGTGTGGTAATGGGCTTATTGGGTTGTATTGGTTGGGTGAAAACATCTTGAAGGTATTTTTTTGTTTGGGTAGCCACCTACATTCACTCATAAACCCATATTTTAAGTCTATACAGGAATGCACCCTAAAAATAAAATTATATATGTATATGATAATAAATCTTAGCTCAGGTACACATTTTTTCACGGAAGGACCGTATCAAGAATACCACTTATAATAATTATGTTATTTGTGTGATAAAAACACAAATTTATAAACGATACAGCTAGTTGTAGAACCGAGAACGGTTTGGCTGTGGTTTCCATCTTATGAAATGGTAAAACAATTAAAAGTTTCGCGAGCGGCTCACGACCAACTTGGAAAAACTTTAACTAGCATGTGCTTACAATCAACTTTCAATTTGAACCGCTAATTAGCAGCAGATTTTTTTTTCTATATGCTATCTGTCACTTTTGGACATTCAGTAGTAGGTTTATGATAGGTGATCAACTTTTGAGGTCACCATCCAGTGACGGAGCCTCATCAATAAGTAGGAGTAAATTATATAGCAGCAGATAATATCTGTGTTTATTTCACTTCTATTATGAATAAATAAATGGAAGGATCGACTTACTGAGTAATTGTCTCACGCAGAGTTTAAGTATATTGTCGTTGAGCTTTATACAACACTTTTTGTCTTTATACGGGTTTTGAGAATTTGTGAATGATATATATTGTTTCTTGTTAGGAGAAGGCACAAAACGGTTTTGTGTCTTTGTTGAAAGAAAATTATAATTATGACTATTTGGTTGGATGTGCAAGTAATCGTAATTAAAATGCAGAAACTTTTTATTTGTTTCAACATACAGTACGAGTAATATTGAAATAATGTTTATAAAATTAAAGAGCGTTACCATTTTATTTGTCTATGGTCCTTGTGCCATAATTTTTGCTGAAACTGGTGAACGATATTTCTTTACAAGAAACCTGGATAAGTCTTAACAAAAGCTTTTTTTAAACGAAGAACTTTCAAACATCTTTTGAAATATAATGCACATATTAAACTTTGAAATGAGCAAGGTATTCGTGTGAAGTCGAATAGTTGGTGAAAATGGATAGTGGTTGATGCTGGAATTTGTGACCGGAGTGCGTCGTGGAGTGTTTCAGCCACACTTGGGCGTCGCGAGCCCTCACGCCCTCACAGCCCTCCCGCGAACGTTCGACACCACTCCACTTTTTTTACTCGATTAACCAGCGTTATTAGTGCTATCAGCTTTTGTTTCACCGATAAGGATTATCTCGTATTAATTAGATGTCGTTACTAGATGTGTACATTGTGAATAGAAGCTGGATATGTGTGTTAATGTAATGCTATGTTTAGTAAGGTTTAATGTAAATATAGAACACATAGTCAATTCACACCATTAATCACAAGAATTTACAACAAACAAGTTATTATAACATGCTTCGATTTTTTAAGATTTGTGTAATAGTATAGTTCATCTTTTGTCATAAGGTCTACCGCATTCAGAGCGGTTTCAGATTAGCGTTTTATACGGGCGTATAAGCTCGTTTTTGGAAGTGCATATAGGCGCGTATAGGCGCGCCTTTTGGCACACGCGCAACTCGTACGAGCGTTGACGCGCTTCTAAGCTCGTAAAACCACGAGCCGTCAGAATCCATGTTGACACTGACAAGACGTCACTACCATTTCGAGCGAACACGCCCGTTGACGTGAGTCTGGTTTTTTGAAGCGCGTAATGTAGCGCGCGTGTAAGCGCGTATGCTGAAACGACCGTATACGCGCAGAAAAATACGCTTATTGAAAATGGAACAACAATTACAACCTTTTTCACTGTTCTATTTTCTGTTTCTTATTCATTTATTTCTAGCTCGGGCAATATCTATAAACTTGAATCATATTATGTTGCTTGCAATTAGTACTCGATAAGACGTGATCAAAACCTCTAACAAAGTAATACGATTAAAATTTAAATCATTAAAACTTATTACTATAAAAGCGTTAAACAAGTTTAAAAGATTGAAACTCTATCGACACTCGTAAATTATTATTTTATGGACTTAGTGCGAGTGTGCAATAAATAAGTGGGACTGGTGTCTCAACTTCGCCCCTTGAAATCGCTCTTCAGCAAATTATTCATCGGATGACCTGCGTCGAGAGTAACCCATCCTCTCGGATGATTAGTCTAAAACTAATTGATTTTATGGGCGCGCGGCGGGTAGGGGCGCGGCCCGACAGTCGGCGGTCGCACTAATACGTACTAAGTGCTGAGCCACTGTTTGCTCAACTTGCGGTTTTGTCGTGTTTAAAGTGTGGCCGTTGACGTGATTTGGGTCGTTTTGACTTTATCTCGATCAACAACGTTTAGTGATGCGACGAGTTTCGTCGCGTCGGGTGGCGCGTTTTCTTTTTCCTCGTCGAGCCGATTTGTGTCACGGATGTCAACGGTCCTGAATAATAAGTGCTCATTAATGAGTCTTCGAGTTTGTAGCACACTTTGTTATTATAACTCGAGGCCGTAATTGTTGTTCATATGCTTTCCGTCTTTTCAACATTGACTTTAGTAATTAAATCTACACGTGTATATAAATCGATTGCTGTTTGTTGGTCGCACAGCAATTTTATCAAATTCCTGTGCGACTAATTACCTCAAACTTTTTTTAAGCGTTTGATAAAAGAAATAAAAGGTCTCTAAAATCTAGGTCGTAAGTGGCTCATAATAAAAGAGCAATTGTAAGGTGTATATAGCATTATCTAATTTACAAAGCTTGTAGGATCTCTCGAAGACATATCAAGTTCGCCGCTACTTGAGTTTGTTTTATGCGAACTGTTTGGGCGATACTTATTCATATCGGGATAATATTTCAAAGTCCTTTATCTAAAAACTCGGACTACAGTTTGCTTTGAAGCTTGATCAATACTCAAAAATTTGGAGTCTGCTATAGTTTAGCGAACTTTAATAAGAGCAAACTGTCTCTTTGAGATCGATTTTCGATAAATAAGTATTTATGATAAGCTCTGTGCATTATGTAGCTTTAATGTTTGTGCATCAGAATTTTGTTTGAATGCTTTATTGTCATGTATTACTAGCTTCTTATATTTTTCTAAAATTTTGTCTTGTAAAATAAATTGTAAATATTACCTACCTATTAAATTATACAATATTTATTATAATCTTACAGCTAGTGATGAACAGAAATCTTCCGCCTATCTTGAACTATACCCATTGAGTGGCGAGCGGGGACAGGCGGCAAAAGAGGTGTCGAGAAAAAAGGCCTCTACTTATAAACCGACTTTCAATTGTCATGCCTCAAACTATGATGAATCCTGTGGGAAGGAAAAGACGAAGGAAAAGGCGAAACAAGAAAATAATTTTCAGAATCGTTTAGTAAATGATGGCTATAAAATTCAGTTGAGAAAGAACCTTTCATTGAATTCGGTTAAAAGTCATTTGAATGATTTTAGAATTATTTTATTGAATGTTTGTTTTATTTAGTAGGTACTTAAACGATTTCTAAAAAGGGCTTATAATGTATAAATATATATTGGAAATAAGTAAGTAATAAGACATAAGTTATTTTAATATATTATTTTATCATTGACCATAAATCAATTTACTATTTGTAATTGATTATCCGATCGAAACATAGGAGTTACAATGGCAATCAAATTGTCGTTACCCGCCACAATGTGATTACTTAACAGAAAATATGAACACATTCCTTATCTGTGTATAGATGCCGAAAAATACATTATTATCATCGAATGAACTGAGTCTGGTAGGTATATATTATATATACCTACCACACTTACCTTTTTCAATTTAAATGAAAAATCCTGGTAATATAATCCTATGATGGGGTGCAATATCTGTTAATAAATGTCTGAAGATTGAAGTCTGACAGCTTGTATTGATCATCGCATCGAGATATCTTTAGTAGTGTAGTAAAGTTTGCTTAGGTCACCAATTGGATTGGTAACCACTTGTTTAGATAATTTACATTACAGTGCTACCGTGCCTCGGAGGCACGTTATTGTGTCAGACATGAATTATTGTTTGGCCACGTCTGAAGTCTTTAGGTAGTATTTACTCCAACAATTGAATTGGCCATAGGCACTGTAAGAAAAAAGAAGACAGAGAACGATGGTCTAGATTTTCCAAAATTACTTGCATGGCTACGGCTGATGATATTGCTGCTCATAATCTGTTGACAGTTAGTCAATAAATTACCTATTCAGCACAAAAAGAATAACTTCTATCGGACCAGTCGTTCCTGAGATTAGTGCGTCCAAACAAACAAACTCTTCAGCTTTATCATCTTAATATATAAAATCCTTGCGTTACTGACTGACTGACAGACACGCTCCAGCCGAAACTATTGGGCGCAGGAAGCTGAAATTTGGCATGTATGTTCCTTGGGGACCGTAGGAGTGCATCAAGAAGGGATTTCCCGAAATTCCCACGAGATCGGCCAAAACGGGTAAATTAAAAATGCAGGCGTAGCTGCTGGCGTCCTCTAGTATTAATATATTTGTGAATAGTATAGTGAGAACTGTGTCCTAGAATCCCATAGTGGTGCCGCGGTGGTCGAATAAGAACAATGTGACGTAACAAATGTCGGTATTGCGTGTCGCGCCGGCGATCTATCAGAGCCTTATCGGCCTTATCTATCATACCCCAAGTTTGTCTACAACTTCACCCAATTACATACTTCTGATGCCCAAGATAACCGCCCCATTCACTTTCCGTAATGATGGGGCTGGACTTCAGCAGAAGACACTGCTTTACAAATAAATATATTGCCTTTGATCGATCTGATAGATAAATATAAAATAAACAAGTGTGGCATGATTTACGCGTAGGTTTAAGTGGTGTAGCGTGTTAGATAACATACGACAAAATTGTGAGCCTCTATTGCTGCCGAGTTTCGTTTGTATATGTTGTTTCGGGTGAAGGCCTTAGGAAATTGTAACTATTCTAATAAAGGAAACACCAAACCTTAAATAATAGTGAGAGTAATACGATGAAATGTTGACATCCCACTGTAAACATTAGCTTTTACAGTCTTCCACAGCCCACTGCTAGACTTAGGCCTCTCCTAACTTGCTTCGCAGCTAGTCAATAGGAATATTTGGCCTAATATACCACATTGGCATGGGTTGGTATAGGGTGCGATGTCACGTTTTCCGTCTACCCGTAAAGGTATTATTTGCTTCGTCTATTGCCCTAAGCCACCTCTAACGACATCCATGGTATAAAAACTAAAACACGACTACGCCAAAAAAATCGACGTTGAAAAAGTATGAACAAGATTTTCAGGATGCTGAAATAAACAAGGTTACTGAAAAACAATAACAGCACAAAAATAAGAGCAGCAGTCATACATCCTGAAAATCTTGTTTCATACTTTTTCAGCGTCGATATTTTAGTCGTTATAGTCGGGTTTTAGTTTTTTTTTACTTTTTATTATTTAAACTATTTTGGTGTTAAATCACTGTGCTTCTATACTATTTACTTACAAAAGCTAAATTGTCAAATACGAACTAGGTATGTTATTACAAATAGTACCAAACACGGTGTATCTATCTTATTTTTATTTTTTAACTCATGACTCTTTTTCCGCTAGAGGGCGCCACGTTAAATTTAAGCAATATTGTTACGAATTGAAAATAACGCCATCTATCAGTGAATGGGAGAACTACATGAGATTAGATGTATCGGTTGTTTAAGGCTGTTTCATCTATCCTCTAATAGATGGCGTAGGTGTAAATAGAACATTTACGCAATTCTAGAAACACCCTACACGTTTCCAGAAATATCGTGAGTCGTCTCGAAAAGCCTAGTGATGTTATCCGGCCAGTATAAATAGAGCGGGAGCGAACGGACCGGACACAGTTCAATTGAATACGGAAAGCGATCAAGATCAAGCGAAGGCAAATAAGTCGGAAGTGTTTAGTGTTGTTCTATTGGTGTGAATAGTGTGTTTTATTAGTGTTGTGAAAATAAGTGTGTGTATCTAGTGTTATTGTGTTAGTGAATAAAGTGCAGTTTTTCTGGCATAGTGTATATAATTTATCACGAACCCCAGCTCGTAACAAATTGGTGTCAGAAGTGGGATAAATTATGCCGGTTATGCCGAAAGAAGAAACTGAAGGAGTGCGCACCAGGAACCAGCGCCAGCAAGACCTGGATCAGAGACGCTTCGGAGACGTTCCTACTCCATCGTCCAGTGGACCAGGCGACTACGCGGCTGCACTGGAGCCTGCAAGCGCCACACACTCCGTGACGGTGCCCGACATCGCGGCTCTGATGGCGTTCATGCAGGAGCAGGCCCGCCGTCAGGAGGAGCAGGCCCGCCGTCAGGAGGAGCAGGCCCGCCGTCAGGAGGAGCAGGCTCGCCGTCAAGAGGAGCACGCGCACCGCCTGGAGGAACAGCTACAGCGCAACAAGGAGGAGCGGGCTCGCCGTCAAGAGGAGCAGGCCCGCCGTCAGGAGGAGCAGGCTCGCCGCCTGGAGGAACAGCTACAGCGCGACAAGGAGGAGCAGGACCGCCGTCAACAGGAGCAGGCTCGCCGTAAAGAGGAGCACGCGCGCTGCCTAGAGGACCAGCTGCCGCGCGACAAGGAGGAGCACGCCCACCGTCTGGAGGAACAGCTGGTGCTCATGAAGGACCTCAGCGCCGCAGTGGGGAAGGACTTGAAGGCGGTCAAGGAGGAACTCCAGCAGCACGAGGCCCGTATCAGCGACATTGAGAAGCGTGTACGTGATCAACTCGAGGCCCGTATTGCCGAATTGGAGAAGAAATTGTGTAGGCTCGGGTCCTACTACGTTACACCTGTAGCTGTGGCGCCCTCGCCTCGTTGGTTTAAGGTTCCACCATTTGATGGCTCGTCATCGTGGTTTGCATACAAGGTTCAGTTTGAGGCCGTTATGCGAGCGAATGGGTGGGACAAAGAACAGGCCTTCACCGCCCTAACCTTGGGCCTTCGTGATCAGGCCTTGACGGTGTTGGAGGCACTCGGGCAAGACGTCACCTACGAGAAGCTTCTGGAGGCGTTGGAGGTGAGGTACGGAGACGCGCACCTCGAACATGTATATCGTGCTCAGCTGAAGAACAGGACACAACGCACCGGAGAAACTCTGCAGCAGTGGGCTCTAGAGGTGGAAAGGCTGGTCAGGAAGGCATACCAGTCGTCGCCTGCGCTCATTGACGGGAACCTCGTACAAGCGTTTACGGATGGGGTCCGGGACCTGGAAGTTAGAGCAGCGGTAAGACTTGGGCACTTCAAGTCCCTGAAGGCAGCCTTGGCCTACGCTCTGGAGGTGGAAGCAGCGCGTCACGAGGATCGAACTTACCGTATCAGGGAAGTTGTGTCTTCACCACGGTGCTACAATTGCGGGGAAAGAGGCCATATCCGCTTGAGCTGCCCAAAGCGTAAGCGGCACGTTGGTACCCTCTCTCCACCGAAGGGGTCACCTGACGTACCTGTCTGGCGGCAAGAGCAACGTAGCGCAGATGCTCTGACGTGTAGGCCTTACCCCGACCAACGGAAACATTGTGCCCGACAGGAAGCGAAGCAGGCAGCGTTAGTGAGGACGTTGAAGACGGACTTGAGTGACGGATGGAAAGAAGCTTTGCAGAGTGCTCAGCAAGAAGACAAGGACGTACAGCCGATTCTCAAATGGAAGAAATCAGGCGCTCCTAGGCCCAAATGGAGTGATATCGCAGCAATGAGCCCTGTCATCAAAGGTTATTGGGCACAGTGGGAAAGCTTGGTTGTCCAGGATGGAGTTCTGTGCCGCAAATGGGAAAACGCTCGAGGTAACCAGTGCCATTTGCAAATGGTAGTGCCCAAGACTAAAGTGCCGGAAGTACTGCGGCTCTATCACAATGGTGCTTCGGGAGGTCACATGGGTGTTAAGAAGATGCTTACTAAGGTCCGAGAGCGGTTTTATTGGCTCCACTGTCGGAATGACGTCGAGGATTGGTGCCGCAAATGCACAAGTTGTGCGGCTGTCAAGAGGCCACACACTCGTAGCAGAGGTGCATTGAAGGTGTACAATATACGAACACATCAGGGAATCTGGACAACAGATGTCTGAGAAGATGAAGACTCGCTACGACCGGAAGGCAAACAACAAAGGCTTCGATGAGGGATCATTGGCGTGGCTTCATAACCCAGTACGAAGCAAAGGAAAATCGCCTAAGTTACAAGCCAGATGGGACGGGCCATATCGCATAATTACCAGGATGAACGACGTCACCTATCGAATCCAGAAGGGGTCGCGAGGTGCACCGAAGATAGTTCATGTGGACCGGTTGGCTCGTTACTATGGGTCTAACGATGTTCGAGACGAACACGTTTAAGAGGGAGGCCGTGTTACGAATTGAAAATAACGCCATTTATCAGTGAATGGGAGAACTACATGAGATTAGATGTATCGGTTGTTTAAGGCTGTTTCATCTATCCTCTAATAGATGGCGTAGGTGTAAATAGAACATTTACGCAATTCTAGAAACACCTTACACGTTTCCAGAAATATCGTGAGTCGTCTCGAAAAGCCTAGTGATGTTATCCGGCCAGTATAAATAGAGCGGGAGCGAACGGACCGGACACAGTTCAATTGAATACGGAAAGCGATCAAGATCAAGCGAAGGGAAATAAGTCGGAAGTGTTTAGTGTTGTTCTATTGGTGTGAATAGTGTGTTTTATTAGTGTTGTGAAAATAAGTGTGTGTATCTAGTGTTATTGTGTTAGTGAATAAAGTGAGGAAATGTGCATGTGATGGCCTTTCAAATGATATCAAACACGATGTGTTTATCTCATTTTTATTCTTTAACACAACACTTTTTTGCCGCTAGAGGGCGCCACATTGAGTTTTACGTCACGTCACGTAGCCTATGTTCAGCGGACAATCAAGACGTAGAACCGTCGAACAACACCCCATTTGTCGAGTTCCGATATAGATTCCCTTCTTTGGCTTTGCCATAGTCGGGTAAAAATGGGGTAATGACATTTTGTATTTTGTCACCTGTCACTACACAGAGAGATAATTAATAGCTTCATTTTTTTTTTAATAACCACCTACGATGTGGCAGTGGAAAGATGTAAGATAAAAAAGTCAAGTATTTCGTATAAATCTCAACCGAGTTTAATCACAGGCTAGCTTCACAACGCTCGAATAAAAACCTCAATTGTTCTTCCTTTTCGCGATATTAAAAGCACTCCCAAGCCGCACCACAGAGCATTTGTAGTACTCACTTTATTACGTAAAAACAGCTTTGCCTACCGTTAAATATGAAATGAATCTTCATAAAAACGTGACGCTCTAGTACAATCACTTATTACACTTATACACGGATGCGCTAATACCACTTCGGGTACTTATCTCATTTCGCTCGAAGCGGTAACAAAACTTTATTCAGACGTTACAAAAAAATTAGGCGATTGTGTCGGTTACATTTGGGCGTTAGGAATTAGCCATTGATTCCTTAGGAAGTATAAAGCATGGAGGTCGGCGGCAAGGAACATTTCCCGGTGTGTTCCGTCCCGGCCGACGCGGCGCGGCGCCCCCAGCCCGGACGCGCTCAGCGCTTAAGGTCTCTAACGAGCGATAAAATTCCCCCGAATTCCTTTTTAACTGCAAGCGAAGTTTACCTGCGGGTAGGTAAATACGAGCCCACATTTGGTCGCTGAATTGTGATTCACAATCTGTAAATAACAAGAAGAAAATTCAGCTTATTCAAATGTTGCTCAGTGTTACGTGTAATTGGAGGTGAACGAGGGGACCACTGAAAAAAAAAATTTTTAACATACATCAAAAAAATGTTTATTGCTATCAAGTCACTTGTTTATATACGAGCGCACAAAGCTTTGTGATCCCGGGAAGCAAGTCTTCTTGATGAGAAACGGAACAAGAAGACGTAGCACATTCAAACAAGTAATGGTCGACTTAATCAAGTCTGATTTGATAGGGTGGAAGCCCGTGCAGGTCAACTCATCTTTAGCATCACTGAGCTGCACTGATTTCTACTCCCTGCACCTGAGTCCGGTGCAGGGAGTGGCGAATGATCTCAGGGGTAGCGCAGGTCGTGAAGATCCCTAAGGCAAGGCTGGTGGACTATCTTTCCCGAGGTTGCCGCCCGTTTTTGGTCCATTTCCTTCAGAAATGGATGCAACCAAAACCGCCAGCCGAAATTCAATAACAGGCACTTCACACACGCACACATACACACACATACATACATGCACGCACACAGGCACACTCAGAGACACATCTCTTTGGGTGGGCGCGGGCTCGTAGTAAAAAGTCACGGGTAAGAGTAGCTGACCAACTGCGCTAGGACCTGCGCAGTTGAGCACCGTACAAGGGGATGACGGAGTCCTGGAGGGTTGAGCCGAGCGGCGCTGGCGGTAATGTGACCGTGAGGCAACACGCCCTCTTTGGTCCCGATTTCACGCTAAACGGTAGCCCCCGCTGTGAGCCGCAGCGGGGGAAATGGCCATCGTGTCCCTTCAGAGGGCCACAGGCTAGGGACGTGGGGTCCGCATCAGCAGTTGGAATTTATTTCGGCTGTTGTTGTGGTGAAAGGACGTGACTTCAGCGCTGGCTAACGCTAGTCCCGTCCTTACAATTGTCAGCCCGTTTGAGATCAAGCGGGAAGACGACTCCTCCTTCGCGGGCTGGCAAGTGGTGAGTCACCATAAGGGCAAGGGTAAGGGCAAAACCACCGGTCCTGTCCAACGCCCGCCCACCACACAACCGAGTGGCCCCGCCGCTACCAGTTCCACGAAGAAAAAGAAGAACAACAGAAGCAAAATACAGCGCATGGCAATTAGGCGGAAGGCTGAACAAGCCGCTGCTGCTGCCAGTGCTGCTTCCACTAAAACAGCTGAGCAGGCTGCCGTCGCAGGTCCCAGCAATGTGACCAGTACGCAGCCCACAATCAGCAGTGAAGGGTGCAAGAAGGCCGGAGGCAGTACGGAGAAGCCGCCTGCCACCAAGAGGCGGGCTGGTCACCCCGGACGACAACCAGCTACAGCACCACTGAGCAACACGGCAGGTAAAATTGCAGGAAACAAGGACAGAGGTGAGGCAAAACTTACGTGCTCACAACGAGACCAGTTCGCCTCGGGGAGACCACAAGAAGCCCCGCCTCGACTCCTCCAGGGTGACAGTAGGTAAGTCCTACGCACAGGCCTCCAAGGCGTCTCTGGGTGTTGCAGTAACATGCAAACGCACAGGGAACTTGGTGGTGGGCGTCCCAGAGGAACAGGTCCCGATCCTGTTGAAGAACGAGCGCCGCCTCGCGTTGGAGGTGGTTGCCGTCTACGTCAGGTTCCGGGACCCTTCAGGTAAGTTTGTCGACCATCCTCCGGACGACAACTCCACACGAATCAAGCAGGACTCAAACACTAAGCCAGGGTGCGACGCAGAACCCGGCCCGTCAGAGCCGGCCGCGTCTGGCTTGGGGGCTGGCCCGTCAGCCGAGGGTAACTCGGAAGATGAGAGCCTGCTCCTGAGCCCGGTGCAGCGGGACGGCGACATCCTGGCTGGCCTAACGCAGCTGACGGTCGGGGAGGTGGGGACATCACCCAAAGATGAACCCTCTGCCTAGTGACGTCAGCTGCCTTCAAATCAACCTCCATCATAGCCAAACGGCTACTGCGCAATTGCGCAAATGGATGGAGGTCCAACAATCAGCCATCGTGCTCATCCAGGAACCTTGGATAAGGGGTGGCCTCATCAGAGGCCTCTCCAGCCTGGGAGGTAAGTTTTATTCTTCATCTGACCACACACATCCAAGAACCTGCATACTGACAACTAAAAACATCAGAGCCCAAGTTTTAACGGAGTTCAGTTCCAGAGACATCACAGCGATACAAATTGAAATAACACAGCAGCCAAGGAGCATTGCGGTTGTTTTCGCATCGGTCTACATGCCCGAGGCTGAAGACCCGCCTCCGTTCGACCTCACGCGTCTGGTTAAACAGTGCGAGAGAACCAAAACGGAGGTCGTAATAGGAACGGACTCCAATGCCCACCACCAAATGTGGGGCATGAATTGCAATAACAACAGAGGTAAATCACTGGTTGAATACCTATTCACCACTAATCTTACCCTATTAAACACAGGTACGGAGCCCAACTTCGTCACAAGACGTAATCAGACAATTATCGACTTAACTCTTGCAACAAAAGGAGCGGCTGAACGCATCAAGGGATAGCACGACTCGAAAGAGGCATCGTGCTCAGACCACAGATGGATAAACTTCTCTATGGAAGTCGTTATACAACCCACACAGCCACGCAGGAAACCACACAACACTGACAAAGCAAAGTATGACCAATTACTTTAAGAGAAACTTACCCTTACTGCGACGCCGACGGTACTGGGTGACAATGAACAGATCGACGAGCAGGTATGTACACTGACACAGTCAATGCTAGACAGCTACCACGCAGCATGCCCAGAAACCACTCTACCCTCAACCCCAGGTAAACAACCCTGGTGGGGCGCTGAGCTTGAACGCAAGCGCAAGAAGGTAAGAAGGGTTCTAAACAGGGCAATGAACACAAGCGCGGACGTAGATTGGGACGCTTATAAAGCGGCCAAATCAAGCTACAAGAAATGCCTCATATTCAGACGCACCATGGGATGGCGAAAATACTGTGGGAGCATTGAATCTTGCTAACAAGCAAACCGGGTAAGGAAACTACTGGCTTAACAACCGATGGTTGCACCAGGTACTCTCCGTAAACCGGATAACACATACACCACATCGGAGGAGGAGACAAGACGCGTCCTACTAGAAACACACTTCCCAGGCTGCGTCCTCACCCCGGTAATAACGTGGCACGATACACCAACAGTGGCGACCGAACACGAGTGGAGACACGCAAACACCGTGGTCACAGAAGAAAAACTCCGATGGGCCATCGATAGCTTCCATCCCTTCAAAGCAGCCGGACTGGACAGCATCTTCCCAGGGTTATTACAATGGGGGGGGTGAACCTGTCCGCAAAAGACTTCTGGCAATCATGAGGGCTAGCCTGGCCCTTAGATATGTACCGAAGAATTGGAGGGAAGTCAAACTAATTTTCATACCAAAACCAGGCAAAATAGACTACACCAATGCAAAGTCCTTCAGACCAATAAGCCTGACCTCCTTCATGCTTAAAGCCTTGGAAAGGCTATGAGAGAGGGAATTAAGAAGTGGGGCACTTAAACACCTACCCCTACATGCCAATCAACATGCATACAGCTCAGGGAAATCGACGGAATCGGCCTTACATCAGGTCGTGAACCAGATAGAAGCTGCTA
This sequence comes from Euclidia mi, assembly GCA_944739405.2. Classification (NCBI taxonomy): domain Eukaryota; kingdom Metazoa; phylum Arthropoda; class Insecta; order Lepidoptera; family Erebidae; genus Euclidia; species Euclidia mi. The sequence continues at coordinate 41,643,952 of OX123193.2, forward strand.
TACAACAAAAAAGCATCTGTCTAGGCACCTTCATTGACATAGAAGGAGCCTTTGACAAGACAAACTTCTCCAGCATAAGCAACGCCCTAGCCAGACATGGTGTGGATCAGATGCTCATACAGTGGATCCAAAACATGCTCAGCAAAAGGGTAGTGCACCTGCACGGCGACTCCCAGACAGCCTTGATAACTAAAGGTTGCCCGCAGGGCGGTGTTCTCTCCCCGCTATTGTGAAACTTAGTCATCAATGAACTCATAGACAAACTCAACGCGAGATATTTTTACACAATTGGATATGCAGATGATCTGACCATTCTCACCTCAGGTAAGGTAACTAGTACAGTGTACGACCTTGCTCAACAGGCTCTACGCATAGTAGAGTGGTGGTGTAATGAGTACGAATTATCAGTAAACCCGACCACGACCGAACTAGCTATGTTCACACACAAACGCGCGCTGGGTACTTACCGACTGCCCAGGCTATTCAACACAGAGCTCAAGCTGTCTACCAAGGTAAAGTACCTGGGCGTCACTCTTGACAGCAAATTGACATGGAACAGCCACATGGAAAATAAGCTCAATAAAGCCAGCATCGTCTTCTGGCAGTGCAAGAAGATCATAGGTAAACGATGGGGCCTATACCCCAAAATTGTCTTATGGCTCTATTAGACAATAATACGTCCGATGATAAGCTACAGCGCAGTAGTATGGTGGCCTCGGACCAACCTAATAACGGCCGCCAACAAGCTTCAAAAGCTTCAAAGACTTGCATGCCTAGCGGCCACGGGCTGCATGAAAACTACACCTACAGCGGCACTCGAAGTGTTGCTGGACTTGCCTCCATTGCACCTGTTCATACAACAGGAGGCAACGATGTCGGCGATCCGGCTTAGAGCTCTGAAGCTCTGAAAAGACACTAACACACCGCACACTAGCAACTTAAACACACGCTTTAAAGAAGTTCCTCTCACACAAGCCATTGGCGACCGAATATCGAAACAATTTGTTTTCGACAAGAAATACAAAATCCAACTGTACGAGGATCTACACGAGGGAGCGGTTGGCCACAACGAGCTCACGATCTTCACAGATGAGTCTAAGACGGATACAGGTACGGGTTCAGGAGTATTCTCCGAGGACCTAAACATCAACATCGCAGCACCGCTGGGAGCCTACAACACGGTCTATCAGGCCGAATGTTTTGGCATAATCCTAGCTGCCACAGCAATCATGGCACGTGAGGTAAGGGAACGATCCATTAGGATCCTTTCAGATAGTGAGGCTGTCCTCTCAGCCCTCAAAAGCCATACTATCACCTCGGCACACACGCTTGAATGCCACCAGAAACTAACAGAGGTAGGTAAACAAAACAAATTAACACTGCAATGGATCAAGGGCCACAGTGGCTCAAGAGGGATTGACGCAGCCGACGTACTTGCCAGAAGAGGGGCCACTTTAGAGGTGGTGGGACCCGAGCCCATTATTCCCCTCCCTTCTGGTTTTTATCGCAACCTGGTAAGGAATAGGACCAGGATCCAACACAACCAGTCCTGGATTGGTATTGAAGGCAGGCCAAGGAGGCTCTTCCCTCAGCAGACGGTAAGATAGCCAAACAAATCCTCCGGCTGTCCAAATTACAACTGCGGACAGTCACGGCCGCCTACACAGGACACGGATTCTTTAATAAACACCTATTTACTATAGGTATCACCGACAGCCCGCTGTGCAGGTCCTGTATGGCAGCAGACGAGACGGCAGCCCACCTGCTCCTCGACTGCCCTGAGGTCGCACAGTACAGGCAGCAGGACCTGACGAGATACAGCACCCTGAGGGAAGCAGTGGGCCACATCAAGAGTCTGCTGGCCTTCCTCGAAGAGCTGGGGTGGCTCGAATGAAGACACCATTCCCACCAGCACGCAAAATACACGCCAAGACGTGGAGTTGCGGAAACAGCCCGTGCCATCAAGTATCAAGTAAGGTCTCTTACGAGCGATAAAATTCCCCTGAATTCCCCTTTTTAACTGCAAGCGAAGTTAACCTGCGGGTAGGTAAATACGAGCCCACATTTGGTCGCTGAATTGTGATTCACAATCTGTAAATAACAAGAAGAAAATTCAGTTTATTCAAAGGTTGCTCAGTGTTACGTGTAATTGGAGGTGAAGGAGGGGAAAGTGAGGCGCGGGGGATGGGATTTCTTATTAAAATCACTTATAATTGAATACACACACAGCGGCACTCTGAAACAAAATGCTCATTTTTACATGTTAGCGTTTCGTTATCTTTGTTTGAATAACAGATAGAAGAAAATTAATTAAGTCTTTTGATCATATTTTAACGATATTTGCTGTATGTAATTAGTGCTGATTCAACGTAGATACGGTGGTGTGTGTTAGGTACAATGGATGTGTGGGTATGTGTGCATTAGTAAAAACGCTTGCGATGCGCTAAACTGAGCATGTGAAAGAAAGCAGTAGGACAAGTGTAGCGTCACGGTTGAACAAATTGATGTTCGTAATGGTAGCCATTACAGACATTGTGTGCGCTCCATCGAACATAAAGGTCGGCGAGAGCCGGCCACCCACTCGGATTAGCTTCTAAAGAAAAAAGTATGAAAGGCGATATTCATAAATTTGTGAAAAGCTATGCGATTTGAAAAACCCATTTCACAAACCCCCGTGTTGCTTATTTATTCGATTTGGTCCGTTTCAAATTTATAAAACTTTTTAGCTCCAACGGTATTTCGTTGTAGTTAAGCTCCGACAAGATAATCTTAATACGCGTGCACTGATTAAAATTCTTTATATGTTTATTCGTCCTTTCAACCCATTTACTTTGTTCAGATATGATAATTTTCACCTAATGTATTCATGTTAAGCCGACTTTTGTGTTATAAATTATACGAAGCAGGAGTTGGAGGTAGGGCGACATTATACTTATCCAATAAGCGTCAAAGCGTATTATACTCGTATAGACGTAAGCTAGGTCTTACAGGGTGGCAGTGACGGGTGGTGTCGATGATACTTAATACAACTAATTTAAGTTTAGTGAAGTTTTGTGATAACAGAGAACAGTGCTCGGCGCAGTAAAACGAAAGCCTTGTTTAGATAGGAGCCACCAGATAAAAGTTATCTTGAAAAGTCGCCGGCCGCAACAAACTTGCCAACTGTCTTCAGGTGGGATAAGGGAAACTCGATTAAGGAACGAGAAAAAGTAATTCGGTGCCGTAGAAAGAAGACTCCGCCCAGCATAAGTTTAATTTACCACTCACTATATTTTCATTCAAATCAAAATGTGATATATGTGCATAAATGTTATGATAAGCACACACATAACTTACTCACACACTCTTACACGACACCATATTCCGTACACTACAATCCCAACATTTACAACAATTTTCTTTCACACTTACATGAAAATACACTTTCTTCACTCTTCAATATTATTCCTACACACGTGCGATGTATTTACAAATCGAAACATAAAGCAGCTAAAACATATAGTCGAGACATTATACAAGCAGCGCTTTTAGACATTTATCATAATTAATGTCAGTAATTAATGAAATAAACAGTGAACTTGATTCACTAGTCGCAGGAAACTCTTTTACGTGTAGCTCAGATGACTGCCTAAAGTTTATAAACCACGCAGATAGCAACGTAATAGCATTACATTTAAATATACGCAGCAGAAACAAAAACTTTTCTCAACTTTAGGTACTACTGTATTCAACTAAAGTTAACTTCGACATTATAATTTTGACTGAATGTTGGCTCAGTAACGTTAACAACCTACCGATCTTGACGGGATTCAACACATTTTCTACTAACATAAATTCCAATCAGAATTATGGTATCGTGATCTACGCGAAAAATGGGCTCCAAGTATCAGTATGGGAACCTATCTTCGTAGACGGGAACTGTCTTGTATGCCATATTAACGACAAAAAACTTGCTATCGTATCCATATATCGATCTCCATCTTACAACTCAAAAGAAAACTTTGACAATTTTTTAAATAGTTTAATTTCTGTATATACTGAGCTCTCTAACTGGCAGAATATCGTACTAATGGGCGACTTAAACATTGATATAAAGCACAGTGGTAGGAACGATCGGAGTGTCGATTATCTTACTTTGAGTATAACTCATTGCTTGCTACCAACCCATCTTTTTCCCACGCGACTTGAAAATTGTCTAGACCACTCACTCGTCAAGTCAAACCTATCAACCACCACATTAGTTTTAGACTCGCATCTAACGGACCACAGGCCACTTATCCTGGCTATTACAAATGCAAATCCCGAACGAAGACAATGTAAATTTTCTACTCGTGTTAATTATGATGCAATAAAAAGGGAACTAGACGCTGCGGACTTCTCAACTCCAAGGTCCTTGAAAAGGTTATTGGCAACCATCTGACGAAATTTCTAAACAAGTATCAAATTATTGCTAAAAATCAGTATGGATTTCGCACGGGTGTTTCGACTGAGGATGCGGTTTTGGATTTAACTCAGGCGATAGCTAGTAATCTTGACAGCAAGACTAAATGCCTAGCCATATTTCTGGACCTATTCAAGGCGTTTGACACGGTCTCTGTTCCCTTACTTATCTCGAAATTAGAACTTGTCGGTGTGAGAGGTATCGTCCTCGAAATCTTTAAAAGCTTCCTCAATAACCGCACACAACGAGTGAAAATTAATGAATACCTTAGCAATGAAACATCAGTGTCATACGGTGTTCCTCAGGGAAGCATATTGGGTCCTGTATTGTTCCAAATACAGGACCCAATATGCCTCTTTCAAATTGTAAAATTTACGCCTATGCTGACGATACAGCAATTTTAGTTAGTGGCCCTACGTGGGAAAGTGTTAAAAATAATGCGGAATCAGCACTCGGCAACATAATCTCATGGCTCAATGCAAATCTCCTTACCTTGAATGTCACAAAAACCTGTTTTATTCCTTTTGCTATTCACCGAAACATGTTACCTGACAAATCCTTCTCCGTAGTCGCGCACACGTGCCAGCAACAATCAGCCCCTTGCTTATGTACGAAGCTCTCAAGAACTGAAGAGGTACGGTACTTGGGGGTACAAATTGACGCGGGTTTAAATTGGGACAAACAATTAAATGCTCTCACTACGAGAACTATGAGACTTCTCCATATATTTAAGTCTCTCAGAGATGTCACTAACTTTGAAACTCTTAAAAAAATATTTCATTCGCTATGCCAATCAGTTATCGAATACTGCATCCCAGTTTGAGGAGGTGCAAACAAAACCAATTTTCTGAGGGTTGAGAGAGCTCAGAGGGAACACTCTTTCGCTATCCTACAGCTCAGTAATACTCAGACTGTAAAATTTTAACAGTCCGTCAGCTTTATGTGCTTCAGTCTATACTTAGAAAACACTCTAGTGTTCTTCCTCCAGATTGGAACAAACGCACTAATTTCCCCCTGGGTACCCGTCATAAAACAACATTCGCTAAACACCAATATTACATCTTAAGCACATACATCTACAAAAAAATTCACAGTAAAGTTAACATAACTGACTTAAATAAGAAAGAACTTAAATCTAAATTGACGACATGGCTACTTCAACAGGACTATTCACAAACAGAGTCCATTCTTATATTCATCGCATAATATTTGTACAGGCACACACACACAAACCCACGCTCGCACGCACACGCAAACCAAACACACGCACGCACGCACGCACGCACGCAGGCACGCACGCATGCACACACACACACATACACACACACGCACATACACACACACACGCACATACACACACACACACACTCACATGCACACACACACTCACACACACACACACACACACCCACACGAACGCACACACACAAACATGCTAGAAGGACAAAAGAACACAGTCCACTGGTTGTAAAAATCTAAACTAGTATTTAAATTCCTAGCCGACACTGTCTCTTAAGATACAGGTCATCCTAGTTTAAGAGGCAGGGTTCTATCATATTTGAAACAGATTATTTTCTTGTTTTTAACTATGTCTTGGCCCTTAAATTAGATACAATAATTCCTTCACAATGCATGTAAAAGTATTGTAATCTGTAACTGGTTTTAATAAAGTTTATTATTATTATTATTATTATTATTATAATTAACCATCCTCGAGCCCCATGTTGGTGCTGACATTACTTATTTAAAATTTTTCTTATGTCTGTCAATGAAGTAAAATATATTTGCCTTCAATATTAAAGCCGAAGTAAAACTACTATACTCTAAGTAGCTTCTAATATTTGATATTTTAAACATCCTCACCCTCTTTAGCAAAAAAACTTTAAAAGAACCAGGAAACGTCTGAAAGATAATAGCCAGTAATATTAAGGAAAGTTTAACGCAGTACAATCTGGCAGTAAGCTCATAAAATTCAAAATGTTCCTTTCCATAAAAAGATAGTTTGAGGCAAGAAAATGCATCTGGGCGACTCTTTGTTTCCAGTGGTGCTTTGGGAAAGTTATTTAGAGGATAAGAAACAAGCGGTCTGCGGCTTGAGACCTCTCAACAGTTGAACATCATTGTATTTGCTGCCTTGTCGAGTAGCCACTTACAATTCGCATTTCGGACGTCTGAAGAATCGCCTATGTTGGTATTTTTTAAGTGGTCGTTAGTACTTTGATCTTGTGTTACAAAAAAACACAAGCTCAAATTTGAACTAAGTTTTGCTAAGCCCGTTGCATACATTCAGTTTCTGGCGAGGTCTGAATGTCTGTGGTTTTTTGAACTGAAAAAACACCGCTACAATCACTTAATATTCGTGTCCAGTATAGCTTTTTATTTTGTATGTTATTGTATGCAAATTACTACTTTCTTTATCTGCATATTGTCCCAGCGTTCGTGAATAAAATGATGGAATAAAATTTAACCATTTGGAAATTTCGCATCAAAGTACGTGATAAAAACAAATAATAATAAAAATGGTATTATGGGGATCGTACATCCCTATTGTTATTTTGTGTCATCACAGGAAAGGGTTACAACTCTACTCGGATATATTTTACGTTTGTTGTCGCATATTTCCAAATGCATTATTTTGTATATACTTTTACGTCGGATTGAAGATAAAACGTGTATGATCAGGGATCGTTCGAAAGATTATGTATTTTATTTTGATATTAGCAGGATAAATTTGGGTAAAAGGTTGAATATATCCAGCGCATCGGAGATATTATGTTGCTTTATAAATATGAAAATCAATTCAATGTTGTTTATGGAGCAGGCTTGTTTAAAAATAACGGGCCGGTATTTTTGGTTTTTAAATTATTTCAGCATTCGTATATTTTTCTATTAATTTGCGCAACGCAGAAAAAAAACTTTGACCAACTCCAGGCATTAAGCAGCACAAAGTAAACCTAAAATGATTACCAAGAAATTGACGACTGCCTACATGTTTTGTGAAAATATACGTATGAAGCACACAACGCTGACTAGAATTACGCAGTAAGAATACATTGTATGGAGCGAACGCGGATTATTTCCACGTTTATTTACGGAGATCTTGATAAGGAAGGGGCTCATAGCTATTTATCAAGTAAACTTCCAATGTTGGCACAATGTTTCCAACAGAAAAACCAAAATTACACCTCTGGTCGACATACGAAATGAATATTCTGTACATCCTAGTTCAAATTGGCAGTTAACCTTGATAGATAACCTACTTTGAATCAACGTAATCGATTTTTATAAATCGATATAACTCCCTGTTTTTTCGCGTCACAAAGCGGGCCATACCCGCCAACTCAGTCGGCCCTCGGAGCTTGAAGGACACACCAGTATCTTGCCGGTAAGTGCTACGCTTTCATCAGTATTTACCTACCGTACGTCGAAGTGACGTATGGTTATCTTTAGTGTAAGATTTGGAGTTTGGGAAAAATGGGTTATTGCCACTATTTTTGAGCTCAGATGTACATATTTCTTTTATAGATTTTATCTCGTTATAGGCCACCATAAACAGAACAAAATGTCGTCACGAATTTGTGTAGATGATGCAGAAATAAATGGGTTGTTGCATGAAATGAGCGATGAAGAGGTTCAAGGGTTGGAAACTGAAACCGAAAACAATTTACTAGAAGATGAAATACAGAGTGAGGCCGAAGACCATGAGATGAGTGCTCCTTTAGTGGTAAGCCCCAAGAATACAGATGTGACTGAAACAAAAGAGGAGTCGCTACATTCGACCAAATGTGCTCATCTGTGTCGTACAGCCGCAAATCTAACAAGTGGCCCATTGGTATGTTTTACGGGATCGTGAATATGGCATTTATAAATTCATACATACTTTAGTGAGATAATGTCCTATTCAAGAAAGAAAAAACACTGTGTCGAAGAGACTTCATGAAAAAACTCAGCAATAGCTTGATAGTCCCATGGATGGAGCAAGGCAGGAAATGCTTACTTTACCGACCAATATAGAGAATAAAATTGGTAGTAGATTGCCAAAAAGCCTAGACAAACCTTACACACAACGTGAAGGAGTATCTGAGACAAAGAAAAGAAAATATTGTTCCTTTTATCCATAAAAATTAGAAGGAACACAAAAACAATGTGCGACAGCTGGCAAAATCCCATTTGTGGAGAGCACAAGTCCAGCGCCTGTCCTAAGTGCCTTTGAGGTCAATCTCAATAAGAAGTGATATTTAATTAGGTTTTTTATATTAAAGATATTCTAAAACGATGATTTTAAAAAGATTTTATGGCAAATTATAAGACTGCTAATGAGATTCCTAAGTGTTTAAGTTTTGTAAAGAAAGAAGTACCCTGTTTTGTTTTTTTTTTCTTTCTAAGAAAAATATAAATAAAACTGTAATGTTTCTCATTTATTCAGAACTCTATTACATACAATAAGATATACTATCACGTTTATAAGCCTAGAATAAAAGTAATCCAAAATATGCTCACTCAAACATCCGCACGTCGAATCGACGTATGGTTATCTTTAGTGTACAGTGAAATATGGTTATCTATCTAGGGTTAAGTCTAATGGCTATAAGGATTTATGTCTATTAAATATATGACTGATTTATGTCTATTATATTGTAATGAGTGCTTGTCCGTTTTGTGTATTCGATCTTGGTACCAGATAAAAAAATATGTGCAGTAAGTAGTTATGTCTAGTTTTGTTCAAGACATTTTTTTTGTGGACAGTGATTGTTATTGAATGTGATGCACTCAGATTGGCAACAATAATTTGTGCATCACACAAAGTCCCGTGTGTGGATTTCACCTGCGACATACTGCGCAGTACGAAAGGGCGAGGCGACCATAACTCAACTGTGCCATTCATGCTCTAAAATATTAAATTTCATTTAATCCGTGACTTAATAATTTAAGGTGCATAGGGTTCCCTCCAAGAACTTAGGGTCCCAAGCCAACCTCACCTGCAAGTGGTGCACCTGCCGATCAACGGACGAGGCTCTGGCAAATAAAATATCCCGATAAGCGGCAATAGGCTCGCCACCTATTACGTGGGATCAAAACACTGGCGAAAAGCGGGCGTTTAATATGCCTCTGCCTACCCCTTCGGGTAAACAGGCGTGAGTCTATGTATGTATGTATATACGTTAATAATTTAAAAAAAAACCATTTTGTGGCATATGTGTAGGTCCATAAAATGTTTAGTACTGACCAACTATAACCAAGTACCTTAACTATCAGATGAATATAAATTCCTTAAAAATGTTATCAATGTTGTACGAGGTTACTCGACAAATTAAGACGTTTTTCTAGTTTTAACTATTAGTTTAGTTAACCAGTTAATATACTTATTTCTTAGTGAATTCAGTGTATACTTATTTTGTCGAGTTACCTCAATTATTAAAACAAATGAATTTATTGTATGTAGCGCAAGCTATATAATAATTTATTTGTTGAAGCGCCAAAAACCTAACACAGTTAATAATACGATACTCATTTCCATCTACACTAGTCCTCAAATTGCCGATATTGCGACCAGTCAACTGTATTTATTACATATTAGAATAATCGTAATACATCAACATAATATTATTGTATCAACAGCTCTATATTGATATTCATATCGCCGCCTCTACGTAACACAACCGTACTTATACTTGATCCACTATTATCGATTCCTTGAGCTATTGTCCTACTGCTATTGTCTGACGGTACATAATTTAGGAAAGTGCGAAGCCCTGTTTAGCAAGTGGGCAGCTCTAGCCGGTACAGTTGAGCATTATTTGTTAGTTCGCCTGACTTACACCAACTTTCTCAGTGCCAGGGAGCTTGTTAGCAAGACATCTGTGGTTTTGGACTAGATAACATTGTGTTAAAGATTTAAACTATCTGATGTCGAAGCACTGATCCGCTTTGTGCATAAGTTGGACTGAGTTTCTGTTTAATAAGTGAGTTTTATTATACAAGGTTCGTAGAAGTTGATGTGCTTGTGAAGCACGTGTAATGTTTGACGTTGAAGAGGTAGAGTCATGTCTGAGTCGTTCTTGTGTTCCTTAACTTGAAAATATTACAACTTTTGAGGATATTATCATAACGAGATGATGAAGAATTTTAGGAACGATACTGGTACTTTATTGTCTGTATAATTTGTTCAATTAAACGTACTTTTAAAGATCGTTTAATTAGAATTAATTGTAAATTGCAATCTGTGTGAAATGATGTGGTATAAAATGTATTTTATCAATTATCATAAATTGAGTTGTATAAAATTAAGGTTAGAATAAAAATAATTGTCTTATTATTTAAGAAGTACTTGCTTTTACATTAATCGACATCATTTCTGTTTCCTAGGAAATGGACCACGGCGAGTATGTATAAAGTTCACTGAACAAATTACTGTTGCATGTTTGACTGTCCTATATATCTCTCAGTCAGGCCCTGAACCGAATTCGACCGAGGCGCTCTTCATTGCTGGGAACAGAGAACAGAAATTCATTTTAAATAACCGGCTAAACACGTTCCAAGTTTCTTTTGCTGTACGTCGATGACGTCACACATAATTCGTAAAGTACCACAAATCTCGTTTATCTCGACGCAAATGTTTTGTTGTTTTGTAGACACGTGTCGCAGTGAAATCGTGCGTGCGTCACTGTCACATCAAAAAGCGCTTTAACAGGCGTCATCATAAAACTGTAATTGAGATTTGATTTTGCGATTTGACGACATACTAAAATGTGTAATGGCCACGGAAACAGGCACATTAACGATGTCTAGATGACACTGTTAATATAAAGTGCGAGATTTGAAAATTTTATGGATACACACGTTGTGTCGGCGGCGCGAGTCGCAACACCGACGTGAATTTGGAAATGTTCGCTTTACGACTGTGCCAAGCTCGCAATACGTTCTACAACTCGAAATAAAAAATTTTGACGAAATAAATTTACTTACAGTGTATGCCGCTTCTGTTTACTGTTTTATTGCGTCCTTTTGCAACTATGCTCGAGAGAATTAAATTAAATGGAGTACCGTTGAGATGCCGTGGGTTTTAAAATTTGATTCAACTCATAACTTTTAACAGCAGTCTGCATACTGGATCTAATTGTTTTAACCTTTAGTTTGTAAATGTGCATTAAACACTCCAACCCGTCATCCCACCTACAACTAATAGTTATATTAATATTCGTAAATCACAAAAGTTGTCAAACGTTTTATAATATAATATTACTTCAAGAGTTGTGTGAAAGTTTCGGGTAGCAAAAAGTGAGTGCCTTGACATCTCCTGTTATTGACACTCATTTTACGATTATGAGGATTTTTTGCTAGTTCTCCTTTAACTACAGTTCATATAGATTATATTTTACGATATTAAGTAAAATTAAGGTCTTTCACGAGCTCGTTTTACTGAAGATGTAATAAAAATGTGGAAAATGTCGACCATGACGAAAATTTTGATTAACTTGTCCTACAAAATATGAAGTTTATCCTGAAGTAATCCTAATTAAAAATCACTGTGATTACAACTCGAGATGTAGACAAGGACACGATCCTATATTTATTTTGGGGTTTTCTCATCAAACGACGATTAAAATGAGCACCAGATTTCTTATTTAAGCCACCCTTGAAAAAGATATCGTGCTGATGAGCTAATATTTAGTCTTAATTTTTTTATAAATAAAAAAAATAAATAAAAATAAATAAGCGTCCTAAATGATGGTGACGCGTCTTCTGTCGTTTATAACTGAATATTACGTTTAAGAAACATAATTGAACACATTTCTGACTCAGGCCTCGAACTTGATACCTCACGACCAGAAACCATCTTAAAGGAAGTTATGGTATAAAACTAATATGGCAACACAATTCGCGGATCAATCTAACAACCACCATTCTATAAAGTACCATTTTCATTAACAATTTTCTATTAACACACTTTTCTCAGTAATACCTATATCATATACTGTAAATACATACATAGACTCACGCCTGTTTCCCGGAGCGGTAGGCAGAGACTACGGAACGCCATTTGTAACGATCCTGACATATTTCCCTTGCTTCATTTACTCCCATCAGATTCCTCATGCATGCTCTTCTGTTCAGGGTACTTCTAACCTGTCCTGTTTTTAGAATATCTCCAATCTGGTCAGAGAACGTCCGCCTAGGTCTTCCCCTTCGTCCTGTCCCTTCCACACTTGCCTTATATATCTGCTTGGTCAGTCTTTCGTCATCCATCCTCTCCATGTGCCCAAACCATCTTAACATACCTTTCTCGATGCTTGTCACTACATCTTCTTTTACCCCACAACACTCTCTTATCACACAATTCTTTACTCTGTCAGTCAGGGAAACACCACACATACTTCTCAGTGCTCTCATTTCTACAGCATTTATTCTACTTTCATGACTCTTCTGCCATACCCAACTATCACTACCATACATGAGAGTAGGTACTAACACCCCTCTATGCACAGCCAAACGTGCCTTATTGGACAAGTTTTGGCTATTCATAAACGCCTTCAGAGCTCCATTCACTCTATTACCTGCATTAACTCTTCTTTCAATATCTTCTACATTCTTACCATCTCTTGTAAACAGCGTACCTAAATATACAAACTCATTCACTTGCTCCATTCGCTGTCCATCGTTCATAATATTACAAGCTGTAACGCATTCCTCCTTTCCAAAAACCATAACTTTCGTTTTACTTACATTCACTTTTATTCCTTTCCCTTCTAACGTACCATGCATGATTGTTACCATCTCCTGCAACTCTTCCGCTGAAGACGCAAGTATAACCTGATCATCAGTATAAAGGAGGCATTTGGCAATTAACTCATTCCTCCTTAATCCACAATCACTATGTTTCAAATCTTGCAAACAACTGTCCATGAAGAGGTTGAACAGTCACGGCGACGCTACACATCCTTGTCTGACACCTGTGTTGATGGTAAACCAGTCAGTGCATGCCCCGCTTATCCTCACACAAGCTCTAGAATCCTCATAAAGGAATTTCAGAGCTCAAATTAGGCTGCTGTTCACCCCATACATCGACAGTACCGACCACATTTCATTCCTCATCACCTTATCGTAAGCCTTTTCCAAATCCACGAATGCGCAGTAGACCTTTTGACCTTTGGCCTAAAATTTCTCGGCTATGCATCGCAAGGAAAAGATTTGATCCGTACACCCCATACCCTTTCGGAATCCCGCTTGTACATCCCATATTTTCTTGTTGGTTACTTTCATAACTCTTTCAATCAGTACCTTCGCATACAATTTGCCAACAATGCTGAGAAGGCTAATGCCTCTATAGTTTTGCAGTCTTGTTGCGAGCCTTTTCCTTTATAAAGAGGCACAAGTACTGCTGTGGCCCAGTCATCAGGTACTCGGCCGGTGCTCCAGCACAAGTTAAATAAACGCTGCAGCTGACTAACTATGATGCCCTGTCCAGCCTTCAGCATTCCGACTGTAATCCTATTGTACCCTGCAGCCTTACCTAATTTCATACTGGCCAGTGCTTTCAAAATCTATTCCACGCCAATATCGCTTTCATCATTGTTATCCTTACCATTCATTCCACCTGTTGATGTCTCTGTGGTCGTTCTTTCAAATAATCCTTCAAAATACTCTTTCAATATACTGTAAATGACCTTTGATAAATCTTATTATGAGAGCGCTGATAAAGCTCGACTCTCCTTACGTGTAACTTTATTCTCGACTTTATTAAAATCAGTCTTCGAGTCAACACTTCATTATATCAGAACCAAGTTAACAGGAAAAGTTGTAAAATGAATTATTGATTAACTACGCTGAAAATGCCGATAAAAAACTGAATTATGGATCTAAAACACTGCGCTCCATATATAAAATGGAACTTTAGTGAAGTTCATGTTTAATTGGTCAGTGCGACCCGGTTCCTTACCTATATTAACTCGCGGTGCAAATGTCAAAGATATTAGCAATAAAGGAGTCTTTTTTATTCAATTGCCTTTTCGAATACGAAGCACTTGCTTTTAATTATCTTGACTTCTGCCGATTGAAAAGGAATTTACTTTTTATGAAAGCTTTTCTTTGATTTGAGTGTCTTGCTTTCAGAGCCAAGACCAAGATGTCTGAGTTATGTACATTCAATTCATAATAACTTAGTATATAAAAGTCATGGCACGCTAACGTAACAACGTAATGTAACGCTTCTGCTCCAAATCAACGAATAAATTCCCATTCAAAAACATATTAAATGTCACATAATATAAGAAAACTTTTCTTATATTATGTGGGTGTAAGAAAAGGCATACCGAAAACCGATAACCGGTGATTGTGGTCCAGAAAAAATCCAGAATTTTCCTATTTTTTTAGTTCCGTTTTGTTAGGAAACAGTTCAGTATCGCCCCACACTTAATTTTTTTTCAATTCTATGAATCACACATATACATGGCGCGTTTACTCTGGCGCAACATCGGCCGCCACGCGGCCGTGGCGGAGTAAGCACGCAATGCACAATCAAACAAGTCGGCGCTGGACCAGTTTGAAAAAAAATCCCTTGGCTCGCTCATAGAGTCGAGGCACACTAGAAACTAGTTTTGTACACGAGTGTCAATGTGCGTGTAAAGCAGCATTAGAAGCGACGATGTCTTGCTAAGCGATTCTCGCCCTTATGGTGGTCTAGCGGGAAGCTGTTCGACTGTACATATATCGTAATCACTGTCGCAGCCACCCGCCGCTGTAGGGCCGTAACAACTAATAATGGGAGTTGCCGTGTTCATATCTACATTGCTGTTTTTTGGAAAATTATTTTATTGTTAGAATTTTCCGGAAAATTCGACCACCAATGGCTTCAGTATCATGTACTGAATCTTTGACATGTCATGAGCGTAAGTCGCCGCTTGTTAATATAAATAGCTAAGCAATTCCATGAGGCGGTAGTGAATACGCCCCAATATTTGCTTACAAAAGGTGTACAATATTTGCCGTCAGGCATATCTGCTGATATCTTTGGTATTGACAGTATTATGATTGACACTTGACTATTCTCAGATCATGTGTGCCAGCAATATGAATATTTAACGATGTAGGCGTCCGCGGTTATTTACATGTATGTTTGCGCTGTAAACAATGTACCACCGTCTTCAGACTTTCCTCAAGCTTTGAATCGTTTGATGTGGCGGCATAACGACATGTCAGACCCGACTGCCGGCCTTGTCAAATATCAGATGAAAGCGTGACCGTACCACTATCCCTACGGCCATATGGCCACGTAAATCGTCCAACTGTAATTGTATGCTCCATAGAGCTGAATTGATGTGAACTTTAACCATTTTTTTCTTCTCGATCTATTGAAATAATCATTTCCGAGCAATTTTTCGACGTGACGTACTTAATGAAAGTTTAATATCGTTCTTGCTTGAATAATTATGAATCGTATTTTTGGAAATATTATGCTCTAATAAGCGTAGGCGGATTGTGTTTTGTGGCACTATATTAGGCAAAAATTGCGAAAAGATGGGTGCAATATACGTTCAGGGTGACATTTTAATTTAATAGAAAATGTTTGGTACGGATAGTAAAGATAAGGTAAGTATTTTTTTTAGGACTGTATTGTGCTAATGATAGATGTATGTTTTATAAGACTATAACCTGCCTCTGGTATAAACATTCGATGCAGTGTTTTTATTAAAAAACACAACGGTACTAAATAGCACTAAGATTCAATACAAGATAAAACCATTTGTGGATCACATTTTTTAGTTCTGTGTAGGGATGGAAACCGAGACGTTCAGAAGCACTAGACGCCAAAGTGGCCGCAACAGCCGTAAACACCATTTTACATAGTTAATCCGTCACCACACGGACGAAATAAATTATACTTCATATTAATTAGAATGGTATTGTTTTGACCGCATCATGTTTATTATTCTATCTTTTATTTATTTTATTGTTTTGTCATTTCGATCATTTGTGTCTGGTACAAGACTCATGCAGGCGGATTATTCCCGTATATTTAATTTTACATTCCCGTATTATACTTTACATATGCAAATTCGGTAAAGTTTAGTTTTTTGCATCATCAAATAGTTTATTTTTATAACATAATAATAAAGCTATGCCACGATAAGTAATTATTATATTTTGGCTAAAACAAATAAGTTATCCAAATCTTTAACAGCTCTTAACCGCCCAAGGGTCCTTTAAACTTCAATGAATAATTTAGAAATTTCCTTACGATTTCTTAATTATTCAGTATTCGATTGCCATAATATCGCGTAAGTGTAAAAGTGTTTTTACCATCAGACCCATATTAATAATGTACATATAACCGTTAACTGAA
Organism: Euclidia mi; assembly: GCA_944739405.2. Taxonomy (NCBI): domain Eukaryota; kingdom Metazoa; phylum Arthropoda; class Insecta; order Lepidoptera; family Erebidae; genus Euclidia; species Euclidia mi. Next base: position 41,660,733 of record OX123193.2, read on the forward strand.
AAAGGTTATGACAACAACATATTTTTATTTATTCGTAGCAAAGTGCTACGGCGTAGCAGGTAGCTACAATAGACTGTTAGGTACTAGGCTGTAGATCATTTTATTACTATATGGTAAGACCCGCAATAAAATGTTCGATTTGCGTGCGAAAAGCACGCAATAGGAACATTTGCACTTTGTATGTGTCTAATAGAAAATTACATATGAGAATGTTTTCATTTCATATATATAAAAAACGATTAACTACGGGAGTTATAAAATGAAATTCTGTATAATTTTATTGTTTATAGTTGATCGCAGATAAGATTTTACTACGTATAATACTGATGTAGACCTCTTGACAATAGCGACATTGTGATATTATCAGAAGAAATCAGCCGAAGAAAATAAATAAGCTCTTCCATAGAACTTTGGAATATGTATTTGTCAATGACCAACATAGCCTAATTTAAATAAGATAAAACTAAAAGCCCTTCGGGAAACAGGCGTCAGTCTACGTGATATAGATAGATTATTCTTTATTGTGCTAATGTTGGTACAAATTCGGTGAAAATTACTTAAATGTGACATATCAAATGCACAAGGGCCACCTTATCGCAAAGTGCACTTTCTTCCAGGCAACCTTAGGATGATGACAGACTGAAAAAGACAAATAGCTTTGATGTGTAGTAACTAAAAGTAAAATAATATGTATGTATGTATGCAAATAAAACCTCATAGGGGGATATTGTACTCGTAATTATAAACAACTTTTGTTCTGGGACATTAGAGACATCGGAAGAAATCTACCGAGGTAAATAAATCTGCTGTTTTATACAAAGCTGTAGTATGTATTTGTTAATGACGAACATAGTTTATTTTAAATAAGATGCAACTAAAACTTAGTTTCTTAAGAGAGGTATTTTATAGCTCTACCATTTATTCACAAACGTGTTAATACTTTACGTCAAACCACTCAGTAATATCGAATTTGACTTACATAAGCCACATAAAACAAACTATCCCTAATATAGATGTGAGTACATGAAATATAATAAAAAAGATCATCCTGTGGCTTCGATGTTTGATTTTATGAATAATGTGGTAATGGACTTATGTGGGATGTATCGGTTGGGTGGTGAACATCTTAAAAGTATTTTTTTGTTTGGTTAGCCACCTACATTCACAAATTCTACATTGTCATCTATGTAGCGAGGGACTGCAGCAGTGACCATTGATGATAACTAATTTTAACAGTCGGCAATTTCTATCTTGCAGCTATTATTATCTAATTATGACACCTTATAGTAAACTCGTGCCCTGCTTAGTAAAAATAAATAAGCGTAAATCTTTTAGACTCAAATAAACCCAACTTTTAAGCCTTTAAGTTTACTTACTAAAGAATGACTTAAAATAAGCTAAATGATTACATTTTACTTAATTTACAAGTTTATAGAAAAGTTCATTGTTAATAATAAAAAGTAATTAAAAGTTTGTTAGCTAATACATGCAGGAAAGCCCCCTAAAATAAAATCAAATGTGTATATGATAATAAAATCTTAGCTCGGCTACATATTTTTTTGCTTATCTCCACGGGAGGACCGTATTTATTTATTAAGGACAACCAGTAGTTGTAACATTGTAATAGATAATAAAAAACAGAAGTAATAAGATAAAACTAAATGTACAACATTCTAAGGTGTCACAGCAAGCACCAAAAGGTAACATTTACGTATAAATAAAATAAAAACAGACAATGTTATTAAATATTAAGTAACTAAAATCTAATTTGGAAACCCCATTAAGTAAAGAAAAGAAAAAAGACAATTAGAGACAATTTTAGTAACAAGAATACCACTTATAATAATTATGTCTTAAGGATAAAACCACAAATTTATAAACGATAGAGCTAGTTGTAGAACCGACAATGGTTTGGCCGCTTTCCATCTTATGAAATGGTAAAACAACTAAAAGTTTCGCGAGCGGCTCACGACCAACTTGGAAAAACTTAACTAGCATGTGCTTACAATCAACTTTCGCTTTGAACCGCTAATTAGCGGCAGATAATATCTGTGTTTATTTCATTTCTATTATGGATAAATAAATGAAAGGCTCGACTTACCGAATAATTGTCTCACGAAGTGTTTAAGTGGTTGAGCTTTATACAACACTATTTGTCTTTATACGGGTTTTGAGAATTTGAGTTAGGAAAAGGCACAAAACGGTTTTGTGACTGTCTTGTTTTTTTTTTAATGGTAAGAGGCGGCAAACGAGCAGACGGATGCCTGCTGGTAAGCAAATACCACCGCCCATGGACACAAGCAACACCACAGGAGTCACAAGTGCGTTGCCGCCACATGGGGTTAGGAAAAGCGATAGGATCAGAGGTGGGATGAGGGAGAAGGAATAGGGGATAGGGCCTCCGGCACTCTCACTCACCCAACGAAACGCAACAGTTTAGGTACTGTTCCTTTACGTCGATTTTCTATGAGAGGGTAGTACTTGCCCGGTCGAGCCGGCCCATTCATGCTGAAATCAGCAAGGCTCTACTACCGTTAAATATAATATGTATGTCGATATGTTGTTTTGCTTTCTATTTAGAAAATTATAATTATGACTATTTGGTTGGATGTGCTAGTCATCTGCAATTAAAATGCAGAAACATTTTATTTCTTTTAACATACAGTACGGGAATATTGAAATAAGTATGTAATGTTAATAAAACTAAAAAGCGTTACCATTTTATTTGTCTATGGTCCGTGTACCATAATTTTTGCTGAAACTGGTGTACGATATTTTTTTATAAGGAACCTGGATCAGTGTTAACCAAAAGCTTTTTTAAACGATATCACTTTCAAACATCTTTTGAAATATAATGCACGTATTAAACTTTGAAATGAGCAAGGTATTCGTGTGAAGTCGAATAGTTCGTGAAAATGGATAGTGGTTGGTGCTGGACTATGTGACCGCAGTGCGTCGTGGAGTGTTTTAGCCACACTCGGGCGTCGAGGGCCCTCACGCCCTCACAGCCCTCCCGCGAACGTTCAACACCACTCCACTTTTGTTACTCGATTAACCAGCGTTATTAGTGCTATAAGCTTTTGTTTCACCGATGAGGATTATCTCGTGTTAATTAGATTCCGTTATTACCGTTATTGCCGTTACACATATCCAGCTTCTATTCACAATGTACACATACATTGTGAATAGAAGCTGGATAATTATGTGTGTTAATGTAATGCTATGTTTAGTAAGGTATAATGTAAATATAGAACACATAGTCAATTCACACCATTAAGCACAAGAATTTTATATTTTTATAGCATAAGGCGGCAAACGAGCAGACGGATAGCCTGATGGTAAGCAATTACCGCTGTAACGGAATCCTATGGACCCCAGGCTGATTAAAGTTTTAGTTTTCTTACTAACTGGGTTTAAAATATCAAATTCAGCCTGCCAAGTAATTTGTGGCCAGGGTTCCCGCGCCCCTTCGCCCGCGCAGGAACTATGGAATTCGTCCCTTCCTCTATATTCCTCTACTGACAGCATTTACCAAACGTAAACGATTATAATTGAATGAAAGGTGGACATCAAAATACTAAGGACAGCGATACATTAGTATTGGTTTGTCATCACAAAATCACTCTCCATAGATTCATGCTTCACATATTGGTACTTGAGTACAAGGCAGCGTATCTCAGAGACGGCAGCTCCAGGGAGACGGAGAACATGATCCAGGTATATTAGTCATATAGTATTATCGGCGCCGAGTATTTCAGCGATATCCAGTGTATAGTATTGAGCGTACAGTAACAGTCTCAGAACTGATGTCACAAAACGCCTCCTTGCCGCAAGTCACAACATTGAAGCCCATATAAACATAGTCAATTAAAACGTTTTAAGCCATCGCGCATAGTTTGCAGGGAAGCTCTCGTTACAATCGCCACTAGATTAGCCGCCAGGACTTACGTCTACCACGTGACCGACAGGTGGCTCTTCTTTCGCTCTTTAAAACCTTGTCAGTTGCTATGTACTGGCCTGTACGCAGGTTTAGACAGCGATTGTGAAAGTCCTGCATTCTACCACCTGATCGCGAATACGGAGACTCCCATCATACATCGCTCGTCTTCACATCCATCATCAACAAGGTACGAACCACTACTAATGGTACACGCGGTTATTAATAATATAACTATGTACAATATCTCATAGAGAACTTTATATTTTAGTCAGCCTGGTATATATATATATATATGGTGTGATATAGACATAGATACACAACAGAGTTAGTAATGTTATACAGTTCATGCAATAAATTACAGTAAAGTGAATAACAGACACTCACCGGACTTTTAGCTGCGTCGCTGCCAAACTTACCCCTTGCCCTGTGCTGATCATCTTCTCTTGAAGCCGCTCGCCTTGTTCTTCGATATCACTAAGCACTAATTATCAACCAAGACCGAACCTCTTTCGCGCTAGGCCAGGTCCGATCTCTGTCGTGCCATAAGACGAACTGTCTAAACCACCACGCTAGAGCGTTCCCGTGATCTGCCCTCTTTCGCGTCCCAACATTGACTGTCCGAGATCCGCCCGGTTCCGCGTCCCCACCTTGACTGTCCCGTCAAACACCCCCAAGGCAACGCCCCTCTTACTACCTGATAGGGTCTGTTTCTTATGGTTGGTCCCTTTTTTATGATCCTCAACTATACCGCATGTGAGCACTACAGTGCAAATGTTTTCTCAAATTTCATGGCTATTTCTATACTTATATGCCTGTCACATAACTCTTATAAATTTGTCAACCTCTTAGAATTTATGAGTTTACTAATTTCAGAACGTTGGCGCCATCGTAGCGATAAGACAAACACATGTGGAAACAAGTATGCGACCTACAGACTATATATTATTATTTAATTTGGTGTAGCGAGCAACACCATTACACCGCCGCCCATGGACACAAGCAACACCATAGGAATCACAAGTGCGTTGCCGCCCCTTGGGGTTGGGAAAAGGGATAGGATAAGGAGTGGGATGAGGGAGAAGGAATAGGGGAAAGGGCCTCCGGCACTCTCACTCACCGATCGAAACGCAACAATTTAGATACTGTTACTTTACGTCGATTTTCTGTGAGAGGGTAATACTTCCCCGGTCGAGCCGGCCCATTCATGCTGAAATAGTTGTGATGTCATTTTATAGATTTATTATAGTCAAAATTAATAAAAATTTGGAGATCACGTTATAATTTCAATTCATTTCTTCTTTTTTAACCCCTGAATTTAAAACTTGCGGACATCTAATTATATGTGACTCTTGAGAACAGTTTTAGGATGCCAAAATACAAGTTTTTTCGTAGTAATATACTGGGTATGTCGATTTTCCGAGATTTGCACCTAATTTGCCCTAAGTTTACTGGACTAGAGTCAATTTACACCATTATTGCACAAAAATTGCAACACACAAATTTATCGTAGCATGCTTAGATTTTTTTAAGATTTTGTAGTTCATCTTAAGGTAAAGTTATTGCCATAAAGTCTGTTGCAGTTATTGAAAATGGAACAGTAAATACAATCCCATAAAAACAATACTTGTCAAAAATACCAAGTCTCGCGACCGTAAAAAATTGTGAGATCCATGTAATACCAAGTAGGTTTATTAAACATCTTTAATGTTTTAAATAAATATATTGACTCGGCCACCGCATGAAAACACAATATATCTCATAAGTAATACATATATATAAATTAGATTACAGTCCCTCCGCGACCACAACCGTTGCAAGCCGGTAGAAACGTAGGAGAATAACAGAGGTATTTATTCCTTTAAATAAGTAAATTATCGCGACTTACTAAATAATATTGTATGAAGTATACAAATCGCGAAAGTTTAAAATCGATTATAAATTAGATTGTTTAATGCGATTGCCAAGTCAATATATTTATTTAAAACATTAAAGATTTCTTATTAACCGACTTGGTATTACATGGATCTCACAACTTTTTACGGTCGCGGGACTTGGTATTTTTGACACGTATTGTTTTTATGGGATCTCATTTCTTTTTGTAGATAGTCTTACTTTTGTCCTTTCCGGTACCTTCTACTTCTTGTACACCAACAAGGAATTTTCTTAATTAAAGCTCTAACTGTAAATGTTATTTTGTAATCCTTTATATTCATATAGGATTACAAAGTTATTTATGCAGTTGATGTATCTCGAAAACTGGACAACAGTTGAAATATATTTTAGTTTTTCCTTGGTTCATACACTAAACACTAATTGTTTCCTAAATTTGAAACTTCTATGTCTGCTAGAAGTGCCTTAGAGTTTTGATGATCGGTCAGTGAGTGACAAAATTAAGAATTTTGACTCGTTATAATTCTTAAACCACTGGTTCAAATTGAATGAAATTTGAAATATACTATCTTTGTTCAATGCCTGCATGGTTACTAAACAATCAGGCTTCTAGTTTTATTGACAAAGAAGTTATAGGGGGTCGAAAATGGTCTGAATTGCTTCGAGAAAAGGATGGTACGGCCGTGCCGCTTTTTTCTCGACTTGGTGGGGGCACTGCCGTGCCCCCAGACTTACTGCACTGTTCTATTTTCTGTTTCTTATTAATTTATTTCTAGCTCTGGAAATATCTAGAAACATACATACACAGACTCACGCCTGTTTCCCGGAGGGGTAGGCAGAGACTACGGAACGCCATTTGCAACGATCCTGAGATATCTCTCTTGCTTCATTCACTCCCATCAGATTCCTCATGCATGCTCTTCTGTTCAGGGTGCTTCTAACCTGTCCTTTTCTTAGGATATCTCCAATCTGGTCAGTGAACGTCCGCCTAGGGCTTCCCCTTTATCCAGTCCCATTAGCACTTGCCTTATATATCTTCTTTTTCAGTCCATCGTCATCCATCCTCTCCATGTGCCCAAACCATCTTAACATGCCTTTCTCAATGCTTGTCACTACATCTTCTTTTACCCCACAACACTCTCTTATCACACAATTCTTTACTCTATCGGTCAAAGATACACCACACATACTTCTCAGTGCTCTCATTTCTACAGCATTTATTCTACTTTCAAATCTCTTCTGCCATACACAATGTTCACTACCGTACATAAGGGTAGGCACTAAAACCCCTCTATGCACAGCCAAACGTGCCTTTTTGGACACGTTTTGCCTATTCATAAACGCCTTCAGAGCTCCATTCACTCTATTACCTGCATTAACTCTCCTTTCAATATCTTCTTCATTCTTACCATCTCTTGTAAACAACGTACATAAGTCGACAAACTCATTCACTTGCTCCACTTGTTCTCCATCGATCAAAACATTACAAGCCCTAACGCATTCCTCCTATTCAAAAACCATAACTTTAATTTTACTTACATTCACTTTCATACCTTTCCTCTCTAACGCACCATGCATGATTGTTACCTAGAAACTTGGTTGATATTATGTTGCTTGCAATTAGTACTCGATGAGACGCGATCGACACATCTAACAAAGTAATACGATTAAAATTTAAATCATTAAAACTTTATAAAAGCGTTAAACAAGTTTCGAAACATTGAAACTCTATCGACGCTCGTAAATTAATATTTTATGGACTTAGTGCGAGTGTGCAATAAATAAGTGGGACCGGTGTCTCAACTTCGCCCCTTGAAATCGCCCTTCAGCAAATTATTCATCGGATGACCTGCGTCGAGAGTGACCCATCCTCTCGGATGATTAGTTTCCGTCAAGGAATTCCTTACTAAGCCGCGACAATCAGTGTTCGGCCGTGCTCGTCAGCATTTCGGCATGCGGTCCTGTTGGACACAAGACGGCATCATAGTCGTAAAAACTCCTGATGGCAACCGTTCAAAAATCACCAGCATGGACGAGTTGAATCCCTTGATGGCCAAGTATCCAAAACATACAGACGGATCTTCGACTGCGGCCACAAGTGGTGCCGGGAGTGCCAGTTCTACAGGCGCATCAAGCAAGAACGTTTCTCGTACGAACTGAGGTATTAACGACGTATTTCTTCACATTCATAACTTTATTCCGTAACTGTAGTTTTATTGCTTTGTTTGTTATATGTAGATTTATTATAACTGGAGTCAACATTGTTTACTAGTGTGCACTAACTTTTATTTACCCACATATTATTAATATCTAAATTTTATTGTTTTCATTTCATTCGCTACCTTGTTTTAGTACTTGTCAAACTCATAAACATCTGTCATTAGTGTCATGCTGTCAATTTGTGCAATAACAAAACGTTTGTACGCGTTCTTACTTTAATTCTTAACTACGTAACATTGTCAAACATTTTATACCAAAACCTTGCAACATTTTGCTGTCGAAAAATATCTATGTGATTGCAGGGCCTGTGTTTCTTTTCTGTTTTGTATGTTTCGCATGTCCGCTCGTGCCTTTGTAGTAAGGCCTGCCGGCGATCAGGCCGGTTCACTAAGGCACTGGCCGAGGCAAACCAGCGCAAATCTGATGCAATAGCACCAGCAGCCGCACGCAAGTCCTTGATAGCTGACATAATCAAATTTCAAAAGAGCCCGGACAAGCGTTAAATAATATAAACAATCAAAACTTAATATTTGTTAATTCTTTGAAACCAACAAAGTATTAACCTGTATATATATATATATATATATATATATATATATATATATATATATATATATATATATATATAATATATTTATTTATATATACTTACTATATGTAAACGTGTATATTTATTCATATATATGTATGTATGTTTAGGGCGTTTATATTCGCAAATATGTATTACCTTGAATCATATTCTATTTTTATATTTAGTTTTCTTGTTTTAGTCTCCAATACACACCTGCCACTATCATCTCTGCGTCACCCTAAGGTTGACTGGTAGCAAATGCCTTTGGCATTAAGTCCGCCTTGTGCAAATTGTATTGTAGGAAGTTTAATAAATAAAAAATTTAAAAAAAGATTAGTCTCAAACTAATTGATTTTATGGGCGCGCGGCGGGTAGGGGCGCGGCCCGACAGTCGGCGGTCGCACTAATACTTACTAAGTGCTGTTCCACGGTTCGCTCAACTTGCGGTTTTGTCGTGTTTAAATTGTGGCCGTTGACGTGATTTGGGTTGTTTTGACTTTATCTTGATCGACAACGTTTAGAGATGCGACGAGTTTTGTCACGTCTTGCAGCGCGTTTTCTTTTTCCTCGTCGAGCCGATTTGTGTCACGGATGTCAACGCTCCTGAATAATGAGTAATGAGTCTTCGAGTTTGTAGCACACTTTGTTATTATAACTCGACGCCGTGATTGTTGTTCTTGTATGCCTTCTGCCTTTTCAACATAGACTTTAGTAATTAAATCTACACGTGTATATAAATCGATTGCTGTTTGTTGGTCAATTTGATAAAATTGCTGTGCGACTAATTACCACAAACTTTTTTTAGGCGTTTAATAAAACAAAAATCTAGGTCACTTAAATCTAGGTCGTAAGTGGCTCATAATAAAAGAGCAATTGTAAGGTGTATATAGCATTATCTAATTTACAAAGCTTGTAGGATCTATCGTAGACATATCAAGTTCGCCGCTACTTGAGTTTGTTTTATGCGAGCTGTTTGGGCGATACTTATTCATATCGGGATAATATTTAAAAGTCCTTTATCTAAAAACTCGGTTACAGCGGTCGGTCGGTCGGTCTCTTAAATCTAGCCACTTACGACCTAGATTTAAGAGACCTAGATTTTTGTTTTATTAAACGCCTAAAAAAAGTTTGTGGTAATTAGTCGCACAGCAATTTTATCAAATTGACCAACAAACAGCAATCGATTTATATACACGTGTAGATTTAATTACTAAAGTCTATGTTGAAAAGGCAGAAGGCATACAAATAGATTATGATTCAAGGTAATACATATTTGCGAATATAAACGCCCTATACATACATACATATATATAAATATATATATATAAATACTTATATATATATATATGTAATAAGTATTTTGTTAAAATGAAACAAACAGCTCATATGTGTTGCTCTGTAAAATAGGATTTATTGTTTTAACAAAATAAGAAATCATTCATACATGATAAACACAATATTAATAAGGTACTAACTAACCTGTAAAATAGGAAACAACATTTAAAGCTATTTGCTTATAACGTTTTATGTACAACAAAGTTATTATAATAAAATATTTGTTTTAAAGATCCTCCATTAATATAATCCAACAAATCCAGAGTGCACAGCAATTATGTAGACCAACCATAATGAATAGCGCTGTCACTACAGCCAAAAAGGTTAGCGTTAGGGAATTATATTAAATAAATTGAATGAAGAGTGAGCTTCATTTACATCTCCATCCCTCCCCCCTCTTTTTAGAGAATCAAATCAAAAGAGAATCAAAAATCTTCGGAGACTGGAATAAGCTTAGTAATGTGAAACAAGTTTGATTCAAGTTTTTTGTATCCTGTATTAATCCTATAAATCGAGTTAGATATTTTTTCTACGATTTTATAAGGACCAATTTTTAATTCATCAAGTTTTGTCCTATTTAGCTGATTCCCATTTTCCACATAAACTGAATCTCCTACTTTAAATTGAATAAATTTTCTGTTTTTGTCAAATTGTTTTTTATTATAATTGTGTGATTTTAAAGTTCGTTCCAAGGCTATTCTCCTATCTTCTAATAAATCATTTTGTGTTAAATATTTTTTTAACTCGTCAGGTATGATATTATTTATTTTTCCTTCCATTAAATAAGTAGGAGAAAATCCTGTGACTGAGTGTTCAGTTTCATTATATCTATTGGTACATTCATGAGCAATAGTTGTCCATGCTAGTTTATTATAATTTTCATTAATTTTACATCTTATTTTATTAACTAATGTCTGATTTAATCGTTCGTTTAAGCCATTTGAAAATGGTGCATTAACCGCGGTGAATATAATAGGTATGTTCTCTGTTTTTAAAAAACTTTTGAATTCCTTTGAATTTATGCCCGGGTACTGATCAGATAGAATCATTCCAATGTTATTTTCTGGAATAACTTTTTTTATAAGTTTTATGAAATCATTTGCATTTTGGGTTTTTGATGTTAAAATATAAGCATACCTGGTGAAATGGTCTACCAATAAATGCAGATATGTTTTTGTTGAACGAGAGCCACCAAATCCACCAATGGTGTCTATAGAGACTATTTCAAAAGGGTAAGTAGCCGGACCCAGATGAGACATCAATCCGTATTTCAATTTATTTCTAGATTTTTTTTTTTGCGTATTTGACAAGTATCACAGATTCTTTTTACATTATGTAATAAATTGTTTGCTGTATAGAATGGTTTGATTTTATTTTCTGTTTGTTTTATTCCTATATGGCAATATTTATAGTGAATATTTTTTATTAATTCTATACTAAACTCCTCAGTAAGTACAATTTTTTCCTTTTTTCCTACTTTTTTGAAATATATATTATCTTTAAATAATAGTTTATTTTTATTCAGTTTTGTCTTTATTTTTTTCTTGATCATTTGCAATGTCTTCCAATTTAATAAAATTTACTATTTTTAATATCTCTTCCTGACCTACATGTGATTCTAATACCGGATTTCTACTTAAACTGTCTGCCTCTAAATTGTCTTTTCCTGGTGAATATATAACCTTAAAATTAAATTGTGATAAGTAATATGTGAGGTCACCTAGTTCCTCGTCTGTTCTTGCTTTAATATTTAGTTTTTCTAGTGGTTTATGATCTGAAAACACTTTAAATTCTTTTCCTATGAGCCAATGTTGCCAATATTTTACCGCCTCTTTTATTGCTAAACATTCCAAATAAATAGCCTTTTTTCGTTTTTGACTCTCATTTAATTTTCTCGAAAAATATGCACATGGCTTTTCTTCTCCATTTTCTTGTGGTTGTTTCAAAATGGCACCTATACCTTGTATACTCGCGTCTGTATAAATATGTATCGGTAGATCCGGATCAAAAATTTCTAATATAGGTTGTGAACAAAGCATTTTCTTGATTTTATCAAAAGATTCTTGACATTTTTCTGACCAATTAAATGTCTGATCTTTTCTTAACAAATTGTGTAAAGGATCTAATATGATTGACACATTTGGTATATATTTACCATAAAAATTAATTTTACCTAAAAACTGTCGAATGTTTTTAATCGTTTTTGGGACAGGAAAATCTTTTATAGCAATTAAATTATCTTTTAGTGGAGTAACTGTATTATTTCTTATTATATGACCTAAATATTTTACGGAATCCTGTGCAAAATTACATTTAGAGAATTTTAATCTAAATCCCTCCTTTGATATTGCTTCTAATAACAATGATAAGTGTTTAATATGTTCAGTGAATGTCTGCGAAAATACTAAAATGTCATCAATGAAATTTACTGTAAATTTTGATAATTTGTGTTTCCTAATAATGCTAGATAATATTCTTTGAAAAATTGCAGGTGAAGTTTTTAAACCAAATGGTAAACAAGTCCATTGAAAATGATTTTCTTGAGTAACAAATGCTGTCTTCTTCCTATCTTCAATCTTTAAAGGAATAGACCAGAATGCAGAATTAATGTCTAATGTTGAGAAAAATTACAATTTCTGGTTTTTACCATCAAATCCTCTATAAGCGGGAATGGTTGCGACTGTGGAACTACTATTTTATTTAGATCAAGAAAATCTATGCATAATCTAGATTTCTTTCCTTCTTCTTTTTTATAAGCTAATGTTATAGGAGCTGCAAAAGGACTATAAGAATCCTCAATTAATTTTTTTTCTAATAATTTTGAAATTTGTTGTTCTATTTCTTTTTTATCTTCAAAATTGCATCTATAAGGTCGCTTGCTACAATACGTATCTACTAATAAATCTATATGAGCTTCGTAGCCTTTCACCGAACCTACATCATATTTATCTTTAGCAAATAGTGATTTGTAGTTGCTTATCAATTCATCTATTTTTGCTTGTTGATGAGCATCGAAATGATTTATTGTAATGTTGAAATTCGTAACGTCTATGTGTTCATTAAAGTTTATATAATACTTATCATTAAAATCAAACTTATTTTTCATGGTTATTTCCCTATCATTATTTTTATCAGTCAAACATTGTTTGAGTTGATTTTTTTTACCTGTAAAGCCAGGAATATTTTCATTATTATTTTTCATGTTTAGGTTTTGTGTGATTGTTAAATTATCATTTTGAATCAATTGGAAAGATTTTATACAATCCAATCCGATTAAGAAATCATAATCAAAATTCTGTTCGTCTATGACAAAAACATTCACATCTTTTTCTATTTCAAAAATTTTTATCTTTAGGGTTACTATACCTATAGACTTTTTTACACCATTAATCGTTTTTAAATTTGCTTGACTATTGTTATCGTTGCTTGGGTCTTTTTTTAAGGATAATAATCTAGCATTAATTAAACTAACATTTGATCCTGAATCATAAACCCCGAATGTTTCCATTGAATCATTTATTATTAACTTAATTTTGATTAATGGTGCAATTATTAGTTTTTTGGATCTATTTCATTTAAACTCATTTCTAATTCAGAGTTATTAACACTTCTAATTTGCTCCTTCTTAAAGTGTGCGCTATCCTTATTTTTGAACCAACATGCGGATTCTGGATGATACCGGGTTCCTTTCTTTTCTTTTTCACAAATTCTGCATGGTTTGTATTTTAGGTTATTTTCTTTAATCCTACTTTCCGAATCTATTCCCCTTTTTTCACTATTCTTATTAATTATTAAATGTTCTAAGCCCCGAATACTACTAAACAAATCCTCGGTCTCTTTTAATTTATTTCTATCAATTTCATCTGCTATAAAATTGGGTAGCCCAGTTACAATTAAATCAATTATAGTAGGTTTATCCATTAATCGGTTTATTTCTAATAAGAGCCTCTCTTTCTTTAGAGCATATTCCAGTAATGAGCCCTGCCTGTATTTAAATAAAATTGCATACCTTATTGGTGTCCAGCCCTTGTTCACATAGGTTTCACAAAAGTTTTTTTTCCACATACACCATTCAGAATTGATTGTATATTTTATAAGCATTGAATTGTACCAATCCTGACAAGAGTCATCTAAAAATATCTGAATCTTTTGGATATCTTCTTCTACACCTAAACGAGTACATTCCGATTCAAAAAAACTCATCCACTGTGATACACTTGATGTTTTCTTTGTGAACTTTTCTATGACAAACTTCTCAGACAATTTCTTCAAATTAGACTGGTTAGATTCCTTTTTCATGTCAGCAAAATTTTCCAGAATTCTCGTAAGAGCCTGTGACGTGTCATCATTAAACGTTTGTTGCTGTACTTTAGGTGTAATCTCCTCCAGTAGATATTCTTTGAACTGCATATTCCCGTCTTCATCCATATAAGTTTTACGCAATTCTGGTGTTAGTGATATCCATACTTGTCTTTTTTCATGTCTTCTTTGTAATGTAGCTTTTACTTTTTGAAAAGCTTGAGTTTTAATTAATGCATCATGCAGTTTCACTGGTTGTAATCGTTCCGGAAAACAGAAAACATTTTTATCGGCATCCATAAGTGATGTTACGCAAACCACGTTCGTCTTCGGGTCTTCACTTTGTTTAACAATAAATTCAAATTTCAGTTTTTCCATCTTTAATAGCGTTAATAATGTTGTTTTGTAATAAGTATTTTGTTAAAATGAAACAAACAGCTCATATGTGTTGCTCTGTAAAATAGGATTTATTGTTTTAACAAAATAACAAATCATTCATACATGATAAACACAATATTAATAAGGTACTAACTAACCTGTAAAATAGGAAACAACATTTAAAGCTATTTGCTCATAACGTTTTATGTACAACAAAGTTATTATAATAAAATATTTGTTTTAAAGATCCTCCATTAATATAATCAAACAAATCCAGAGTGCACAGCAATTATGTAGAAAAACCATAATGAATAGCGCTGTCACTACAGCCAAAAAGGTTAGCGTTAGGGAATTATATTAAATAAATTGAATGAAGAGTGAGCTTCATTTACATATATATATATATATACGCGCGACCCATCTGCCCCCCTTTGCTGACCTGGAGAGGTTCCTGGAGGATGAGTGCCGGGTCTTGGACAACTCCGGTGGTGACACGCCGGCTAAGACGCAGCCGCCCAAGGTCAAGGGGCAGGCTCGTGTTCACACCCGAGCCAATGTTGACCGGCGCCCTCCTCGCTTTGCAGTCACGCAGAGCCCAGTGGATTGCTCTTACTGCAAGGTCACGGGGCACAGAACTGCCAGTTGCAGGGCATTTTTGGACCTGCATGTCGCCTCTCGTAGGCGCATCGCGAATGCCCGCCGCCTTTGCTTCTCTTGTTTGGGGTCCCACTACCAGCGAGACTGCCCAAACTCTCGCCCCTGTCCTCACTGTGGAGGATAGCATTTGGACATTCTCTGCATGAATGCCAGAGAGGTAGGCCGCTTGTCCAACCAGCCGATGCCGCGCTCGGGCGGGTGTTTTGAAGGTGGCAGTCGAGGCTCACCGGCACGCAGCCGAGAGTCGCCTCGCTTAATTGATCGCAGCTCACCCCGCTTGGAGAACCGTAGCGTGCGCACGCCTCCTCTCTCTCGCGCACCTGAATGTGCGACCGCTCAACGTCACCAGCACCATGACTGCTGCCCCAGGTATTCCCCTCCTTTGGCGGAGCGTCCCCGCCTTGACTCGCGCCCACCTCGTTTTGGTCGGGTGCGTCATTATGACCCCCCACAGATGGCACGCGGATCGAGTCATCGCGCTTTTGAAGACTTCAAGCCGCACCCTCATTTTGACTTGCCAGGTCCTGGCCAACGGTCGCCGCCCAGGCAACAATAGGTCATTGACCCCTGCCCTATAACTCCAACCTCCCCCATTGAGACCGTTATCCTACCAACGGTTGCTGTTAGGGTCTGGGGACCCACGGGGACCTCTGTTGTTGTCCGTGCTATATTGGACACAAGTTCACAAGGTTGCATTGTTTCCACTTATTTGGTAGGGCAGGTTAAATTAAATATGGGCTCTTTTCCGAATTGTATACGGGGCATAGGGGACGTAGCCTCTAATTTTGAAGGGCAAGTTAAGGTTTTGTTTGGCCCTGTTGAATCTTCACACCCGAGGATTAGAACCTCGGCTATTGTGCTCAAGAATATTTTGGGCATGCATCCACAGAAACAGCTACCTGCTGCTGTGGTGAATTTGACATCGGGATTGGAACTGGCAGACGCCAAATTTGACACACCGGGACAAATCGACTTGTTGATTGGCTCTGATGTCCTCGGTGGAATTTTGATTGGTGGGAAACGGGTCTTGGTGCCGAATGATTTGACTGCCATCCCGACCATATTTGGATTTGCTTTGATGGGACCTGTACCTAGGGACGCCCCTCCACCCGAACTTGATAATTTGTTGGCTGTAGGCTCTGCTCTCTCTGATGCAGTTCAGAGGTTTTGGGAGATAGAGGAGCCTCTTCAAGCTGCTCGTTTGAATCCAGAACATGAGGAGTGCGAGCTGTTCTTCCAGAACAACACTGGTCGACTCCGTTCTGGTCGGCTCATTACGAAGCTACCTTTTCTGTCTGTTCAGCCTCCGCTTGGTGAGTCACGACGTTTAGCCGAAAAGAGATTGTTGGCTATGGAGCGCCGCATGGGTCGTGATCCGGAGCTCAAAGTATATTGAGTTCCTGAGAGAATATGAACAATTGGGACACATGTCTGTGTCAAATGTGTATTGGCGTTCGGTGGAGCATTACTTTCTCCCGCATCATGCGGTATTGAAGCCATCGACTGGGAAGCTGCGCACAGTCTTTGATGGTTCTGCGCAGACTTCAACAGGCGTATCCTTGAACCAGTGCTTGCATTCTGGTCCCAAGTTGGTCATGGACCTTTGTGAGTCATCACCAGCTTCCGACGACATCAGGTTGTCTTTGTAGCCGATATAAAAATGATGTTCAGGCAGACGATTATCCACCCTGATGACCGTCGCTTCCAGCTGATCCTTTTGAGAGAGAATCCTCACGATGCCGTGGTCCTCTACGAGCTCAATACTAATACGTACGGGTTAAGATCAAGCCCCTACTTGGCAATACGTTCTCTTTGGGAGCTCGCAGACCGCGAAGGCTTACGTTTCCCACGAGCCTCCGCCATCTTGAAGGACGATATTTACGTCGATGACATTTGCTCGGGCGCGTCCACAGCGGACGAGGCGATCCTCCTGCGGGACGAATTGATAGGTATTTTGGCCTCCGCTTGTTATGAGTTGCGCAAATGGATTTCCAACTCACCAGCGCTTTTGGAAGGCTTGCCAGAAGATCATCAGCAAGATCCAAATCTATTTGAGATTGTTGACAACCCCGCCATGATGGCTATTCTCGGCGTCCAGTACAGACCAGTCCAAGACATCTTTACGTATAACGTAGACTTGAAATTGCCTTGTTCTTGGACGAAACGTCTCGTGTTGTCTACTGTCGCCAAAACCTTTGATCCAGACGGTTGGATCTGTCCAGTTATATTTTGGGCAAAATGCTTCTTGCAGAAGCTTTGGACAGCAGGATTGACCTGGGACGAAACTCTACACGGCACTCTTGTTGAGGAATGGACCTCTTTTGTATCCTCACTTCCTGCCGTCAATGAGATCTCCTTGCCTCGTCCCATCCTTCCTCCCGGGAAGTACAAGGCCACCCTTCACGGGTTTTGTGATGCCTCGGAACGTGGTCACGCGGCCGTGGTGTACTTGCGCACAGTCAGTGCCTCAAGTCAGGTGAGAGTTTCCCTGATCATGGCGAAGAGCAAGGTTGCACCCCTTCGAACATCTCTGGCCATTCCGAAATTGGAGCTCTCGGGAGCAGCCCGACTTGTACGCTTATTGAACCACGTGTTTAGTACTTTGGGTAAAAGCATTTGTATTAATGGGACCTACGCCTGGACAGTCAGCCAAATTGTTCTCTGTTGGTTGAAGGCTTCTGTCCACACCTTGGAGGTATTTATCGCTAATCGCGTTTCCCAAATCCAGGTGCCAGGTGAGCTCAACCCCACTGATTGTGCCTCGCGCGGATGTTTGACGCCTAGTTTGATAGGTCATTCGCTGTGGTGGGGTCCGGAATGATTGAGTCGACCAGAAATTGATTGGCCTCGAACGCCAGTTTTGAATATTTCTAATTTTCCGTGTCTACGAACACTCGCTGTTGAGAAGGTAGGATGCGCCTTCGACCCCGATTTTTTGTTGAATCGTTACAGCTCCCTTGACAAGTTGTTAGATGTTACTGCTTGGATAAAGCGTTTTGTTTTTAATTTTAGGCACCCACAACAGAAACGACTGACACCCTTTCTCTCACCACAGGAACGACAGGAATCCCTCACCTTTTGGGTTCGTTCTGTGCAATTGGCGCATTTTGAGAAGGAGATTGCTATCCTTAAGTCAGGGAGATCGAAATTATCCGGAGCTGTATCTAAATTGAACCTCTTTTTGGACGAAACGGGTCTCTTGCGCGTTGGAGGGCGTCTCAAGAACGCCAACCTCCCTTACGGGGCTCGTCACCCCCTTTTGTTACCCAAAGACGCTCATTTGATACGCTTGTTGGTAACTGACCGTCATCTTAAAAATTCGCATGCTGGTTGTAATGCGCTCTTGGCCATTTTGCAACGCGAGTTTTGGATTTTGTCTGCCCGAAGAATTATCCGGAGTGTAGACTTTCGCTGCATCCCTTGCTATAAGCTCAAGGCTTCTACCATGCAGCCCTTGATGGGAGACTTACCGGCAGATCGCGTAACTGAGAGCAGGACGTTTGACGGTGTTGGCACGGACTTCGCTGGTCCCTTTTTGGTGAAAACGTTGACACTTCGAAACAGCAAGACTGTTAAGGCCTACTTGTGTGTTTTTGTTTGTCTTTCCACAAAGGCCGTACACTTGGAACTGGTCTCCTCGCTTACGACCGAGGCATTTGTAGCCACATTTGACAGATTTGTATCCCGCAGAGGGCTGCCCTCCTTGATCCGTTCTGACTGCGGCACTAACTTCAAGGGCACTTATAATTATTTGAATGATGTTGTTAATTTTCTTGAAACCAACAAGGCTGATATAGGTGATAGGCTTGCCCGACGTGGGATAAATTGGTTGTTTTCTCCACCAAACTGTCCACACTGGGGTGGTATTTTTGAGGCCGCTGTAAAATCGGCCAAAACACACTTGCGCAGGACAATCGGTGAGTCTGTCCTTACATTTGAGGAACTCGCAACTGTGTTTTTTAACGTTGAGGCCGTTTTGAACTCTCGGCCATTGTGCCCGATCTCCTCGGATCCGAATGATTTGGAGGCCCTTACGCCGGGCCATTTTTTGATTGGTCGCCCACTTGTCGCCTTGCCTGAGTACCCCTATATTGATACGAGACCTGGTCGTCTCTCGCGTTTTGAATTGGTACGCCAGATTACTCAGAGCTTTTGGAAACGCTGGAATTTGGAATATTTGCACATACTCCAGCAACGCGTTAAGTGGACCGACAAGACCGATCCACCCAAGATTGGTGACCTCGTTTTGATCAAGGAGGCTAACCTTCCGCCACTCAGATGGCGCAGGGGGCGCATTCTTCGTTTGGTAACTGGGGCTGATGGAGTTCCCCGATTTGCTGAGGTCTTGGTGGACGGTTCGATTCTGAGGAGAGCGGTTGCAACATTGTCACGTCTACCAACCGATTAGCGGACCGGTGGGCCGGTCCGGGGCGTGTGGATGTTTGAAATAGAATTAGTTTTTATTATAAGTCAAATCGATTATATCGATTAAGTAACATTTTGTTTAGTCTATTGAAAATTTCTGACAATGGTCACACTGAACTATCAACTTCCGCTTGCCTTGAAAAAATTAACACGCCGTCTTGGTCTGTCTCGCGAGATTTGTAATTGATATAAATTGATCGCCTTTTGGAAAGCTCGTCCTTGTAGCTTCGCGAATAGTTTGTCGTTTCCCGCGCTGGCATCGGTTTATTTGTGATAAAGAATAAAGTTTTAAATATTGAACATTTGCAAAAGTTGTTGAAGCCGGTAGCAACGTCCACGTGTCATCGTGTCTTGAAACGTCGCGTTTGCAGCCTGAGCTAAGTATAGGATACTTCATTCACTTATTTTGGCCAATATATTTGTATGAATGTGTCTAATTTAGCTCAAGCCTGACACCAGGAGATATAAGGTAAAATTTTCATGTAACCCTTATTTATTAGTTGTGATTCGCTGTGCAACGCAGTGCATTGTGTCGGGATATCTTGTCTATCGTGGTCAGGTAGATGTATTACAGTTTCCACTGTGCACTTTAGAACAATTTCCTACCTGGCTACGGTAATTCTAGACAATTACAATATAGGAATTTAAACTTTCGTGGTCATTTAAACTTAATTTAAATTGTCTTTCGCGATATATACCTCGTACCTTTGTTTGGACTAACCGATATTTCGGCACTGTTGCAAGCGCCATGTTCACGAATGTACTGAGGGTATTGCGGGTGAATGAATGTTACGAGCAAGTATAACGGTCTACCCGCTTTTTTACTCGATTTTTGCGTACAACACCACTGCCACTGTTTTCACTATCGCACTGTAACCGATCACGACATACTACACTCACTACGTCAGCTCGCGGTTTGAGATTTTCGTTTCACGGGTTTTACATAGACGTACCACTGGATGCCAGATACTCCACAGTTGAAACCCATGCTCTCTATTGAAATTATTTAACTTTTTAATTTCAATAGCCTCCCTAACCATTCGAGGTGTATAGTGGCGTTCTGTCGAAAGCACCTGAGGGTTGTGTAACTCAATCCAGTGGTCGGTACCCGAGTCTAAAAGGTGTTGAGCTATGGCTGACTTATGTGGCTCGTTATTTTTGACTGCCCTGATGTGTTCCTTGATCCGGCAAGAGATGGTGCGTTTTGTTTGTCCTATATAGGAACTCCCACAGCTGCAGTCAACTTTGTATACACCTGGCTTTTCAAATGGAAAACTGAACATCCGTGAACATGGCGCTGGCAACAGTGCCGAAATATCGGTTACTCCAAACAAAGGTACGTGGTATATATCCCGAAAGACAATTTAAATCAAATTTTATTACAGTCTTACAGCTAGTGATGAACAAAAATCTTCCGCCTTTCTTGAACTATACCCACTGAATGGCGAGCGGGGACAGGCGGCAAAGGAGGTATCGAGAAAAAAGGCCTCTACTTATAAACCGACTTAAATTTTCATGCCTCAAACTTAGATGAATCCTGTGGGAATGAAAAGACTGCGAAACAAGAAAATAATTTTCAGAATCGTTTAGTAAATGACGGGTGTAAAATTCAGTTGAGAACCTTTTATTGAATTCGGTTAAAAGTCATTTGAATAATTTTAGAATTATTTTATTGAATGTTTCTTTTATTTAGTAGGTACTTAGACAATTTCTAACAAGGGCTTATAATGGATAACTATATATTGGAAATAAGTGAGTAATAATTGGCATATGTTATTTTATTATATTATTTCATCCTTGACCATAAATCAATTTACTATTTGTAATTGATTATCCGCATCAAAACATAGGAGTTACAACGGCAATCAAATTGTTGTTACCCGCCACGATGTGATTACTTAACACAAAGTATGAACACATTCCTTATCTGTGTATGGTTGCCGACAAATATATTATTATCATCGAATGAACTGAGTCTGTTAGGTATATACTCGTATTATAAAAAACTTACCTTTTTCAATTTAAATGAAAAATCCTTACAATATAATCCTAAGATAGGGTCAGTCTGTAAATGTCTGAAGTTTGAACTTTGACAGCTTGTATTGTTCATAGCTTCGAAATATCGTTAGTAGTGAGTAATGTTTGCTTAGGTCACCTATTGGATAGGTAACCACTTGTTAGGGTCATTTACATTACAGTGCTACCGTGCTGCGGAGGGCACGTTATTGAGTCAGACATGAACTATTGTTTGGCCACGTCTGAAGTCTTTAGGTGGCCTATAAACTTCGACAATAGAATTGGCCATACAAACGATAAGAAAAAAGAAGACAGATAACGATGTTCTGGATCTTTCAAAAATACTTGCAAGGCTATGGCTTATGATATTGCTGCTCATAATCCATTGACAGTTAGTCCATAAATTACCTATTCAAAAAGAATAATTCCTATCGGACCAGTCGTTCCTGCGTTTAGCGCGTCCCAACAAACAAACTCTTCAACTTTATCATATATTTGTGAATAGTAGAGTATAGTGATAACAGTGTCCTAGAATCCCATAGTGGTGCCGCGGTGGTCGAATAAGAACAATGTGACGTAACAAATGTCGGTATTGCGTGTCGCGCCGGCGATCTATCAGAGCCTTATCGGCCTTATCTATCATACCCTATGTAAGTTTGTCTACAACTTCACCCAATTACATACTTCTGATGCCCAAGATAACTGCCCCATTTCCTTTCCGTAATGATGGGGCTGGACTTCAGCAGAAGACACTGCTTTACAAATAAATATATTGCCTTTGATCGATCTGATAGATAAATATAAAATAAACAACTGTGGCATGATTTACGCGTAGGTTTAAGTGGTGTAGCGTGTTAGATAACATACGACAAAATTGTGAGCCTCTATTGCTTCCGGCTTTCGTTTGTATATGTTGTTTCGGGTGAAGGCCTTAGGAAATGGTGATTATTCTAATAAAGGAAACCATAATAGTGAGAGTATTACGATGAAATGTTGACATCCCACTGTAAACATTAGCTTTTATAACCTTCCACAGCGCACTGCTAGATTTAGGCCTCTCCTAATTTGCTTCGCAGCTAGTCAATAGGAATATTTGGGCTGATATACCACATTGGCATGGGTTGGTTTAGGGTGCGATGTCGCGTTTTCCGTCTACCCGCAAAGATATTATTTGCTTCGTCTATTGCACTAAGCCACCTCTGACGACATCCACGGTATAAAATGGGGTAGTGACATTCTGTATTTTGAATCCACACTAGTCACTACACAGAGAGATAATTAATAGCTTTATATTTCTTTTTTTTAAGAAACACCTACAATATGGTAGTGGAAAAATGTAAGATAAATAAGTCAAGTATTTCGTATAAATCTCAACCGAGTTTAATCACAGGCTAGTTTCACAACGCTCGAATAAAAACCTCAATAAAATTGTTCTCTCTTTTCGCGAAATAAAAGCACTCCCAAACCGCACCACAGAGCATTTGTAGTACTCACTTTATTACGTAAAAACAGCTTTGCCTATCGTTAAATATGAAATGATTCTTCATAAAAACGTTACGCTCGAGTACAATCACTGTGGATGCGCTAATACGACTTGGGCGTACTTATCTCATTTCGCTCGAAGCGGTAACAAAACTTTATTCAGACGTTTCAAATAAATTAGGCGATTGAGTCGGTTACATTTTGGCGTTAGGAATTAGACATTGATTTCCTTAGGAAGTATAGCGTGGAGTTCGGCAGCGAGGAACATTTCCCGGTGTGTTCCGTCTCGGGCGACGCGGCGCCCCCAGCCCGGACGCGCTCAGCGCTTAAGGTCTCTAACGAGCGATAAAATTCCCCCGAATTACTTTTAAACTGCAGGTGAAGTTAACCTGCGGGTAGGTAAATACGAGCCCACATTTGGTCGCTGAATTGTGATTCACAATCTGTAAATAACAAGAAGAAAATTCAGTTTATTCAAAGGTTGCTCAGTGTTACGTGTAAGTAATTGGAGGTGAACGACGGGTAGGGCGCGGGAACGAGAATTCTTATTAAAATCACTTATAATTGAATACACATAACTACGGCGGCACTCTCAAACACAATGCTCATTTTTACATGTTAGCGTATCGTTTATCTTTATTTGAAGAAGATAATTAATTAAGCCTTTTGACCATATTGTAACGATATTGGCTGTATGTAATTAGTGCTGATTCAACGTTCATACGGTTGTGGGTTACGTACAATGAATGTGTGGGTGTGTGTGCATTAGTAAAAACGCTTGCGATGCGTTAAACTGAGCATGTGAAAGAAAGCAGTAGGAAAAGTGTAGCGACATGGTTGAACAAATTGATGTTCGTAATGGTAGCCATTACAGACATTGTGTGCGCTCCATAGAACATAAAGGTCGGCGAGAGCTCGCCACCCGCTTGGATCACCTTCTAAAGAAAAAAGTATGAAAGGCTATATTCATACATTTGTAAAAAGCTAAGCGATTTGAAAAACCCATTTCACAAACTCCGTGTTGCTAATTTATTGCATTTGGACGGTTTCAAATTTATAAAACTTTTTAGCTCCGACGGTATTTCGGTGTAGTTAACCTACGACAAGATAATTTCAATACGCGTGCGCTGATTAAAATTCTTTATATGTATATTCGTTCTTTCAACCCATTTACTTCGTTCAGATATGATAATTTTCCCCTAATGTATTCATGTTAAGCCGACTTTTGTGTTATAAATTATACGAAGCAGAAGCTGGAGGTAGGCGACGTATACTTATCCAATAAGCGTCAAAGCGTATTATACTCGTATAGACGTAAGCTAGGTCTTACAGGGTGGCAGTGACGAGTGACGTCGATGATACTTAATACAACTAATTACAGGTTAGTGAAGTTTTGTAACAACAGTGAACAGTGCTCGGCGCAGTAAAACAAGCCACCCGATAAAAGTTATCTTGAAAAGTCGCCGGCCGCAACAAACTTGACAACTGTCATCAGGAGGGATAAGGGAAACTCGATTGAGGAACGAGAAAAAGTAATTCGGCGCCGTGGAAAGAAGACTCCGCCCATAAGTTTAATTAACCATCTCCGAGCCCCATGTTGGCGCTGACACTACATATTCAAACATTTACCTATTTCTGTCAATGAAGTTAAATATATTTGCTTTGATAGAATGGTCTACAATATTAAAACCGAAGTAAAACTACTATACTCTTAGTAGCTTCTTATATTTGATATTCTAAACACCCTCACCCTCTTTAGCACAAAATCTTTAAAAGAACCAGGAAACGTCTGAAAGAAAATAGCCAGTAATATTAAGGAAAGTTTAACGCAGTACAATCTGGCAGTAAGCTAATAAAAATCATAACGTTCCTTCGGATAAAAAGACAGTTTGAGACGAGAAAATGCATCTGCACGACTCTTTGTTTCCAGTGGTTCTTTGGGAAAGTTAGAGGGTAAGAAACAAGCGGTTTGCGGCTTGAGACCTCTCAACAGTTGGACATCATTGTATTTGCTGCCTTGTCGAGTAGCCACTTACAATTCACATTTCGGATTTGTGAAGAATAGCCTCTGTAGCTATTTTGTTAGTGGTCGTTAGTACTTTGTGCTTGTGTTACGAAAAACACAAGCTCAAATCTGAACTAAGTTTTGCTAAGCCCGTTGCATACGTTTGGGTTCTGGCGAGGTCTTAATGTCTGCGGTTTCGTGGACTGAACTTGCGTCCGTTTATGAAAACACGGCTACGTTCACTTAATATTCGTGTCCAGTATAGCTTTTTATTTTGTATGTTATTGTATGGTGCCTAGGGTTCCCACCAACAACTTATGGTCCCAAGCCAACCTCACCTGCAAGTGGTGCACCTGCCGATCAACGGACGAGGCTCTGGCAAACCAAATATCCTGAAAAGCGGCGATAGGCTCGCCACCTATTACGTGGGATCAGAACACTGGCGAAAAGTGGGCGATTAATATGCCTCTGCCTACCCCTTATCGGGGAAACAGGCGTGAGTCTATGTATGTATGTATGTTATTGTATGCAAATTACTACTTTCTTTATCTGCATATTGTCCCAGCGTTCGTGAATAAAATGATGGAATAAAATTTAACCATGTGGAAATTTCGCATCAAAGTACGTGACAAAAATAAATAATAATAAAAATGGTATTATGGGATCGTATATCCCCATTGTTATTTTGTGACATCACAGGAAAGGGGTATCAACTCTACTCGGATGTGTTTTACGTTTGTTGTCACATATTGCAAAATGCATTATTTTGTATATACTTTTATGTCGGATTAAAGATAAAATGTGTATGATCTGGGATCGTTCAAAAGATTATGTATTTTATATTTTGATATTTGCAGGATATATTTGGGTAAAAGGTTGAAT
The DNA here is from genome assembly GCA_944739405.2 of Euclidia mi. Taxonomy (NCBI): domain Eukaryota; kingdom Metazoa; phylum Arthropoda; class Insecta; order Lepidoptera; family Erebidae; genus Euclidia; species Euclidia mi. Next base: position 41,686,833 of record OX123193.2, read on the forward strand.
GTATCCAGCGCATCGGATCTGTTGCTTTATAAATATGAAGATAATTTTAATGTTGTTTATGGAGCAAGCTTGTTTAAAAATAATGGGACTGTATTTTTGGTTTGCAAATTGTTTCAACTATCGTACACTTTTCTACTTTGTTACATGACGTAAAAAAATGAATTTGTTTTAACAACTCTAGCAATTTAGTAGCAAGAAACAAAGCTAAAAAAATATTGCCAAGAAATTGACGACTGCCCCTTTTATGAAAATATACGTATGAACCGAGTACAGCACACAACCCTGACTAGAATTACGCAGTAAGAATACATTGTATGGAGCGAACGCGGATTATTTCCACGTTTATTTACGGAGATCTTGATAAGGAAGGGGCTCATAGCTATTTATCAAGTAAACTTCCAATGTTGGCAGTTACTGAGAATGTTTCCACCAGGAAAACCAAAATTACACCTTTGGTCGACATACGAAATGAATATGCTGTACATCCTAGTTCAAATCGGCAGTTGACTAATAGCTATAAGGATTTATGTCTATTATTGTATGACTTATATGGTAATGAGTGCTTGTCTTTTTTGTTTGTTCGATCTTTTTACCAGATAAAAAATATCTGCAGTTAGCAGTTATGTCTGGTGTTGCTCAAGTCCTGTTTTGTTGACAGTGATTGATATTGAATGTGATGCTTAGATGAGCATAGTTATTATAACTTTTAAAGAATTAATATATTATAGAGATTCTGTTTATGATTAGACGTTTCTTTTATAAAAGATAACACACTAGGAATAAGTCCTGAGTTACGGTGGATTTTACAAACGCTCAATCTACGGACACCAAAAACACTCAGATTGAGTTAGAGCCGGGTGGGGATTTTACCTGCGACATACTGCGCAGTAACAAAGAGCGAGGCGACCATAACGCAACTATGCCATTCATGCTCTAAAATGTTATATTTCATATAATCCGTGATTTAGTAATTAAAAATATGACAATTTTGTGGCATATGTGTAGGTCACGTTTAGTACTAAAGAACTATAACTAACTACCTTAACTATCAGATGAAAATAAATTCCATAAAAATGATATCACCGTATTTATTGGATGTAGCGTAAGCTGGATTATAATTTATTTGTTGAAGCGCCAAAAACCTAACACAGTTAATAATATGATACTCATTTCCATCTACACTAGTCCTTAAATTGCCGATATTGCGACCAGTCAACTGTATCTATTACATGTCAGATTATTCCTTTGTAGAAGTAATTACATACCTAGAGCGTAATACATCTACATATACCAACACCTCTATATTGATATTCATATCGCCGCGTCTACCGAATACAACCGTACTTATACTTGATCCACTATTATCGATTCCTTGAGCTATTGTACTACTGATATTGTCTGCCGGTACATAATTTTGGAAAGTGCGAAGCCCTGTTTAGCAAGTGGGCAGCTCTAGCCAGTACAGTTGAGCATTATTTGTTAGTTCACCTGACTTACACCAACTTGCTCAGTGCCAGTGAGCTTGTTAGCAAGACTTCTGTGATTTTGGACTAGATAACATTGTGTTAAAGATTTAAACTATCAGATGTCGAAGTACCGATCCTCTTTGTGCATAAGTTTGACTGAGTTTCTATTCAATAAGGAAGTGAGTTTTATTAAACATGGTTCGTAGAAGTTGATGAGCTTGTGAAGCACGTGTAATGTTTGACGTTGAAGAAGTAAAGTCATGTCTGAGTTGATCTTGTGTTACTTAACTTGAAAATTTTAGAACTTTTGAGGATATTATAATAATTAGATGATGAAGAATTTTAGGAACGACGCTGGCACTTTATCGTCTGTATATTTTGTTCAATTTAATGTATTTTTAAAGATCGTTTCATTAGAATTTATTGTAAATTGCAATCTGTGTGAAATGATGTGGCATAAAATTTATTTTATCAATTATCATAAATTGAGTTCTATAAAATTAAGGTTAGAATAAAATAATTGTCATATAATTAAAGAAATGCTTGCTTTTACATTAACTGGCATGACTTCTGTGTCTAAGGAAATGGGCCACGGCGAGTATATTGTATGAGGATCACTGAACAAATTACTGTTGCATGTTTGACTGGCCTATATATCTCTCAGTTAGGCCTCGAATTCGAGCTAGGCTCTTCATTGTTGGGAACAGAAAGCAGAAATTAATATTTAATAACCCGACAAACAAGTTCCAAGTTTAATTTGCTGTAGGTACTTGTTGTTGTATTACAATTATTTTGTTGTTTTGTAGACACGTGTCGCAGTGAAATCGTGCGTGCGTCACTGCCACATCAAAAAGCGCTTTAACAGACGTCATCATAAAACTGTAACTGAGATTTGATTTCGCGATTTGACGACATACCCTATTTGCATGCGCGGTACCGCCGGCGGTACCGCTATTATTACTCTCGATATGCTAGGCGATGCGCGGGATCGCCGGCGGCCCCGCCGGTGCGATGCATTTAAAACCCAATTTTTGAATATATTGGGTTGATTTTTGTTCAACGATTTTTTTATTGAGACCATAGATAAATTTTGCTTGTGTTTTAAAACGAATATAAGCACTGGCACCTTTCTAAGCGCCAAAATAGAAAATGTCACATTTCATTTGCGTACGAGGCGTAGCTGCGTCTAGTGCAGTGATGCAGTTATGATCGTTACCGCTATGGCAATATGGGTCATAATAGGGTGAACGTAGAAGAGCTTTGTAATTTGATCCATTGCTTAGTTTATTTATTAATTATACTAATTTCGATAAAAAGCTTATGCCGATCCACTTGTCGTGTTATTAGTAATTGCAATTAGAAAAACTATTCATAAAAACAATACAGCTTACAGAACAACGATAACTGGTCTCATTTGTTTTTTATGGATGTATCGCAAAAACTAAAGGCCAATAACAGGGCTACCGCGTCCCATCCGAAAAGTGGTTTGTCTGCTGGATTTGTCCAAAACTATCTTTTGTATGTATAAAATTCTTGCGTTACTGACTGACAGACAACGAACAGCCAAAACTATTTAGCGCAAGAAACTGAAATTTAGCACGTATGTTTCTTGTGAACCGTACGGGTGCACTAAGAAAGGATTTCCCGAAATGCCTACGGGATCGGGAAAACCTGTCGGATAAAATATGCGGACGTCACTGCAGGCATTCTTTAGCTTTTTTTTATAGACTCACGCCTGTATCCCGAAGGGGTAGGCAAAGGTGTAATATTACACCCATATTTCGCCATGAATTTTTAGGTCCCACGTAATAGGGGACGAGCCTAATGCCGTTACCGGGCACATCACCACACTCCGTGCTGCTACTGAGAATTTGGAAAAACCCAGTAACACTTTCGCCCGACCCGGGAATCGAACCCGGGTCCTCCGATCAGCAGTCGCATACGCTACACTGGACCACGGAGGCAGTTCTTTAGTTTATTGTATCGATAATAGCAATGCTCTAACTTACTACGCAATAATAAAAAGACACAAATTTTTTCGCACACTACTTCATTCAAGAGCTATGTTAGGACGTTAAGGTGTCTAGAACAATGATTCAACTTACCGAATATTATTCGCCCAATATCTTAAGTATAGCCAATTTTCTTTTATCGTAGTTTTATGAGCACTACATATATTATAAGTTTTGGTTAGCTCTCAGGCAAAAAACTAATGGAAGTGTTATGCGTGAGAATTATCGCCATTATTTCAAGAAGACAATGTATATTTTTTTATATTTAGGTAATGTTAGTCCTAAGGCAGCACGAGTATGAAATATTCACATAAAAGTAATTCTTAGTTTTCACTTTATTCAAGTAGCAGAGGGTGTCTGCAGCTCCGCCCACACATTAGTTTTTATTTTATTTCTCCCGATCCTCTGGTAATTTCGGCTAATCCCTCCTTAGTGCACCCACACGAACACCAAGGAACATACACACAAAATAAATCGACGTGAAGTAACAGTACCTAAATTGTTGCGTTTCGTTCAGTGAGTGAGAGTGCCGGAGGCCCTATCCCCTATTCCCCCTCCCTCATCCTACTCCTCATCCTATTCCTTTTCCCAACCCCAAGGGGCGGCAACGCACTTGTGACTCCTGTGGTGTTGCTTGTGTCCATGGGCGGTGGTAATTGCTTACCATCAGGCAATCTGTCTGCTCGTTTGCCGCATATTACTTCTATTGGCTTCGCGAAGTCTGTCAGGCAGTGAGTAACGCAAAAATGTTGTATATGCAGCAATTAATCATCATCATCAGCCCTGTATACTGTCCCACTGCTGGGCACGGGCCTCTTCTCACTGGGAAGGGTAAGGCCATTGTCCACGACGCTGGCCAAGTGCGGGTTGGCAGACTTCAATGTCTTTTGAGAACATTATGGCGAACTCTGGCATACAGGTTTCTCTCACGATGTTTTCCTTCACCGCTAAGCAATCGATAATTAACAATTTAATACACACTTAACTTTCGAAAAGTCATTAGCGTGCGCCATGTATTTGAACCTGATACCCTCTGTGAAGCAGTCTTTCGGTCTCTCCACTCGGCTATCAGCCGTGTATATAAAGCATCCTTCTACTGAGACGGACCTTTTATTACTATACGAAGGGTTAGGCGCCAATCCACCACGCTGGCCAAGTACGAGCATGCAGACTTCACAGTCGTGTCTTACAAGAAAACCATAGCGAACTCTCAGAGATGCAGGTTTCTTCAATATGTTTTCCTTTACAATTTTGCAAGCAGTAACACAGTTTAATACTTAAATAACTTCGAAAATTCAGTGACGTGCATGTGCGTGCGTGCGTTCATGGGGTCGATTCCAAGACCATCTAAGAGAACAAGACACAAATGGTCTAAAAATGTTTAGTACAGAACACCAACAAATTTATATATATTTTTGTATTGGCTGTTGTGTGCTGCTTTAGCGGTTACCTCGGCGTTCAACACTGAAGTGTATGGGTTCGATCCCCACACGTGCCAACACTTTGTGCGATCCATACATTGTTGTTTTGTGCGTGTACTTCGTGTCCGTTGATTTCTTAATTATAATTTCCCGCGACGCAGGATGTAAGACTAGTGCAGGATGAGTTTTATTTATTTTTATTTATTTATAGTCTCACGCCTGTATCCCCGAAGGGGTAGGCTGAGGTGTAAATATTACACCCACATTTCGCCATGAATTTTTAGGTCCCACGTAACAGGGGGTGAGCCTATTGCCGTTACCGGGCACATCACCAGACTCCGGGCTGCTACTAAGTATTCGGAAAAACCCAATAACACTTTTGCCCGACCCGGGAATCGAACCGGGGATCTCCGATCAGCAGTCGCATATGCTATCCACTGGACCACGGAAGCAGTCTGAAGAGGCAGTCTGCGGGACGAGACATTTAAAAATATTTATTGTACACCCAGTGTCGAACATTGCCTTTTAATATACTATGAGGTATATTTCAAGCAATGTTCATAAACTCTACGTATAAATTATATACCGCGCATTATATACTACTGGCAGTTCAACGGCCTGTACAACAAAAGGGACAATCTATTCAAGACCACGATATGGTGGCATGACCTCGGAGATAGTGTCATTCACAGGTCGTATCTCAAAGCCTATATAAAGATATAAACATTCAAGCTACGGAAACAAAGTCCAACCGCGTAAGAAACAACAATTTATGACAATTGTGAAACATGTGTTAACTGAAAACATTTTAATTGAAAAGCGCAAAAATAAACATCCGTTCTATGTCAAAAAGCTATCGAAATTTGCCTTACTCTTAAAATAACAACAACAATTTAGTCCGAGGCATCATAATAAAACTAACCTGGCTACAGAGTTATAAAAAAAATAATGGCAGTTACGAAATTATCTCGTTTGATCCACCAACTCAAACTAACACGCCTCTCCTTCCGCGACCGCACCCGACTGCGAGGGACAGACACAACTGTCCCCCGCACCCGCACCTTGGGACGCATCCTACGTAGGCCTCACGCAAGCCCACGTGGAGCGTCCCCTCCCGGGATCCCACTTAGCTTCACCGTGGGTGTACCTCAAACCCACGGTTACTGAGCCACCCCACCACGACAAGGTGGAGATCCCACGGAGGGGAGGGATCTAGGACCCTAGGATTGGAATAAATTGTAGGCCGGATGTTTACTACCCCTGCGAACAGTGACTTGAATTTTAAATACAATGGGTAAGTTCATTTTTTATTGTAAATTGAAGTAGTGGAGCACTAATTTGGTTTTTTGTGATAAATGAGAAAGGTGAGGTAATTTTCTTACTTAGGAACCTACAAAACTAAAAGAGATTTATAAACTATTCAGCTAGATAACTGCTAAGATAATGCTTCTTATCTTAGCAGTTAATATATCTTCACACATGCCAAAGATATTTGCTACCTAAAAAGCACCTTTGCTGATTCGTTTTTCATATATATAAATTTCCTTTCTCAGTTGGCTGTGAAATCATTCGTAAGGGAATCAAAAACATAAAAATGTTGTATGGTGGAGTTCAACGCAATAACAGAAGAGATTCAATCACATCGGTACGTCAAGAAACGCATATTTGCGGATTACAAGAGTTAAACACAAAATCGAACAAGTTATACAGAACTGGCAAATGGAAATATTTCTCAACGACCTTAACGTGCAGCGATAGCCTAGTGGAGGGACCGACAGACTGCTACGCAGAGAGTCTCAGGCTCGAATCCACGGCACGCACCAATGACATTTCGAAATGAAGTGCGTATTAAATTGTTAATTATCTCTTGCTTATCGGTGAAGGAAAAATCGTGAGTAAACCTGCATGTCTGAGAGTTCTCCATAACGTTTTCAAAAGACTTGTAAAGTCTGCCAACCCGCACTTGGCTAGCGTGGTGGACTATGGCTTTACCCTTCTTGTTCGCGACAGACATTTAAAACTATGACAGTGAATAGTGTATTCGAAACCGCGAGTGAAAATCGTATAAAATCAGTGCTATACAATCGTGCGGTACACCGGGATCGGTTCCCGGACGCGTCAAAGTGTTAAAATAATACTAAAATAGTGAAAATAGTTAAAATGTCAATAAGAAGTACTACACAGTACGTGAACATTAGTTTAAAACTTGTGCTAACTGTAGGGACCTAGATATCGATCATAAATAGTGTTATCAGTTGTAACAGATAAGAATCATAAGAATTAATAGTTGATAAACAGCTGTTTTGTTTACCTAGTCGTTTTGTAGTTTTATAACTGTTTTTTAGCTTTGTATAGGCTTGAAATCATGTCTAGATACTTTCTTATTACTAGTTATTACCTTATATAGTTAAAATAAACATAATAACAAACATTTGCATGTTTATCATAAACATGCATCGTAGGTTTTCATGTAACAACTTCGAATTGAATAAAGATATTTTCATGGTGTTTGTTTTACAAGATGCTTCATATAGTTGCACACAACGGCCTACCAAAATTACATATGTAACTATAGTATTTAATAGTTTTTAAATAGAAAATATAGTGGGCGGGCCCTTGTGTGACGACATTTTTCAACAGTTTTCCTAGAATAACTTAGTGACGCAAATAGTTAGGTTTAGGTATTGTACACCGATAGATAGAACCTTTCAAGACCTATCTAACTATATATAGAACATATATGTATGTATCATAGTACCTAATATAAATACACATTTGTACCTTAACGAAAATAAAAATAAATAAAGATTCTCTGTGCACGTGTTCGGTGCGGTGGTCGTCGTTAAGGTAAAGTTTCGAAGTACCTAAGCGTCCATGTATTCGGCCAGTTTGTTGGCGTCCCAACCACCATCTCGTGACCAAGTAACCATATGTAACCATCAAGCACCGAACACCTGAACAGCATCGCTCTCAACGTATGACGATGTTTTATTTCTGAAGCCCCGATAAATAGAAGCCATACAGTCCACACACACCGATAGAAGGGCATCGTCGTAGCATCACTCGTCAGCAACACACCACCAGCGCACTGTAGCGGACTAGCAAAGGTTCGATTCCTGGCATCCGTTACACTTCTCATAGTGAGAAGAGGCCTGTGCTCTGCAGTGGGACGGTATATGGGGCTGTTGATGATGATGCTGACCTTAACCTATTTATGCATTAAAACATTTTAATTATTTTTAAATATTATTCTGTTTCATTTCATTGCCCGCACTAGGAATAAATTCTGTGTTGTTTACAACATTAAATCAATGGATACAAAAAAACTCCCAGATCAGAAGCAACAATTTGTGGATATTAACTATTGTTGTCTCGTCTGAGGATCACGCTCACAAGTCTCGTCGACTCGTTATTCTTGAAAACTTTATCCCATCATCACTCTCTTCTTTCCGTTTTTCTTTTATGCTGTTCAATGTAATTTTTTGCTAATTGCTTACTTATACTTAGACATAAATTTTATCCGTAATCTCTACCTAAAGCTGAATATTCTAGAAGTATATTGGTGGCACTACTCCAGTTTATCTACGCATTTACGATACGATACGTGCTTAACATACACGCAGCGCACGTTCTCCTCAGTACTGCAGCCACTAACAATTAACATAAATACCGGCGGAGTACGAGCGACCCGTAAAAACTAAACCACCACCTGATTGGTCCACTACTTCCACTACAGCTACAACTTCGTTTCTTTCCACAACTTCACCTGGCTGTAATCTTTAATAGAGTTCTCTAACTTCATAATACTTTGCCTAGCGACTGAAACTATTAATTTTCTTTTCGCAGTCGGAATAATGTCCGACTGTGTTCTCATCCACAGCAAGTTAAATTAACTTGCTGTGCTTGAAATCTCTGCATCGTGAATGTTAAGATATAATGAATTACTAGAATATATTGTTACGCCATCTATCGGTGAATGGGGCACTAGAAGAGATTGAATGTATCGGTGGTTTAAAGGTAATTCGGCTACTCTGTACTAGATGGCGTTGCTGTATCGAGTAATCGACTATTCGAGATTATTTCGACAGTTTTGTAGAAGCATCTAGAATGGTCTAGTGATGTTATCCGGCCAGTATAAATAGAGCACGAGCGAACGGAACGGACAGTTACAATTGAATATCGAAGCGATCAACAAGAAACGAAGGAAATAAGTCGGAAGTGTTAAGTGTTGTTCTAGTGGTGTGAATAGTGTGTTTTATTAGTGAAGTGAAAATTAAGTGTGTGTATCTAGTGTTATTGTGTTAGTGAATAAAGTTCAGTTTAAGTGGCATAGTGAGTTATAATTTATCGTCGAACCCCAGCTCGTAACAAATTGGTGTCAGAAGAAAGGGGTAAATTATGCCGGTTATGCCGAAGGAAGAAACTGAAGGTGTGCGTACCAGGAACCAGCGCCAGCAAGACCTGGACCAGAGACGCTTCGGAGACGTTCCTTCTCCATCGCCTGGTGGACCAGGCGACTCCGCGGCTGCAGTGGAGCCTGCAAGCGCCACACACTCCGTGACGGTGCCCGACATCGCGGCTCTGATGGCGTTCATGCAGGAGCAGGCCCGCCGTCAGGAGGAGCAGGCCCGCCGTCAGGAGGAGCAGGCTCGCCGTCAGGAGGAGCAAGCTCGCCGTCAAGAGGAGCACGCGCGCCGCCTGGAGGAACAGCTACAGCGCGACAAGGAGGAGCAGGCTCGCCGTCAACAGGAGCAGGCTCGCCGTCAACAGGAGCAGGCTCGCCGTCAAGAGGAGCACGTGCGCCGCCTGGAGGAACAGCTTCAGCGCGACAAGGAGGAGCAGGCTCGCCGTCAAGAGGAGCACGCGCGCCGCCTAGAAGAACAGCTCCAGCGCGACAAGGAGGAGCACGCGCGCCGCCTAGAGGAGCAGGTGGTGCCTATGAAAGACCTCAGCGCCGCTGTAGGGAACTTGAAGGCGGTCAAGGAGGAACTTCAGCAGCACGAGGCCCGTATCAGCGACGTTGAGATGCTCGTACACGACAAGCTTGAGACTCGCGTCGCCTTTATAGAGAAGCGTGTACACGACCACCACGAGACCTGTGTTGCTGAAGTGGAGAAGAAGTTGCGTGGGCTCGAAGTGACACCAGTGGCTGTAGCGCCCTCACCTCGTGGATTTAAGGTTCCACCATTTGATGGCTCGTCATCATGGTCGGCATACAAGATCCAGTTCGAGGCTGTGATGCGATCAAATGGGTGGAATAAAGAACAGGCCTTAACCGCCCTAACCTTGGGCCTTCGTGACCGGGCCTTGACAGTGTTGGAGGCACTTGGACAAGACGTCACCTACGAGAAGCTTCTGGAGGCGCTGGAGGCGAGGTACGGAGACGCGCACCTCGAACATGTGTATCGTGCTCAGCTGAAGGACAGGACGCAACGCACCGGAGAAACTCTGCAGCAGTGGGCTCTAGAGGTGGAAAAGCTGGTCAGGAAGGCATACCAGTCGTCTCCTGCGCTTATTGACGGGAACCTCGTACAGGCGTAGGCGTTTACGGATGAGATCCGGGACCTGGAGGTAAGAGCAGCAGTGAGGCTTGGGCACTTCAAGGACCTCAAGGACGCCTTAGCCCACGCTCTGGAGGTGGAAGCAGTGCGACGCGACGACCGAGGTCACCGCATCAGGGAAGTTGTGTCGTCACCTCGGTGCTACAACTGCGGAGAAAGAGGCTATATCCGCTTGAGCTGCCCAAAGCGTAGGCAGCCTGGTGACACCCTGTCTCCACCAACGGGGTCGCCTGATGTGCCTTCCAGGCAGCGAGAGCAGGGAAACGAGCAGAAGCCTGGACTGCGGGGCGGGTGCTGGCTGGTAATGGAAGAGCCCCAAGTATCTCGATCTCGCAATCATGTGACGGGAACAGCCTGATCATCGAAGGCGAAATTAACAGAATACCATGCAAGCTGACATTAGACACGGGTGCTTCTCGGACAGTCGTCGGTTTCCATCTGGCAAGACGGGTTCTTCGGGTCTGCTTCAGGAACAATGAATGTGTGAATCTGAGAACCGCTACCGGTCAGCACATAGCCGTCCGAGGTGAAACGGAGGTGGATCTGATGCTAGGCAACAAAGTTTACCGTCACAAAGTCATCGTGGCCGATATAGTGGACGACTGCATCCTGGGCCTAGACTTCATGCGGGAGTATCGCTGCGAGATCGCGGCGTAATCGAGCCTTCGTCCAGCCCGTGGTGTTCTCCGGTGGTGCTAGTTAAGAAGAAAGATGGCAGCATGCGCTTCTGTGTAGACTACCGCCGATTAAACGACATCACAAAGAAGGACAGCTACCAGCTGCCAAGGATCGATGACACACTGGATACGCTGACGGGGATGAAGTGGTTTTCTACCTTAGACCTAAAAAGTGGCTACTGGCAGGTGGAAATAGATCCTCGAGACAAGGAGAAGACGGCATTCTCCACAGGGAAAGGATTATGGCAATTTAACGTCATGCCCTTTGGATTGTGCAACGCTCCGGCTACTTTTGAGAGACTGATGGAGCGAGTGCTCATGGGACTGATTGGAGACGCCTGCCTGGTCTACTTGGATGACATCATCATCGTGGGGCGCACCTTCCAGGATCACCTTCGAAACTTGGAGCAAGTGCTGTCAAAGATACGAGGAGCTAATTTGAAGCTGAGTCCGAAGAAATGCGCGTTATTCAGACGGCAAGTGAACTTTCTAGGACATGTGGTCTCAGAGAACGGTATTCAAACCGACCCAGAGAAGATCATTGCCGTGAAGGAATGGCCAGTTCCAGAGAACAAAACGCAGGTCAGAGCATTCCTCGGATTATGCTCCTACTATAGACGGTTTGTGAAGAACTTTGCTGACATCGCTCGACCTCTTCATTAGCTCACCGAAGACAGAGTACAGTTCTGTTGGAATGAGAGCTGTGACGTTGCATTCCAGAAGCTCAAGGAACATTTTCAAAAATGCACTAAAGAAACACTATTTGTCATTGTAAACTAATTTTGTCACTGTATTTTGTGTTCATATTATTATATGTATGTATATACATTATATTTATGTATATGTATTATATTTATGTATAATATTATATATATGTTTATATATGTATGTATCATATTATGGATTTATTTATTTATAATATATTTAGCACATATCATATCTATTGTATATATGCCTGCGTATGTATGTACAAAAAATAAAAACAATTTATAGTACCTAATCAGATACTTATTGTGACTACACATCAAAGCTTTTTGTCTTTTCAGTCTGTCCATCCTAAGGTTGCCTGGAAGAGATCACACTTTGCGATAAGGCCGCCCTTGTGCATTTGATATGTATGTAGTACCTACACTTGTTATTTACACCGAATTTGTATTAACATTTGCACAATAAAGAATTATCTATCTATCTATCTAAATAAATAAATAAATAAATAAATAAATAAATAAATAAATAAATAAATAAATAAATAAATAAATAAATAAATAAATAAATAAATAAATAAATAAATAAATAAATAAATAAATAAATAAATAAATAAATAAATAAATAAATGAATGAATAAATAAATAAATAAATAAATAAATAAATAAATAAATAAATAAACATCTGTGTACTGCACCTATTCTAGGCTACCCTGACAATGAGCATGAATTCATAGTTGACACAGATGCCAGTAACACCGGAATTGGCGGCGTGCTGTCACAGAGAAAGGGTGACCAAGAAGTTGTTATAGCATACTTCAGCTAGGCCTTATCCAAACCTGAAAGAAACTACTGCGTCACCCGGCGGGAACTCTTGGCTGTGGTAAAGACATTGCAGCATTTCAACAAATATTTGTTGGGGCGTAAATTCCACCTTCGAACCGACCACGCTGCGCTAAAATGGCTACTTCAATTTAAGGACCCAGAAGGACAAGTAGCCAGATGGATTGAACTACTGCAAGAGTTTGATTTTGTAATACAACATCGCAGCGGCAAGTCCCATGGTAACGCAGATGCCCTATCGCGTAGGCCGTGTCCCGACCAGTGCAAGCACTGTAGCCGACAGGAAGCAAAACAGGCAGCGCTAGTGAGGATGTTAAAGACGGATCTAAACGACGAATGGAGAGAAGCTTTGCAGAGTGCTCAGCAAGATGACAAGGATGTACAGCCGATTCTTGAATGGAAGAAATCAGGCGCTCCTAGGCCCAAATGGAGTGATATCGCAGCAATGAGTCCTAACACATTTCATTCCGTCGCAGGCGCTAGTGCAAACCGGTTGTGTTATTGTCACTTCTATCGACTAGTTACGCGTGTGAGTAGCATCGCAGTTTGCGTGCGTGCGTCGTGAGCTCGGTTGAGTTCGGAGCTTCGGAGCGTTCGAGTACAGAGCACTTTACAATTCAGAGGCTACGCAAGATGACAACTTCTAACAGCACTTTCAGATATGACATAGAAGATGGACCTGAGCAGGGAAACATGAGTGTAGATGGATCACTTATCGATAAGGAATCGCCACCTCCCTACATCACTATCCGAAAAGATCAGGCATCGGAAATTCGACGTGAATTTAAGTCGTTTCAAGACCACGTACTGTCCATGATGGAGACATGGTTTGCTAGGCAAGATGCTAACTTTGCCAAGATGATTGATGAAATTGGAGACGTGAAAAAATCTCTCAATTACCTCAGTAAAAAATATGATGATCTGGAGAATAGAATGCAGGACCTCAGAAGCCGCGTGCAGGTACTTGAACAGAGTGCCTTAACATATGAACCCCGACTCACTGCTATGGAAGCGAAAATTGAGTCCATGGAACAAAGAGCGCGAAGCAGTAATCTTGAAATAAGTAACCTGCCTGAAAAGCGAGGCGAAAATCTGACAACAATTATTGAAACTATAGCAAAAGTTATAAAGCAACCATTATCTGTCGGTGACGTCACTGCAATCCATCGTGTACCACAGAGTAATCCTAAGAACTCACGCCCGAAGAACATTATAGTAAAATTTTCTTCTCAAGCAATTAGAGACAACTTCATCTCAGCTGTTCGCCTCAACAAAGGTATCACATCAGAGCAGATCAATATACAAGGACCATCGCAGAAGATTTATTTAAATGAACATTTAACTTTGCAAAACAAAACGTTATTTCGCCGAGTCCGGGTTATTGCCAAAGAGAACGGAATTAGATTTGTCTGGATTAAGCACGGTGTTATTCTCACTAGGGCCGACGTATCTACTGCCGTCATCGCCATTCGAGCAGAAAAAGACTTATCTAAACTTAAACCCTATGTACCTGAAAGTTAAACATCTCATTATATTAAATGCGTGTACACTTTATTATAAAAATGTCAGTGGAATTATCGAACGTAACGTACATTATTATCTTATAACAGTTTACCATAATATGTTCTATATGCGAGCTCTGCTTCAAACATTACTCTGTGCATCGACAAGGTATGTGTTCACGTTACTGACCGTTTTTATCTATACCGTCAACCTTATAATTTATAAATATAATCTGAACTTTCGTGTCGAATATTTGTTGCATTTGCACTTAATTTCACATTATTTACTTTATTTATGTTTTATATATTACGCATTCGTAAATTTAACTATGACCAAATATTTACTTTATGCCTATAAGCAAATTACTTATCGTTACGGGAGTTATTGTGTTGAATATTTGTTAGTTTTGACTGCAAAACTAACATATTACAATGTGTATATTGTGAAAGTAACTGTATTTTCTCAATATACACATTGTATTAGTAACATTGTATTAATATATTACACATCTAAGGCGGCGGTCATAATAAATAAATATAATTTACTTTATAAATTTTGTCGTATCGCTAGAACAAATAAATGTTTACTGTTGTATTGTGTTATGAATGCATGCCATGTATTTCTCCGGTTGCGAATATGGGTGAGTGACTTGTATACAGTTATGGTGATATTATTTATTTACACTTATTGTCTACACAATGACCAGTAGCATATCATTTTACTACCAAAATTGCCGCGGGCTACGAACAAAGTTAAATACCTTATATAGTAATATCTTGACGGATTCTCACGATATTATTATTTTATCGGAGACATGGTTGGTACCTGACATTGAAGACCGTGAATTTATCGACTCGAGGTACTTAGTATATCGTTGTGATAGAAATCGTGTACTGTGTGGCAAATCTGACGGTGGAGGCGTGTTAATAGTGGTACGCCGTGGTTTAAACGCGACGCGTATCGTTTTAGCTAATACTACACTTTATCAGGACGATCATTACAATAACTTTATGCCATCCAATATAGACTATGTTTTGCTAAAAGTTTATTCTAAGTCTATTAATCGATATCACATTGTGTGCGGTATATACATACCACCCAATCAATCGTTAACGACATACCAAGCGTTATTCGATCTCCTTGAAAGAGAATTATCTTGTCACACTATTGGCGACATATATATGTTTGGAGATTTCAATCTGCCATATATTGAATGGATTGGACACAACACACCTGCGCTTATGCCTCGTATACACAGCAATAGTAGTTCTTTAAACAGTGTATTACTTAATTTTTTATCTACTATAAATTGTAAGCAGTATAATAATATTAAAAATAACTTAGACCGTACCTTGGACTTATTAATATCTAATAAATCATGTGAATGTGTGCTTGCCCCTATGCCATTAATACCGATAGATAATTTACACCCACATTTTTTAACTATTACTTCGTTCGAGTTTTCTCATATAGCCATGCCTCAATTGTCGGTACCGCGATATCGTTTTATAGAAGCAGACTACTCTGCCATTAATAGGGATATTCATAAAATTAACTGGAGTACACTTCTGGCCAATATATCTCTTGATTCTGCAATTAATCGTTTCTATGAACATATTTATGAAGTTATCAAAACTCATGTACCGGCAAGACCAGTCAAGTCCAACGAATATCCTATCTGGTTTTCTCGCCCATTGATACACATTTTTAAAAACAAAGAAAAGGCATGGGTCAAGTGGAAGAAATACATAAATCGTTCTGACTATGAGCAATTTTCTTTATATCGTAAGAGATTCAAGGCACTCTCTGCTGATTGCTTTAATATATATCTACATTCAATTGAAACTAGTCTAAAAAAAGATATAAAACATTTCTGGTTGTTTGTAAAAAGCCGAACAACTAATGGAGGTATACCCAACACTATGTCTTATTATAACAATGAGGAATGTACCGGTCCCTTGCATGTTTGTAAGTTATTCTCAAAGTTCTTCAGCTCGGTTTATGAACCTATTAATAATACATTTACCGAAAGCTTGGAGGCACCGATACACAGTCAAGTCATTTTATCTGATCTGTCGTTCTCTAAAGATACTGTAGCTTCTTCACTGAAGTCTTTAGACATAACTAAAGGTTCTGGTCCGGACGGGATACCCCCTTTCTTCCTGAAACATACCGCCGAGTCGTTGAGTGTACCACTTTCTTATTTATTTAACCGTAGCCTTAAGGAAGGTATTATGCCTCAAGCATGGAAGACTGCTAATATCACGCCAGTATTTAAAGGTGGCATCAAAAATGATATATCTAATTATCGTCCAATATCATTGCTGTCAGCCATGTCAAAAGTCTTGGAGAGATTGGTCCACAATGCGGTTTACCCTACGTTGCACAATATCCTAATTCCTGAGCAACATGGGTTTGTTCAAAATCGCTCCACATTAAGTAATCTAGTCTTGTACTCAAATTTTTTGTTTGAATGTATGGATAACCAACTACAGGTTGACTCAATCTACACTAATTTTTGCAAGGCTTTTGACAAGGTTGACCATGCAATGCTTTTGCAAAAAATCGAGTATAACGGCATTCGTGGTAATCTACTTCGTTGGCTTGCATCGTATGTCCAAAATAGAACTCAAAAGGTAGTGGTCCAGGGGTTCTCCTCTGATATCACCACCGTTACTTCCGGTGTACCTCAGGGGTCCATCTTGGGTCCTCTGCTCTTTGTTTTATTCATAAATGACATTAACAAATGCTTCTTAAACAGTCAGTTTTTGCTGTACGCCGATGACTTAAAGGTTTTTAGAAAAATAAGATCTGTTGAAGATTGTGTCAAATTGCAAGAGGATCTAGATAGATTCTCAGTCTATTGCCTTGCTAACAAACTTCATTTAAGCCTTTCTAAGTGTAAATCAATCACTTTTACCAAGAAAATAAATGTCATCAATTATCCTTACTCTCTTTCTGGTACCGCCTTAGATAAAGTCTCATTAATTAAAGACCTGGGCGTTCATTTTGACTCAAAACTACACTTTGATGCACACGTAGATTATATCACAGCCAAGGCCTTTAAACTTTTTGGTTTTGTTAGACGTACCTGTACCTTGTTCAAGAAGTCCGCTACTTTATTGTTATTATACAAGTCCCTCATTCGGTCGCAGCTGGAGTACGCCACGTGTATTTGGAACCCATTATATGACAAATATAATGACCAAATAGAATCAGTACAACGCAAATTTCTACGTTACTTGAATTATAAAGTTGAACGGAAACGGCTACCATATGAAATACTTCTCAAAAAATTTTCTCTCATGACTCTTAAACATAGAAGAATGTACCTTGACCAAATGTTTCTTTACAAGATTTGTCAAAATAAACTAGATTGTGATAAGTTGATAAACCAAATATATTTTCGCATACCTAGTCGCTCGCAACGTATCCGTGACACCTACGTTCATAAACTATTTGCTCCTATACCGAGCAGGACAAACGCTGGTGAGCGGGCGCCTTTAAGACGTATAATGAAAAGTTATAACGATAATTTCACTGATGTTGATATATTTGCCTTGTCCCTATTTCAGTTTAAAAAACAGCTAATGAATAAATTGGTGTAATGTTTATCAAAAATATTTTAATATTATACACAAATAAAACATAACATATACCTACTGTACATTACCTATAATGTCTTAAATTTACCTCTTAATATTAAATATCTATTGTCTTTCAATGGCACCTGTTTGCTATAGTTGCTTGCTACTTGTTAAGTTCACTTAAATATGTTAAGTTGTAGATAACGGTGTTGGTTGCGTGATTACATAAGTATATTTTAAGGATTAATACTGTATTAGAATTAAGCACATTACGCAATTGTTTGTTATCTCAAAGAAAATAAAATAAAAAATAAAATAAAACACCAAGAGTTATTGGGCACAGTGGGAAAGCTTGGTCGTCCAGGATGGAGTTCTGTGCCGCAAATGGGAAAACGTTCGCGGTAACCAGTGCCATTTGCAAATGGTAGTGCCCCAAACTAAGGTGCCGGAAGTCTTGCAGCTCTAACACAATGATGCTTCGGGAGGTCACATGGGAGTTAAGAAGACCCTTACTAAGATCCGGGAGCGGTTTTATTGGCTCCACTGTCGGGATGACGTCGAGGATTGGTGCCGCAAATGCACAAGTTGTGCGGCTGTCAAGGGGCCACATACTCGAAGCAGAGGTGCATTAAAGGTGTACAATGTGGGAGCTCCATGGGAGCGCATAGCCTTGGATGTCGCTGGGCCGTTTCCCGAGAGCCAGGATGGAAACAAATACTTCTTGGTTGTGATGGATTACTTCACGAAGTGGCCTGAAGTGTTTGCAATCCCAAATCAAGAAGCTACCACAGTGGCCGACAAGCTGGTGCATGAAGTTTTTTGTCGATTCGGGGTACCCTTGGAAATCCACAGCGATCAAGGCCGGAACTTCGAATCCGAGGTGTTCAAGGAGACTTGTCGCGTGATGGGTGCACATAAAACCAGGACCACGGCTTATCACCCGCAATCAGATGGCATGGTTGAACGATTTAACCAATCACTGGAAAGGTACCTGGCGAAGGTCGTGGAGAGCAAACAAAGAGATTGGGACAAGCACATCCAACCATTCCTTCTGTCATATCGCAGTGCGGTCCACGAAACCACAGGAGTAACACCAGCTTTTGCCAATTTCGGCAGAGAATTACGTTTACCAGCAGACTTAATCATCGGTATTCCGCCAGAATCTCTACGCAATATAACGGATTACGCGACCGAGCTACGCAACAAGATGAACGACGTATACGAGCACATCAGGGAGTCAGGACAACAGATGTCTGAAAAGATGAAGACTCGCTACGACCGGAAGGCAAACAACAAAGGCTTCGATGAGGGATCATTGGTGTGGCTTCATAACCCAGTACGAAGCAAAGGCAAATCGCCTAAGTTACAAGCCAGATGGGACGGACCATATCGCATAATTACCAGGATGAACGACGTCACCTATCGAATCCAGAAAACATGAACTATCTTCGGTGCACCTCGCGACCCCTTGTCGCGAGGTGCACCGAAGATAGTTCATGTGGACCGGTTGGCTCGTTACCATGGGTCCAACGATGTTCGAGACGAACACGTTTAAGAGGGGGGCAGTGTTACGCCATCTATCAGTGAATGGGGGCACTAGAAGAGATTGAATGTATCGGTGGTTTAAAGGTAATTCGGCTACTCTGTACTAGATGGCGTTGCTGTATCGAGTAATCGACTGTTCGAGATTATTTCGACAGTTTTGTAGAAGCATCTAGAATGCGCTATTGATGTTATCCGGCCAGTGTAAATAGAGCACGAGCGAACGGAACGGACAGTTACAATTGAATATCGAAGCGATCAACAAGAAGCGAAGGAAATAAGTCGGAAGTGTTTAGTGTTGTTCTAGTGGTGTGAATAGTGTGTTTTATTAGTGAAGTGAAAATTAAGTGTGTGTATCTAGTGTTATTGTGTTAGTGAATAAAGTTCAGTTTAAGTGGCATAGTGAGTTATAATTTATCGTCGAACCCCAGCTCGTAACAATATTTAAAACCTTACTTGCTTCTATATTTCTGATGTAAACGTATTCATGAATTATTTAAATCGTTATATTATGTAATAGAAGAAAGATATGAAATATCAATTCTTATAATACGAAATCTTCAACAGAGCCATAATAAGAACGATGTAACATGGACGAAGTATCACAAAGTCCCCCATATTGTGATAAACTATTTCCATTCCGGAGGCGGCACATTGACGTGCCTAAATCTAGTGAAAATAAAAACAAGCTCTCTCTGATAGCACTTTCGCGGTCCTGCGCCCTTCGCATGTATGTATTTTGCATGTGTTTGTGCTAGGCAAAAGAATAAATGTGCACTTTTCTCCTTGCCATCAACAAATATGGCGCCGCAGTTCTTTTTTCAAGTTCATGCGAGTGTGTTCGACCGAACACTGAATTATTTTCGAAAGCCGTTGGACAACAAAACGTTAATATTCATACGGTTTGGCGCTCCCTAAGTGTGAGAGCTCGTAACACTTTGTTTTACGACGTAATAAAATTTTGTCCACGAAATCATAACCAATTTATTATTTGTAACAAAATGGGTACAAAGTTTCGCTATTACGTGTAGCTGACATCGGTTTATATCATGGGCCCGAATTCTAATCAGAAACGCGGAATATTTCGTCGGTATTCTGCTTATTGGAAATAAATCCTGGAAAAAATGGGATCATACCTATTCAGAGGTACCCTCCTTTCATGTAAGTGTCTGCGACACATACGTCAGTTCGCGAAGCGACTCTCTACGATTGCGTATTAATGCGAATATATAAACCTAATAAATACTTACTAAGCATTCCTGTCAGATAACCATTTTACGGTGGGTACAGGAGCAACAAGTTTATTAAACTTAATTTAAATGCAGTGCCTGTAACTTGGAAATCACTTTACAAGAACGAATCTGCATAAATCTGCGTACATATATATTTTTGAGTTTTTGTAAGACTGACGGCAACTTGTTATAACGTTATAAAATAAAATCTTGTGTCACATTATTTGTTCTTCGAAATTATTTCAATTATAATGAGCCAGAGCTCTTTTTATGGAAACACGTTTCAGAAGAAGTCATATATATAAGAGGGTAGTTGAGACAACTAGTATTATTTCAAATTGCTCTATATAGAAAAATCAATAAAATAGTTAATTTTAAATATTTAAATAATTTAATGAATAAACTGTATAGCTAACAGTGTGTACCTGCTGGTAAAGTGTTATCTTCAAGCACTGACAAGTATTTCACCAACACAAAATACACTTGAAATGGAAGCATTCAAAGTCACAAATATCCTTGATATGAAATCCTATTTTGAGGGCCGTATGGCCCCGTTCGAGGAAGAGCATCAAAAAAAGTCCTCGCAGAACTCTGGCAACTTAGCAGATGACTTTGCTGCTTTCAAATCATTTGTGCTTCAGGCGCTCAAGTCCTTCTCACAGCAGCTTGACTGTATTGGCCATGAAGTAGACAAAATGGAGATGCGTAGCCGCAGGAAAATGTTACTTCTTCATGGTGTGGAGGAACACAAAGACGAGGAGACAGTCCAGGTGGTAGCAGACGTTGTCAAACAGCGTCTCAAGATAGACAGTTTCACACCTGCTGATGTCCGGCGCTGTCACAGAATGGGACGTCCTACTTCCAGCGACAAGGCAAGGCCGATTTTGATCAAACTTGAATCTGTCGCGGTGCGGGACAGCATATGGTTTGCGAAGACAAAGCTGAAGAGTTCGGGAATCACTTTGTCGGAGTTCCTGACCCGCTCACGACACAACGCATTCATGGCTGCGCGTGCAAAGTTCGGGGTTGCGAAGTGCTGGACAAGGGAGGGCCACATCTACATCTTGGCTCCTGATGGTAACCGCCACCGCATAACATCCGTCGGTGATCTTAGCAAGATCAAGCTCCCAGACGCAGAGAAGCCCGTTGCTAAATCGACCCCAACCAAGGCCAGGCGAGTTGCTGCCAAGAAATAGGTTTCCCATGATCCTTGGATGTCTGTGGGTATTTATATTTACTTCCATAAGATACTTGTTACACACCGTCATAATTATAACATGTTCAATATTTTCTAATTACCGTAACAAGTACTTTTATTTACTTATCAAAACTGTCAGAACTGTCAGTAATGACATAACGTCGTTTATATGGAGTAACGTTCCGTTTTGCACTGGATTCAATCACTTAATACTCAATATTTTATTGCACTGCATAAGAACAATTATATTGATGTTAATAATTTTAACCGCTTGACCGCTAGCGCCAATTCGCCGAATTCACTTGACCGCTCACGTTCTAAACAAAATGTCGCGCCGCCGCTCGCCAGATGGGCACGCTAACATAAACATTTATTGTTGATAAGTCGGTAACATGAGTAAGTTGAAGTGATATTTTTCTTCAACCTTATAAATGACTCTTTCAAGTCGTTTGAATTCTTTGTTGATATTTACTTTCTAATTTATTATACTTAGCAGCGAACATTGACTATCGTTGAAAAAAACTCTTTGTGTATTTTAAACAGGATTATTTTAAAAAGTAAATCGATGACATACATATTTTATGAGTTTTAACTGTAGAGGGATTCTATCTACACCGAATTAAATAAAAAAAAACATGTATCATAGTATAAAAATATTTAATTACACGCATACGATAAGCACGTAATCACGGAGCGCGCGAAACAAAGCGTGGCATTTGACATAATTTTTTCGTTCTGGGTTAACGATTTTAAGACTCGCTTCGTATTTTTAGCATGAAGAAATGTTCAATGATTTGAATAGAACAGAGAAAAATAATTTAAAACATTACGTAATAGAAAGAAACAGTAAATGTAAATTCAGACCGAGTATAACGCTGTAACCAAAAAGGGAAAATAGTCACTTGTGCGCGGCCTACGGCATTTCGAAAAAGGGAGAATAGTCACTTGTGCGCGGTCAAGCGGTTAAATGCCCTCACTATGTACGTGTTTTAATTTTTCTGTACAATATTTTTGGTGTTTATATTTGTTAGTTACACATATTATGTTAGAAAAACTTTTCACTTTACTTTGTTAATGCGCAACTGGCAGGTGGACACTCAGATGAGTTTGTGTGATTTTGATATTTTGTTTTTATACGTGTACTTATTATTTGTATATAAATATATATTTATTTTTTCATATATGTCGCAAACCGACTCGAAAAGCGACGATGAAAGCTTTCATTCAGCAACTAGTTTTGATGACAGCTTTGTTAGTGTACCTTCTCTGGGAGACATTCTTCGGTCTCAGTTTTCGGACGTACCCAAGCACTTTAATGTAGTCCATATAAATGCACAGAGTATTCCTGCTCATTTCCCTGATATGCTGGCTAACTTAGACTGCCATAATAAACATGCCATTCTTGTGTCCGAGTCATGGTTGAAACCATGCCTACCATCAATTTCTTATATTGTTCCAGGTTTCCAACTAATCAGAAATGATCGCACTATCGGCGGTGGTGGCGGTGTTGCCATATATTTACGCACTTACATTCCTTATCAGATTGTCTCTACGTTATCACAACCGCCACCGTCGAATGCTGGCGAGCATCTCTTTTTAGAAGTGGAACTTCAACATACAAAACTTTTATTGGGCGTATATTATTCTCCTTCGTGTCATATTAACTATTTTTTTTTCATTTGAGCAAATCCTGGAAAATCTCATTCCTTCCTATGATTATACCATTATTATGGGTGATTTTAATACTTGCCTTCTCAAGCAGGATTCACGAACTATATCTTTACGACGTGTTACAGAATCCTGCAACTTGACTATTTTAAATCTTGATGCAACATATCACTTTCCTAATGCTACTCCTTCTCTTCTCGACCTTATTCTAGTTTCTTCTTCCAATCATGTTCATAGGCATGGTCAATGTCCAGCTGACGCATTTTCCAATCATGACCTCATCTATCTCTCTTACAATATACACCTAAACCAAAGCCAAGGATAATTCTGCAGCGCAATTTTGGTGGGATGGATCATGAAAAACTTCGTGAGGATGCCATTAATATAGATTGGGAGTCATTGCTTTCCTCAGATTGCGTCGACACTAAAGTTAACTTAACAACTCAATTAATCCAGTTGTATGACGTGCATGCACCAGTTCGTGCAATCAGAATTAAACATTTACCTGTGCCGTGGCTGACAGAGGACATTAAAAAGATCATGACGAAGAAAGGTGCAGCAAAGTCAAGATTTAAGCAGAAACCAACTCCTATAAACCTTGAAAAATACGTAGCTATCAGAAATCACTGCAACAAGGTGTGTAGGAAAGCACAACGCCAACATATCCATAAGTCAGTTGAAAACGGTGATCCAGCAAAGGTCTGGAAATTTCTCAAAACTGTGTTGGTAAGACACAACAAAAATCTATTCCAAATAATCTCAATATTGAGTCTCTCAACATCGTCCAAGTCCTCTTCCTCGTCCAAGTTTGATGAAAATATCAAAAGTAACACTCTACAACATCTTTCATCTTTACCAACCCCAGATTATTCTCCTTTTATCTTCTCTCAATTCACCGCTTGTGATGTTAAGAAGAGCATTCTGGAAATCACGTCTAATGCAATCGGTAATGATTGTGTAAGCCGCAAAATGATCCTTCCCATCCTTGACGAAATCCTTCCAGTCCTATGCAACATTTTGAATCAGTCGATTTCCTGCGGCATCTTTCCCTCAACGTGGAAAGAAGCACTGATTATTCCCCTGCCTAAAAAACCCAAACCTTCTACTTTAGCAGATTACCGTCCTATATCCATATTACCATTCCTTTCAAAAGTCCTAGAACGTCTCATCCATACACAACTTAGTTCCTTCCTTCGTGAAAATTCCTCCTAAATCCATATCAATCAGGTTTCCGACCTGGACACAGTACCACCACGGCTTTAGTTTGCCTTACAGATAATATTAGGCAAGGAATGGACAGTGGCAATCTAACGGTGTCATCGTTACTTGACTTTAGTAATGCGTTCAACACCGTGTATTTTCACATCATGCTTGGCATCCTCAGCTCTCTTAACGTCTCCATCGGTAATTGACTGGTTTCAAAGTTACCTGTTTGGTCGCCGGCAACGTATCCGCATTGAAGATACTTATTCCACTTGGTCAAACATGAATGCAGGTGTACCACAGGGTGGCGTGCTATCCCCTTTACTCTTCGCAATATTTATAAATGCTATTTCAAACCAATTTGTTTCATCCTACCACCTTTACGCAGATGATTAACAAATTTATACGCAAGCTCCCTTTGACAAGCTAGCAGAAGCCTGCAAGACTATTAACTCGGACCTCGATCGAATTTGTAAATGGACTCAGAAATATGGACTCGTAAACCCCGAAAAAACCCAGCTGATTGTTATTAGCAGCCCAAGATTGTTAGCTAAAATTGTCTGGTCTGATCTACCACAAATCAGTTTTAATGGTAAATATCTATCATTTAGCAAAACTGTTAAAAATTTTGGTATACATATGGATGAAACAATGTCTTGGCGACTTCAGATACAAGAAACAAGTCGAAAACTGTTTGCTTCAGCCGCATCAATACGAAAGTTACGCAATTTCCTTCCAACTGCTACCAAGATTGCGCTTGCACAGTCTTTGCTTCTGCCGATCCTTGACCACGCTGATGTCAGCTATCTTGACCCTACCGAGGAGCAATTAAACAAACTTGAGCGTCTCCAAAACTTCTGCATACGTTTTATATTTGGTTTACGCAAATATGATCATATTTCAGAATTCCGCAACAGGCTCAAGTGGCTTCCGATTCGCCTTCGCAGAAATACTCACATTCTTACATTACTGTATAATATCCTGTTTAATCCCAATAGTCCCTCTTATCTTAATTAAGTTCCTTCATGACACACATGTAAGGTCCTTGAGGTCGTCTGAGGACTTGAAGCTGGAGATGCCAATGCATTCCACTAATTATTTTGACAAATCTTTTACTGTCCAAGCTGTGCGCCTGTGGAATGCATTGCCTTTAGACATTCGTAGAGCAAAATCGCTACGTATATTTAAAGGTTTGTTAAAAACGCACTATCTTTCGTCCATTTGACATCTTTCATGGTATTTATAGTAGGTATGTATTATATATATATTATATATAAATATGTATATATTATTGTATGTATGTAGGTATATGTATATGTGTATCTATATATGTTTGTGTGTGTCTATGAACTTCTTGTATTTTAGTAAGTATATTATTCTGGTTGTCTTTGAAACTGCACCATTTATCGCACAAGGCTTATTTACCATCTGTCCATCCTAAAGTTGCCTGGAAGAGATCGCTTTCAGCGATAAGGCCGCCATTTGTACATTCTGTTTGTGTTCTGTTTTGTTTTATAATGTAATTTTTGTAAGGTGTACAATAAAGAATAATCTATCTATCTACATCATGTAAGTTCATCGTAACATATGATTACATTCATTTGTGCATATTTGATGCACTTAATGTAAAGAAGGACAATAATTTTAGCATAATAATATCTCATCTTACTACCATTAAAAACGCCGGTTTAGGTATATAGTTTATATGTTTATGTATTGGTGCAACGAAAGCCTAGTGGAGATACCAACAAACTATCATTCAGAGGATATCGGGTTCGAATCGAGTTAGGTGCGTATTGAATTGTTAATTATCGCCCCTGCCCCGTGACTCGGAGAGCTCGTTAAGCGATCGGTTTTGCCTGTCATGAAGATCTTTGACAGTCGTTATAGGGAGTCAGTATCTCTGAATATAGGCACTAGTCATAACCATGGAATATCTCTATCCTTTTCGGTAGCGGAGGCAGAAAGGCAGTCGCTCTATGTAAAAGATAATATATGTAAAAAAAAAATATTAAAATGTAAGTTGTAAAATTTATAAGCATTGAATGTTGCTGTATGAGTTTATGACTCATGTATTTAAGGAGTTATTGTTCCTCTATTTTCCAAATTCTCTTTATTATAAAGTCAGGAATATAATAACATTATGTAACTGAAATGCATTTGAGGTACATAGAGTAATATTTTATTTTATTTTATTTTATTTTATTTTATTCGGAAGATTTACAGCGTTATATCTTAATAATTTACACATGTGTATATTCAGCTAAGCCAATTAAAAATCTTCACAAATAGGAATTACAATAAGTACCAGATACTCATTAACTTAAATAAAAGGTATATGTATAACAAAGAGATAATTAAAGGTGATTAAGGTAATTAATTAAAAAATAACTGTGCTAATGCTCTCCTTGCAGCCGACACACTTGTTGCAAATAAATCTATGTCGATAGGTACGCTGTTAAATGATCGTGATGCTCTGCTCATAAAGCTGTTTCGCCTATAATTGGTGTTCACTCTTGGTGCATGCAATAATTTCATATTTTTAAGCTGTCTGCTATACGTTCTTAGATTGATTTGGCCCAACAATTCGGGGCAATCTATAAGACCTGTTGCAAGTTTCATAATATAAACTACATCAGCGATGTTTCTCCTTAAACTTAGAGGTAAAATGTGAAAGTGCTTACACCTAGCTTCATAGTCAGGCAGTTTTAGGTGAGTTCGGTATTGCAAATATCTCATGAATTTTTTTTGTATATTTTCTATACGATTATTATATATTTCATACTGCGGATTCCACACCTGCGACGCGTATTCCAAATTACTTCGAACATAGGCACAGTATAGAATTTTTATAGATTTTATATCTTTAAAATTAGCAGCAGTTCTCAAAATAAATCCTAACATTCTGTTTGCTTTTGCAACTATTGAATCTACGTGTGTTTCAAACAATAATTTGCTATCGTGCACAACACCAAGATCCTTAACCTCACTAACCCTTTTTAAAATTGATTGTTTTAAAGTATAAGCAGCATTTATGCTCTGTGTTTTTCTAGCATATGTCATGGTATAGCATTTAGATACATTTAAGTCTAATTTATTATTCAAACAATAAGCTTCAAATCTATTGAGGTCCTCTTGAAGATCTACTGTATCTTGTTTGTTAAATATTTTTTTTAAAATCTTCATATCATCGGCGTATAGTAATATTTTTGAATGTAGGAAACATGTTTTGATGTCATTTATGAATAGTGTGAAGAGCAAAGGACCTAATAGGGATCCCTGAGGAACACCTGATGGTACAGTGATCCATCTAGACGTGTATCCCTGTAATACAACTGCTTGGGACCTATTATATATATAAGAGCTGAACCAACGAAACAAGTCACCATGGATTCCAGCTGCAGATAATTTAGTTAATAGGATACTGTGGCTAATGCGGTCAAAGCATTTGCTATAATCTGTGAAGATAACATCAACTTGCGCTCGTTGCTCCATGCCCTCAGTAATATAATCATTGGCTACTATCAGATTTGACACTGTGGATCTATTTTGTAAAAAACCGTGCTGTTCATCATTCAATTGATGCTTGACAGCCGCATAAACCTGCTTGTATATTATCTTTTCGAATATTTTGGCAATAAGGCACAGTTTGGAAATCGGTCGATAATTTTCGATGTTTGCCTTATCACCTTTTTTGTGGACGGGCGTTATTAAGGCAGCCTTCCATAAGTAAGGGACTACACCTTCTTTTATGGATCGCTGAAAGAGTATTGTAAGCGGTTTTGTGAGACTATCTGCACATTTCGACAAAAATATGGGAGAGATCTGATCTGGTCCACCGGATTTCGAGAGGTCAATTGTCTTCAATAATCTATTGACAGTGTCTGGTTGAATATCAAGTGTGGAGATAGTAGAGAACATATTATTAATATTTGTCGCAGAACTGGCAGGGTTATTTTGGTTTTTGGTTAAATATGTAGATTCAAAGTATGAGATAAAAAGGTTCACAATATCATCACCACTATTTGCTGTGTCATTGTTATAGAACATTGTGCTAGGAAATGTATCATTCATTTGTTTCCCTTTAACATACGTCCAAAATTTTTTTGGGTTAACTGCTTGTTCAGTTCTGGCTATGTACTGTTCAAAGCATTGTTTTTCCAATATTTTTACTCGGGTTCTTAAACAAGAGAAGGTTTCATAATCCATGTAATTATTATAAATTTTATATTTGCGGTGGTATTTGTACTTTTCTTTTATAATTTTTATAAGTGGTACGGTATACCAAGGTGGATATTTATGGTTTTTATGGTTTTTATTTGGTATAAATTTGTCACGGAGATCGTATAATACATCATAGATTTTTTTTACAGAATTTTCAAAAGTATGCGATCCTAATAATTTGTCCCAGTCTATAATATCTAACTCTGCTATGATGCTGTCGTAATTCCCTCTGTTATATAAATATCTCGTATATAAATTATCTTTGATAGTATTGGAGAGCACTAAGTGTGTTTTAATATATAATGACCTATGCTGTGGGTCTTCAGGGGTTAGGGGTTCCTCACATTCTGTAACCTCGACCGGGCTACTGGAGAGTACCAAATCTAATATCCTTCCATAACAGTTATGTAAATGATTGTACTGCTTTAGGTTACATATATTTAAAGAGTCAATAAATTCTATCTGGTACACCCCTGAGTAACCAATCGGCTGAAGGTATGACGCACCGTCTTCACGCCTAGTCCAGCATATGTTACTCATATTATAATCTCCAATAACTAGAAACTTGTCCAACGGATGCAATAACACAATGTCATTTAATTTTTTAGTGAAATTAGCCAATTGGGTAGAAAATGAATTGCCAATGTTTTCAGCACATAAATATAAAGTGCAGATATTTACGTTGTAACTTATTTTGTGTTTCTTATCTTTATATTCAATTGTTACCCAAATATCTTCAGCTGAAGATCTCCAATCTTGCCGCTCAATTGATGCTAGTCTACTGTTTATAGCCAGTAAGACACCACCACCCTTTGTTTGACGATTTTTAACGTAGTCCCTGTCACGTCTGTACACTATATACCTACTATCTACTATCTCCGCATTGTGCACACTATCATTCAACCATGTCTCTGTAAGACAAATTATGTCATGCGTATGCAACAAAGCGTTTCTAAAAAAGTCACTACACTTTGTCCGCAATCCGCGTACATTTTGGTAGTAGACATTCAGCCCATTCATTGAAAACGAATTTCAACAACTACATAAAAATAAAAAAAATAAGAATACAAAAAGCAAAATTTCATTGTATCACGTGTGAGATCTAAGGATAAAAATATTTCACTTGGCATTTTATGTGACTGTGATTTTTTGCAGTACAATAATAATATCGTGAGTTGTGGGTATGAGTAATATAAGCACAGAAATAACATATCGCTTGCATCGTAATATACAATACATAAATTCATTAAAAGATTTACACTTACACATATTTATAATGTGATTCTTCAATACACATGAGATGATAAGCAATTGAAAAAGTAAATATTCCCTTAAATGACTACACCTCCTCAGGCACAGAAGTCCGCATCGATACACAACACAACTTGAATAGTGTTCGACTATTCTCGTGATTAGCCCAAGTTTAGTTAAAATAACATCATCAATATAACACGAAGTGAAGTATAGCAGATCAACTAGTATAAATCTATTATCATCGCACATGTTTCTAAAGTATCTGAAGCACTTCACGACACGACACATCGATAAAAAAAATATGTTCTTGTATGACCTATACGGATGTACGCTAAGTAGTTTGTTTAAATGTATATTTTGCACAGTTGTGTCGTTGTTTAATAATATGTAATAAAAACTTTGCATTACTTGAGACATAATACTAAAATAAAAATAGATACGATAATTATTTTTGGAAATTACCCTCGAAAAATGATCAAAACCTTCCAATAATAATGAATGAACACAATGCATAAACAACCTTATGAGCAATATATTATGGTACAATATAAGTAAAAAATAGTATTTTTTACCTGCTTTAGAGTGGTCAAGCCGACAAGAGAGAGATACTATAACACTTACAGCGTTTCTCAACATTAGTTTGTACGATATCGTGGTTATTGACAGTGTAAACAGAAAATAAAAATAGTATCTTAGAATATATACGATCAGTGATCCTTTGTAAATTTTTGTAGATCTTTCTCTGATTTTATCACCATCGAAGCTGAAGTAGCATTTTTTCTGACCATTATTTTGCAATGTTTTACCCAAACATATTGCCAGTTCCTATCCTTTACAAACTTTTTCGTGATGTTGAGCAGCGTTTTGTTATGTGATGTGAGATGGTCATTAACGTAGATCTTATTGGAGCCCCGTAGACCTAATACATTGGGAGTGAGTGAACTTTCTTTTGAGTACGCCCAAGCAGCAGACATAAAGTCTTCTTTAACACATCTGCTTATAAAACTCACGATGATAGGCTTGTTTGAGTCTCGAGATGGTGTGCGTGTCACATAGTTTATGTGCTGTTTAGTCATCGGATAACTGATTTTGGAGCCCAGGCTAAACACAATGTCAAGAAGATTCTCGTTTGTAGATTGTGGTATGCCCTTTAGTTCTATATTATTCATTCTCTGCCATTGTTCTGCTATATTCTTTTCGTGTTCAAGTGATTCTATTTTTTTCTCCAGGCCTTTGACCAATTCTTTGGTATTTTCCACATCTGTGAGTCTATCTTCTATGTTTGACAATCTAGCTCCAAAGTCTTTCACGGTTTGACTTGCTTCAGATACTGTTGATTTTAGACCCGCCAATTCATCGCGCATGAGCTTTACTTCGTTAACAAGCTCCTCGACTGTTGACAACCTGGACGAAATAGATTTGATTTCTTCCAATATCTTGAGTGACGGCTCCGACAAAGGCGAGTGTGCTGGCGTGCCCGGCTGTAGATGTTGTTGCCCTCCTGACTTACATTTGGGACAACGCCAAGTCGTTTTTCTGTCACCCAGCTTCCTGTAACCCGCTTCTGTAATACCTATACATTGATAGTGATAGGTCTTTTTACAAGACGAGCATTGGGCGCCTTCAAACATATCCTCATTACATTCTCCACATTTCACCATGGTTGTATCTGTTGTTGGTATTGCTCAAAGTTTGAGTATCACTGGTTATTAACGAACAAATCGGTAACACGTCTGTGTAGTGCGCGTCTAATGACGGTACTGAATATAATATACGGAATATAATATAATATAATTTATTTTGTGTTGTGTAATTGAATTTAATGAATTCGACTTTATGGATGAATTTATTGATCTGAATACATTTTTATTTAATGAATTTATTGACCTTGTAATTGAAATTTTAAAGTACCGTAATATAATAATTATACTTATTATAATTTGTGTGCAAATTGAATTTAATGAATTTAATAGAAATATGTCAGTAGGTACTTGAACTGAACTTTATTATTCTTATTTATTATTAATTTAAAATTTTGTGTCTTTGTTAAATGAATCAAAGTACCAATATCTAATGTAAATTATGAAATGTAATGTGTAATGGGTAAACACCCATTACACATTACATTTCATAATTTACATTAGATATTGGTACTTTGATTCATTATTATATAATAATAATTGTTTATTATCAGGTAAACACCTGATAATAAACAATTATTATTATATATAGTCCAATCCCGTTATACTAGTAAGGGACTCCGGGTTGGAACTGTGGGAAAGAACTACGAACGCTTGTAGGATGAACATAAAGTTTAAAGGTTCTAAGAATATCGGCTACCTTTGGTCTTTATAAAACTGTCCCACTCATCTCACTAGTCTTATGATACTATTTATCTATGTATTTTTATGAAACCTTCTATAGATTTTGATGCTTTTGCAATTGCCCTTCGCAATAAATAATAATCAAAATAACTAGGCTATAAAAATTTTTCAACAAATTTTATGCAAATCCCGATTCTATTTACGAATGCATCAACTATTTCAACGAATAATCTTACACGCGATCGTTGACGTCAGCTCTGAAAACAACTTAATAAAATAATGCTCGATCATTGTAGTGAACAATTTTATATCCAAAGGAAAAGCTATTTCTTAAAGCAACGTTGAAGGTGAACATTTCATACTGATGCATGTAATGATTAGCTCAAATTGTTTTGTTCAATGGGGATATTTTCAGTTAGTAAAATCAGACACTTCTAATGAAATGTTTAAAAAAATCTTACCTTACAGGTTTATATGAAATATGCCACAGTGACGTCATAGTTTTTTGATGTCAATTAGAATACTTATTATCAATAAGTTAACATAAAAATATTAAATTTTAATTAGACTAATCTTATTTGGTGTGTTTTATTGGATAAAAAGAACTTATAAGATTTATTTCACTTGCTAAAGATTATGTAACGGGTCTGAATCATGTTAATGAATGAAAAGAAAGATGAAATACCTTTCTATTTTTCCCGACGTTTCGGCATGGGTTACACCAGCCGTGGTCACGGGATGACTGATGTTCGTCAGCGCTGCCTCCGAGAAGTGCGGGTTTTGGAACCTACCCTCACTTGGTCTTCACAATTACTAACATTTATATATTCGGAACTGTCGGTACTTCGACACACAACATTAATGGTATCTACAAACTGGCGCGTAATGTCACCTCGTCGGTGTCTACATTTGCTGATGACAGGATTCCAAGATGTCGATAAACGGTAACCATCCTCCCGGTTGAAATTTGCGTGCTTTTTTATTTCATTTCGCTTCCCGTGTTATTCTTGAAAAATAGTGACGGTCTGTGGAGAGAACCTGGGGCCGATGTAGCTCAATCCAGTGATTGTATCCTGACTCCAACAAATGCTCAGCTATGGCCGACTTGGTGGTTTGTCGGTTTTTGACGGCCATGATGTGTTCCTTAACTCGTTCGGCGATGGTCCTTTTTGTTTGCCCGATGTAGGAACTACCACAGCTGCAATCCACCTTGTACACGCCTGGTGTTTGAAAAGGGATGACATCCTTTGGAGTACGCAGGTGATTTGCTACTTTGGAGTACGGACTATATACAGTCTTGATGGAGTATTTTTGTAGTACTGTTCCAACTTTATCAGTTACTCCTTTTATGTAGGGCATGAACGCTGGCGCTCTGTTCACTTCAGTCTCAACCTTTTCCTTGACCTTCGCATATTGTGTTTGTAACCGTTTTGCTTCAGTACCTCCCGAACTTGTGTGAGCTCACTATCTAAGTGTTCGGGATCGCAAAGGTCATATGCTCTGTTTGTCAATGAAGCAATAACGGAATGCAAATGTCGCGGGTGATGATCTGAATTTGCATGTAAGTACCTGTCCGTGTGTGTGGGCTTGTAAACAGTGTGTGACAGGTTTCCATTTTCTCTCACCTTGATCTTCACATCGAGGAAGGCCAACGATCTGTCTGTCTCCATTTCATAAGTGAACCTTATATTAGGGTGTATGGAGTTCAAGTGATCTACTAATTGTTCTACAACATGTCTGTTACCCTTTATAATACAGAACACGTCATCGACGTATCTTTTCCATATCTTTACGTGGAACGCTTGTAGTTGAATCCTTTCTTCAAAATGGTCCATCCAGATGTTGGCCATTACCGGTGCGACAGGGCTACCCATGGCCACTCCGTCGATCTGGAGGTAATATTGTCCACGATATAGAAAATAATTCCCGTCTAGGCAGTGTTTCAGTAGAACAATGTATTTATCAGACAGACCGTTTAACCTCAGTTTACTCTCGACCACATCAAGGCAGTCTTGAATTGGAACGCTTGTGAGTAGTGACTCGACATCAATGCTCACCATCACTTCATCGGGTTCTACTTTCATGCTCTTGATGACGTCTACAAAATGGCGAGAATCGTTTACAAACGACGATGTCTTACCTACTAATGGTTGCAGTACCGCTGCAATGTGTTTCGCTAGGTCGTAAGTGGGTGAATTGATCTGACTTACGATCGGGCGTAGAGGCACGTCATTCTTGTGAATTTTCGGCAAACCATATATTTTCGGCGGTTGAACGGTCTTAGGTCTATAGAGGCGTTCAAACACATCGTCCGTAAAAAGATCTTGGTAAAACGCGAGTGTTCGTCTCCTGAGACAATTAATTCGGAACTGTAGGTACAATGTAAATAGTGTGCAGTGTGAACTATACAGTTTACGTGTGGAGTGTAGTGCTGTGTTATCACGCGATGATTTTGATCTGTGTGACCGTGTAACATACAACCAAGCGAGCCGTATTCATGAATTGTGAAGCATCAAACATGAGGCGAAATACACAAAATTGCTACGTCAGCGCGACAGGTATGTTCACAAAAGTGGAGTGCGTAACCAAAGCGACACGGCTATTAATGTTTGTGCTCGATAGATTAATAACCGTAAGCTATGCCTCTAGTTAAAAAGTGCCCCTATGCAAGCGCCTCCCTGTATATTATGAAACATCAGGATGAAACAATCAAAAGTTATTACGGCCACATTTCTCTAAACCATATCGAATCTGAGATATTCGGTTTTACATTTCTTAGTAAAATCGAATATTATCACACTTAACTTCACTATTTTAGATTCTCTTTCGTAATTATTGATAATAACAGAAAAATCATTCCTAATCGTTTTAAATAGTTTACGTTAAATAGTTTAATTACGTTCGTATACCTAATTATAGCAGTCAAAACCATTAAGGTGAATAGGTATGTAATTGCGAATAATCCAAATAGAAGAAGGGTTGATTTTGAAATAATGAATTCGGAAGTGCCTGGCCTATATGAATTTCCCATTTTTGTGAGTTCCGATGATTTGGTATTATACGCACTTGATCAAGTACGTAGTACAAGCGATAAAAAGCGACGGTTCGTATCTGATCGAAGTATACAACGTTTATTTTTGTTTTACGAGGTGGAAAATCCCTTCGGATCTCCGACTCTTTGGGAAATGAGAGCCGGAGTATGTGGTGTCGTGTACCACTAAAAACCACCTCGACTGCTAACCAAAGACGCCTTACGGGAGGAACACTGGGTACAGGAGCTATCTAGTCTTCCACCTATGGCGCCATGTTCAATGGAACCCGTTCTTAGGGACGGCTAAACGCTTACTATTACCCTTACTGGCGGCTTCTCGGAACAACGAATCCTAATCAGCGACCAGAGCTCCCCATGCTCTGGGGACCCGCGGCCCCATTGGCGGCTTTCTGCGACGCCGCCCTTGTCGTCGGGCAGGATCGGCCTTCTCCCGATCCCGATCCCGCTCTGCAGCCTCCTTTTGGAGCATAACAGCTTCACAAAAGGAGGCCACTGCTTGCCAGCCTTCCTCGCTCGCCAGCATGGCAGTAACAACTGCTGGCGGGGACAGATCGTGTCCGATCTGGTCGACAAGGACTTCACACCCATGCCGGGCAATCCTCCAACGTATGCTGGGCGGAGTCCAGGTCACCTGCACAGTGGTGATATTGTGCCGTTCTTTCGCACCCGATTCGAATCAGATACTCACCGAAGTACCCGTGCCCGGTGGGTATCTGAGTCAAACTGTAGATGATACGGCCACGTTCCCGTCCAACCCACGCTTCAAAGCTTGGCAGAATGGCACTGACAGCGCTTTGCCATTGCTTCAGAGCCTGTCGGTGAGCATTTCGCCGCATTTCAAGCGCGTCCTGGACATCCCCGTTCGTTTCCTGGTGAACTGCGCGAGTCTGGTCATAGACCTTCGCGTCCATGTCCGCCAGGATATCGAAGGGCGGGAAACGAGCCAGAGCTGTCGCCGCTTCTGATGAAATTGTGCGGTATCCTCGTACGATCTGAATGGCCGCCACCCATTGCACGCTATTGAGCTTGGCCTTACAGCGTGAGGAAGCCGCTAGGCGTGTGGCCCATATAGGCGCTCCGTAAAGGGCCATGGATCGTACGACCGCACAATAGAGACGGCGAACTTCTTCTCAGGGACCCCTAAGGCTCATAAGCAGCCTTTGAAAGGCTCCTGCTGATCCGCGAACTCAAGGGACCATACGCTCGAAATGCTCCTGGAAGCTCCAGCGGCTGTTGAAGGTAAGCCCGATGTACTTAATGTACCGGTCTACTCGGACCTCCACACCATCCACTCTAATAAGCGAGCTAGATGGAACCACACTCTGTCATTTCCTGAGGAAACACAGCGCCTCGGTCTTATGAGGCGCTACCTGTAGGGGCTGTAGGCCCAGCCCGTTTATCTGTCAGACGACACAAGCCACTCCCAATTCCGCGAGCTGACTTACTTCAGGGAAGCCATACCCTCTTGCTAACACCAGAGCCACGACAGCCAGACACTCACGCCGGGGGGTAGACTGGTCCTCAGAACTGCATCGTATGCGAGGTTCCATAGCAGGGGTACTAACACTGACCCCTGAAGAACCCCACACGTGACCTCCCTCCGGTGTTCAAAGCCGTCCCGACCCATACTAGTATACATAATGGACCTGTCGAGCAGATGCGTCCCGACGATTTTACGCAGATATGATGGAGGCATGCTGTGATGTAATCGTGCCTCCCTAATTGCTAGCCACGGAAGGAAGTTGAAGGCGTTGACTATGTCAATACTGACAGCCAAAGCCACTCCCTTCCGACAAATGAAGTATACAAAGAACCTTACACTGATTTTTCAGAAACGATGACGAGCATCAGTTGGATTGATCCGTAGCTTCTTAGAGGTAGAATCCAATCGCGACTACTCATCGAGAGAGCTGCGCAAAGATTAAATGCGCTGTTAGGGCATTATTGTTCATGCGAGGTTGGAAAACGGACCTTGGGGTGTTGTTCCCATGTAATGTCAATTATATGGTTTGTGGGATGGGGCAGGTATCAAAATAACCTATCTCCACCGGCGCAATTCTTCGATACAATTATAAGACATGATATTGAGAATGAAATGTAGATACGAAGATAACAAACTGTGTAATATAATATTTTAAAGCATGAACATATGGTTTTATTATTTCGTTTATGTCCTATTACATTGATGTCATGTCAGTGAACGATCTTAAAACGTAAATAATCTTAAGTAAAACACTAAGTGCAACTCTATATTAGTTTATATTGACGACATTCTGAAAATCTTCAAATGCTAAAATCTCAGCTCCGATATTACTAAGGACAAAAATAATTGAAGTAATGTATATATTTAATATAGTATTACGAAGTATTACTAAAATTATTCGTGGCCGCTGGAAAAAAAAATGACGCCACTGGCCCATACAATGTTACCCAAACCCCTTTATGTAAAAAAAATACCGGCTTCGTTTTTCTTTAATCATATGATTGTAGTGAGATGATTATGGGTGTGGCGCGAATAAATATTCAAGCTCATTAAATAAATGGGTTTCAAAATACCTATGAAAAACATTTCATTGATTTGTAAGCCGTAAAATATAAATCTTTTAAAATGAATTAAAAGCTTCCAGAACTCTTATTCATCCCTGCTAATAGAATTTATTACCTTCACTGTTTGTGAGGCCTCCTAAATGACTGATAGGAGATATCAAAGCAAAAACCTTAACTCTGGTTCATTTCTGTCCGCTTTGGAAGAAAGACAGCCTTACTTTGTGTCCAGCTATTTATCTCATTCAAAAGTGTAAAACTGCCACCACAGGACATCCTAGTGTGTCGCGTTACACTTTAGTTTTATTTAGTTATTGAAATCCTGCATTACTGAGATAGAATAAAGAATTGCCGATTTATCGATTCATCCTCTCTAATTGTTGAAAAGAAATCTTTGCTTTTGAACAATTAGAAATGATTTACCTTGAACACTTAAAAAGATGAAGATAGTGAATAGCTTTTGCTTATGTATGATTGTAAGATAATTGCTATATTTACGCCAACTAGATAGACCTAGCAACATCATAAAGCCTTGGATTCGTTGATCAGTTATATAAAGGTTTGGAGACCTTTATTGATTTTATATTTTAGATACCTTTGCAAATGCTTTGCCTGACGATAGTAGCTCCTTAGTTACGATTTAACAAACGGGTCGACATAAATTATTTATTTCACGGCATTATCTTAAAGGTGATACAGCCAACACGTTTTTCTTCAGTCTGTCATGAATTCTCTTAACCAAGTTCGTGAATCCAATACGCAAACGCAAAACATTTTTGTATCGATTCGTCCATTTATATAGAGCTAATGAGAGGTGGGCCTGCTAGAGGCTTACGTATGCTGCTGCCCGCTTGTTTACTGCTCCTGACGCGACCAAATCGAATTATCACTACGACCGGACTGACGCCATAACAGCCCTGCCATGTTAATTGTTCGTTCAAATAATCATTATATATGTGGGACAGTATTTACACTACAGATTGGAAAACATCCCGTCGACACACAATTTTGTATTTCGTGTTTACACACCCCACGCCTTCGAAGATTTGTTAAATCGCCTTTTCAGTTTGAAATACGTAATTTTATTCGGACGTTTCGTGAATAAAATTAGATCTCTCAGAATCTTATTCGTGCGAGTTTCTTTTCATTAAACAAATTCAACTAAAGTTGTTTACTGCCACGAGTCTTCATTTGCCGAGCCTCGTCTCTCGTTAGACATGAAAACATCCCATTTGTGAAGATAAACGTTATTCGTTTCGCAGTCAAAAGCTGTATTTTAACAGGATACACAAAGTGAGAGTTTATCTAGTGAATATTGTAATTACAGCATGGCAGTGCAGCGCAGACGAGCGAGACGACGTCGACGGAGAGATCGCGAATCGCCTTCAAGATGTGGAGCTGCACACAGAAACACACTTAATGGTTATACATACTAACCACGAACAACTCGCCTCCAATGGCTTTCACTGAAATCTATATCAATGAAGTGCCTCTCGTTTACGATGGTTGCAGTCCAAAGAAAACTAACCAACCACAGTGTTTCATTTATATCTAAGACATAGTTGAGCTACTTGATATATCTATTAAGCTTCACTTTCCCCGTGGGCGTCGTACAAGGGGATTAAAAGCTTAGTCAGAAGACGGGCAGCAGCATGCACCTACGGGCTTTTTCAACTGACTGTATATATAAAAATTGTGCAAGTGCGAGTCGGACTCGCGCACGAAGGGTGCCGTACCATCATCTATATAAATCACGTTAGTTGTGTGTATTCTTAAATACATTTTAAGTTTCTACCTGTTTATTAAGATCGAGTAACAAATGGCTTAAAAATTACGTTTGTTGTATGGGAGCCCCCCTTTATTATTTACTTTTTTTTAATTTAATAATTTATTTTGAAAGGTAATATACAACTACATATTCTGTGAAAATTTGAAGCGTCTACCTGTTACGGTTAGTAATTTAGAGCAAAAAATACGAAAATACCACGTCTTTTTGTATGGGACCCCCCTTTAATATTTAATTTTTTTGTTATAGCAGCAAAATTTCAGCTTTATAGCTATCACGGTTTATGAGATACAGCCTGGTGACAGACAGACAGACGGACAGACGGACAGACAGACAGACAGACAGCGAAGGCTTAGTAATAGGGTCCCGTATTTTACCTTTTAGGTACGGAACCCTAAAAAAGGCCACAATGACATCCACTTTCTTTGTTTCCCAGTTTTACTTTAAATTGCATTCGTCTAAAAAAACTGCGACCACGCCGTGTATGGGTAAAAATATTATCGATGCTGCATGGTATTTTTTTTAATTGATGAATTTTAAAACGGTTTTTTTTTTCAGGCAAGCAGCGATAGCCGAGTGGTTAGACCGACAGAATGCTACGCAGAGGGTCTCGGTTTCGAATCCACGGCACGCACCAATAACTTTTCGAAGTTAAGTGCATATTAATTATTAATTATCGCTTGCTTATCGGTGAAGGAAAACATTGTGAGGAAATCTGTATGTCTAAGAGTTCTCCATGATGTTCTCGAAAGACATGTGAAGTCTGCCAACTCGCATTTGGCCAGCGTGGTAGACTATGGCCTTACCCTTCTCGTAGTGAGAAGAGGCCCGTGCCCAGCAGTGGGACGGTATAAGGAGCTGATGATTTTGCAGGCCACGCGGCAGTCGCACTTTAGAAAATTTAGTTTTCTGTCATATTTAGTTCACTAAAAATGGATCACGGCCTCGAACGCGAAAGTTTTGGATGCAACCGGGATAACGCAACGACGATGATGATGACGATTATTTTTAAGCTTACATGACTTGTACTTGCATAGAATGTTTTGTATCGAATTTAGTGATAAGGTTTACCTTTATTTTAAAGAAATTACTAGATATAGACCCGTTACAGAAATAAATAATGATAACTAAATGATGATAACATTAAATAAATAATAATAAAAAATATTCTACCACATTCACACAACACCATCTAGTCCCAAACTAAGCAGAGCTTGTACTATGGGTACTAGACAATGGATAAACATACATATATACTTTTTTTTTGTAAATACATACATATTATACATAGAAACACCCAGACCAAGACAAACATCCATGTTCACGCACACAAATGTTTGACTTGAGCGGGAATCGAACCCGCGACCTTCGGCGTGGCAGTCGCTTACACTACCGCTGCGCCAACCGGTCGTCATTGTTCTAAAGTATTCCTGTTTAAGGTAATAATTATTGAAAATCATAGTATATCATGTCTAACATTTTCCAATCATCACACTGATATTTAGCTTAGCAACAGAGTGCCAAGACGCTCTTAACATAATTAAAACCCAACGTTCAAATCGTTGGAGCCCGCTCTATTCTAAGTGTAAACACATACAGCGTAATTTCATTATAATTAATAAAATTACTCAGCTATATATAAAGTAGTAAAGGCTATTTGTGAGTGAACCGAACGTTAATTACTTGACGCGACATCGGATGGATTAACCGCCTCAGCCACTTAACTAAGAGGGTAATAATTATGTCGGCAAAATACGCGGCACTGGTGCGATGCGCGCCGATCGAATTTGCACTGCGATCAACTGTCCAAACACCTAACGTGCCCTCCAAACTCACAAAATGAGGGATGTTGTCGTTTTAAAGTATATCATTTAAGTCACCTTCATTTAGCTAGCGAGTAATCTGTATGAGTGTGAATTGTGGACATCATGTATTTCGCTGTGATACAATTATTATTTAATAGTAAAAATTTGCCCCAGCACATATTCGCTTAGCACACGCGTCATGTTAGCTTCACATCGACAACGCTTTGGCTTTGCACAATTCACGAATTGGTTACGTCCACGTAAGGATCAAAGACGTACGATGCAAAAATGTGTAAAACTTCACTCAGTATACTATTAATTCTTAAATCAGTATCTTCATTAAAACTTATGTTTTTAGGTTAATAATCATAATTAAACTGCCACTGGGACGGAGGATCTCAGGTAGGATGTCGGGGTTCGAGAGAAACACTGCTAGGCTGAACAAGTTCTTTATTATGTCTCACTACCGCTTACATACAGTATGACCGAACTAGGTAAGCACTGGCCTGAGCTGGCTGGAGTGTAGACTCCTGCTGCTCTCCGACGCTCGCAGGGTAGCTGCTCGAAGGGTCGCCGATGAGCTGGCCAAGGTGCGCTGCGCAGGCAGCTCTGTGGTCGATGTTCAGGCTGAGCGGGTCTCAGGCGGTGCAGCCGATGTGGGTCGAGCGGTCAGGCTCAGGCGTCCGTGGCCTGGCTGTAGGAGCTCGTAGGCAGGAACGGAGGCTTGGGTGGCAGCTGGCTAGTAGCGGCACGGCGCCAGCAGCTCGTGGCTTGTAGCCCGTAGGAAGAACGTCAGGTGCAGTGAGCTCGTAGGGTGAACCCCAGCGGGACAGTAGATATGAAGTAGAATGTAGAATAATCGCGAGGTGTAGCGGCAGCGTTCCGATGTCTAGGGAAAAGTATCTTAATAGATGCATCAATTTCGTGAGAATTAATCTGAGGATAATGGAATCAAAAGGATTTTCGTAACTGAGGAGATAGTCACTATCGGATGAGATCATGTGAGTTCTATCTTTTGAATGATTATAAATTAATAATGTAGTTCATAGGTGTATCTGTAAACACGTTGTTACCAACTATCTTTGTAAACGTATAAATGAGTTAAAAAAAATTTATTGCTAGGTTCGCTAACCTCCCTAGTAATACAACAAATGGTTTAATAAAACATTGGTTAACAAGGAATCTACGAGTTTAATTGAAAATATTGCCATTAACGAATACTAGCAATATTCATAAGATTGTTGCTTTACTGACTGACGACTATCACACAATGTACAGCTGAAACTACTGGGCGTAATAAGCTGACATTTTGCATGTATGTTCCTTGAGGCGTGTAGGTGAGCACTAAAATTGGTGATTCTTGGAAATTATTTTCTCGTAAAGTTGAATAAGTCCCACGCAAGCAGAGTCGTGGCCAAAGTCTAGTTTATTATATAGAAATTACAAAGAATAAAAACACATTACAGCTTATCCTTCCTAACTATACATGCTCGTATTTCTCAATTTCTAAGAATTTCACAACCATTTCCTCGTATTATGTTTGGAAAAGGTACAGGAAAACGAGCAAATCAATTATGGCAACTAAATAAAGGTACAACATATATCACAGACCTTTTGAGTAATTTTCTGTGTATCACATATTTATTACTTGTTCAATCAATAGTGTAAGGGGCTCGGCTAGAACAATTCGTCATGTGTGACCTATAGGCGCTGTAGTTAATGTCAACCGTTGTGTTATATAACGAACGTGGGATAATCCATGCGTGCGGATGATTAATCATCATTATGTTGAACTATGATGTGATATAATCAGCTAATTTATTGGACCTTTTATGTTATATTAAAAAAAAGTTAGTTCTTAAATAACTTTTACCCTACAGAGATTAATTACTTTGCACAATAAAGATAATAAAGAAGTTGATATGCGCATGTGGATACAATTCTTTTACAAAATTTCCTGTTCTCCAACCGTTACAAAACCATTAAAAACGCCCATGTGCCAGTTATTCGACTAACGGATACCGTAACTCATACAAAACTAAGCAACAAGACGCATGAAACATTACACTACAAACA
The DNA here is from genome assembly GCA_944739405.2 of Euclidia mi. NCBI lineage: Eukaryota > Metazoa > Arthropoda > Insecta > Lepidoptera > Erebidae > Euclidia > Euclidia mi. The sequence continues at coordinate 41,730,515 of OX123193.2, forward strand.
AGCCTTTAAAAGGAGCTGACTTAGCGCCCACTGAAAGATGAGTACTGAAATCAATTGTATATTTATATCTGTACCATTGGATATAAAATAATTCGTATGACTTACAGTTACCCTGCCTTTCTGCCTACCAGTATAGAATATCAACCGACTACCTGGGTTAAGCTCACATGTCTCATGCCTACAAAAGGTCATTATCAGCGATCAGTCTAGTCAGCGAGATATCACATCTCGCTAGCCAGTTTACAAATTACAATCTAGATTTTGGCCGCTATTAACTTTATCAGTGTCATAAGCACAAACGACACAATGACTTATTTCTGCGACCGCAAAGTTTTCTGCCTTCTTCCATATGCTTGACTTAATAGACAGTTCTACAGGCCGACGACTGAAAAATCAAATCACACTATTAATCACGTAGTCATCTCTTTTACTGTTAAATTTCCGCTATCTTTTGTCCGTGAATACATAAAGGAAACACGACAATCGTCTTGTAATTGACCAAAGAGAAAATTTGTTTTATTTTCAGCGACACAACTAAAACTTATCTGATGTTCCACCATAAAAGTAGTTGTACTGTAGAAAGTCACACGAAAAACCTCTCACACGGGCATGACGGTATAAGCAAAAAAATGTGTGTGCATGCTTCATAATTTTACGCTAGCACACATGCTGGGTATGACACATGTAGTGTAGTGTGACTTGCGGTTTGCAATGTCTTGCTGCGACGTATGCGATTCAAGACGTTTGTTATGTCTGAGCGACGCGATGAGTGATGGCACCGTAGCACAAGGAAACGGAAGCCGCCGCCTCTGAGGAAAGACGCTATGCCATTATCTGCACAGTTAATGCCTTTTGTCGAGGCTCCATTCACATCGGAATAATTAATAATGCCATAAATTAAATTGGTTTTCTAAGAAAATTTTAGTTAATACAGAAAGAAGTAAAGAAAGTATTACAATTTGACAAATTGACTGGTTGACTAATCAATGTTATATATCGTGTCATAAATCAGTGCTTATCTTTAGAGGCCTCGATTCGATTCCAAGGTCTTGTAAAGCTTTATGGGGGTCTCCACTGCCATGTACAAGGCCTGAATCACATTTATCAGCCTTGGTTCCTTATCTACTGAGAATAACTCATTCGTATGACGATACCTACTTTTTTATTTGCGTTTTTGTATGGGGCTAGTCTGATCCCCTTTTCGGTTACTGTATCACCTGTTTCATGTTTTTATCAAGTTTGTTAGTAATGACTATAACAGACTCCGACTGTCTTAGAACCTGCAACGAATTTAATTAGAAGTCTGTTGGAATGGAGCTGGAAAACATTGAAAAAAAGCTCACATCGTTAAGGAAGTGGATTTCCATCCTTAGCAATGCGTGAGACAGAAATAAAGAGATTTAAAAGCCCGACTTTCTTTGCGTACCACGATGCGTACGCATTAATTCTTATTACAGATACTTAGATCATATACTTGTCTAGAGAGAGCGGAGAGTCGCGCTTTCGTCGCAGTAAAACTAACAGGCGAAGTTAAAAATCGTTGTATGCGTATAAACACACACATATATTTGTAACTACGATGGTTCGCGGAAGCGCACTATGTCAGCGATGATACCAGTTTTTAAAAATTTTCCCTAAGATGGGATAAACAATAGGTACTGAATTTCAAGTATTTATAATTTGTTTTATTTTTTATTCATTTTCTAACATTCAGACCCAGTGCAAGTCTATTAATAGGTAAGATAAATGTATTTGCAATTAATAAAGAACATGGTCATTGAAATCATGCTATGGTTATTTATGATAATAATATATGTCGGCACATAACCGGGCTTTGGATGATATAAGTGATATACAAACACTTTATACACGATGTAGGCGCACCGCTGGGTTCCCACGCAAATAAATACACTCTACGGGCTATGTGCGAAGCACTGATTCCTTTATTTTAACATAAAAAAACAATCAAATGTCACGAGCCACCTCTGGTCTGAACGAGAAGTCAGTACTCTCTTATAAACTTATACCTACTAGTCAAAACCGCCGGGTCAGATGGAAGTCTCTATGTGGAAAAGCTGATAGTCTTTCATACCTGGTTACCTAGTATAAATCTTGGTTGGACTTAGGTACGTTAGGTACTAACTGGGTTAACGCTAGGACTATGATGATGATTAATATTTTTAGGTATGCAATATTCCGACTTTGATTCTCATATCAAAGATATAATGTAATGAGATTATAAAATTAACAATATCTACTACCATGCATTTCAGAATTGACGTTAATTTTGTATCCATCACCCTTAGAAACTCAAAATTAAATATAATTTTTGAGTAATATATATTTTAGAATCATTTTAAAATATTTGTACAATAATTAGCTAACCCGGGCAATTTTCAAATAAAAACAGGCAACACTGCCAACAAAGTGTCAAGTTGCGTCTTATTTAAAAAAGTTAATTATTTCTTTAGTTTAAAGTTATTTAAAATGTGAGGTGGCTACGCTATAAGCACAGTCATGATTTTTATATATTTTTTTAATGGAGACTGCAATATGTTTCCGTTCCTATTGCTTTTCTTTTACTACCAATATAATTATTCTTTAAAAAATATCATATCATCGTTCTCTTCTTTCTCCTGTATATCTACAAATAACTATACATTCCAGAGGAATAGGTACGGCACTACTCCAGTTTATCTACGTATTTACGATACGATACGTGCTTAACATACACGCAGCGCACTTTCTCAGTACTGCAGCCACTAACAATTAACATAAATACCGGCGGAGTACGAGCGACCCGTAAAAACTAAACCACCACCGGATTGGTCCACTGCCTCCACTACAGCTACAACTTAGTTCCTTTCCACAACTTCACCTGGCTGTAATCTTTAATAGAGTTCTCTAACTTCATAATACTTTGCCTAGCGACTGAAACAGTAACTATTAATTTTCTTTTCGCAGTCGGAATCTTCAACAGGGTCATAAAAAGAACGATGTAACATATACGAAGTTTCACAAAGTCCCGCATTTTATTATAAACTATTTCCATTTCGGAGGCGGCACATTCACGTGCCTAAATCTAGTGAAAATAAAAACAAGCTCTGTCTGATAGCACTTTCGCGGTTCTGCGCCCTTCGCATGTAGGTCATATCGCGGCCCACCTGCCCTCCAGCGTGTTTGTGCTAGCCAAAAAAATAAACGTGCACTTCTTCTTTTTCTCCTTGTCATCAACAAATATGGCGCTGCAGTTCTTTTTTTAAGTTCATGCGAGTGTGTTCGACCGAACACTGAATTATTTTCGAAAGCCGTTGAACAACAAAACGTTAATATTCATAAGGTTCGGATTCCTAAGTGTGAGAGCCCGTAACACTTTGTTTTATGACGTAATTATATTTTGTCCACGACATCATAACCAATTTATTATTTGTAACAAAATGGGTACAAAGTTTCGCTATCACGTGTAGCTGACATCGGTTTATACCATTTGCCCGAATTCTATTCAGAAACGCAGAATATTTCGTCGGTATTCTGCTTATTGGAAATAAATCCTGGATGAAATGGGATCATACCTATTCAGAGGTCCTTCTTTCATGTAAGTGTCTGCGACACATACGTCAGTTCGCGAAGCGACTCGACACTGACGATTTCGTTCACGATTGCGTATTAATGCTAATATGTAAATTAAAAAAAAAGTGACTTGCACAAAGTGAACACAAGGAATAAGCATAAACTAGTGGGCACTAACTACCGTCTACATAAAGTTCATAACTCATTTGCGGGACTCGGTATACAATTCTTCAACAAATTACCTCTGGAAATAATGAATTTACCACTGCACAAATTTAAAACCACTACTAGGAATTTTCTTTTAAAAAGGGGTTATTACACTATTAAAGAATTTCTAGATGACAAGACATCATGGGGCTACTTGATTTTTTAAATTCACTATTATATTTCTTTTTATGACTGTGTAAAATACTCTCTTCTTAATTAGTAACATGTTAAGTGGAGGTGCCTTGTAAACACTCATGATGTTTGCAGGGTTTGTATATTTTTTATGATTGAATCTAGTATATCAGTTTTTAGCCCTGATCTAATCATTGATCACTTGTCACCTTTACAAAATTCTTTAATCTATTGGTTGCTGATACATCTATACTGCTGTCGCTATAGTGTTTTGTTGTTGTACTATTCATATATTTTATTTCATATCCATTTAATTCTTATCAGTGTCGCGAAGTGTTTTGGCTTTGTCAGCAATCATGGTACCACAAATTGTAACATTAAGATTCTGATTTAAAAAAGAGTGGCATGAGTTTCTTCCAGGCTCTTCTCATAGCCCTACCATCCCGAACGTGGTTGTAAAAAAAAGTATTGACGTTCATAAGTGTTGCTCTTGTAACCTATATCAATAAATGAGTTTGAATTTGAATTTGAACTACATGCGTCATACCCAGCATGAGTGCTAGCGTAAAATTATGACGCATGCACATAATTTTTTTTGCTTATACAGTCATGTCCATGTGAGAGGTTTTTCGTGTGACTTTCTACAGTACAACTACTTTTATGGTGGAACATCAGATAAGTTTTAGTTGTGTCGCTGAAAATAGAACAAATTTTCTCTTTAGTCAATTACAAGACGATTGTCGTGTTTCCTTTATGTACTCACGGACAAAAGATAGCGGCAATTTAAAAGTAAAAGGGATGACTATGTGATTAATAGTGTGATTTGATTTTTCAGTCGTCGGCCTGTAGAACTGTCTATTAAGTCTAGCATATTATGGAATAAGGCAAAAAACTTAACGGTCGCAGAAATAAGTCATTGTGTCGTTTGTGCTTATGACACTGATTAAGTAATTAGCGGCCGAAATCTAGATTGTAATTTGTAAACTGGCTAGCGAGATATCTCTTCTTGCTAGCCAGACTGATCGCTGATAATGAACTATTGTAGGCATGAGACATGCGAGCTTAATCCCGGTGGTCGGTTGATATTGTATGCTGGTAGGCAGAAAGGTAGGGTAACTGTAAGTCATACGGATTATTTTATATCCGATGGAACAGATATAAATATACAATTGATTTCAGTACTCATCTTTCAGTGGGCGCTAAGTCAGCTCCTTTTAAAGGCTCGTTTGTAGTGTAGTGTTTCATGCGTCTTGTTGCTTCGTTTTGTATGAGTTACGGTATTCGTAAGTCGAATAACTGGCACATGGGCGTTTTTAATGGTTTTGTAATGGTTGGAGAACAGGACATTTTGTAAAAGAATTGTATCCACATGCGCATATCAACTTCTTTATTATCTTTATTGTGCAAAAGAATTAAAATCTGTCGTGACAAAGTTATTTTAAAACCCAACTTTTCCAAATATAACATAAAAGGTCCAATAAATTAGCTGATTTCATCACATCATAGTTCAACATAATGATGATTAATCATACGCACGCATGGATTATCCCACGTTCGTATATAACACCACGGTTGACATTAACTACAGCGCCTATAGGTCACACATGACGAATTGTTCTAGCCGAGACCCTTACACTATTGGTTGAATAAGTAATAATTATGCGATACACAGAAAATTACTCAAAAGGTCCGTGATATATTTTGTAACTTTATTTAGTTGCCATAATTGATTTGCTCATTTTCCTGTACCTTTCCCAAATAGAATACGAGGAAATGGTTGTGAAATTCTTGGCAATGGAGAAATACGAGCGTGTATAGTTAGGAAGGACAAGCTGTAATGTGTCTTTATTCCTTGTAATTTCTATATATTAAACTGGACTTTGGCCACGACTCTGCTTGCGTGGGACTTATTCAACTTTACGAGAAAAGAATTTCCAAGAATCACCGATTTTAGTACACACGTACACGCCTCAGGGAACATACACGCCAAATGTCAGCTTATTACGCCCAGTAGTTTCAGCTGTACATTGTGTGATAGTGGTCAGTCAGTAAAGCAACAATCTTATGAATATTGCTAGTATTCGTTATTGGCAATATTTTTAATTAAACTCTCAGATTTCTTTTTAACCAATGTTTTATTTAACCACTTGTTGCATTACAGCTTATCACGTTTTAATAGCATAAACTAAGGAGGTTAGCGCACCTAGTAACAAAAAAAGAAACCTCATTTTTACGTTTTTAACAAAGTTAGTTTAAGTTGGTAACAAAGTGTTTACAGATGTATAATCATTCAATAGATAGAACTCACATTATCTCATCCGATAGTGACTATCTCTTTAGTTACGAAAATCCTGTTGATTCCATTATTCTTAGATTAATTCTCACGAAATTGATGCACCTATTAAGATAGATTATGATTATAAACCTGAAAACAGAAATTTTAATGAAGATACTGATTTAAGAATTAATAGTTATACTGAGTGAAGTTATACAAATTTCTGCATCGCACGTCTTAGATCCTTACGTGGACGTTATCAATTCGTGAATTGTGCAAAGCCAATGCGTTTTCGATTTGAAGCTAACATAACACGTGTGCTAAGCGAATATGTGGTGTGGCAGATTTGTACCATTACATAATAATTGTATCACAGCGAAATACATGATGTCCACAATTCACGCTTATACATATTACTCGCTAGCTAAATTAAGGCGACTTAAATGATACACCTTAAAAAGACAACATCCCTCATTTTGAGAGTTTGGAGGGCAAGTTAGGTGTTTGGACCGTTGATCGCAGTGCAAATTACACCGGCGCGCATCGCACCAGTGCCATTTATTTTGCCGACATATTACTCTTTAAGTGGCTGAGGCGGTTAATCCATCCGATGTCACGTCAAGTAATAAGCGTTCGGTTCGCTCACAAATAAACTTTACTACTTTATACATAGCTGCTGTATATGTAGCTGCTACTTTATATGTAGCTGAGTAATTTGATTAATTATAATGAAATTACGCTGTATGTGTTTACGCTTAGAATAGAGCGGGCTCCAATGATTTGAACGTTGGGTAATAATTATGTTAAGAGCATCTTGACACTTTGTTGCTAAGCTAAATATCATTGTGGCGGTTGGAAAATGTTGGAAAATATTATTTTCAATACTTATCATCTGAAAACCCATTAGTCGAAAATTGTTATCATTATATAGAAGTATTTATGTAATGGTTCTATATAAATTATCTAGTAATTATTTGAAAATTAAAATAAAATACCTTATCACTAAATTCGACAAAGATCCCTTACATGAATATTACGACGCTTGTACAAGTCTCGAAAGTTTAAAAGTTATCGTCATCATGATCGTCGTAGCATTGTCCCAGTTGCATCCAAGACTTTCGCGTTAGAGGCCGGGATCCATTCTTAGTGAACTAGATATGACAGAATATTACATTTTCTACAGAGCGACTGCCGTCTGACCTTCGATGACTTAGACCAGTGTAAAATATTCCCGATAAAGACTGTCAAAGATATGCAATAACATAACAGTATCTAGAGAGTACCACGTACGCTAAAACCGTTTTAAAATTCATCAATTAATAAACTTACCATGCAACATCATAAATATTTTTATACATACACTACGTGGCAGTATTTTTAGAGTAAACGCAGGGAAACAAAGGAAGTGGATGTCGTTGACGCCTTTCTTGGCAGAAGATTAGTGGTTTTTATATATACAGTCAGTTGAAAAAGTCCGTAGGTGCATGCTGCTGCCCGTCTTCTGACTAAGTCTTTACTCCCCTTGTACGACGCCCACGGAGAAAGTGTAGCTTTATTCTAATATATATATCAATAAGCTCAACTATTTCCTCTTCGATAAAAATGAAAACTAAAGTAGAAGCTTTCTGTGTCCTGCAATCATCGTAAACGAAAGGCATATTGACAAACGTATTGATTTCCGGTTGTTCAATGAAAGCCATTGGAGGCGAGTTGCTCGTCGTTGGTATGTATAACCATTAAGTGTATTTCTGTGTGCAGCTCGACATCTTGAAGGCGATTTGCGATCTCTCCGTCGACGTCGTCTCGCTCGTCTGCGCTGCACTTGTACACTGCCACGCTGTAATTACAATATTCACTAGATAAACTCTCACTTTGAGTGTCCTGTTAAAATACAGCTTTTGACTGCGAAACGAATAACGTTTATCTTCACAAATGGGATGTTTTCACGTCTAACGAGAGACGAGGCCCAGCAAATGAAGACTCGTGACAGTAAACAACTGTAGGTGAATTTGTTTAATGAAAAGAAATTCGCACGAATAAGATTATGAGAGATCTAATTTTATTCACGAATCGTCCGAATAAAATTATGTATTTCAAACTGAAAAGGCGATTTAACAAATCTTCGAAGGGGTGGGGTTTGTAAACACGAAATACAAAATTGTGTGTCGACGGGATATTTTCCAATCTGTAGTGTAAATACTGTCCCACATAATGATTATTTGAACGAACAATTAACATGGCAGGGCTGTCATGGCGTCAATCCGGTCGTAGTGATAATTTGATTTGGTCGCGTCAGGAGCAGTAAACAAGCGGGTGGCAGCATACGCCTCTAGCAGGCCCACCTCTCATTAGCTCTCTAGAAATGGACGAATCGATACAAAAATGTTTTACGTTTGCGTGTCGGATTCACGAACTGGGTTAAGAGAATTCATGACAGACAGAATTAAAAAGTGTTGGCTGTATCACCTTTAAGATAATGCCGTGAAATAAATAATTTATGTCGACCCGTTTGTTAAATCGTAACTTAGGTGGTACTATCGCCAGGTAGAGCGTTTTCAAAGGTTTCTAAAATATAAAATCAATAAAGGTCTCCCAACATTTATATAACTGATCAACGATTCCAAGGCTTTATGATGTTGCTAAGTCTATCTAGTTGGCGTAAATATAGCAGCTTTCTTACAATCATACATAAGCAAAAGCTATTCATCCTTTTAAGTGTTCAAGCATCGTTCCATTCAATAAATAGAAAGGATGAATCGATAAATCAGCAATTCTTTATCGGCAATTCTTTATTCTATCTCAGTAATGCTGGATTTCAATAACTAAATAAAACTTAAGTGTAACGTGCCACACTAGGATATCCTGTTGTGGCAGTTTTACACTTTTGAATGTGATAAAAGGCTGGACTCAAAGTAAGGCTGTCTTTCTTCCAAAGCGGATAGAAACGAAACAATTTTAAGGTTTTGCTTTGAAATCTCCTATCAGTCATTTAGGAGGCCCCACAAACAATGAAGGTAATAAATCCTATTAGCAGGGATGAATAAGAGTTCTGGAAGCTTTTGATACATTTTAGAAGATTTATAGGGTTACGGCTTACAAATCAATGAAATTTTTTTCATAGGCAATGAATTTAGCAAAAAAGGTAGATACGTTACCTACGTAGTAATCAATCCGTAGAAACGGTACACTAACGCACACATCAATAATTCTATATTTTATTTTAATTTCGGTTGACAAGATGTGTCAGTTTCACTTTGACGCCGGCTCGCGACGTCACACACACATATGTCAGACTTGCCAACTGGCTTATGTTTAGCGTCCTGCTTTTGGTACGCCTATTGGTAGCGCCATCTACCTTCCTATATATAACTAATCGCATCAAGATCAATCGTTCCACGTCTAGTGCGAGCGATACCATATTTCCGTCCCGCTCTATCCCACTCCCTGGAAGGGCACTGCCTTCGCCTGATTCGTCGCCGCGATCGTGGACACGAGTGACAGTCGAGAACATTCCGCTCGCTGAGAACGCCGTCTCGATATCGTACCGCGCCGCTCCCGTATGTGTTTATTACCGCTTCCACCAAGGAAAACCCGCTCGCAAGTAAAAGTGAAACGAATGGTGTAGTGTAGTGAAACAAGCAGCTGCATCACGAAACCACCAGGAGACTGCGCTACGGAAACGAAAAAGGTTGTATAAGGTAGGTGCCCTCCATCCTCGAAACATCCTCTTTCCTTATTCCTTTCTAGGCGACCCAGAACTCGCCCTAATACAGTCCATTTTCCTGTTCCAAGTCGCCTAGAACCCTACGGTTTCGGTGTAAAGCCGAACCATTTTTTTTATCCATACGAGTCGGATTCATTTACGCTTTTATACGTTATATCGCTATACGTAGGCAGTTATAGCACCTAGCTATACTCCTAATATATTCACATAACCGTCACATGGTTATTTCCGCCCGCATCAGTAGGTAAACTTTTATGTAGCTACCTACTTATTAAATTATTAATTCTGGAACTATCATAGTTGTCTTATAAATCTCATATTTCAAGCAACTTTTAGTTCCTCAGCTCTAAAGTGTTGCCTACTTAGCCTACTTAGGTAAAATAATAGATACATTAGATATTCTTCGGTCTCATTAGCTTATACTTACGTAAGCATGTCACAACAAAAGCAGTCACGCGTGTCGGAAGACAAAGAGATGACAATCTTAGAAGCAAAACGCAATATTTTATTTGAGCGCATTCAAAATATCTATGAACGATCAAAAACCGCATCTATGTCTGACAGTAATAGCGAAGCATTTCTCAGTTATTGTATAACAGTAGATAGTATTCGAACAGATTTTCATAAGTTGTTAGACGATTATAACGCTAGATTACTTTCTATCAATCCTGATGAAAAACCGAACTATCAGGCGTATACCTCATTCGAAGATCTTTATTGTATTATTAAGCGTATACAATCGCAATTGGAGGGTAAATGTTCGGCAGAGCCCGTTGCCCGCAAACCGAGATTACCGCAAATCGAGATTATGTCGTTTGACGGAGATATACGAAATTGGCCGTTATTCTATGCGAGTTTTAAGTCTACAGTGCACGATAATGGTTCTCTGACAGATGCTGACAGGTTGTACTATTTAATAGGTAAACTGTCATCGAAGGCCCAGTCCGTATTTGCAGGTGTCACTCCCAGTGCTGAGAATTATCAGGTCATATTTCAGTCACTACTTGACAGATATCAGGACACGCGCGTCCTAGCGTCTACGTACTTTGACCAAGCTTTAAATCTCAAACTGTCCGGCAACGCGTCTGTCTCGAATTTCCAGCTGTTTATTGATAACTTCGTAACCGCGGTTAATTCTCTTAGGAATTTAAAATTAGAAGATCTTTCCGACTTTATGTTGCTTCAACTCGCTTTAAAAAAGTTTGACACTGATACAATTCGCGCATTCGAGATGACGGAACGCAATAATAAAATACCTACACTAGATAGTTTTATTTCGTTCATAAAAGATCAGTGTCGAATATTTCATAATACGCAGTCTGGTTCACCTGGCCCGTCTAACACTAACAGCAACAAACAAAGGTTGAATAAATCGCGAAATAGTAATGGTAACTCGGTCCCTAATCCGCAATCTTACGTAATATGTTAGGAATCTAATAGTAATAATTCACAGAAGTGTCTGTGCAGTAATATAGTGCACGACCATTACTATAAGTGTCCTACCTTTAATGATTTAAATCCAATTGCTCGTTTTAAATGCGCAAAAGATAACAAAGCTTGCATTTATTGCTTAAGCATAAACATAAAACGAGTAATTGTTCCAGTAGAACGAGATGTCGCTCGTGTAAACAAAAACATCATACACTGTTACATCTCGATAAAAATAACCGGTTGTCAAGTCAAGCCGCTAACCTTGACACACTCGCGCCGCAGGTGCAGACCACGGTAGCTGCGCCTTCCGCGTCTGAGGGCGAAGTATCGTTGTGTATGACATCCATTGCGCGGGCGACGCGCACGCGAGGACGGCACTCGCGCATCTATAATGATCCGCGCAGGGCCAAAACGCAGTGTACGGCGTCTAAGACGGTACTGTTAGCGACAGCGCAAGTTATCGTATATGATGTTAATGGGTCGCCGCACATGGTACGTTGTCTGCTAGATAGCGCATCTCAGACCAATCTAATAACATCGGAATGCTTCAAACGCCTCGGATTATGGAATAACTTTAAAAATACTAACTCAACCGTCAAAGGGATAGGCGGATCAGAAAAGCATTGCAGGGGTTCCGTAGATATTAAAATACATTCGCGTTTTGATAGGAATATTAAGTTTTATTTATTATTATTTTTTTATTTATTTCTTCATGCACAATATACATATGTACATAAGGTGGACTTAATGCCGTTAGGCATTATCTACCGGTCGGACCTTTTGGTGGTGCAGAGACAAGCAAGGTAGGTGCATTATATATAGAGATAATCATAACAATTAGATAGAGTGTAATATAAATAAATGGGATATTATACTATAAATGAAATTATAAATTTATTGTAGTTTAAATATAATTATGAATATATTACTATATACATACATAATAATACATATTACATATACTACACATATACCCCATAAATACATACAAAATATATATAATATTAGATATATAAAATAAAATATATATAAAACTAGAACTGATGAAAACAATGTGTAGATTCCTTCAATCTCTCAAAAAGGAGCTCTCGAACTTTCAATTTAAATGCGAAACGGTTAGTGGACATTCTGATTTCAGGAGGGAGCCTATTCCATAGCAAAACGGCTTGAACAATGAAGGAAGAGCCTACAAAGACTGAAGTATGAGTGGGACACTGAAGATGTAGATTGTGAGAGGAGCGAAGTTCTTTCTCATGTGTAGAAGATAGATATTGAAAGTAAGAAATCAAGTATGAAGGGGGAGAAGGGGATTTAAGTAAAGAAAAGAGTGTAGTGAGAGCACGCAAACTCCCGCGTTGACGGATGGGTAACCATTTAAGTTCGGAACGAAAAGTAGATACGTGATCATACTTGCGAAGATTGTAGATGAATCGAATGCAGTTATTGAGAAGGCGGTCATACTTATTGAGATATTCTGCATTCGGGTCATAATAACACATATCACCATAGTCGATTAAAGGAAATATTAAGGCCTGCACAAGCATTGTCTTGGTCCTGGAAGGGAGAAAATTTTTGAGGCGGTATAAAGCTCGAAGGGTACCGGTGACTCTCTGACTCACGTCAGTGACCTGGGCCTGCCAGTCGAGAGTGGAATCTATGTGCAGTCCTAGATCTTTGACTGTCGTACTGAATGGGATTTTCAGTCCGTTAAACATGATTGGTGGCAAAGTTGATAGATCTAATCTGGGTATCATGCGTTTACTACCTACAATCATGGCCTGACATTTAGTAGGGTTGACGTCAAGACCAAAATCATCAGGTGTCAGGAAGTTTATTAAGACTGAAAATAATAACGGAGAAAGTATGCCACCTTGAGGAACACCAGAGTTTATGTCACGCCAACTCGATGAACAATCATCACTGTGGACCGACTGCTGGCGCCCCTGAAGATACGACGAGAACCATTCCAGAGAACTAGGTGAGATCATTAGATGGGAGAGGATTGATAGAAGGATATCGTGACTGACGGTATTAAAGGCGTTCGAAAAGTCGACCAAGGCCAATACTGTGACCTTAGTGTTCTCCATGCCCGCCCTAATATCGCCAGTCACTTTAAGGAGAGCGGAGGTAGTGTAATTTTAACATTTCTTCGCTTATAGTGGAGCGTATAACGGACGCATTGCCGAACGCTAATGGTTGACGTCAAGACCAAAATCATCAGGTGTCAGGAAGTTTATTAAGACTGAAAATAATAACGGAGAAAGTATGCCACCTTGAGGAACACCAGAGTTTATGTCACGCCAACTCGATGAACAATCATCACTGTGGACCGACTGCTGGCGCCCCTGAAGATACGACGAGAACCATTCCAGAGAACTAGGTGAGATCATTAGATGGGAGAGGATTGATAGAAGGATATCGTGACTGACGGTATTAAAGGCGTTCGAAAAGTCGACCAAGGCCAATACTGTGACCTTAGTGTTCTCCATGCCCGCCCTAATATCGCCAGTCACTTTAAGGAGAGCGGAGGTAGTGTAATTTTAACATTTCTTCGCTTATAGTGGAGCGTATAACGGACGCATTGCCGAACGCTAATGTAGACGTAGCATCACTCACTCATCTTGAGTCATTGCCGCTAGCCGACGCAGAGTTTGCGAATCCGGCAGGCATTGATCTTTTGATCGGAGCTTCAATATTTCCGCACTTGCTACTAACTAACATAGTACGTAGTGAGCGATATGATTTACCGCCCGCTATTGAGACGGTACATGGGTATGTGATTATGGGTACCGTACCTACGTTACATACTTCTCATTGTATTACGTCTTGTTGTTGTTCTGCTCTTCAAGAGATCAAGGTGGGTGCTAAAACTATGTGTAAGATAAAGCACTAATTAGCTATGCTATGCTATGCTATGCTACGCCATGCCATGCTACGCTATGCTACGCTATGCTATGCTACGCTATGCTACGCTATGCTACGCTATGCTACGCTATGCTACGTTATGCTACGCTATGCTACGCTACGCTACACTATACTATACTACACATCCGCTTTGTACATGGATGACATTGCCTGTAGTGGCATATCCGCTCCGCTAGCAATTTCGCTTTGTGAAGAGCTTATTCAGCTTTTCAAGCGAGGCCAGTTTGATATTGTCAAATGGACAAGCACTTCTAAGGAGGTTCTCACACGCATACCAGATTCTCATAAGGCTTCTCCAGACATTGAGTTTGAGAAGTCTGTACCGCATAAGGTTCTCGGTTTACGCTGGGACAAATTCTGCGATAGTTTTCGGTTTGACGTCTCACCGCCAGATGATAAGTGCACCAAACGCACTATGCTGTCCACAGTGGCTCGACTATGGGACATAATGGGTTTTGTGGCTCCCACAATTTTTTACGCCAAGCTCTTGATCAAAAAGCTTTGGCTATCAAAGTGTGAGTGGGATGAAACACCCCCTGACCATATTGTCGCCGCTTGGGGCCAGTTTTGTATTGAGCTTACCGCGCTCAATCAAGTTACTATTCCGCGTCATCTTAGGTTGGTAGATGGATGTACCGTCAACTTAATAGGTTTCGCTGACGCCAGCGAGCGTGCTTACGGCGGAGTCGTATATCTGCAAGTCCGCATTGGTTCTAAGTACTCGGTGCAGTTAGTTTGTGCCAAGTCTAAGGTCTCACCTGTTAAAACCATTTCGGTTGCGAGACTGGAGTTGTGCGCGGCCCTTCTGCTGTCTCAGTTGCTCCGCAAAGTTCAAGACACAGTTTTGCCCCACTACTCTATTAATAAATATACGCATTTCCCGACTCCAAGGTAGTGCTCGCTTGGATTTATTCATCTCCTCACCGCTAGCAGACTTTTGTCGCCAACCGCGTTAGTAAATTGATTGAACCTGTTCCCGCTACTTGTTTCAATCACGTCGCGGGTTATCGTACTCGTCTTCAGGAAGAATTCTCCATAGATCATATTGACTGGAAGTTTATTCCACCAGCATCACCACATTTCGGTGGATATTGGGCAAGCATGGTCAAAGTAATTAGAACGCATCTCTTCAAAGTTATAGGTCAACAGTTCCTCTCTTACGAAGAGCCTTTAACTGTCCTTGCACAAGTCGAGGCACTGATCAACTCGCGTCCGCTTCCAACTCAGTGAGATCTAGCCTGAAGTTGGACCTACCTCTTAGTATAAGTATTTAGTTAGTAGTTTTCGCTATTATTGCGTTTGTAGTTTTCGCTAAAGTTAATTTAGATTAATTTTATTGTCATATCGCTGTCTTAGCCTATTGGGTTATGCGGTACACCCAACATAGCTAAGTTCAATTCTATTTTTTTTAAAGGCAACCCTTTAGGGCCGGGGGGATATGGTAGCGCCATCTACCTTCCTATATATAACTAATCGCATCAAGATCAATCGTTCCACGTCTAGTGCGAGCGATACCATATTTCCGTCCCGCTCTATCCCACTCCCTGGAAGGGCACTGCCTTCGCCTGATTCGTCGCCGCGATCGTGGACGCGAGTGACAGTCGAGAACATTCCGCTCGCTGAGAACGCCGTCTCGATATCGTACCGCGCCGCTCCCGTATGTGTTTATTACCGCTTCCACCAAGGAAAACCCGCTCGCAAGTGAAAGTGAAACGAATGGTGTAGTGTAGTGAAACAAGCAGCTGCACCACGAAACCACCAGGAGACTGCCCTACGGAAACGAAGAAGGTTGTATAAGGTAGGTGCCCTCCATCCTTGAAATATCCTATACCCACTCAATCACCCCTCATCCCGTAACCATCTCTTAAGCGGCGAAGAACCGCTATCCTCTCTATACAGTCCATTTCCTTCTCCAAGTCGCCTAGAACCCTACGGTTTCGGTGTAACGCCGAACCACCTATAACGTATCTACTTTTTTTTATGTAACATGTTTATGTAACATTTTTATGTTCATAGGTATTTTGAAACCCATTTATTTAATGAACTTGAATATTTATTAGCGCCACACCCATAATCATCTCACTACAATCATATGATTAAAGAAAAACGAAGCTGGTAAAATTTTCACATAAAATTTGTATGGAAAAAGAACAATATTTTTTTGCCTTTCATAGATTTGTCATCGAAGTACAGTGCAGTGGATTGATATGGTTACATGTTGTTTGTTATGTAAACATTGGTTGCGGTTGCTCGCTCACTGCGTTTTGATCGCTCACAGCGGCGGCGCCTTCAAAGAGTGCTTTGTTCGCCCCCTCCCTCCCACACTCTCATACTCACGCGCTAATGACTTAATTGCTGCTCCAAATAACCACTTACGAATAGCCTTTTTGTTCTGCAATGCAAAATTTTATACTTATTTGAAATCGTTATGTGGCGTTACGCCTCGAGGCTGTAAATGAGGCATAAATTAAATAAAAGGTGCATTAGTGTTATGATACTTGGCTTTTATATCTGGTCATAATTATTGTGGCTATCTATAATCGAGCTCTTTAAATATCATCTTTATACAGCCTTTCGCAGACCACAGCTGGACATAAGGCTCTCCTAAGTCCTAATTGTGCGTCACAATAGCTTTGTGAATCAAGGAGGATTGGCCTACACCCACGCTGGCCAAAATAATAATAATATTCTACCACATAAACACATCACTATCAAGTCCCAAACTAAGCAGACCTTGTACTATGATTACTCGACAATATCATACAAGGTTATATAACGGGTCTTACTCGCGATAAATCTTATATTTAAGGCATAAATACTCGGTTTTTTGCCAAAGTTTCGGCTGACTTGCTTCAGCCGTGGTCGCGGCGGAACTGGTGAGCTCAGCGCCGTCCTTGTATTGTGCGGGTTTTGGCACCTACCCTGACTGGATTTTTATTTTTGTTTTTAACCGCACTGTCGTTACCTTGACACACTACACTAATGACGTCTATACTTATTGATGACTGGATTCCAAGTTGTTGATAATCTAACTTGGAATCCAGTCATCAATAAGTGTAAACACCGCCGCAATGATACAGCTCAACAGTGAGTAGACGTCATTAGTGTAATGTGTCGAGGTACCAGGTTTTGGCACCTACCCTCACTGGATTTTTATTTTTGTTTTTAACCGCACTGTCGATATGTCGAGGTACCGACAGTGCGAAATACCTACTTATGCATGGCGTCATAGGGCATCTAAAGAACATATTGGCGGGGTAAATGCATCGATTTTGAACCTATTTAGAAAAATTCCATACTAACTTTGAGCCTCAATATCTCCTGAACCAGTAATTTCCCAGGTATGGTGCCGAAGTAAAAAAATGTTCGTAGTGGTTGATACAACATAGGATTTAATTTTTCGTTAAGGGTCTTTAATACCCTGTATAAACTTTTTTTGTATATACATACATATTATAGATAAAATCACCCATACCGACACAAACATCCATGTTCATGCACACAAATAACGGTAGTAGAGCCTTGCTGATTTCAGCATGAATGGGCCGGCTCGACCGGGGCAGTACTACCCTCTCACAGAAAATCGTCGTAAAGTAACAGTATCTAAACTGTTGCGTTTCGTTCGGTGAGTGAGAGTTCCGGAGGCCCTATCCCCTATTCCTTCTCCCTCATCCCACTCCTTATCCTATCCCTTTTCCCAACCCCAAAGGACGGCAACGCACTTGTGACTCCTATGGTGTTGCTTGTGTCGATTGGCGGCGGTAATCGCTTACCATCAGGCGATCCCTCTGCTCGTTTGCCGCCTATTACTATAAAAAAAAGAAAAAAATGTTTGACTTGAGCGGGAATCGAACCCGCGACCTTCGGTGTAGCAGTCGCTTAAACTCCCGCTGCGCCAAACGGTCGTCATTATGATCAGAATGGTCGATATACGTTTGGAAAATGCTATACATATGCTTCGTGAATTTTCTTTAATCACCTCTTAAGACAGCCACGGAATGAATTGGATAAGGAACACTTTGCATTCTTAGATCCGATAAAAATGTATGAAACGAGACTAACGAGATATAGTTTTCTATGTTCTTTAGGCAGTCATTATACTGAGATTTTTATATTTATGTTTTTTTAGAGGAATATATTAAGATATTTCTTCTAAAACTAACATAGAACAGTGTGAACATGCATGGTTAGTCAAACAAAAAGAACAAAGTTCAAACTTACGACACGAACTTCGACGTTCTACAATTAATGTGCATATGAAGCAAGAAAACAACCTCACGTCTACCTACAGTTCTCTTTATTTTTGTAATGTTTTGTAAGATTAACATACATACATACATAGACTCACGCCTGTTTCGCGGAGGGGTAGGCAGAGACTACGGAACGCCATTTGCAATGATCCAGACATATCTCTCTTGCTTCATTCACTCCCATCAGATTCCTCATGCATGCTCTTCTGTTCAGGGTGCTTCTAACCTGTCCTGTTTTTATGATGTCTCCAAAGGTCAACTAAGTAATATAATAATTTGTCAGATTAACTAAGTAATAAAATTAATTAAGTAAGGCTAGTTTCACCACAGCCCGAAAAGTTCCAGATGAATTAATGTGCAAATGTCATCATACGATTTTCATTCTAATTTTGTGAACTATTCGGATCCTTAATCTTAAGTACACAAAGGTCATGAAACGGCTTAAAATACTTCCTTGATGTTGCTCCAGTATCTTATAAAAAAAGCAGTGGCTTAATTGTGTATTTGAGTTAGGGTTACTATTTATCACCAGAAGACTAATTGCCTTTGATTCCTCTACATCTGAATGGTATGAGTATCAGGACTATATATATCTCTGGCTGCCTGCCCCCAGTGTCACAAGTTAAAGAAAAACAAAGATAAATGATTCCTATACAAAAGGTGTTTTTACATCCAAGTATCCATATAGATATTTGGACTTTACGTTACGCAAGAGACTCTTCGTAGTAATTCTCCACAACGTAGCTGAAACAGATACCGAATACATACAATACGTAGGCACGAATTAAATGCAATACGTACCAAAATATAATACCACAGAAATACACGTGCAGAAATTCAACAAAAGTAACATAATAATTTGGCCAAAACGGAGTCCAATTCAATTATATTTATTTATTTATAACTTCATACACAAAACATGTATAGGCGGACTTAATGCCTGAGGCATTCTCTGCCAGTCTACCTTGGGGTGATGCAGAGATAGAACAAGGTAGGTGCAAATTGAAGTAATAAGAAACATGACAATCCTAATAAATACTTAAAAATGAAAAACATAAATGGCCATACATACATACTATTTAAGGCGAGGTTGCAGTACTTTTTAAGATTTTTGAACGTCTGAAAGTCCCATGAACTATGATATTTTTAATGAATAAAAATTAAAGTATAAAAGTTGAACATATCTTCTAGTAAATCGTAAAGATAGAAACACGATTTGGAATGATTGGCTCGATAAAAAAAAATGTCAAACATGGCACTAAATCACAATTTTAAACGTGTACTGCTTAGAGATTCCATAATGAATTTATATGAAAGTATTATCAATAGAAACAGCTCTTTATTTTAAAATAAATGGTAAAAACAGATTTCGTAATTTCGTTATCATTTTTCTCCAAGAAAAAAAATAGTCAAAATGTTGGCATTATATCGCTCGCCGGCCGTTCATCAGTGCCTGTCTAGGCGTGATTGAGGGCGGACGTACGTCGTTGCTCCGCAAAATCCCCCTCCACCCCCGCATGTACGTTTTCGCAAAAGTACAAAGTAATTCGTATTCCAAATTCAATCGTTCAAACCATAGACATACTAGTAAGAAACCGTAGCCAGGTTACTGACAAGGTAACATGACGGAGCTTACGAGTGGCACGCATCGCGAAAAGCGTACGCACACTAATATAAATATGTCAAAACGACACACTAAGAATTAGATAAGAAGTGTAAGTGAGAGAGCACATCTAATCGCAAGCGCGAAATAGAGATAAACATATACTCTCTGGACCGACGCGCATTGTGACATCATGCTGACCGTTTCACAAACAATAATTTGACTCAGATGCGACATGATCACTTTGTCTGTCTTGAGTAAATCCAATTCGCCTCAAAATAAATTTGATTAATTCATTTAAGGTAGGGAAATAAAAAATCGATGTGATTTATTTATAACATTTATTAAAAAAGTACATTTTATTCTTCTCATTTCATTCAATGGAAACCTCAAACAGTACGGTAATATAAAAACTGTGCGCTGCGGACCCACCGTAGCCCTGGCAATACCCCTGGGGGTATGGTAGGTCTTTTAAAGCTTAACTCCTGGCTGAAATGCTCGTAGTGTTGTACCAACGTGCTACGTGGACATTAAACTGAACAGTGTTATTTCTCGTATGATAATGACTTACTACTTACGTTTTTGTATTTTTAGACAAGCGAAGACAAGCGCTAGTACGATGATATAGTGCAACAAGGAGATACATCTTAATATATAAAATCATTGCGTTACTGACTGACTGACAGACACGCTGCAGCCGAAACTACTCGGCGCAAAAAGCTGAAATTTAGCATGTATGTTCCTTGGGGATTGTAGGGGTGCACTAAGACGGGCTTTCCCGAAAATCCCACGGGATCGGGCAAAACGGGAAATTTGAAAATATGTGCGTGCGAAACCGCTGGCGTGTACTAGTTAGAGAATAAAACGTTTAGGTATTACTGCTAATGGTTATAATGCTTTGTATATTATAGGTATAATCTGTGGTACTGTTGAAGACCCGTCATCATCATTATCCTAGCGCTGTCGGATCATTCCCACTAGTTCTATTGAACAGTTCTATGATAGAACTAGTGATACTTTTTGTCCCACTAGTTCTATTAGCACAACTTGATGAGAAGAATAGAACTAATGGGAAACATTTATAGGAAATTTCCCTCTAATTCTATGTATGTTTTACAAGGGTAGTGTCACAACATCGCGCTCACATATCCGAATAAATATGTACTATGTATAAAAATGTGTTAAACGAATGAACGTCTACAAAACTAATGAACGTCTACAAAACAAATGAACGTCTACAAAACAAATGACTACCAGAAAGTGATCAGCTATCGATAGTGATTGCAAAAAACAGGTGTATGCGATTTTTGACCTTATTGACAATTCATGACAAACTTTTTTTTTGTTTTTTCTCGCTTTCTGGCATTATTACGGTAATAAAATTATAAATTCTGACTAATGTCAATTAGGTTGAAAATCGCATGCACCTGTTTTCTGCAATCACTATCGATAGCTGATCACTTTCTGTATGTATTGAATATCCTTGTAAAAACATACATAGAACTAGACTGGGACATTTCCTATTACTTATCCCACTAGTTTTATTCTCCTCATCAAGTTGTGCTAATAGAATTAGGACAGTTCTATCATAGAACTGTTCAATAGGGCTACTGGGAATGATCCCACAAAATAGTAGAACTTGAAATTAACGAACTGAAATTAATAAACTTATTACACAACAATATTATCTGGGAGTAAGCTTTGAAAGACCCACCATACCCGGTACGATGGTACGGTGGGTCGGCAGCGAAAACTGTGCAGTACAATCTACTTAGTTCTTTAATACTAAAAGGAGAAAAACAGGAACAAGTGAATGGACTTTGATCATCCGTCAATATTTGTAACTTACGTATGATTTTGTATTTCTATAATAATAATATATTGTGTTGATTCAGCCTCAAATCACTTTTATTACTTGACAAAAACACACATCAGTATTTTATTATTACGAATGTCCCATCTGGATACATTGATGAGATTTTAGTCATATTTCTACTATAGTTTGTGCAAAATCTCATTACACACGACGGCATTTTCAAATGTAACGTACACACACGCGAGTCAAAGAGCGAGCGCTTCCGACCGCAGCGCGTACGCGACTAAAGCCAAATGAGACATTTAGCCTGTTTTTAATGTGCCACTTTTGAAGTTCGCATAACTCATCTACGGTTTTTTTTACGCTGCGCTGTGGCACACGCACACACGAAACCCCCCCTCCCCTCCCCCCGCTCACTCGCTGACGCCACCGCCGTGTTTTTGTTTTTGCGGGGGGTGAGGTCGAGCTACGCCCTGCACTGCAACCTCGCCTTAATATAAAAACAAATAGTTATACTAAATACATAGAATATACATATTGGTAGCGCCATCTACCTTCCTATCTACAACTAATCGCATCAACATGAATCGTTCCACGCTTGTCTAGTGCGAGCGATATCATATTTCCGTCCCTCTCTTTCCCTCTCCCTGGAAGAGGCACTGCCTTGCGCCTGATTTCGTCGCCGCGATCGTGAACGCGACGGACAGTCTCGAACATTCGGCTCGCTAAGAACGCCGTCTCGATACCGCTCCGCGCCGCACCGCTGTATGTGATTTTGCCGCTTCCACCAAGGAAAACCCGCTCGTGAGTGCAAGTGAAAACAAGCAGCTACATCACGAAAACACCAGGAGGACAAGAAACGAAGAAGGCTATAAGGTAAGTGCCTTCCATCCTGGAAATATCCTATACCCACTCAACCACCTCCTCCCGTATCCATCTCCTCTACCCTTATTCCCTCCTAGGCGGCTAAGAACCGCTATCCTCTCTATACAGTCCATTAATCCTTCCCAAGTCGCCTAGAACCTACCGGTTTCTGCACCACGCCATACCATTTTTTTTTTATCCATACGAGTCAGATTCATTTACGTTTTATACGTTATACCGCTATACCTAGGCAGTTATAGCACCTAGCTATACTCCTAATTAATATATTCATATAACCGTCACATGGTTATTTCCGCCCGCATTAGTAGGTAAACTTTTATGTAGCTACCTACTTATTAAATTATTATTTCTGCAACTATCATAGTTGTCTTATAAATCTCATATTTCAATCAACTTTTATTTCCTCAGCTCTAAAGTGTTGCCTAATTAGCCTACTTAGGTAAAATAATAGATACATCAGATATTCTTATTTTGTTTCGTTCTCATTAGCTTATACTTACGTAAGCATGTCACAACAAAAGAAGTCACGCGTGTCGGAAGACAAAGAGATGACAATCTTAGAAGCAAAACGCAATATTTTATTTGAGCGCATCCAAAACATATATGAATGCTCAAAAACCGCATCTATGTCTGACAGCAATAGCGAAGCATTTCTCAGTTATTGTATAACAGTAGATAGTATTCGAACAGATTTTCATAAGTTGTTAGACGATTATAACGCAAGATTACTTTCTATCAATCCTGATGAAAAACCGAACTATCAGGCGTATACCGCATTCGAAGATCTCTATTGTATTATTAAGCGTATACAATCGCAATTGGAGGGTAAATGTTCAGCAGAGCCCGTTGCCCGCAAACCGAGATTACCGCCAATCGAGATTATGTCGTTTGACGGAGATATACGAAATTGGCCGTTATTCTATGCAAGTTTTAAGTCTACGGTGCACGATAATGGTTCTCTGACAGATGCTGACAGGTTGTACTATTTAATAGGTAAACTGTCACCGAAGGCCCAGTCCGTATTTGCAGGTGTCACACCCAGTGCTGAGAATTATCAGGTCATATTTCAGTCACTACTTGACAGATATCAAGACACGCGCGTCCTAGCGTCTACGTACTTTGACCAAGCTTTAAATCTCAAACTGTCCGGCAACGCGTCTGTCTCGAATTTCCAGCTGTTTATTGATAACTTCGTAACCGCGGTTAATTCTCTTAGGAATTTAAAATTAGAAGATCTTTCCGACTTTATGTTGCTTCAACTCGCTTTAAAAAAGTTTGACACTGATACAATTCGCGCATTCGAGATGACGGAACGCAATAATAAAATACCTACACTAGATAGTTTTATTTCGTTCATCAAAGATCAGTGTCGAATATTTCATAATACGCAGTCTGGTTCACCTGGCTCGTCTAACACTAACAACAACAAACAAAGGTTGAATAAATCGCGAAATAGTAATAATAACTCAGTCCCTAATCCACAATCTTACGTAACATGTTCGGAATCTAATAGTAATAATTCACAGAAGTGTCTGTGCAGTAATATAGTGCACGACCATTACTATAAGTGTCCCACCTTTAATGATTTAAATCCAATTGCTCGTTTTAAAAGCGTAAAAGATAACAAAGCTTGCATTAATTGCTTAAGCATAAAACATAAAACGAGTAATTGTTCCAGTAGAACGAGATGTCGCTCGTGTAAATAAAAACATCATACACTGTTACATTATGATAAAAATAACCGGTTGTCAAGTCAAGCCGCTAACCTTGACACACTTACGAGTACGTCGCAAGTGCAGAACACGGTAGCTGCGCCTTCCCCGTCTGAGGGCGAAGAAGTATCGTTGTGTATGACATCCATTGCGCGGGCGACGCGCACGCGAGGACGGCACTCGCGCATCTATAATGATCCGCGCAGGGCCAAAACGCAGAGTACGGCGTCTAAGACTGTTCTGTTAGCGACAGCGCAAGTTATCGTATACGATGTTAATGGGTCGCCGCACATGGTACGTTGTCTGCTAGATAGCGCATCTCAGACCAATCTAATAACATCGGAATGCTTCAAACGCCTCGGATTATGGAATAACTTTAAAAATACTAACTCAACCGTCAAAGGGATAGGCGGATCAGAAAGGCATTGCAGGGGTTCCGTAGATGTTAAAATACATTCGCGTTTTGATAGGAACATTAATTTTAACATTTCTTCGCTTATCGTGGAGCGTATCACGGACGCATTGCCGAACGCTAATGTAGACGTAGCATCACTCACTCATCTCGAATCATTGCCGTTAGCCGACGCGGAGTTTGCGAATCCGGCAGGCATTGATCTTTTGATCGGAGCTTCAATATTTCCGCACTTGCTACTAACTAACATAGTTCGTAGTGAGCGATATGATTTACCGCCCGCTATTGAGACGCTACTTGGGTATGTGATTATGGGTACCGTACCTACGTTACATACTTCTCATTGTATTACGTCTTGTTGTTGTTCTGCTCTTCAAGAGATCAAGGTGGGTGCTAAAACTGTGTGTAAGATAAAGCACTAATTAGCTATGCTACGCTATGCTATGCTACGCTATGCTATGCTATCCTATGCTATGCTATGCTACGCTATGCTATGCTGCGCTATGCTGCGCTATGCTGCGCCATGCTGCGCCATGCTTCGCCATGCTGCGCCATGCTGCGCTTTGCTGCGCCATGCTGCGATATGCTGCGCCATGCTGCGCTATGCTGCGCCAAGCTGCGCCATGCAGCGCTATGCTGCGCCATGCTGCGCTATGCTGCGCCATGCAGCGCTATGCTGCGCCATGCTGCGCTATGCTACGCTAGGCTAAGCTACGCTACGCTACACTATACTATACTACACTTCCGCTTTGTACATGGATGACATTGCCTGTAGTGTCATATCCGCTCCGCTAGCAATTTCGCTTTGTGAAGAGCTTATTCAGCTTTTCAAGCGAGGCCAGTTTGATCTTGTCAAATGGACAAGCAACTCTAAGGAGGTTCTCGCACGCATACCAGATTCTCATAAAGCGACATTGAGTTTGAGAAGTCTGTACCGCATAAAGTTCTCGGTTTACGCTGGGATAAATCCTGTGATAGTTTTCGATTTGACGTCTCACCGCCAGATGATAAGTGCACCAAGCGCACTATGCTGTCCACAGTACCTCGACTATGGGACATAATGGGTTTACATAAGTGTGGCTCCCACAATTTTGTACGCCAAGCTCTCGATCAAAGAGCTTTGGCTATCAAAGTGTGAGTGGGATGAAACACCCCCTGACCATATTGTCGTTGCTTGGGGCCAGTTTTGTATTGAGCTTACCGCGCTCAATCAAGTTACTATTCCGCGTCATCTTGGGTTGGTAGATGGATGTACCGTCAACTTAATAGGTTTCGCTGACGCCAGCGAGCGTGCTTACGGCGGAGTCGTATATCTGCAAGTCCGCATTGGTTCTAACTACTCGGTGCAGTTAGTTTATGCCAAGTCTAAGGTCTCGCCTGTTAAAACCATTTCGGTTGCGAGACTGGAGTTGTGCGCGGCCCTTCTGCTGTCTCAGTTGCTCCACAAGGTTCAAGACACAGTTTTGCCCCACTACTCTATTAATAAATATACGCATTTTCCGACTCCAAGGTAGTGCTCGCTAGGATTTATTCTTCTCCTCACCGCTGGCAGACTTTGTCGCCAACCGCGTTAGTAAATTGATTGAACTTGTTCCCGCTACTTGTTTCAATCACGTCGCGGGTTATCGTACTCGTCTTCAGGAAGAACTCTCCATAGATCATATTGACTGGAAGTTTATTCCACCAGCATCACCACATTTCGGTGGATGTTGGGCAAGCATGGTCAAAGTAATTAAAACGCATCTCTTCAAAGTTATAGGTCAACAGATCCTCTCTTACGAAGAGCCTTTAACTGTCCTTGCACAAGTCGAGGCACTGATCAACTCGCGTCCGCTTCCAACTCAGTGAGATCTAGCCTGAAGTTGGACCTACCTCTTAGTTTAAGTATTTAGTTAGTAGTTTTCGCTATTATTGCGTTTGTAGTTTTCGCTAGAGTTAATTTAGATTAATTTATTGTCATATCGCTGTCTTAGCCTATTGATGGGTTATGCGGTAGTACACCCAACATAGCTAAGTTCAATTCTATTTTTTTTAAAGGCAATCCTTTAGGGCCGTGGGGATATGGTAGCGCCATCTACCTTCCTATCTACAACTAATCGCATCAACATGAATCGTTCCACGCTTGTCTAGTGCGAGCGATATCATATTTCCGTCCCTCTCTTTCCCTCTCCCTGGAAGAGGCACTGCCTTGCGCCTGATTTCGTCGCCGCGATCGTGAACGCGATGGACAGTCTCGAACATTCGGCTCGCTAAGAACGCCGTCTCGATACCGCTCCGCGCCGCACCGCTGTGTGTGATTTTGCCGCTTCCACCAAGGAAAACCCGCTCGTGAGTGCAAGTGAAAACAAGCAGCTACATCACGAAAACACCAGGAGGACAAGAAACGAAGAAGGCTATAAGGTAAGTGCCTTCCATCCTGGAAATATCCTATACCCACTCAACCACCTCCTCCCGTATCCATCTCCTCTACCCTTATTCCCTCCTAGGCGGCTAAGAACCGCTATCCTCTCTATACAGTCCATTAATCCTTCCCAAGTCGCCTAGAACCTACCGGTTTCGGCACCACGCCATACCACATATTATAAGTACATAAATATGTAATATACTAAATACGTATACATAATATATATAAATACATATATTATATATTAGATATATTTAAATAAATTACCTCTGAGATGATCCTGCCAGTTGGTTCAGTAAGAACTGCCGTACTTTTATTTTAAAAGTGAAGCGACTAGTGGCCATCCTGATTTCCAGAGGAAGAGCATTCCACAGAAAGATAGATTGGATAGGAAAAGATACGTGAAGGAAATTGGAGCTGTGTGAAGGGCAGAGAAGGAGTCGATTATTCGAGGAGCGTAGGGTTTTATCATGAGTAGAATCTAGGTATTGGAAGTAAGGGGTTAAATAGGTTGGCGGGTTGGGAGACATGAGGATGGAATAAAGGGAAGTGAGAGCACGCAAACTTCGGCGTTGACAAATAGGTAACCAGTTCAAACGGGAGCGATAAGTAGACACGTGATCATACTTAAGAAGATTAAAAATAAATCGAATGCAGTTATTGAGAAGACGGTCAAGTTTGTTGAGGAGGTCTGCATTCAGGTCGAAATAACACACATCACTATAGTCGATAACAGGGAAGATTAAAGTATGCACCAGCATTGTCTTAGTCTTGGAAGGTAGAAAGTTTTTTAAGCGATAGAGGGCACGTAGGGTACCGGTAACTTTTTGGCTAATGTTCGACAACTGTGCACGCCAGTTGAAAGTGGAGTCGATATGTAAGCCTAGGTCTTTGACAGTTACAGAGTATTCAATAATTGAACCATTATACGTTACTGGCGGCAGTGTAGTTGTATCAACTTTGTTCAGGATTTTTTGACTACCTACAATAATTGCCTGACATTTAGACGGGTTAACAGTAAGACCAAAAGAATAAGACCAGTTATATAAATAATCTAAGTCTCTGTTAATGCTGTCAATAGCTGAAGGTAAATCTTTCGCACTGGCTTGAGCATAAAGTTGCAAGTCATCGGCATACAAATGATAAGCGCATTGAAGATTCTGGGTTAGGAGATTGATAAATATTGAAAATAACAAAGGAGAGAGAATACCGCCTTGTGGCACGCCAGAATCGACTTGACGCCAACTTGATGAAGATTCGTCAACGTGTACAGACTGCTGGCGTCCACGAAGATAAGACGAGAACCAGTCCAGTGCCTCAGACGAGACCATAAGGTGGGAAAGGATAGCTAAAAGGATGTCGTGACTGACGGTATTAAAGGCATTAGAGAAATCCTGCAAAGCCAACACAGTGACTTTAGTTTTCTCCATGCCCGTCCTAATATCGCCAGTCACTTTAAGAAGCGCGGTAACAGTGCTGTGGCCAGGCTTGAAACCAGATTGAAACAAACTTAAAAGGTTATTTAAATAGATATGGCGAGATAGCTGTTTCTGGACACTGGCCTCCAGCACTTTAGACAGGAAAGGTAGGATGGAAATGGGACGGAAGTCACTGGGCCGGGAAGGATTTTGGATCTTAGGCAAAGGTGTGACAAAGGCTTTGAGCCATAAGTCAGGGAAAGTACCGGCTTCCATGGAAAAATTGATAATGTGGGTAATCGCCGGGAGAAGGTGTTCTAGGATGGTGATAATCATGCGGCGACTGATATGATCACAGCCCACCGCATTGGATTTGATGGAGAGGATAATCCTTTTAATCTCGTCTGGTGCTACGGGAGAAAACCTTAAAGACGGGGTAATTTAGCCAGGTAGTCGAGCGTGACACATTTGGTTTGATGATGTAGCGTTGTAGTGGTGGAGAAATGTCGATTAATATCATCCAAACCAATTGTGCCCAGGAATTCGACACGTCGCTTTTTGCCAATGCCTAGCGTCCCGAGGAACTTCCAGACATTGGCGGGGGAAGAGCAGGTAATATTATCAAGAATATGTCGGCGTTTAGCATTGCGTATCATTTGGTTGCAGCGATTCCTTGCAGCCTTATAGAATGCCCAGTTGTCATCACATCTGTCCTTGCAAAATTTACGAAATGCCCGGTCCCTACGCCTCATCGCCATTCGAACCCCTCTCGTGAGCCACGGTGCTGGAGGACGCTTCAATTTCACACGCCTAATAGGGGCATGAATGTCGTATAGACCAATAATATTATTATTAAAAGCATTGACTTTGGCGTCCAGTGTGGCGGCCTGAAATACGTTATCCCAATTAATTAATGAGGCATCCCGGCATAACTTTACTGCATCCATACGACCAAAACAACGCCTATGCACTACTTTAGGAGCAGGTTTGGGAGGTTTTAGGATATAGGAAAGGAAGATGAGGTCATGATGGGAAAATGCAGGTGCAGAGTGTTGACCGTGAGATGAGGCAAGGGTGGGATCAGAGGTTAGGATCAAGTCAAGCCAAGTGTCGTCACCCTGTACATTGTGATGTGTGGCTTGCAGGGGTAGAATATGAAGACTGGCTGACTTGACTATGTCGAGGAGTTTGGAGGATCTATGGGAACAGGGAGAAAAGAGATCGGTGTTGAAATCGCCCATGATGATGTGATGAGAATATTCCGACCCTAAAGATTCCAGTCTCTCTTCGAGGCTGGAGAAATAGTTAACGGACGGAGGACAGTAGACGACGCCTAGAACCAGTTTCGAACCTTTGACACAGATTTCAATAAACATATACTCCGCCGACGAACAATCGCTAGGAGAAGACGAAAAAAGAATTTTATAGGGAAAGTTGCTGCGAAGATAAATAGCGACACCGCCCCCTCTCCGGTCGGCCCGATCATTACGAATCAAGATGAAGCCAAGGAGGGGGTAAGAAGTAGAAGGAAGATGTTTTAACCAACTCTCTGAAATCAGGACGGCATGAACATTACCAGCGCTGAAAGCCTTAAAGAAATCGCTGTAATGGCTTGGTATGCTCTGCGCGTTTATATGACACACATTAAAGTTATTTTGGCAATGATCAAAAGTTTTCTGTACAGTATCTCCCAGTGTATCAGTCAGTGAATGAAAGCTTTCATCAAGAGATACAGTATCAGAATCACTGGCAGAATGAAAAGTATCATCATCAGAAGTCATAAAATATTAAAGTTATAAGAATATATAGATAGATATAAGAAAATAATACAATTATAAATAATATATGATAAATAAAGTAATATATAAAACATATAATTAAATCTACGTGCTGATTCGGTGCAAATATTTCATCTCTGCACCACCCGCCAGCTGATGCGCACATAATGACTAAACAAAATTACACAGCAAAACTGAAGTTTAAAAATCAAAACAATTTCTGAACGTATTCAGTATTTGACGTACGTCATATCAAAGTGACAAGTGACAACTGACAATGACAACTGTGACTTGTGAGAAAATTGTTATTAATTACTGACTTCAAAACAAACTATAATAAAATATAAAAGTTAATATGAAAGTGGGTAAATTAAAGTAACGCAACGTATGGAAAGTGTATAACGATAACACTTATCAATAAAAGCCAATACCTATCAAAATAGACAACACGGTGCCACTATTTACGCAGTTTAGAGGTTGTAGCCGATGTACCAGCAGTCACTTCGCCAATCCTGCTAGCTGCCGAGGCAGCGGGATACTTCTGCTTGAGGGCGTTGAACTGATCCAAAGTCGTAATTTTGTGCCGGGTTCCGTCAGCGTTTTTCAACACGATTGTGCCGTCCTGAGTCCAGCATCCCCTCATTCCAAAATGCTGCCGTGACTTAATGAAGATCGACTGCCGGGTCTTCGTCAGGAACTCCTTGATGGCGACCGGAGTATTCTTCAGCTTCGCCTTGTGCCTCCACACAGAAGACCTGGCATCGTGCGTAGTGAATCTTACTAATAATGGCCTGTGATGTTCTGTGTTGCGCACTCCAATCCGATGACAATGACGGATGTTGGTGGCTGTGATGTCTCGGAGCTCCATTTTATGGATTATACCAACAACAGCAGCTGAGCAGTCCTCTCCATCTGTCTCTTCAATACCAAGGAAGATGAGGGCCTTACGGCGTTGCCTTGTCTCCAGTTCATCAACGGCAGCTGAGCATTCGAGGATCTGCTTTCTGAGCAGGCTGAGCATAGAGAAAACAAGCTCCCTGAAGGTCCGGAACTCCTCCGCTACCTTAGCCACTGTGTCCTTGGCCGGACCCCCAGAATGCAGCTGGGCCTCAAGTTCTGCCATCCGTTTTGAAACACTCTCCTCCAGGTTACTCTGTGCCATTTGGATATCAGCAAGTTGTGACATTGTCACATTATATTGGATATTATTTCAATTACATTTATTCGTGAGCGTTGCCTTTGCACTGAATAGGCGAAACACGAATCGAAATTGGTTTTCCTCGAATTGACTTAACTTTTTAATGATTCAGAGAGCTTAGTAGCACTTCCAGTTCTGGAAACCTTACAATCATCATTTATTAAAAATTGTATTTGTAACTTTTTGCACACAAATAGAAGAAGAAGAAGAAGAAGAAAGGCATTTATTTCCACAACACACATGAACATAAAACATACATAATTGTTTTTTACCTTATAATACGGCACAGGTTACATCTTGTTGTAAACACATTGAAAAGTATAATAACAGTATAATGCATGTTGTGAAAACGAGGTCACCACTCAGGCTTATTGTTGATTTGAGGCTACACCTCAAATCAACCCTGATTTTATTTTTATAAATGATATTATTTGTAAACTTGCCGACATAATTTATTTAATTAAATTACTAGCTGACCCAGCGAACTCCGTATCGCCTATTTAAGAGTTTTTATTTAATTCCCTTTTTTCCAAGCCCCTTTTCCAAAGTTACCATTGACTTAATATTATAGCGCTTAATCTCTTATCATTTCAGAGTCTATAAATGATGAACAAACAAACATAGATTTTTATATGTAATATTGAATTATCTTAAAATATCGGAGACGATACCCATAGTGAAAAAAAGCCTGTCCGCCATGTTTGATTTCCTATCCGCCATCTTTGATCACGAAATAGATGTTGTATTTGGATTCACCATCCCCTTAATCATCAGAGACGATATCCATATTGATTTTTAAATTTTTCCCATCGCCATCTTTGATTTCCCATCCGCCATCTTGAATCTTGAAACAGATGTTGTATTTGGATTCCCCATCCCTTTAAACATTGGAGAGGATACCCATATTGATTTTTTTAAAGTTTCCCATCCGCCATCTTTGATCACGAAATAGATGGTGTTTTTGAATTCCCCATTCCTTAAAATATCGGAGACGATACCCATATCGACTTAAAAAAAATACCGTCCGCCATCTTTGATTTCCTAACCGCCATATTTGATCACGAAATAGATGTTGTATTTGGATTCTCCATCCCTTAAATCATCAGAGACGATAACCATATTGATTTTTTAAATTTTTCCCATCTGCCATCTTTGATTTCCCATCCACCATCTTGAATCACAATACAGATGTTGTATTTGGATTCTCCATCCCTATTAACATCGCAGACGATACCAATATTGATTTTTTAAATTTTCCCATCCGCCATCTTTGATTTCCCATCCGCCATATTTGATCACGAAATAGATGTTGTATTTCGATTCCCCACCCCTTAAAATATCGAAGGCGATACCCATATTGATTTTTTAAATTTTCTCATCCGCCATCTTTAATTTCCCGTCCGCCATCTTGGATCACTAAATTAATTTCATATTATTAATCAGCGTCCCGAAAATCTCGTAAACGATACCCATATAGATTGTATCCTATTCGTTTAGCCTTTTTTGCCTTTGACCCAACCCTCCCCCTTCTCGTTTGACCATTTTATTATTTTTGTCTGGACCCTAAAAGTTGTGGCGTAATTTTATATAACCTATAGCCTTTCGGAATAATTGGCCTATCATGGGCAATAACAATTTTTAAAATCCGACTGCTAGTTCCTGAGATTAGCCGACATTATCTTTTAGCCTTTTTGCCTTTCGCCCGGCCCCAAAGGGTCGAAGCGTTATGTAGTAGCGTTATGTGGTAGTTCCTGAGATTAGCGCGATCAAGCAAACAAACAAACTCTTCCGCTTTTTTTTATATTAGTATAGACATAAAAACAAAATAATGGTTATTGTGGGTTATCCTTGGAAGATGGACATATACCATCGCGGATTTTTTGTAGATCTATTAAAAAGGTACAATCCCACCATACATTGTTTTGTTATACCTCAAAAGGTTTTGGCTGAGTTTTCGAGGAAAGCTCCCGATCGGCTTAATTTTTGCCGGCGCGTTGAACTAATATAGTCGTAATATCGTCAGTTTGCACAAAACCTAAACTTATTATACGCTAAAACCTTCCTCAGGGATCACTCTCGATGTTGTTTAAAACTGTATAAAAATTTGTCCAGTACTTTTCGAGTTTTAA
Source organism: Euclidia mi (assembly GCA_944739405.2). Classification (NCBI taxonomy): domain Eukaryota; kingdom Metazoa; phylum Arthropoda; class Insecta; order Lepidoptera; family Erebidae; genus Euclidia; species Euclidia mi. The sequence goes on from OX123193.2 coordinate 41,764,384, forward strand.
GCGAACAGACAGACAGACAGACAGACGCGGCGGGGGACTTTGTTTTATAATATGTAGAGATAACAACTTGCCGTCAGTCTTACAAAAATTTAAATATATAAATGTAAGCAGATGAATGCACATTCGTTCTTGTAAAGTGATTTGAATTTCCGAGTTACAGGCACTGCATATAAATTAAGTTTAATAAACTTGTTGCTCCTATACCCTCCTTAAAATGGTTATCCGACAGGAATGCTTAGTAAGTATTTATTAGGTTTATATATTAGTACTAGCTGACTCAGCGAACTTCGTATCGCCTTTTTAAGAGTTTTTATTTAATTCCCTTTTTTCCAAGCCCCTTTTCCAAAGTTACCATTGACTTAGCGCTTAATCTCTTGTCATTTCAGAGTCTATAAGTGATGAAAAACAAACATAGATTTTTATATACCTAATATTGAATTCCCCATTCCTTAAAATATCGGAGACGATACCCATATCGACTTTAAAAAAAATCCCGTCCGCCATCTTCGATTTCCAATCCGCCATCTTTGATCACGAAATAGATGTTGTATTTAGATTCACCACGCCTTAAATCATCAGAGACGATACCCATATTGATTTTTTAAATTTTTTCCATCCGCCATCTTTGATTTCCCATTTACCATCTTGAATCACAAAATAGATGCTGTATTTGGATTCCACATCCATTTAAACAGCGGAGAGGATAACCATATTAATTTTTTTTTTAATTTCCCAACCGCCATCTTTGATCACGAAATAGATGGTGTTTTTTAATTCCCCATTCCTTAAAATATCGGAGACGATACCCATATAGACTTTAATAAAAGTCCCGTCCGCCGTCTTTGATTTCCTATCCGCCATCTTTGATCACGAAATAGATGTTGTATTTGGATTCTCCATCCCTTAAATCATCAGACACGATACCCATATTAATTTTTTAAATTTTTCCCATCCGCCATCTTTGATTTCCCATCCACCATCTTGAATCACGAAACAGATGTTGTATTTGGATTCCCCATCCCTTTTAACATCGCAGACGATGCCATGGGTGCATAGGGTTCCCACCAAGAACTTAGGGTCCCAAGCCAACCTCACCTGCAAGTAGTGCACCTGCCGATCAACGGACGAGGCTCTGGCAAACAAAATATCCCGATAAGCGGCAATAGGCTCGCCACCTATTACGTGGGATCAAAACACTGGCGAAAAGTGGGCGTTTAATATGCCTCTGCCTACCCCTTCGGGGAAACAGGCGTGAGTCTATGTATGTATGTATGTACGATACCAATATTGACTTTTTAAAAATTTTCCCATCCGCCATCTTTGATTTCCCATCCGCCATCTTTGATCACGAAATAGATGTTGTATTTCGATTCCCCACCCCTTAAAGTGTCAAAGGCGATACCCATATTGATTTTTAAATTTTTCACATCCGCCATCTCTGATTGCCCGTCCGCCATCTTGGATCACTAAATAAATTTCATATTATTAATCAGCGTCCCGAAAATCTCGAAAACGATACCCATATAGATTGTATCCTATTCGTTTAGCCTCTTTTTGCCTTTGACCCAACCCTTCCCCTTCTCGTGTGACCATTTTGTTATTTTTGTCTGGACCCTAAAAGTTGTGGCGTAATTTTATAAAACCTATAGCCTTTCAGAATAATTGGGCTATCATAAGCATAACAATTTTTAAAATCCAACTGCTAGTTCCTGAGATTAGCCGACATTATCTTTTAGCCTTTTTAGCCTTTTGCCCGGCCTCAAAGGGTCGATGCGTTATGTTATATAGCCTAATAGCCTTCCGGAATAACTGGACTATCGTATACAAAAATATTTTTCAGATCCGACCGGTAGGCTCTGAGATTAGCGCGTTCAAACAAACAAACAAATCCGCTTTATTATATTATAGTATAGATACTCGTAGATATTCGGGGTAACACAAATCTCCTTTATTGGGCGGATTTTATATAACTCTAAAAAGTATTTACACATACAAACTACTTAGTACAAAGCAAACTTGGGCCAATATCATAGAGCCAGTATGGCGACTGTGATTTGTCTGTCAGAACCAAAGAGGTTGGACGTTTAGACTAGAGATAACATGCTCGCCATATTTCCTTATACCGAACGTGCAACATGTAATGTCAGTTGGTCTTAGTTGGTTAATCATAACGTCAAATTACGCGTCTCATTTAAAGAGGCCTAGACTCCTTACAGACTCATATCTTTGACTACATTCTCTAAATAGCCGTGCTGTCATCTGTCATCAGTTTAAAATTTGTTGGACGGTTGCGTTTATATTTTCATATCTTTTTTGCATTTAAATAGTAAGTAAGCCTAAAATAATTAAATAGTATAATCTTTAATTAATACACATTGTGTATGTGATATCGGGTTGTGGATTCACCTATTCTCGGAACGGAAATAACAGGAGAAACTTTATCTTCCATCAGTGAGACGGCATTTTCATACAAATTTCTTAGTTTTTTTTCTTATTAATGCTATAATGAGTGTTAGTTTTACACCATATCATTGTATTGGGAATCAAAGGAACAGCTTGCATGCGTATGTGATATGAATTTAACTCACAAATTGATATTTTTTACATTTATTGATTTTTGGCCTTGGTGATGGGATTTGACAGTGAAAGGAGATATCGATGTTTTTTGAATGAGGGATAAATACGGAAACAAACTATCGGATATGAATGTAAAACTGTAGCTGGAAGCGACAGCAGGTAGCTGCGGTTGCTAAGTTGGCAATTAAAAAAGACGTCCAGCGGTCTAATTTTCTATCGCGCGTTTGATAGTAAGCGCAGTTTAATGTACAATGTACATAATTTACTTAGATCATCATCCTCCTAGCGTTATTCCAGTTTCAATCTGGGGTCCGCTTACTAGTCTAACCGGATTTTGGCAGAATATTAGCTTTTCCACAGAGCGACTGCCTGTCTGACCTCCGCAACCCGAAGGGATAGCAATATGCCATGGTTTAAACTAATGTCAGTTTATTTAGAAGGTACTAACGCCCGATAACGACTGTCAAAGATCTTCATGACAACCGGGACCGATGGCTTAACGTGCTCTCCGAGGCACGGGACAAGCGATCATTGACAAGTTACCACGCACATAACCCCGAAAAGTCATAGGTGCGCGTCGTGGATTCGAACCCGATACCCTCTGCATGGCAGTCTCTTGGTATCTCCACTAGGCTATCGCTGTCTATTATAATTAACTTAGATACCTACCTTAAAAGTTGCGTCTATTAACCTAAAGCCTTGTACGGACCAAGCGTTCCAGTGTATGAGTGTACGCGTAATCTAGGTATGTTGACTACGCGTACAGGATTATGATCGAATACTACGCTTTGCTGCAGTTACAGACTATAAAAGCATACACCAGTGGTGTCGGATAATTTGGTTCCACTTTAAAATACTTAGAATAATAATAATAATAATAATATTCTACCACATTCACACAACACCATCTAGTCCCAAATTAAGCAGAGCTTGTACTATGGGTACTAGACAATGGATAAACATACATATATACTTATTTTTGTAAATACATACATATTATACATAGAATACTGATAAACTGGTTGAGCAGTCATTAAAATTATGGAATTTACAGTTTCACTTATCCGGCTTTGAACCGTTATGGCCTGCATCATATTAGGATGTAAATCGCATTCATCACGCAGGAAAGGAGATGACACAAAAATAAGTTTTCATCAGTAAGTATTTAGCGTTTCTTATGTTTTTGATAGGTTTTTGCTTATTATTTCAATATTTGTGTTGTTCCTAAATCTGTTAGAAACTCGCTCGTTTCCATGGACACATAATCAGGGTAAACATGTTTTGGTTTATGACCGTAAGATTTATATTTTTATGTATAACTAGCTTTTGGCCGTAAAGATCATAGTCAAAAGGCTTACAGTTTTGCATCTTTATAATAGCAGATGGATAGGGATGTGAGTCGCATTTTTTATTATTAAGAAGGTGTTATTTTATTACAGGTTGCCTATTAATGACTTCACACGAAATCTGTGGATAAATGCCGTTGGACGGCCTAGCTTGATTTGGCAGAAGTATCATAAGATTTGTTCACGTCATTTTGAGGACGACTGTTTTTTAAAAACAGAAAGCACCTGGCGGCGTTTAAAACCGAATGCTGTGCCTACACTACATTTATGCCCGGACATTGCACACCCGGTAGAATGTTTATCTCTAATATTAAATATATTAAATAATATTTCTATGACTTCACGGTTTTAGTGACCAGTGTATATACGCTGTATACCATATTTGATAGTACTGGCTCGCCGTGACTACTGCAGAAGATCTTCACCGCACCCCCACCCTAGCAAAGCACGGGGCAAGCGATAACCAACAATTTGATACGAACATAACTTTAAAATAACAATGCTGCGCGCTGTGACATCGAACCCGAGTCCTCTGCGTTGTAGTCTTGTTGGTTTCTCCATAAGGCTATCGCTGCTCTATCAACTTCATATTTCTATTGTCTAATAACGTGCAATATTTTCAGACTCAGAAACGAATGGCAATACCAATGGAAGTACCAATGGAAGTAGATAATGTACTTACTCCATCAAATTCCCATCAAAATCATAATATTCAACATAATCAATCAAACTGTGACCCAACTCTTCTAGGGCGTATTACTTATTTAGAAAATGCTTTGCGTAAAGCCAGGATTTTATGTAAACAACGTTTCTTAAAAATTAAGCAATTAAAAGAAAAGGAACGAAGATTACAAAAGAAAACGAAAGATTTAAATGTAATGCTTGCGGAGTTCTTAGAAAAAGAGAAAATTGATAAAGAAAAAATTATGTTATTAGAGTCAGCAAAGAATAATAAAATTATCGAAAGATACCTTTCGAATAAACAAGTTGTTTCCGCTCGTGAGTATAATTTAGAGCTGAAAAAGTTTGCCGTAACGTTGCACTATTTGTCACCACGGGCTTACAGTTTTGTTCGTGATGAATTAAAAGGTGTTCTGCCACATCCTAAATCTATTTCTAGGTGGTACCAAGGACTGAACTGTAACCCTGGTTTCACCGAAGAATCTTTTGGAGCTATTAAAGAAAGAGTTGCACAAAACAAAGATAAACCTGTGTATGCCGCACTGTCCATAGATGAAATGGCGATAAGAAAATTACTCGAATGGAATGGACGCGAATATTTTGGCTATATCAATATTGGCATTCAACGATGTTACTGCCGATGATACACCTTTAGCCAAGGAAGCCCTTACATTCATGCTAACGAGTATCAATGATTCCTGGAAAATACCCGTTGGTTATTTCCTCATTGACAGCATAAATGGTCAACAAAAAGCTAGATTATTAGAGCAGTGCCTAGCTTTATTAATTGATTCAGGTGTTAAGGTGGTGTCCCTGACATTCGACGGGGCTGTTAACAATAGGGCGATGTGCTCGCATCTGGGCTGCGATTTAAGAATACAACATAGGTTTGACTATGATGGTGAAACCATTTGCATTTGGCCTGATCCTTGCCACAACATAAAATTGGTACGCAATTGTTTTGCCGACAAAAAAAAGCTAATCGATTGCCATGGTAATACAATATCTTGGCACTACATTGAATGTCTCAACAACATTCAAAATGAAGAAGGTATGCATTTGGCGACCAAGTTAAGAAATGAACATATTAATTTTGTAAAACAAACAATGAAAGTTAAACTAGCCACGCAATTACTAAGTACTTCGGTAGCAGATGCCCTGGAATTTTGCAAGCAATTAGGTATAACGGAGTTTGCAGATTGTGATGGCACGGTTACATTCATAAGAATATTTAACAATCTTTTTGATATTATGAATAGTAGAAACATGCGAGCCAAGGGGTGGAAAAAAGCAATCGCCTCTTTTAATATTGAAGACGTTGTTATATTTTTCGAATCAGCAGCAAATTATATAAATAACCTTAAATTTAAAGATGGTACTTATATTGTACATTCGAACCGATGTACAGGGTTTAGGGGCTTTTTAACGTGCATGAAATCTCTTACTTATTTATATAAAACATTGATCGTGCCGGAAAACAGCACACTAAATTATCTTTGTACATATTAAATGAATCAAGACCATATTGAAATTTTTTTTGGCGCTATAAGAGCCCAATGTGGGTTCAACAACAATCCTTCGGCACGTATGTTTCGAGCGGCTTATAAAAAGCTCTTAGTACATGCACAATTTAAAAATAGTGCTAGTGGAAACTGTTTACCTTTAGAGAACATATCTATACTTAATTATACACCCGAAAAATACAAAAATATAATTACTCAAACTGCTGGAAATCGCTGTCTAATTGATGTGCCAGATCTAACGGATAATTATAGTTTTGACCATGATTATTTTAATTTTAGTCCATCTTGTCTGTCAGAATATGCTCATCATGTTGTGCATTACATAGCCGGATACATTGTAAAGAAATTAAAAAAAAGCTTGCATTGTGAAACGTGTGTTTTAAGTCTAGAAACAAATATGGTAACAAATTTTTCTTTGATATCAATTAAAAATAGGGGAGGCCTCATAAATCCATCTGTAGATGCTACAAGGGTTTGTAGAGCGGCAGAGAAAATTTTGCGAGAATTTGAAATTTGTATAGGTCCAAAACATATAGGCGAACCAAAATACATTATGAAAATTATAAATAATGTTTCACAAATGTTACTGCCTACAAAAATTTTTAGTAATTTATATGAACACTCTTTAGATAATGCCGTTACTGAGGATCATAGAAACCTAATAATTAAATCAATGACACAAATGTATCTGCATGTCAGAATTCATTATATAACAAAGATATTGCTAAAGAAAAAGTTAGATCGTTTTTAACAAAAGTAGTTATTTTTAAAGGGCAATAAATATATAATTGCTGCGATGTACACCAGGACATACAACCGAAAAAATTGGAACCTACCGAATTTAAAGTGATTCTTCAATTAGAAACCTCTGATTTTAATTGAAGAATCACTTCAATCAAAGTACTAAGTGCTGTATTTACCTAGACAACATTTCTATGCTTGTTATCCTTTACTCTAATGTTTATTATATTTTTACTGTATATTCTATGTATACGTCATAAGCGTACTATGTGTACGTCCGAGTGGTGACGGATTAAGAATACGGCATGTCACCACCCCATATCATCCCATGGGTGTCGTAAGAGCCGACAGAGGGAGCATTTTATGCAGAGAACAGCACTGTATGAGAAGGAAAACTTGATACAAACCCTATACCAACCCGTTTGGCCAGCGTGGTATAGTAGGCCAATTCCTCCTTTCAAAGGACAGGCCTAGTCCAGCAGTGGACTGTTAAAGGTTGATGATGATTCTATGTATATTTACTGTCTTAATAGTTATCTTGTTTGTAATGAAGGTATATTATGTAAATAAATAACGAAAAGAGTGTAATTTTAATTTGAAGATATTAATAAAATATAATAATTACAACGATTTTAATTAATCTACCTACTTCTATATTATTTATCATATTAGTGCTATCCTGACTGATCAAAGACGTCTTGCCTTGTAGTCCGCTTTATAATATTCTACCTTATAATATAATATTCTTCCACATTCACACAACACCATCTAGACCTAAACTAAGCATATCTTGTACTACGGGTACTAGACAATCGATAAACATACATATATACTTTTTTGTAAATATATTACATATTATACATAGTACCACCCAGACCAAGACAAACGTCCATATTAATGCACACAAATGTTTGACTTGAGTGGGAATCGAACCCGCAAGCTTCGGCGTGGCAGTCGGTTACACTCACACCAACTGGGTCGTCAAAGTATAGCACTTCAGCAGTTCACTGCTGTACTAATAGGTACATAAAGGCGAATCATTTGTGCTGGCGGATCACAAATCGGATTACCTACAACTCTAAAAAAATCGAGCAGTGTCCAACGTAAGCGATAACAAGCAATGTGATATGATGCGACGCAAACAAATTGCCAAAGCCTGCCGCGTTAGCCAATCTGGTATAATTCGTACAATACATAATCTAAGTGACAGTTTGTTAGAATCGTTGCAATGCATCGCTCATTAGTTTATGAATACTTTTTGTCAATAGATTTTATGGCTAAAACGAACAATTAAACACGTGATTTTTTTAATACTGTCTGTCTGGCAAGTCTTTGCAAAGCACTGTCCGGCGTCAACAGCAAAAACTACAATTTCAATATTTTAGTTGTTTACTTCTACGGCTTAAATATATCGACACATACTAAAGTTAAACATTTGACCAAAAATATTTATCGATAAATCATCACTGTTACGAACAACACTCGGTTTCCTAACTCTATGTTTTGTCTACTGTTTGCCTACCACGATGCTGCTATAAGAGCGTGCTGCTAAACCTATCGACAGCTCTTTCTATCATACTGCATGTGCCATTAGAAAGAAGATATCAATCATAGCAACCGCTGTTGTTATTTAGTGTTACTTCTATGCCTTAGGTTATATTTCTTTGGTCAGAACGGTCAGAACCATAAGAATTTAACAAAATACTCGACAATCCGAATTTTGCGGATATATGTTGTCGACTCGAAATCTTTATTTTTTAATGTTTTATTATTCAGGTAAGGTTTCGATGTACACCTTGACGAAATTATTAATATAAGATTATCTGTTAGAATCTTTTGGAGTTCACAGATAATTATTGTGACTGTCAATTAATTATAGACAAATAATTTGCAATAAAATAAAATTGCGACTATAATTAAAGATTTAAGCTATCCTATCTCTCAAGTTGGACCAGACTGCTCACGGTGTGCCAATTTAATTTAAAATCGGTTAAGTAGTTTAGGAATCCATCGCGGACAAACATCTTGACAGGAGATTTATATTAAGATTATAAGTAATACGTAATCGTGAACGAAAGCGTCAGTGCCAAGTCGCTTCGCGAACTGACGTTTGTGTCGTAGACACTTACATAAAAAGAGGGTACCTCTGAATAGGTATGATCCCATTTCATCCAGGATTTATTTCCAATAAGCAGAACACCGACAAAATATTCCGCGTTTCTGGATAGAATTCGGGCCAATGGTATAAACCGATGTCAGCTACACGTAATAGCGAAACTTTGTACCCATTTTGTAACAAATAATAAATTGGTTATGATGTCGTGGACAAAATATTATTACGTCGTAAAACAAAGTGTTACGAGCTCTCACACTTAGGCAGAACCAAACCATATGAATATTAACGTTTTGTTGTTCAACGGCTTTCGAAAATAATTCAGTGTTTGGTCGTACACACTCGCATGAACTTGAAAAAAGAACTGTGGCGCCAAATTTGTTGATGACAAGGAAAAAGTGCACGTTTATTTTTTTGCCTAGCACAAACACGCCGGAGGGCAGGTGGGTCGCAATATGACCTACATGCGAAGGAAAACCGCCGAAATGGAAATAGTTTATCACAAAATGGGGAACTTTGTGAAACTTCGTCCATGTTACATCGTTCTTTTTATGGCTCTGTTGAAGATCTCGCATTATAAGAATTGATATTTCATATCTTTCTGCTATTGGATAAACATTCGGACATGATTCCGACTGCGAAAAAAAATTAATAATTTCAGTCGCTAGGCAAAGTATTATGAAGTTAGAGAACTCTATTAAAGATAACAGCCAGGTGAAGTTTATTTTTTTTTTTGAGAGAGGCAATTTAGGTATGTGAAAATCGATTCACCAAAGGTGCTATTTTAGTACAAAATACCTTTGGCAAGTGTGAAGATATATTAACTGCTCAGATAAGATACATTTTCTTAGGAATAACCTAGCTGAATAGTTTCTAAATCTCTTTTGTTTTGGTAGGTTTCTAATTAAGAAAACGGCCTCACATTTCCCATTTGTCACTAAAACGAAATTAGTGTTCCACTACTACAATTTACAATAAAAAATAAACTTTCCCGTCGTACTTAAAATACTAATCACTGTTCGCAGGGGTAGTAAACTTCTGGCTTACAATTTATTCCAATCCTAGGGTACTATATCCGGTACAACATCGACTAATCTCAGTTTATCACAGTCTAATGCTGTATAATTAGTACAACAAGAATTTTACTCGCAAATTATTTAGTCCCTGATTAATAAACATAGCAAAGGAACTTACTGACGGTACCGTACCTGTAATAAAATGTTATGCCTACCTGAAGCTATAAAATTTTCTGTGGTTTTTAAATTGAAAATTGGCCTATAACGTTCAATCTAATTTAGGTTATTTCCTTTCTCGTTTCTTATTAGTTTAAGTTGGTGAATCAAACGAGATAATTTCGTAACTGCCATTATTTTTATATAACTTTTATCAGCTTCCTTATCTCTGACTAGGTTATTTTTATTACGATGCCTCGGAGTAAATTGTAGTTGTTATTTTTAGATTAAGGTAAAAAAAATAAGTTTAAAAACTATAACCCGACTACGTCAAAAAGTGGCTCTAAAAGGAAAGAAACAAGAAAATAGCTCATTCTTATATAAATCCAGAAACGTATAAGTCCAGAAATACTCAAGCTAGAGCCGTGGTCGCACCTAGTGTGGGTGCTAGGAACATTTACCTGCATTAAACAAACATGGCAGGTAACTATATGTACACTGGTATACAATAGGTGCGACCAAGGCTCTAGCTTGAGTATTTATGCGCTTATACTTTTCTTATTTTCCGTGTGGTGACGGATTAAGAATATGGAATGTCACCACCCCATATCATCCCATGGGTGTCGTAAGAGCCGACAGAGAGAGCATATTATGCGGAGAACAGCAGTACAGAAAAGGAAAACTTGATACAAACCCTATACCAACCCGTTTGGCCAGCGTGGTATAATAGGCCAATTCCTCCTTTCAAAGGAGAGGCCTGGTCCAGCAGTGGACTGTTAGAGGATGATGATGATGATGATGATGACTTTTCTGGATTTATATCAGAATGAGCTATTTTCTTTTTTCGTTCCTTTTAGACCCACTTTTTGAAGTAGTCGGGATATAGTTTTTAAACCTATTTTTTTTATTTAATCCATTTCCGTGTCCCGATGGGGCATGTAAACAAACCATGCAATGTTTACATAGTCATATTTATAGGAAGAAAGAAAGAAAAATAGGTAACGCAAAGCGACTGAACCGCGTGAATTGTAACTACAACCGCGTTTTAAACTTTTAGTTTGACTGAAACAGTATAATATATATATTTATATTTGTAATGTGCTCACCAATGCCTTTCTTTTAGTACCAAACACGTAATAATTATCTCGGTTTAATTTTTTTTGAGGTTGGAATTGCTATCAATTCCGTAATAGAAAATTTTGATAAAATGTTATAGCTTATGTCACCCGGGCCATAATTACGAATCTATCGACACCCCATTTAATAAAAACGGTTAAGTAGTTTAAGTGCTACGGTGGAACATACAAACATACATACTTAGATAGACTGACAAAAACATTACCCTTCCTCTTGGCTTCGCCGTAGTCGGGTAAAAATGCGACAGCTTTGTAAAATAGAACGGATGTTTGTTTTTGCGCTTTTCAATTAATATAATATTTCCAGTTTACACATGCTCCACAATCTTCATAAATTCTTTTCGGTGTGGGTGTTCTTTGTATCCGTAGCTTTAACTTTAACTGTTAACTTTAAACGTTATTCAATGAAATAAACGTCACATGTTCTATGGGAAAGTCTTACATCAAAAAAACAAAATTTTATGACTATGTATAATGTCTGTGATAAGTGCTTTTTTAAAATTGTGGTACATCAATGCCTAGGTACTTTATTTATAACGGTGATATATGTTTATAATATGTTTTTACAAAATAATCATGAACTGCAAGTATGTAATAGGAAATAGACTTAATAATTATGATTTGTTGTAACTCAGCGTAGGTACTTACACACTATTTTATAACTGTAAGCAAATTCTTTGTATCAGAGTAAGTCATAGTCAATAGGTGTTTTGTAACAATAAGATGACACTGCTTATAACTTATGCTATATAAATCTAAGATTTTATTTAATTTATTATATAGGAAAGGTCCAAGGAAAGCAATCTATTTATATGAACATGTTTACCTCGAGGTTTGGTGCAGACTAGATCTTTCCGTCTTTTTCCTGATGGGATTGGTGTATAAGGAAGAAGGGTGTGTTGTCTTAGTATGGTGTGTTGTTTTAGGTTGAATGTTTATAGAGTTGCCGGCAACACAGGATTTAATACTAATGCGTGAGGTATCTGAAGGGAAAAATATAAACAAATTTTAATTAGCACATGAACATTACCAATACCTTAGAATTTTGTCAATAACGATTATTGATTAATAAAAAAAACACCCTAATAAGTAGCTCACCGCCTCCACAAACGCGGCTGGTAACCTCAATACTGGCAAATTGTAGGTAGCATAAACCGGTGCCCTAATCTTTCGAGGAAAACCAAACTAATAGCAATATTGAGCTGATATTATACAAAGCATCTAACTTATGAATACAGGTTAATTTATAATAGGTATGTTGTAGAATTATTACGATATACGTAACTGGCTACATTCAAGTTTTCTTTACAGAAGGCAGCCACATAATCCAAATCTAAGGGCAGTTTCAGATTTACGTATTTTTCTGCGCGTATATTGTCTACCATATTCTTACACGCACGTTACATAACGCGCTTCGAAAAACCGGACTCGCGTTAACGGGCACATTTCGGCTTGTTCACTCGAAACGGTAGTGTCATCGTGTCAGTGTCAACATGGATTCTGACGGCTCGCGCTTATACGAGCTTAGAAGCGTGTCAACGCTCGTACGAGTTGCGCGTGTGCCACAAGGCGCGCCTATACGCGCCTACATGCGCTTCCAAAAACGAGCTTATACGCGCGTATAAAACGCTAATCTGAAACCGCCCTTAACGAAACATCTACATACAATATGAAAAATATTGTAGAGTTCGAATACAGCATTAATAACTAATATTTCAAAAGAGAATGTGGTATAATATGACACGTTTATTAAATCTTATATCTAGTAGCAAGTAATTATTCCAAATAATATGTGAATTCTCAAAGGATTAACGATCGCTTACAACATTATGAGACTCTATAGAAAGTTGATCGTCGTCAGACCTTTTATTTTTCTTTCGCTACCTCGGCTCACGTGTTAAAATAGGTGATCTATTTAAGATAAAACTATTCATTATACGGAACACGAAATACGTTCTGCGTCCAACAAGATACCTATTCCAGTAGAACGAATGATAAAACTGGGGTTTAACGTGGAGGGGAAGCGCGGGTTGGTACGTGTACGACGGAGTTTTTATTCCTATCTGTATTGGCGTTCTGCGCTAGCAATGAGAGGCGATTTGTGGCAACACTAAACGAAACGGCACTCTTACGTTGCTCCGACTATGAAAAGCCAATCAAAGTTTAATGTACCCTCTTTATCCCCATGGATATATTCTGCTAGGAGTGATTAAGTTCCACTTTAACGTCATGGCACACGTGACGGTGCTTTTAAGGAGATTGGTCAGTTGGAAATATGTTGACACAATGATGTATGCATTGTAACGCATCGATTTTATCTCGCGTTACAGTACGCCTATGCGCATTCTTTTTTCGCGTGTTCGGTTGGTATTAGTCGATTTTCTGTCGATACATATGGTATTTTCGTTAATGGGCTTCCCTATTATTTTTTTTTCTACTTTGTCTATGGCAGACTGTCATGGCCACTTTGCTCCCTGAACGGTCGTCAATTACATGGTGTCGCTTGAATAATCCAAAAATTATGGATTAATCCCATTAAAATGTGGTACTAAAAGCCACTTTAATATTGAGGAGCCGTGGACCGGCACATATATTATTGTATTTCACCAATATGGTAAGCTTTTGATGACTTTTGGAGTTCTATTCGATTCGTTAGATTTTGTTCAGATCAATTGTAAAATTTCGATGTTTCTATTGTTTTGCAGACACAGTGATACGTTTAATGAATGCTTCTGACGTTACTTCTGTTCGCCTAGGAGCCGTTATTCTGGAAAAACGGTGAGTTTCAAATGTTTTGGGCGTTGGCGGAACGCGTCATTTGTGTAGAATATGATGTCTGAAACAATGTTTTCTGTTCTTTTTAGCTATTGCGTTTTCTGGATATAGTTTAAAATCCGTCGTGCCATCTGGATTCGGCACGCCGGGACGCTGTATTCGTCGTGGACACGATGGTGGACAATGTATTCCTCGTGGACATGATGGTGGACAATCTTCCTTTTCTTATTTTAGTAACAATAGTAAACTCAAGGTAACATCTTTCTATTACTTATTTTGATAGTGAACGCAACCTCAACCAATCATTTAATCACATTTCTTTTTCAACAATTTTAATTAATCTCAAATAACCTATAATAACTTCAGTTAACCTCAAATTAGTTTCAATTAGTCTCAATTCTTTTTCAACCACTTTAAATTTAAATAGCCTCAATTTCAATTTGTATGCTAACTTATAATGCTGTAGTGCCATCGACCATACAAAATTGTTGTATCTATCATCTCGGCTAGGTCACTCTGACTTGAGATTAAAGGTCCATATTGTATTCTATCACTGACTTATATGGCAAATTTTGTATCTTTTTCGGATTGTGTCTGGCGCCCGATATAACTTTAATTATTTAAAATTCTGTATTTTTTTAACGATGCAATCCCATAATTTTTAAAAATAAATGTTTATGAATTCCACAACATGTTTTAATTTCAACTCCATACCTTACTGGATAGGTTATGTCTTATATTCATAACAAACACACATTTACATCTCTTTATTTTTAAATCTTTTAAATATTTTTCAATTGTCACTTCCAATTTATCTTTATTACAATTGGCGCCCGAACAGGGACATGAGATAGGCATTTTATCATTTAATTACTTGAGGTTGCGTTCAAAACTTGTTGATGGGTATATAAACAACATAGCTGTCATATTTTTGTCATTGTGTCATATTTTGGTGTGTTAATTAACTTATTTTGTTATTAAATATGTTTAACGCTCTTGGGTAAACATATCTTAATGTTTTATAAATATGTTTAACGCTTTTGGGTAAACATATCTTATGTTTTATATTTTTTTATGCATTGTGGTTCACATATAGGTTCAGATATGTGTAACACCAGTTATTTACTTTGACAAACATAACAGAATGGGTGATATAGTTGAAATTCTCTTATGATAACCCGTATACATTGTGTGTAAATCTTTTTACAGCTCAAACTATTTACTGAATTCATATGATAACAACCTTACTGTTGTTTTTATTGTATGCTTTGCTTGATAAGACTTTAACATAGATAATACTTAGACATAAATTATTTGATACTGAAACTTAATTAAGTGAATAGTGATGTGTAACATTAACATTAACTTTGTAATGAAATCGAGGCTACTTCCAGTGGTTTAAAAACTTATCATTAAAACTTATAACTTCAAATTTTGACAACATAACCTTAAAAACTTTGAAACATTTTAATTTGTTTAGAAACTTTATTAACCTAACTTTTCTTTTAAATCTTTCTTCCTTAACTTATCTTAGCCTGGAATTGCATAAATTTACTTGCTTATTAGCATCTTTTGGGTTCTATTCTTTTCATTTTGATTCTCAACCGCTTCACAGCTTTGTTTACTTTTCATTAGGTGCTATAACTAGATTCCATGATGATTGCTATGCGGAGAGGAGAACTTCACCTATTTCAAGAAACTAGTTTTGTTGTGACAAGCTTCTGTTTTGTGATAACTGAGATTGCCTTGATGTCTCAATTTGCTGATTTTAGGCATAGTATGCACCTGATGTTGCAGCTTGTGAATAGGAACTTTCGGATTGGTTGGATCATTTAAGGGTATTTTTAGTTCAAATACTTAGTTCATCTTAGAGTTATTAAAACATTAGTGAAATTAAATCAACACTTTTTATAGAATGTTTATTGTTATTCAAAATCACATTTAGTTTGTTGAAACTTGTTCTTCATAGCTCACTCCTTATCTGAAACAAAAATTAGATGTTTACTTTCTTTGGTTAAAGCGGTAACTTGGTCAATCTGTAAAATTATTGAAGGATAAGTATTTCTTGTATTTGGCTATCTTAAGATTGTAGTTTGTGTTAATAGGACTCAATTATTTTCAAACATTTGTAGATTTTTTTAAAGGTTTATTATTATTAGGATATTTTACAACACTTTGTATACATCTCAGAACTATCATATATAGAGAAGTATAACAACACTATACAAACCTTGTATCTTGTTTTGTTGAAGATTATTTGGTCTAAATTTTTGGTTCATATTCTTTACATAAATTTTTGGTTTTATTAACTAACTTTGAATATTAGTGAAACTTTTTGAGTGCCATTGAACTCTTTATTTGTTTTTCATTTGTAAAGCGCTTACAAGCGTAATGCGCGTTATTATAATTCAGGGAGGAAAGTCATTTCTTTTGATGTTGGTGACGTAGTATGGAGAAGAAATTTTGTTCAATCTAATGCTTCTGCATTCTTTTCGGCTAAACTTGCACCTAAGTTTGTAAAATGTAAAATTATTAAAAAGATTTCAGATAATGTTTACCTCTTAAAGGATTTAAATAAGAAGACTTCTGATAGATACCATATTAAAGATATTATAAAATATTAATTTTTGGATTCCTAACTTTGGCTTAAATTTAGCATGCTGTAGCATTCGGTGCTTGTCTGTTAAATAATGAGATTGATGTATGATAGGGTTGCACCACTTTGTATGATGATGTATGATAGGAAACTTCTTTACAGTTTGTGAACTTGGAGTTAAAGTTCTAAAGTTTGCTTAGGTCCTTTTCGGTTTTAGATTTTTGCAAATTCCATAGGTTCCGTTTCTCAACATCAATCGATCTTATGTTCATTTTTATTTTGTTTTTGTTAGAAGGTTTTATACCTTATTTGTATTTTGTGTTTATCGTTCGGTTTGTTGTATTGAACGACTTTTTTTGTGTTTTTGTGTCTTATTCCTGTGTAGTATTTAGGTACTTACTTATTCTTAAGTCTACCGGATTTGACAATTTTTTTTGGGTACCTAACCCTGGATTTGACATTTGGGGTAACCAACTTTTCACTTGGTCCCCGAATATTTTTTGCCGGTTACTGACGCTTTTGGGCAGTAACCAGTTTTTTTCGCGTTCTTGGAACTTTCCATTCCTCGAATGTATTTGTTTTTTTGCTTGTTCCATTGTGCTCGGTAAGTCGGTGGTGTTATGCCGGTCACAATAGACAAGTCCTTTTTTGTTTTTGTCCTGTTGTGCACGGTAGGTCGGTTGTGTTGCGCCGGTCACAACAGACAAAATTTTGTATTTTTTTAATGCAACTGTGCCCGGAAAGTTGGTGGAGTTATGCCGATCACAGTTCCATTTTTTTTGTGTTCACACCGCTTTGTTGTGTTGAATCACTGTTTCCATTTTTGTGTTCTCACCGCCTTGTTGTGATGAACCACCATTTGGCGTCCGCGCCCGACGTGTCCTCTAGAGGCGTTGTCATTTGCATGCAACCTTATTGGTTACTTTAAGAGTTTTGATGTTCTCTATAGAGTTGGTGGCGAGGGTGCCTAACCGCACTTTCAATAAAACATCCAAGTTAGGAGTTGTGCTCTTACAGAGTCAGTGGCGAGGGTGCCCAACCGCACTTTCATCGAGCAACTCTAGCAACTACTTCCATTTATTTTGTTTGATTTTGCTATTAGTTCTGAATCTTAAATTGTTGTTTATCTTTATTTTTGATGATTTTAGAGTAGAGTCGTGAGGTTTAGTAGAGACTTGAAATTTTGGAAGTTGGTAGAGTCTTGAACTTTAGTAGAGACTTGTAGTTTAGGTAGAGTCTTAGGTAGAGTTTTTTTAATTTACATAGAGTTCAATGTAGAGTTCTATGTAGAGTTTTTTTTTGGAATTGCAGCATTTGTTTGTTGAACGTTTTTATAGGTCTTCTTTTCGGCATAAAAGAAAGAGTCTTTTTTTTTTTTTTTTGGGTTGGTATGTATTGTAACGCATCGATTTTATCTCGCGTTACAGTACGCCTATGCGCATTCTTTTTTCGCGTGTTCGGTTGGTATTAGTCGATTTTCTGTCGATACATATGGTATTTTCGTTAATGGGCTTCCCTATTATTTTTTTTTCTACTTGGTCTATGGCAGACTGTCATGGCCACTTTGCTCCCTGAACGGTCGTCGATTACATGGCGTCGCTTGAATAATCCAAAAATTATGGATTAATCCCATTAAAATGTGGCACTAAAAGCCACTTTAATATTGAGGAGCCGTAGACCGGCACATATATTATTGTATTTCACCAATATGGTAAGCTTTTGATGACTTTTGGAGTTCTATTCGATTCGTTAGATTTTGTTCAGATCAATTGTAAAATTTCGATGTTTCTATTGTTTTGCAGACACAGTGATACGTTTAATGAATGCTTCTGACGTTACTTCTGTTCGCCTAGGAGCCGTTATTCTGGAAAAACGGTGAGTTTCGAATGTTTTGGGCGTTGGCGGAACGCGTCATTTGTGTAGAATATGATGTCTGAAACAATGTTTTCTGTTCTTTTTAGCTATTGCGTTTTCTGGATATATCCAGAAAACGCAATAGCTAAAAAGATACTATAACTATAGTTATATATATAGGTATAACTATAGTTTAAAATCCGTCGTGCCATCTGAATTCAGCACGCCGGGACGCTGTATTCGTCGTGGACACGATGGTGGACAATGTATTCCTCGTGGACATGATGGTGGACAATCTTCCTTTTCTTATTTTAGTAACAATAGTAAACTCAAGGTAACATCTTTCTATTACTTATTTTGATAGTGAACGCAACCTCAATCAATCATTTAGTCACATTTCTTTTTCAACAATTTCAATTAATCTCAAATAACCTCTAATAACTTCAGTTAACCTCAAATTAGTTTCAATTAGTCTCAATTCTTTTTCAACCACTTTAAATTTAAATAGCCTCAATTTCAATTTGTATGCTAATTTATAATGCTGTAGTGCCATCGACCATACAAAATTGTTGTATCTATCATCTCGGCTAGGTCACTCTGACTTGAGATTAAAGGTCCATATTGTATTCTGTCACTGACTTATCTGGCAAATTTTGTATCTTTTTCGGATTGTGTCTGGCGCCCGATATAACTTTAATTATTTAAAATTCTGTATTTTTTTAACGATGCAGTCCCATAATTTTTAAAAATAAATGTTTATGAATTCCACAACATGTTTTAATTTCAACTCCATTCCTTACAGGATAGGTTATGTCTTATATTCATAACAAACACACATTTACATTAACATCTCTTTATTTTTAAATCTTTTAAATATTTTTCAATTGTCACTTCCAATTTATCTTTATTACAGCATGCTGGATCGTTTTTGAAAGTGGTTCGGTGATTTTGGTATAGTACTGTTATTGTTATTTAGAAATAGCTTATCTTAATATTTCACAGATAATATTAAATAATCCTTGGATTTAATATGCAGGTAACATTAAGTAGTTAAATGCTAAACATATCCTGAATACTCAGTAGCAAAATGGAGTCTAATAATAAGCAGTTTGAAAATAGAGCGGTTTTCTAAACAGTTTCTTATAGTGTTTTAAAATACTCTGTGCACCTGTGCAATGAAGCTAGAGGTTGTAAAATATGGTAAAAAGGTTCTACAGATATCTTCGTGTATCAAAACACGTTACAAAATTGAATACCACTATCGGAATGTACACAGCTCTTCGATAGTGAGTAATGAAATCTTAGGATGACACTTATATAGTGGCGAAGGTTTTACGCCAGCTGTAAAGTGTTTTGATTGATTAATTTAACTTTATAGTACTTGGTGATTAGTTAGTGAGGGAAACGTCGAGTTATAAGTGCTGGCAGGTGCGGGGACGGAACGTTTTTGTTCTCAGTTCTTACACTCCCGCTGCGCCAACCGGCGGACTATGCAAATAAGTATGAAAAACTGCCTCAGCTATGCGAGCTAAGCTAAACTAACTTAGCTTAGCTCTTGGTCTGCAACCCGTATTCTACTTACGTCTTCAACGAAATTTATATATTGCTTAGCGCCCATACGCGGATAATGGAACGTTTGAAGTAATTCACGCTAAATGGAAAAAAAAATAATACATTAGAAATATAGAAGGAAGTGTGGTTTCAAATATATTCAAGTAATTCATTATAGCTTAACATTCACGATGCAGAGCTTTCGAGCAAGTTAATTTAACTTGCTGTCGCAAGTCGGACATTATTCCGACTGCGAAAAGAAAATTAATAGTTTCAGTCGCTAGTCAAAGTATTATGAAGTTAGAGAACTCTATTAAAGATTACAGCCAGGTGAAGTTGTGGAAAGAAACTAAGTTGTAGCTGTAGTGGAAGTAGAGGACCAATCAGGTGATGGTATAGTTTTACGGGTCGCTCGTACTGTGCTGGTATTTATGTTAATTGTCAGTGGCTGCAGTACTGAGGGGAACGTGCGCTGCGAGTATGTTAAGCACGTATCGTATCGTAAATACGTGGATAAACTAGAGTAGTACCGCCGATATACCTCTAGATATAGCTATATATAGAGATTACCGGTAAAATATATGCGTATAAGTTAGCAATTAGCAAAAAATTAGATAAACAGCAGAAAAAGGACTACAGCGATCTGTCTATCACTGCTGTGTGTGCCAAAGATAAAGTTTTCAAAAATAATAATAATGGCGTATAAAATTGTTAATTATCGCTTGCTAAACGGTGAAGGAAAACATCGTGAGGAAACCTGCATGTCTGAAAGTTCTCCATAATGTTCTTGAAAGACATGTGAAGTCTGCCAACCCGCACTAGGCCAGCGTGGTGGACTATGGCCTTACCCTTCTCATAGTGAGAAGAAGCCCGTGCCCAGCAGTGGGACAGTATAAAAAAAAAAGCTGTTGATGATAGACATGACTGTGCTTATGGCGTAGCCGCTTCATCGTTTAGAACTACGACGAGTAGTGGGTTAGATCCGCATACGAGACAACAATATTATGTGTGATCCACAAAATGTTGTTTCTTATCTTGCAGTACTTTGTGTCTTCTGCACAGGTCTTCTGATTGAATGTTAGTTAAATTCTTGGAGATACAGGTTTATTCCTAATGCGGGCAATGAAATGAAACATAGTAGGTATACTGTTTAAAAATAATTAAAATAGATATAATGCATAAATAACTTAAGGTCGTCGAAAAATATTTCCATTTTCCAGATCTAGACTGCACGGTGGGCGTAGTGGTTTAAGCGGCCGCCTCGCCGCTTGACACTGCGTTGAGTGTTGTGGGTTCGATTCCCACACGAGACAACACTTTGTGTGATTGAACATAAATTTTTGTTTCGAGTCTGGATGTTCATTGTCCTCGTTGGTTGTATGTTTAATCGATTTTAAACTTTCGCGATTTGTATACATCATACAAAATAATTTAGCGGGTCTTAATCGCTTAAGACCCGCTAAATTATTTTGTAAGTTGTATGTTTGTAAAGTCCCCCGCGACGCAGGATTTAGTTCTAATACGGGAGATGTCTTTAAAAAAATAAAAAGTAAAGTAAGGTCGTCGAAAAATATTTAAAGGACTTAGACAAAATGTGCCCCACGTTGACCAGAAACAAGCGGTTGTAGATAAGTTATATAAAACATACAAGGAATTTTAAAGTACTTTTTTACATTCCATTGCAGTCGCTGAAAAGCAAATAATTTGAAAGAATTTGAAGCGATTTCCTTTTATTTGACTTTGTTTGAATCTACCGATAATGTTGCCACGTAACAATGATAAAAGATCAGTGTAGGGAAAAAAACAGAATAGGCTTGTGTCCACTAAGAATAAATCGGTTTGATTGTAGTATCTATAGATTCATTATGATTTTATCGTAGACAGAGAATCCTATAGACACCGGCAAAGCGTGTCACAGAAAGAGACAAACATAGTACGTCACTCTAAATTCAGGGTTACCGCGTAAGGCAAAAATTACCCCTATTTATTGTTACAATTAGAAAATAATATGAAGTCCGAAAAGTAACACTGCCTTATTGATTTTATCGGCATAGGATAGATATGAGATACGGGGATGATAATATTATGCTGTCAAACGCAAACTAATTTAGTTGTTTCGTCAGTCAAAAATAAATTATCTCGACTTTTCAATACAATAAAATATTCAAATACAATCCCACTTTCATTCATCATTTTGATGATATACTTAATTTTCGAATTGTTCTAATTAATTTACATAAAATAAGTAGGTATGCTATTTGACGCAAAAATGTGATGACGTCATATGTTGCTATTTCAATGCAAAATTCATAAAAAAAGTATCTTTTTTGACATTTCGTTGTCGGTAGTTAAACTGCCATTTCATAGGTGGTTATGAATGTACGTCCTGGATTAGTGAACAAATAATACAACATATTTATTTATGATTAATTTTTATGTATATTTGATTGTACACATTGTTGTCCTTTGAATAAAACAAGCTTCGTATGAAAGTTTCTAATTCTTTGCTTGGGTTCAAATCCTTTTGTTGCGTGATGTATACGCAGTTCAAAATAAGGCATGGCAATGGCCTTAATAAGTAAAACTTTATGGTTACCAATAAATGGTTGACTTCCAAAATGATCCAATATTAATACATCCTGGCATCGTTTGAAAGTCGTGAAAATAAGTTTTTGTAACATATTTTTTTCGGCAAAGAATGATAATCCTTCAGTAGAATGGACCTTGAATATTCTTTCTGCCAAGTTACATACTATGACAACGTCACGGGAAGGATAAATAAAGCCACCATCTTTTTTAAATATAATACCTAAATAAATCCTCATGTTCAGGCAAACTGAAACAAGCCATTCAAACTATGATATACTTTTTTAATAGGCACTGCAAATCTCAAAATATTATACCCTATTTTAATAACCCTCAAAAGAGGGTAATTCTTTAAAGATAAGGTTGGCAACACCAAAGATTTAATTTATTGAATTATTTAGAATTTATTATTGTTATTTTAGTGCTTTTAACACAAGTCTCAATAGTTCACAACACAATATAGCTCGAATTACTTTATTTTAGCACGTAAAAACTGTATTTTTTATGGAGACGATAGCTGCCTACACGTCAGCTGTCAAACTTTGTTTAGCTAAGTAGTTAGCATACCTACAAAAAAGTGGCACGCTCGGTGAAACAAAAAATCGTATCGTGCTATTTCATTTCTTTACATTATATCAGCATAAGTTGCTCTTTTTCCTGTGTGAGTGCGACAAAAATATCACTTAGTCTATAGGATTCTCTGTCTACGGATTTTATGATATCAATAAAGTTTATTATTTATTATAAAAAGGTAAGATTAATGTTATTTTTCGGATTCTAGAACTAAAATTAATGTATTTATTCTTGTGACAGTGAACACCAATCAGAGAGCATTATGTCAAACAGTACGTCCGTCATTCATGTTGTTGACGTTTAATAGTAAATACAACTAAAACGTCAAACTTCCTACCTGTCAAATCGAAAATAACAAAATAAAAGTGGGTACATCAGACCAGACTTCATTCACGGTTTGTTTTGTTTTGTACTTTATTTTATTTTATTTTTTTATTTTGAGGAACAGCAAAAAGATACATTATAAAGACTTACAACTAGTTTAACAATTGTATGTTATGGTCATAATGTAACCCACAACGCTGTCCACAGGTAGACATACAAATTTAAAAAAGACGAGTTGTAAACGCTAGGAACATTGATAGCAGTAGGCGTAACAAATAGCAAGAATGTTATAATATGACTGAACATTATGTGTGTACTTATATATAGGAGTTTAAAGATACTAGACAGATAGTAGAAGAAATTACTGTAATAAAGTAGTTTGAGTATTAAATAGGGAACTGAGAAGGAGGCTTTTGAACTTATTTATGCTGCAATTAAATATATCTATGTTAATAAAGGTAACGTTATATGTGTCAACCATACGGCAGATAGGTGAACGCAGGCCTGAATTAGTTCGACAGGTGTTCAGTGCAAAAAGGGTACCTGCGCGTACCTGTCGCCTATGGATGGTTCTAGGTACAGCTTAGCAGATCATGTTGTTCAGGTTTGTACAGTTAAATTTGTTTCTGACTATATTGTATAAGACTGTCGCTTCAAAGTCTTTGTATTATCACTCAACCGTCATGATGGTTTACAGCGTTTTCGTGTCAAATTCAAAAAGGTTTTTAAAAAGCCGTAATTATTTATTTATTTATTTACTTTTTGCACAAATAAAATATGTACATAGGTGGACTAAATGCCAAAGGCATTCTCTAACAGTCAACCTAAGGTGATGCAGAGATGATAGATGTAGGTGCGTTCCGAACTTTTGCAAGAACAAATATAAGATTAATTAAATATTTTTGATAATATAATATAAATACATACTAATATTTCAATAAATAAATAAATACCAATAGTACACATAAACTAATATATAAAGGTATATATACGAAAAACATATATAAGTAATATATATAATTATATAACTAACTAATAACTATATAAATAAATTATCTTATTGTGCTGAAGATTCTGCCAATTTACGTAGAAGTAGCTCTCGAACTTTTATCTTGAAAGAAAGCCGATTAGCAATCATCCTGATCTCAAGGGGAAGCGCATTCCAAAGAAGAACAGACTGGACAAAGAAAGAGGAGTTTACGAAGTTAGTTGAGTGGGAAGGACATAGCAGGAGGCGGTTATTAGAGGAGCGAAGATCTCTGTTGTGATTTAAACACAAGTACTTTAAGTAGGACGACAAGTAAGAAGGAGGGGTAGGAGAGTTAAAAAAGAGAATAGAGTTGTGAGAGCACGCATACTACGGCGTTGACGAATGGGTAGCCAGTTGAGTTCAGTACGATAAGCAGACACATGGTCATACTTGCGAAGATTGTAAATGAATCGAATGCACGTTATTGAGAAGTCGGTCTAATTTAGTGAGAAGATCTGCATTCAGGTCAAAATAACACACATCAGCATAGTCTATGATAGGAAAAATCAACGTCTGAACCAGCATTACCTTAGTGCTGCATGGAAGGAAATTCTTTAAGCGGTACAAAGTGCGCAGGGTTCCTATGACTCTCTGACTAACGTTGGTCAGATGAGCCTGCCAATTAAGACTGTTGTCAATATATAACCCAAGATCTTTTACTACAGGGCTAAATCTTATTGATGACTGGTCATATATTAGTGGTGGGAGAGCCGAAATATCAATTCTTTGGACCATACGTTAACTCCCCACAATAATGGCCTGGCATTTGTTTGGATTCACGTTTACACCAAAGCGATCTGACCAGTTTTTCAATCTGATGAGGTCAAGGTTTATTAGTTCAATAGCAGCAGATATGTTATCTATTTCTGCCTGCTCATATAGCTGCAAGTCATCGGCATACAAATGATACAAACACTGAAGGTTTTGAGTTAGAAGATTGATAAAGATAGAAAATAACAATGGAGAAAGAATTCCGCCTTGAAGAACTCCAGATTGAAGGTTACACCAACTAGATGAAGACTCACCGTGGCAAACCGACTGCTGTCGTCCCTGAAGATAATTAGAAAACCAATCCAGTGCCACCGGGGAGATCTTTAGATGGTAGATGATGGATAGAAGGATTTCGTGACTGACGGTATTAAAAGCGTTCGTGAAGTCCACCAAAACCAGCACTGTGACCTTGCTTTCTTCCATTCCCGCTCTCATATCGCCAGTCACCTTAAGGAGAGCGGATACAGTGCTATGTCCAGATCTGAAGCCAGATTGGTATGGACTCAGTAGCTCATTAATTTGAACAAATCTGGACAATTGTTTGTGGACGCAGGCTTCCAGGACTTGAGAAAGGTAAGGGAGAATAGAAATGGGTCGGATATGATTTGGTAGAGAAGCATTGGTTACTTTAGGCAGTGGTAGGATAAAGGCCTTTCGCCATAAGGATGGAAAGGAGCCGGAGGTAAGGGAAAAGTTAATGATGTGGGTTAATGGTGCCAACAGATGGTCTAAGATTGAGACGATCATCTTACGACTAATGTTGTCACAGCCCACAGCATTTGACTTTATGGAGAGGGTAATCTTTTTGATCTCCGCAGGTGTCACCGGAGAAAATTCAAAAGGGTCTATATTTAAACAGGTAAGATTATTTACGTAATCTACAGTGCGACGCTCAGTGTGCAGATCCAAATATACGGAAGATGAGAAATGGTGATTAAGATCATCCAAACTAAGCGTCGTCAGAGGATCAAAATTACGCTGTCCACCAATACCTAGGGTCCCCAAGAACTTCCAGGTATTGGCAGGGGATGAGACAGTTATGTTGTTAAGGATAAATCGGCGTTTGGTGTTGCGTATCAATTGATTACACCGATTTCTTGCAGCCTTATAGCAGATCCAGTTTTCGTCAGTGCGGTCTTTTTTAAACTTGCGGAAAGCGCGATTCCTGCGTCTCATCATCATTCGCATTCCCTTCGTCATCAAAGGAGCTGGGGGACGCTTTAACTTAATTCTTCGAACTGGTGCATGTACGTCGTAAAGGGCAATGACGGTGTCTCTGAAAGCTTGCACTTTATCATCGATAGTGACAGCAGTGATTACATGATCCCAGTTTAAATTAGCCGCATCCATGGACAGTTTATCGACATCCATGCGACCAAAGCAACGCCTATAAAGGACTTTAGGGACGGGTTTAGGAGGTTTTAGGACGTAGGATAGAAATATAAGGTCATGGAGGGAGAAACCAAATTAGTAATTTTGCTGATCGATTTTGAAGAAAAAGACAGGCATTTCAGTTTAACATCTAATAAAGGAACGAATCAATCGCCAATTATATTTTAGGACACAAGCCTATTGAAAGAGTTAAAATACGCGTAATCTTAAGAATAATTAAATCATTATAATAATATTATTTTCTATACATAAAAACAAACTTCTTAATAATACATTAAAAATGAGTTCAAAATATAGTTCAAAATCCACTGACTATCAGGGTTATTTTAATCCAGCACTGGTATCACCAAGCTAATGTCAAAATAGTTGACATGTTGATTTATCGTCAAAGAAATATAACCTAAGGCATAGAAGTAACACTAAATAACAACAGCGGTTGCTATGATTGATATCTTCTTTCTAATGGCACATGCAGTATGATAGAAAGAGCTGTCGATAGGTTTAGCAGCACGCTCTTATAGCAGCATCGTGGTAGGCAAACAGTAGACAAAACATAGAGTTAGGAAACCGAGTGTTGTTCGTAACAGTGATGATTTATCGATAAATATTTTTGGTCAAATGTTTAACTTTAGTATGTGTCGATATATTTAAGCCGTAGAAGTAAACAACTAAAATATTGAAATTGTAGTTTTTGCTGTTGACGCCGGACAGTGCTTTGCAAAGACTTGCCAGACAGACAGTATTAAAAAAATCACGTGTTTAATTGTTCGTTTTAGCCATAAAATCTATTGACAAAAAGTATTCATAAACTAATGAGCGATGCATTGCAACGATTCTAACAAACTGTCACTTAGATTATGTATTGTACGAATTATACCAGATTGGCTAACGCGGCAGGCTTTGGCAATTTGTTTGCGTCGCATCATATCACATTGCTTGCTATCGCTTACGTTGGACACTGCTCGATTTTTTTAGAGTTGTAGGTAATCCGATTTGTGATCCGCCAGCACAAATGATTCGCCTTTATGTACCTATTAGTACAGCAGTGAACTGCTGAAGTGCTATACTTTGACGACC
Organism: Euclidia mi; assembly: GCA_944739405.2. Lineage (NCBI taxonomy): Eukaryota > Metazoa > Arthropoda > Insecta > Lepidoptera > Erebidae > Euclidia > Euclidia mi. Next base: position 41,792,202 of record OX123193.2, read on the forward strand.
CAGTTGGTGTGAGTGTAACCGACTGCCACGCCGAAGCTTGCGGGTTCGATTCCCACTCAAGTCAAACATTTGTGTGCATTAATATGGACGTTTGTCTTGGTCTGGGTGGTACTATGTATAATATGTAATATATTTACAAAAAAGTATATATGTATGTTTATCGATTGTCTAGTACCCGTAGTACAAGATATGCTTAGTTTAGGTCTAGATGGTGTTGTGTGAATGTGGAAGAATATTATATTATAAGGTAGAATATTATAAAGCGGACTACAAGGCAAGACGTCTTTGATCAGTCAGGATAGCACTAATATGATAAATAATATAGAAGTAGGTAGATTAATTAAAATCGTTGTAATTATTATATTTTATTAATATCTTCAAATTAAAATTACACTCTTTTCGTTATTTATTTACATAATATACCTTCATTACAAACAAGATAACTATTAAGACAGTAAATATACATAGAATCATCATCAACCTTTAACAGTCCACTGCTGGACTAGGCCTGTCCTTTGAAAGGAGGAATTGGCCTACTATACCACGCTGGCCAAACGGGTTGGTATAGGGTTTGTATCAAGTTTTCCTTCTCATACAGTGCTGTTCTCTGCATAAAATGCTCCCTCTGTCGGCTCTTACGACACCCATGGGATGATATGGGGTGGTGACATGCCGTATTCTTAATCCGTCACCACTCGGACGTACACATAGTACGCTTATGACGTATACATAGAATATACAGTAAAAATATAATAAACATTAGAGTAAAGGATAACAAGCATAGAAATGTTGTCTAGGTAAATACAGCACTTAGTACTTTGATTGAAGTGATTCTTCAATTAAAATCAGAGGTTTCTAATTGAAGAATCACTTTAAATTCGGTAGGTTCCAATTTTTTCGGTTGTATGTCCTGGTGTACATCGCAGCAATTATATATTTATTGCCCTTTAAAAATAACTACTTTTGTTAAAAACGATCTAACTTTTTCTTTAGCAATATCTTTGTTATATAATGAATTCTGACATGCAGATACATTTGTGTCATTGATTTAATTATTAGGTTTCTATGATCCTCAGTAACGGCATTATCTAAAGAGTGTTCATATAAATTACTAAAAATTTTTGTAGGCAGTAACATTTGTGAAACATTATTTATAATTTTCATAATGTATTTTGGTTCGCCTATATGTTTTGGACCTATACAAATTTCAAATTCTCGCAAAATTTTCTCTGCCGCTCTACAAACCCTTGTAGCATCTACAGATGGATTTATGAGGCCTCCCCTATTTTTAATTGATATCAAAGAAAAATTTGTTACCATATTTGTTTCTAGACTTAAAACACACGTTTCACAATGCAAGCTTTTTTTTAATTTCTTTACAATGTATCCGGCTATGTAATGCACAACATGATGAGCATATTCTGACAGACAAGATGGACTAAAATTAAAATAATCATGGTCAAAACTATAATTATCCGTTAGATCTGGCACATCAATTAGACAGCGATTTCCAGCAGTTTGAGTAATTATATTTTTGTATTTTTCGGGTGTATAATTAAGTATAGATATGTTCTCTAAAGGTAAACAGTTTCCACTAGCACTATTTTTAAATTGTGCATGTACTAAGAGCTTTTTATAAGCCGCTCGAAACATACGTGCCGAAGGATTGTTGTTGAACCCACATTGGGCTCTTATAGCGCCAAAAAAAATTTCAATATGGTCTTGATTCATTTAATATGTACAAAGATAATTTAGTGTGCTGTTTTCCGGCACGATCAATGTTTTATATAAATAAGTAAGAGATTTCATGCACGTTAAAAAGCCCCTAAACCCTGTACATCGGTTCGAATGTACAATATAAGTACCATCTTTAAATTTAAGGTTATTTATATAATTTGCTGCTGATTCGAAAAATATAACAACGTCTTCAATATTAAAAGAGGCGATTGCTTTTTTCCACCCCTTGGCTCGCATGTTTCTACTATTCATAATATCAAAAAGATTGTTAAATATTCTTATGAATGTAACCGTGCCATCACAATCTGCAAACTCCGTTATACCTAATTGCTTGCAAAATTCCAGGGCATCTGCTACCGAAGTACTTAGTAATTGCGTGGCTAGTTTAACTTTCATTGTTTGTTTTACAAAATTAATATGTTCATTTCTTAACTTGGTCGCCAAATGCATACCTTCTTCATTTTGAATGTTGTTGAGACATTCAATGTAGTGCCAAGATATTGTATTACCATGGCAATCGATTATCTTTTTTTTGTCGGCAAAACAATTGCGTACCAATTTTATGTTGTGGCAAGGATCAGGCCAAATGCAAATGGTTTCACCATCATAGTCAAACCTATGTTGTATTCTTAAATCGCAGCCCAGATGCGAGCACATCGCCCTATTGTTAACAGCCCCGTCGAATGTCAGGGACACCACCTTAACACCTGAATCAATTAATAAAGCTAGGCACTGCTCTAATAATCTAGCTTTTTGTTGACCATTTATGCTGTCAATGAGGAAATAACCAACGGGTATTTTCCAGGAATCATTGATACTCGTTAGCATGAATGTAAGGGCTTCCTTGGCTAAAGGTGTATCATCGGCAGTAACATCGTTGAATGCCAATATTGATATAGCCAAAATATTCGCGTCCATTCCATTCGAGTAATTTTCTTATCGCCATTTCATCTATGGACAGTGCGGCATACACAGGTTTATCTTTGTTTTGTGCAACTCTTTCTTTAATAGCTCCAAAAGATTCTTCGGTGAAACCAGGGTTACAGTTCAGTCCTTGGTACCACCTAGAAATAGATTTAGGATGTGGCAGAACACCTTTTAATTTATCACGAACAAAACTGTAAGCCCGTGGTGACAAATAGTGCAACGTTACGGCAAACTTTTTCAGCTCTAAATTATACTCACGAGCGGAAACAACTTGTTTATTCGAAAGGTATCTTTCGATAATTTTATTATTCTTTGCTGACTCTAATAACATAATTTTTTCTTTATCAATTTTCTCTTTTTCTAAGAACTCCGCAAGCATTACATTTAAATCTTTCGTTTTCTTTTGTAATCTTCGTTCCTTTTCTTTTAATTGCTTAATTTTTAAGAAACGTTGTTTACATAAAATCCTGGCTTTACGCAAAACATTTTCTAAATAAGTAATACGCCCTAGAAGAGTTGGGTCACAGTTTGATTGATTATGTTGAATATTATGATTTTGATGGGAATTTGATGGAGTAAGTACATTATCTACTTCCATTGGTACTTCCATTGGTATTGCCATTCGTTTCTGAGTCTGAAAATATTGCACGTTATTAGACAATAGAAATATGAAGTTGATAGAGCAGCGATAGCCTTATGGAGAAACCAACAAGACTACAACGCAGAGGACTCGGGTTCGATGTCACAGCGCGCAGCATTGTTATTTTAAAGTTATGTTCGTATCAAATTGTTGGTTATCGCTTGCCCCGTGCTTTGCTAGGGTGGGGGTGCGGTGAAGATCTTCTGCAGTAGTCACGGCGAGCCAGTACTATCAAATATGGTATACAGCGTATATACACTGGTCACTAAAACCGTGAAGTCATAGAAATATTATTTAATATATTTAATATTAGAGATAAACATTCTACCGGGTGTGCAATGTCCGGGCATAAATGTAGTGTAGGCACAGCATTCGGTTTTAAACGCCGCCAGGTGCTTTCTGTTTTTAAAAAACAGTCGTCCTCAAAATGACGTGAACAAATCTTATGATACTTCTGCCAAATCAAGCTAGGCCGTCCAACGGCATTTATCCACAGATTTCGTGTGAAGTCATTAATAGGCAACCTGTAATAAAATAACACCTTCTTAATAATAAAAAATGCGACTCACATCCCTATCCATCTGCTATTATAAAGATGCAAAACTGTAAGCCTTTTGACTATGATCTTTACGGCCAAAAGCTAGTTATACATAAAAATATAAATCTTACGGTCATAAACCAAAACATGTTTACCCTGATTATGTGTCCATGGAAACGAGCGAGTTTCTAACAGATTTAGGAACAACACAAATATTGAAATAATAAGCAAAAACCTATCAAAAACATAAGAAACGCTAAATACTTACTGATGAAAACTTATTTTTGTGTCATCTCCTTTCCTGCGTGATGAATGCGATTTACATCCTAATATGATGCAGGCCATAACGGTTCAAAGCCGGATAAGTGAAACTGTAAATTCCATAATTTTAATGACTGCTCAACCAGTTTATCAGTATTCTATGTATAATATGTATGTATTTACAAAAATAAGTATATATGTATGTTTATCCATTGTCTAGTACCCATAGTACAAGCTCTGCTTAATTTGGGACTAGATGGTGTTGTGTGAATGTGGTAGAATATTATTATTATTATTATTATTCTAAGTATTTTAAAGTGGAACCAAATTATCCGACACCACTGGTGTATGCTTTTATAGTCTGTAACTGCAGCAAAGCGTAGTATTCGATCATAATCCTGTACGCGTAGTCAACATACCTAGATTACGCGTACACTCATACACTGGAACGCTTGGTCCGTACAAGGCTTTAGGTTAATAGACGCAACTTTTAAGGTAGGTATCTAAGTTAATTATAATAGACAGCGATAGCCTAGTGGAGATACCAAGAGACTGCCATGCAGAGGGTATCGGGTTCGAATCCACGACGCGCACCTATGACTTTTCGGGGTTATGTGCGTGGTGACTTGTCAATGATCGCTTGTCCCGTGCCTCGGAGAGCACGTTAAGCCATCGGTCCCGGTTGTCATGAAGATCTTTGACAGTCGTTATCGGGCGTTAGTACCTTCTAAATAAACTGACATTAGTTTAAACCATGGCATATTGCTATCCCTTCGGGTTGCGGAGGTCAGACAGGCAGTCGCTCTGTGGAAAAGCTAATATTCTGCCAAAATCCGGTTAGACTAGTAAGCGGACCCCAGATTGAAACTGGAATAACGCTAGGAGGATGATGATCTAAGTAAATTATGTACATTGTACATTAAACTGCGCTTACTATCAAACGCGCGATAGAAAATTAGACCGCTGGACGTCTTTTTTAATTGCCAACTTAGCAACCGCAGCTACCTGCTGTCGCTTCCAGCTACAGTTTTACATTCATATCCGATAGTTTGTTTCCGTATTTATCCCTCATTCAAAAAACATCGATATCTCCTTTCACTGTCAAATCCCATCACCAAGGCCAAAAATCAATAAATGTAAAAAATATCAATTTGTGAGTTAAATTCATATCACATACGCATGCAAGCTGTTCCTTTGATTCCCAATACAATGATATGGTGTAAAACTAACACTCATTATAGCATTAATAAGAAAAAAAACTAAGAAATTTGTATGAAAATGCCGTCTCACTGATGGAAGATAAAGTTTCTCCTGTTATTTCCGTTCCGAGAATAGGTGAATCCACAACCCGATATCACATACACAATGTGTATTAATTAAAGATTATACTATTTAATTATTTTAGGCTTACTTACTATTTAAATGCAAAAAAGATATGAAAATATAAACGCAACCGTCCAACAAATTTTAAACTGATGACAGATGACAGCACGGCTATTTAGAGAATGTAGTCAAAGATATGAGTCTGTAAGGAGTCTAGGCCTCTTTAAATGAGACGCGTAATTTGACGTTATGATTAACCAACTAAGACCAACTGACATTACATGTTGCACGTTCGGTATAAGGAAATATGGCGAGCATGTTATCTCTAGTCTAAACGTCCAACCTCTTTGTTTATCGTCTGATACATAGAGTAAAGTAATACTACGGAGGTCTTATCTTTCGAGGTACGCGCCTTTTCGGTTGTAGCTTACTTCTTGACGAGAGTATTATACTTATATTTTATATGATGAGAGTCCCTCAAGCGAAGACCAAAAATAAATAATAGAAACTTAGGACAATAAAATGCATGAAAACTAAAATAGATTAAATAACTAATTACATTATATCAATACATTGTGAAATATTCTCAAAAAATATGTCTATACCTAATCATTTATTTCCAACCTTAATAACTATTGACCACTGCTGCTTAGCTTAATGCGCCTTTCTTATTGCATAACTAGAAGACTTCTTCTTTAAAATGATATATGGTTCATATCTGTACTTGCTGGGGCACAGGCCCATATAATTTTTGTTCATCTCCTTCCAGTTCCGTATTATTTGTTGGACTTTATGTTTAACTCGTGTAATCAGATCATAAATATGCGTTACTTGACGTGGCGGTGTAATTGAATCACGCTCCTCTTTGCGTTGAATTCCACCATACAACATTTACATGTTTTTGACTCCCTTACTCACTATCGGGGAGATGGGCCTCGTTAGCCTTGGTTGGCAACCTGTCTAGGAGAAGGAAAACTCTGAAATTAAACCAAACGTTCGGGGAGATGGGCCTCGTTAGCCTTGGTTGGCAACCTGTCTAGGAGAAGCAAAACTCCGAAATTAAACCAAACGTTCGGGGAGATGGGCCTCGTTAGCCTTGGTTGGCAACCTGTCTAGGAGAAGCAAAACTCCGAAATTAAACCAACTTTCAGGGAGCATACCCGACACAAAACCCCGATCTAAGGTGTAAACCGACCCGTGCCGAGAGATTCGTGGCCAGAGGGTAAGCTGGTCGCAAACGGAGGGTGCCTGTGTTGGTGGTCACAGGGCACATGTGATATTCGGCCTTACCCCCGTAAAGGGCTCTATGGGGATGGACATTTAAAAACCCTAAATCTCGTGGGAACGCAATGGGAACAATAAATAATATTTCCTCACACGACGGCGACGCGGTTCCCAACCCATCACGTCTCGTTTCTCGCGAGGGCGAAAAGCGGCCTACGGAAAGCAGGTTTGCAACGTTGAATGTTGGAGGAGGAATGAACGGCAAATTGGATGAAGTATGTCAGATGATGTATGATAGAAAGATTGATGTTCTTTGTGTGAATGAAACAAAAAGAAAAGGGTGTGAAACCACCAAACATGGCGCATATACAGCGTATTGCTCTGGGGTAGATAGTACCACCAGAGCCTGTAAGGGAGTTGGTGTAGTACTGTCTGCGCGAATGAATGAGTGCGTAAAAGAGTTTGAATGTGTAAATGCTAGGCTACTGTGGATGAGAATGAAAGTAGGACTTACTCGTCTCTTTATTGTGGGGGTGTACGCCCCGGTCAATATAGTTACGGGTATGTCACAACATGAGCAAGACGAAAGGCAGGAGTTTTGGGAGAGTTTAAGAGAGATTTTAAGGAACTGCAAGGATAATGAAAGATTGATCTTGTTAGGGGATTTCAATGGATGGGTGGGAGTAAAGCGAGATGGATTTGAAAGGGTGTTAGGTGCATTTGGTGATGAGAGTGTGAACGAAAATGGAAAAGTACTGCTTAAAATTTGTTTGGAGTGGAGCCTTTGTGTGACAAACACCATGTTTGATCATAAAAGGATACATATGTATACGCGAGAGGCGAAAAATGTTAGAAGAAGTATGATTGATTTTGTGATAGTAGATGAACGATTGAGAAAGAATGTGTTGGATACAAGAGAATATCGAGGGATCGGCATCCACACAGAACACTTTTTGGTGTTGAGCCGGATAAGTGGGCTCTTTAAAGGATGGCGACACCAAGAGCGTGATAAAAATAATGTCTTGGAAAGAATTAAGGTAGAAAATCTACAAGAGAAAGATATGAAAGATGAGGATAAACGAAGATTTATAGCAAAATTTAAGAGGTTCGATGGCATAAATGATATGGAATAATTATGGCAGACCTTTAAAGAAGAGGTAGTATGTGTAGCGTCTGAAGTATGTGGTGTGATCAAGAGAATGAAAATACGAAATGTTAAGAATACATGGTGGGACAAGGATGTACAATCAGCAGTGTCAGAGAAGAAGAAAGCTTGGTCAGATTGGTTGGCTGCCAGAGCAATTGAAAGAATGGGAAAAGCAACTAGTGTAGGAATAGATGAAGCAAGAAAGGAGTTTGTTAGGTCAAAAAGAACAGTGAAAGAAATGGTCAAAAGGAAAAAAGAGGAAAAGAAAGATGAGTTTGATAGCAGATTATCTGGCGATTTCCAGAGGAGCATTAAGTTTTTCTGGAAATCCGTTCGTGCAGTTCGAGCAAGAACTCAACCCTCAGGACACACATCCATCAGAGACGAGAATAGAAAGATAGTAAATGATGAATCGTGCGTGCTAAAGAGATGGAAAAAGTATTTTGAAAGTTTATTTGAAAGATCGGCGATAGAGACACCGATAGCTGAAATGAATGGTAACGATAGCAATGATGAAAGCGTTATTGGCGTGGATGAGATCGTGAAGGCACTGGGAAGTATGAAAGTAGGTAAGGCTGCAGGATATGATAGGATTACAATTGAAATGCTGAAGGCTGGACAGGGCATCATAGTTGGTCAGTTGCAGCGGTTATATAACTTGTGCTGGAGCACCGGCCGAGTACCTAATGACTGGGCCACAGCTGTAGTTGTACCTCTTTATAAAGGAAAAGGCTCGCAACAAGATTGCAAAAACTATAGAGGCATTAGCCTTCTCAGCATTGTTGGCAAATTGTATGCAAAGGTACCTACTTATTGAAAGAGTTATGGAAGTAACCGACAAGAAAATATGGGATGTACAAGCGGGATTCCGAAAGGGCATGGAATGCACGGATCAGGTTTTTTCCTTGCGAAGCATAGCCGAAAAGTTTTTGGCCAAAGCTCAAAAGGTCTATTGCGCATTCGTGGATTTGGAAAAGGCTTACGATAAAGTGGTGAGGAATGAAATGAGGTCGGTGCTGTCAATGAATGGGGTGGACAGCAGCCTCATTCGAGCTCTGAAATCCCTTTATGAGGATTCTAGAGCTTGTGTGAGGATAAACGGGGCATACACTGACTAGTTTACCATCGAGAAAGGTGTTAGACAGGGATGATAGTAGCGTTGCCTTGGCTGTTTAACCTCTTCATGGACAGTTGTTTGCAAGATTTAAAACATAGTGACTGCGGATTAAGGACGAATGGGTTACTCGTCAAATGCCTTCTTTATGTTGATGATCAGGTAATACTTGCATCTTCAGCGGAGGAGTTGCAGGAGATGGTAGCAATCATGCATGGTGCGTTAGAGAGGAAAAGAATGAAAGTGAATGTAAGTAAAACGAAAGTTATGGTTTTTGAAAAGGAGGAATGCGTTACGGCTTGTAATGTTTTGATCGATGGACAGCGAGTGGAACAAGTGAATGAGTTTGTTTACTTAGGTACGTTGTTTACAAGAGATGGTAAGAATGAAGAAGATATTGAAAGGAGAGTTAATGCAGGTAATAGTGTGAATGGAGCTCTGAAAGCGTTTATGAACAGTCAAAACGTGTCCAAAAAGGCACGTTTGGCTGTACATAGAGGTGTGTTAGTGCCTACCCTTATGTATGGTAGTGAAAGTTGGGTTTGACAGAAGAGATTTGAAAGTAAAATAAATGCTGTAGAAATGAGAGCACTGAGAAGTATGTGTGGTGTGTCTTTGACCGACAGGGTAAAGAATTGTGTGATACAAGAGTGGTGTGGGGTAAAAGAAGATGTAGTGACAAGCATTGAGAAAGGCATGTTAAGATGGTTTGGGCACATGGAGAGGAGGATGACGATAGACTGACAAAGAAGATATATAAGGCAAGTGTGAATGGGACAAGACAAAGACCAAAGACCTAGGCGGACGTTCTCTGACCAGATTGGAGACATCCTGAAAAAAGGACAAGTCAGAAGTACCCTTAACAGAAGAGCATGCATGAGAAACTTGATGGGAGTGAGTGAAGCAAGTGAGGTATGTCAGGATCGTTGCAAATGGCGTTCCGTAGTCTCCCCCTACCCCTCCGGGAAACAGGCGTGAGTCTATGTATGTATGTATGTATGACTCCCTTACGTATGATTTCTACAGCCCACCGAGAAAGAGTCTTATGCGAAAAACGATTCACCAAAGGTGCTACTTTGGTACAAAATATCTTTGGCATTGTGTGAAGATATATTAACTGCTAAGGTAAGAAACATTATCTTAGGAATTACCTAGATGAATATTTTTTAAATCTCTTCTATTTTGGTAGGTTTGTAAGTAAGAAAATTGCCTCACCTTTCTCCCTTATCACTAACACCAAATTAGTGTTCCACTACTTCAATTTATAATAAAAATAGACTTTGCCCTCGTTTTTAAAATTATAGTCACTGTTCGCAGGGTGGTAGCGCCATCTACCTTCCCATCTATAACTAATCGCATCAACGTCAATCGTTCCATGCTGTTCTAGTGCGAGCGATACCATATTTTCCGTCCCTGTCTCCCATTCCCGAAGGAGGGGCACGCCTTCCGCGGATTGGTCGCGGCGATCGTCGACGCGAGTGACAGTCCAGATTTTTTGAGAACATTCGATTCGCTAAATACGCGTCCGCCATACCGTATCACCGCGCCGCTCCCGCTATAGTTATTACCACTTATATAAACCGCTCGCAAGTGGAAAAGACAGTGTAGTGAAGTGAATCCAGCAGCTTCATCCCGAAACCACCAGGAGACTGACCTTCTGAGACGAAGAAGATCGCCGTATAAGGTAAGTGCCCTCCGTCCTTGGAATACCCTATACCCACTCACAATCATCTCCCCCATTCCAATCCTAGGCGGCTAAAACCCGCTATCCGTTGCATACAGTCCATTTCCTTCTCCAAGTCGCCTAGAACCTACAGTTTCGGTGTATCGCCGAACCATTTTTTTTATCCATACGAGTCGGATTCATTTACGTTTTTATACGTTATATCGCTATACCTAGGCAGTTATAGCACCTAGCTATACTCCTAATATATTCACATAACCGTCACATGGTTGTTTCCGCCCGCATCAGTAGGTAAACTTTTATGTAGCTACCTACTTACTAAATTATTAATTCTGGAACTATCATAGTTGTCTTGTAAATCTCATATTTCGAGCAACTTTTAATTCCACAGCTCTAAAGTGTTGCCTACTTAGCCTACTTAGGTAAAATAATAGATACATTAGATATTCTTATTTTGTTTCGGTCTCATTAGCTTATACTTACGTAAGCATGTCACAACAAAAGAAGTCACGCGTGTCGGAAGACAAAGAGATGACAATCTTAGAAGCAAAACGCAATATTTTATTTGAGCGCATTCAAAACATCTATGAACGCTCAAAAACCGCATCTATGTCTGACAGTAATAGCGAAGCATTTCTCAGTTATTGTATGATAGTAGATAGTATTCGAACAGATTTTCATAAGTTGTTAGACGATTATAACGCAAGATTACTTTCTATCAATCCTGATGAAAAACCGAACTATCAGGCGTACACCTCATTCGAAGATCTTTATTGTATTATTAAGCGTATACAATCGCAATTGGAACCCAAATGTTCAGCAGAGCCCGTCGCCGCAGCCCGCAAGCCGAAATTACCGCCAATCGATATTATGTCGTTTGACGGAGATATACGAAATTGGCCGTTGTTCTATGCGAGTTTTAAGTCTACAGTGCACGATAATGGTTCTCTGACAGATGCTGACAGGTTGTACTATTTAATAGGTAAACTGTTACTGAAGGCCCAGTCCGTATTTGCAGGTGTCACACCCAGTGCTGAGAATTATCAGGTCATATTTCAGTCACTACTTGATAGATAGCAGGACACGCGCGTCCTAGCGGCTACTTACTTTGACCAAGCTTTAAATCTCAAACTGTCCGGCAACGCGTCTGTCGCGAATTTCCAGCTGGTTATTGATAACTTCGTAACCGCGGTTAATTCTCTTAGGAATTTAAAATTAGAAGATCTTTCCGACTTTATGTTGCTTCAACTCGCTTTAAAAAAGTTTGAAACTGATACAATTCGCGCATTCGAGATGACGGAACGCAATAATAAAATACCTACACTAGATAGTTTTATTTCGTTCATCAAAGATCAGTGTCGAATATTTCATAATACGCAGTCTGGTTCACCTGGCCCGTTTAACACTAACAGCAACAAACAAAGGTTGAATAAATCGCGAAATAGTAATAATAACTCGGTCCCTAATCTACAATCTTACGTAACATGCTCAGAATCTAATAGTAATAATTCACAGAAGTGTCTGTGCAGTAATATAGTGCACGACCATCTATACAAGTGTCCCGCCTTCGATAATTTGAATGCAACCGCTCGCTTTAAATGCGTAAAAGATAACAAAGCTTGCATTAATTGCTTAAGCATAAAACATAAAACAAGTAATTGTTTTTGTAAGACAAAGTGTCGCTTATGCAATAAAAAACATCATTCATTGCTTCACTTCGATAAAGGTAACACGTTGTCAAGCCAAGCCGCTAACCTTGACACACTTACCTCACAGGTGCAGGCCACGGTGACTTCCCCCTCCACGCCTCAGAATGAGATATCGTTGTGTACGACATCCATTGCGCGGGCGGCACGCACGCGCGGACGGCCTTCGCGCGCTTGTAGTGATCAGAGCAGTGCTAGGCCGCCATATATGGCGTCTAAGACTGTTCTGTTAGCGACAGCGCAAGTTATCATATATGATGTTAATGGGTCGCCGCACATGGTACGTTGTATGCTAGATAGCGCATCTCAGACCAATTTAATAACGTTAGAATTGTTCAAACGCCTCTGATTATGGAATAACTTTAAAAATGCGAACTCAATAATCCGTAGGATAGGCGGATCAGAAAAACATTGCAAGGGTTCCGTAGATATTAAAATACATTCGCGTTTTGATAGGGACAATAATTTTATCATTTCTTCGCTTATCGTGGAGCGTATTACGGACACATTGCCAAACGCTAATGTGAACGTATCGCTTCTCACACACCTCGAGTCATTGCCGCTAGCGGACTCGGAGTTTGCGAATCCGGCAGACATTGATGTTTTGATCGGAGCCGCAATATTTCCGCACTTGCTACTAACTAAAGTGGTACGTAGTGAGCAAAATAACTTACCGCCCGCTATTGAGACGGTATTTGGGTATGTGATTATGGATACCGTACCTACATTACATACTTCTCAATACGTTACGTCTTGCTGTTGTTCTGTTCTTCAAGAAAACAATATTGATTCTCTTCTCAAGCGATTTTGGGAGCTGGAAGAGGTTACCACACCGCCCTCGATGAGCCGTAAAGATCTCGAGTATGAAGAGCATTTCCGCGCTACCACTGTTCGTGACGACAGTGGCAGATACGTTGTGGCGTTGCTATTCTGTGGTGACCCTTATTCGTTAGGCGACTCGTACGCTGCTGCGCTCAGACGTTTCCATTGTTTGGAACGTAAACTTGATGCATCACCTAAGTTACGCAGCGCCTATAATGACGTCATTCGTGACTACATAGATAAAGGTTTTTTGAGTGTAGTTGTAAACAACGAGGGCAACTCTCTGCCCTCATATTATATCCCACATCACGGCGTAGTTCGCGAAGATAAAACCTCTACTAAACTCCGTGTGGTTTTAGACGCTAGTTGTAAGACTACATCGGGTCAGTCGATTAATGACATTTTGCATGCCGGCCCTAATCTACAGGGTGATTTATTTAACATCATAATAAAGTTTCGTCTTTTCCAAATCGCTCTGTCAGCTGATTGCCGCCAAATGTTTCTCAATATCGGCGTTCTCGAATCTGACCGTAGATTTCAACGGATCTTTTATCGTTTTGACAAGAAAGAACCTTTATCTGTGTATCAGTTCAATCGTGTTTGTTTTGGACTCAAGTCTAGCCCATATCACGCGTTACGAGTTGTTCGCCAGTTGATCGCTGATGAAGGCGATCACTTTCCCGCCGCAGCGGCTGTTGCCACTTCCGCTTTGTATATGGATGACATTGCCTGTAGTGTCATATCCGCTCCGCTAGCAATTTCGCTTTGTGAAGAGCTTATTCAGCTTTTCAAGCGAGGCCAGTTTGATCTTGTCAAATGGACAAGCAACTCTAAGGAGGTTCTCGCACGCATACCAGATTCTCATAAGGCTTTTCCAGACATTGAGTTTGAGAAGTCTGTACCGCATAAGGTTCTCGGTTTACGCTGGGACAAATCCTGCGGTAGTTTTCGGTTTGACGTCTCACCACCAGATGATAAGTGCACCAAACGCACTATGCTGTCCACAGTGGCTCGACTATGGGACATAATGGGTTTTGTGGCTCCCACAATTTTGTACGCCAAGCTCTTGATCAAAGAGCTTTGGCTATCAAAGTGTGAGTGGGATGAATCACCCCCTGACCATATTGTCGCCGCTTGGGGTTAGTTTTGTATTGAGCTTACCGCGCTCAATCAAGTTACTATTCCGCGTCATCGTGGGTTGGTAGATGGATGTACCATCAACTTAATAGGTTTCGCTGACGCCAGCGAGCGTGCTTACGGCGGAGTCGTATATCTGCAAGTCCGCATTGGTTCTAACTACTCGGTGCAGTTAGTTTGTGCCAAGTCTAAGGTCTCGCCTGTTAAAACCATTTCAGTTGCGAGACTGGAGTTGTGCGCGGCCCTTCTGCTGTCTCAGTTGCTCCGCAAGGTTCAAGACACAGTTTTGCCCCACTACCCCATTAATAAATTATACGCATTTTCCGATTCCAAAGTAGTGCTCGCTTGGATTCATTCTTCTCCTCATCGCTGAAAGACTTTTGTCGCCAACCGCGTTAGCAAATTGATTGAACTGGTTCCTGCTACTTGTTTCAATCACGTCGCGGGTTTTGAGAACCCCGCAGATTGCTTGTCTCGTGGTGTCACTCCACTTAATCTTCTGCATCATCCATTGTGGCATCGTGGACCTTCTTGGATCTCCCATGATCCGTCAGAATGGCCCATGCAACCCTTTGACCACAGTGCGGAAGACGAAGATGTAACCGAACGGAAGTCTGTTTCTTATCCCGTGATTGCTGAGTTTGCGGAGTCTCCCATCTTTGCACTCGCACTACGCATGTCATCGTGGTCTAAGTTACTCCGCGCCATCGTTTATGTCTATAGGTTTCTTAGGCACCTACCTAATGAGACTTTTGTATCAAGTACTGATATCAAATTCGCAGAATGTAAGTTACTACGAGCTGTACAAGCTGTTCATTTTAGTAACGACTTTCAAAATTTAAAAGACAATGTACCTTGTTCTCCCGCTATCCTTAGACTCAAGCCGTTTCTCGATGAACACGGCGTCATACGCGTTGGGGGTCGTCTGTCAAATTCGGATGAACCTTATAACTACAAACATCCTTGTATTCTGCCGCGACATGATCATGTTGTCGACCTTCTTGTTGATTTTTATCACAAGAAGCACCTCCATGCCGGTCCGGAGTTGCTTATGTCCTTACTTAGGCATAAGTATTGGATTTTAGCCGCTCGACGAATAATTCGTCACAGAATACATAAATGTAACGTCTGTTTCAAATTTCTTCCGCGTCCGACTTTCCCTCCCATGGCCGATCTCCCTAGCCAGCGAGTCAACCAGGTTGCTAAAGCGTTTACACACACCGGTTGTGATTACGCAGGACCACTGCAGTATACGCCAGTGCGTGGTCGAGGTGTTAAAAGCCGTAAAGCCTGGCTATGTATTTTTACATGTTTAATGACGCGCGCTACGCATATTGAAGTTGCGACAGATTTAAGCACGGTGTCATTCCTGGCAGCCCTTAAACGATTTCTCTCACGGCGTGGCCCTATACAGTGTTTGTACACGGATAACGGCACTTGTTTTGTCGGCGCAAGCTCTTATTTACGCGACCTTTATAAGTTTCTTAGGGAAGAATATCGTACTCGTCTTCAGGAAGAACTTTCCATAAATCATATTGACTGGAAGTTTATTCCACCAGCATCACCACATTTCGGTGGATGTTGGCAAAGCATGGTCAAAGTAATTAAAACGCATCTCTTCAAGGTTTTAGGTCAACAGATCCTCTCTTACGAAGAGCTTTTAACTGTCCTTGCACAAGTCGAGGCACTGATCAACTCACGTCCGCTCACGGCATTGAGTAGTGACCCTGCAGAACCATCCGCGTTAAGCCCTGCACATTTTCTGAACACAGTGCCATTATCGTCATTTCCGGCTCCTGAAGCAGACTCTTCAAGCTTGCTTCAGAGACAGACTCTGCTGGATAAACTCGTGCAGTCGTTCTGGCGGCGCTGGCCTGCGGAATATCTACACCAGCTTCAGGCTAGATCCAAGTGGAATAGTCCTGCATCCCCTATACAGGAGGGTACGTTGGTCGTCATAATACATGATAATGCACCGCCGCTTTCATGGCCGTTAGCCATCGTAGAGAAATTGCATACTTCCAAGGACGGTACAACTCGCGTTGTTACCGTGAAAACCGCTAAAGGAAGTTACGTGCGCCCTGTTGTACGTCTCTGTCCGCTTCCAACTCAGTGAGATCTAGCCTGAAGTTGGACCTACCTCTTAGTTTAAGTATTTAGTTAGTAGTTTTCGCTATTATTGCGTTTGTAGTTGTCGCTAAAGTTAATTTAGATTAATTTTATTGTCATATCGCTGTCTTAGCCTATTGATGGGTTATGCGGTGGTACACCCAACATAGCTAAGTTCAATTCTATTTTTTTTTAAAGGCAATCCTTTAGGGCCGGGGGGGTATGGTAGCGCCATCTACCTTCCTATCTATAGCTAATCGCATCAACGTCAATCGTTCCATGCTGTTCTAGTGCGAGCGATACCATATTTTCCGTCCCTGTCTCCCATTCCCGAAGGAGGGGCACGCCTTCCGCGGATTGGTCGCGGCGATCGTCGACGCAAGTGACAGTCCAGAACTTTCGAGAACATTCGATTCGCTAAATACGCGTCCGCCATACCGTATCACCGCGCCGCTCCCGCTATTGTTATTACCGCTTATATAAACCGCGCGCAAGTGGAAGTGACTGTGTAGTGAAGTGAATCCAGCAGCTTCATCCCGAAACCACCAGGAGACTGCCCTTCTGAGACGAAGAAGATCGCCGTATAAGGTAAGTGCCCTCCGTCCTTGGTTTCATATCCTATACCCACTCACAATCATCTCCCCCATTCCAATCCTAGGCGGCTAAAACCCGCTATCCTTTGCATACAGTCCATTTCCTTCTCCAAGTCGCCTAGAACCTACGGTTTCGGTGTATCGCCGAACCACAGGGGTAGTAAACATTCGGCCTACAATTAATTTCAATCCTAAGGTCCTAAATCCGGTACAACGTCGATTAATCTCAGTTTATCACAGTCTAATGCTGGATAATTAGTACAACCAGAATTTTACTCTCAAATTATTTAGTCCCTGATTAATAAACATAGCAACGGAACTTACTGACGGAACCGTACCTGTAATAAAATGTTATGCCTACCTGAAGCTATAAAATCATCTGTAATTTTAAATTGAAAATTGGCCGTTCAATATTATTTAGGTTATTTCCTATCTCATTTCTTGTTAGTTTAAGTTGGTGGATCAAACGAGATAATTTCGTAACTGACATTATTTTATATATAACTTTTTATCAGCTTCCTTATCTGTAGCCAGGTTATTTTTATTAGGAATATTTTTAACAGCGTATCAAAAATGTTATGTGTTACACTAAAGTGAGTTACGCAAAAAAACTTTATTATTTCACTAAAATACTGACTTGCACACTAAAAATACTATTTGAACACCAAATATGATGATCTTTATACAAATTATCATTTGATATGAAAAGTTTCGTCCGCTCGGGAAACTTATCCACTCAGAAAACTTAATAGGTTATGTTAGGTTCTCTTGTGACCCTGCTCCCAAAAATAGGAGCCTTGCGAAGCAGGGCTCCGTCAACTTAGCTTAGTGGTGCAATTAGTATTTTTGGTGGAAAATTAGTATTTTTGACTAACAGTTAAATTAAATTCGCGCATTATTATTATTGCTATTTTTATATTATGGTTAATTCCGATTGCTTTGTAAAATGGAACGAATGTTTGTATTTGAGATTTTCAATTAATACGTATATATCCATCCAGCACATGTTCCTCAATCGTCATAAATTGTTGTTTTTAGTGTGGGTGTTCTTCGTATCCGTAGGTTGAATGTTTATAAAGACTATAGAATACTAATGCGCGAGATGTCTGAGGAAAAAATAGAAAATAAAATTGATTAGGATATGAACGTTACTAATTTCGAACGTTTTTGTCAAAAGCGATTATTGATCAATAATAAACCACCCTAACAAGTAGCTCACCGCCTACATAAGCGCGGCTAGTAACCTCATTGCTGGCATATTATTGTAGGCATCATAAACCGGTGCCCTAATCTTTCGAAGAAAACTAAACACAAGCAATACTCCGTTGATATTATTCAAAGCAACTGAATTGTGTTGTGTTATTTACTCATAGGCATTTTGAAGAATTATTACGCTTTATTGAAGTTTTCTTAACATATTCAAAACGCAAACTTCAACAATATGAAAAATATTGTAGATTTAGAATACAACATTAATAACCAATATTTCAATAGAAAGTAAGGTATAATAATTATGTATTTAGTAGAATGTAATCCTGCCAAATAATATCTGAATTCTGTAGGGATTTACGATCGCTTACAACATAGTGAGACTCTGTAGAATATCGATCGTCGTCAGACATTTTATATTTCTTTCGCTACCTCGGCTCACGTGTTAAAATAGGTGATTTATTTAAGATATAACCATTCATTATACCTACGGAACACGAAATACGTTCTGCGTCCAACAAGATACCTATTCCAGTAAAACGAATGATAAAACTGGTGTTTAACATGGAGTGGAAGCGCTGATTGGTACTATCTCTATGGGCGTTCTGCGCTGGCAATGAAAGGCGATTTGTGGCAACACTAAACATAATGGCACTCTTACGTTGCTCCGACTATGAAAAGCCAATCAAAGTTTAATGTACCTCTTTAGCCCCATGTACTTTTACATAATGGATACGATCTGCTAGGCGTGATTGAGTTCCACTTAAACGTCATGTCACAGTGACGGTGCTTTTAAGGCGATTGGTCAGTTGGAGATATGTTGACACAATGATGTATGCACGCTGGATCGTTTTTGAAAGTGGTTCTGTGGTTTTGGTATAGTACTGCTATTGTTACTTTAGAAATAGCTTATCATAATATTTCACAGATAACATTAAATAATCCTTGGATTTAATATGCACATAACATTAAGTAGTGCTAAACATATCCTAAATACTCAGTAGCAAAATGGAGTCTAGTAATAAGCAGATTGAAAATAGTGCGGTTTTCTAAACAGTTTTTAATAGTGTTTTAAAATACTCTGTGCACCTGTGCAATAAAGCTAGAGGTTGTAAAATACGATTAAAAACGTTCAACAGATATCTTCGTGTATCAAAACACGTTACATAATTGAATACCACTATTGGAATATATACAGCTCTTCGATAGTGAGTAATGTAATCTTAGGATGACACTTATATAGTGGCGAAGGCTATACACCAGCTATAAAGTGTTTTGATTGATTAATTTACCTTTATAGTACTTGGTTTATAGTACTTGGGTGCATACGGTTCCCACCAAGAACTTAGGGTCCCAAGCCAACCTCACCTGCAAGTGGTGCACCTGCCGATCAACGGACGAGGCTCTAGCAAACAAAATATCCCGATAAGCGGCAATAGGCTCGCCACCTATTACGTGGGATCAAAACACGGGCGAAAAGTGGGCGTTTAATATGCCTCTGCCTTCCCCTTCTGGGAGACAGGCGTGAGACTATGTATGTATGTATGTATAGTACTTGGTGATTAGTTAGTGAGGGAACGTCGAGTTATAAGTGCTGGCAGGTGCGGAGACGAAACGTACACTAGCCTTGGAATTGATTAGGCGGTGTGAAAAGGTTCTACTTAATGTTTTTATGTGTTTTATGATCGCGGATAGATTATGCAAAGTAGTAGTTGATAAAATGTATTGCAAATTGCAGTTGTACAGTTAAATGCGCTGTTTATTATTTTAGAATATTATTACGTACCATAAATACCAATGTTTCCTACATAATTAACCTAATTGGTTATAGTAATGACCAAAAATGCAAATTTAAATCATTTGAATATCTAAATTTGTTTATGTGTAAAACTGGTATGCTCTGTGTCTATAGTTGCTGGAATTTGAATCCCAGTATAATGTCAAAGATCTAGGTCAATCACAGTACAGGTACAGTGACTAATAAGCACAAGTGTAGACGCACATGGGAACAATAAGTGACATGCGACACCCACTAGAGCTGCAGACTACTATTTTTTTACGCTTTGCAATGTGTAAAAGTGTCGGTGGCTACATGCCGCTGAGTCGTTGGCACAAGCTTCTTATTAAAGGAACGCCAACACGCTCAAATCTTTCATAACCCACGTCTGCACTTGTTAATATTATGATATAATTATTTTTATTTACGTCTTCTTTATATCGTTTTGCACCTCACCGTTTTACACTTGTGTGATCCCAGTGCCGCACTGACCCAATTCAGCGCTTGTGTGCGAAATATATGAAGCGCCTCTCTTTCGTACTCTATTGAAAGTCATTTTAATAATTAACGCTGCTGGCATAACACCCGTCGCGCGGTTTGATACGCTGGCATTACACCAGGCGCCAGGGTAAGCCTGGCGCCTGTGTGCGCCGCCCGCACACATTGCACATAGGGGCAGCTCGGCCCTGCGTGATCCTTAAATAGTTGTTTCAAATCTAGATGTTCTTCAGCACATCAACACTAGAAAATCAACAAAAAATCAATGGAAAGATTAATAGAATATTTGTAGAATATCCAGTGTTCAGTGCAGGATTACATAGTTTTGTAAAGATTTAAACTTTTTCATCCTAGCAGTTTGTGTCGTTTATTGATCACAAAACGCATCACGGTCTGCAGCTACTTTTGCAGTCGCTTCTAGTTTAAGGTCTAAGTGTTTGTGGTTCATGTTGCTCATGTGCGCCAATTTAGATGCTACCATAGAGTTATTATGTTTAGGTACTAAGCTTAAAATAGATCAATGAAAGTATAAAATGGAAAGATGTAATACAAGCCTCGTGTATTAACAATTCAAAAGACAGTTCGTACCTCATCGAGCATAACATTAAACACGATTATACAATTATATTTCTAAGTAAGTAGGTAATTACAAACAGCTCAATCAAAGTGAAGCGTCAGAAATGAGCCAGTTTCAAGGTACGATTCACCCCTCAGAACATACTTCACGTCGCGCCGTCGCGCGGCCATCTGGTCGACCGTCGAGCCGTAGGGTGCGCCCCCTCGCAAACCATCGCAGATATTGCCTTTTAATTGATTGAAGGGATGGTCGCTACCGCAGATAGGTGTGTAAATGTATATTAAATTATCAATTTTATATAAAACTAGAGGACGCCAGCAGCTACGCCTGCATTTTTTGTAAATTTAACCGTTTTGGCCGATCCCGTGGGAATTTCGGGAAATCCCTTCTTAGTGCACCCCTACGGTCCCCAAGGAACATACATGCCAAATTTCAGCTTCCTGCGCCCAATAGTTTCGGCTGTAGCGTGTCTGTCAGTCAGTCAGTACAAGGATTTTATATATTAAGATAAGGCTTCTCCTAATCGCCAAAAAGGACTTTGTTGCGTTATAGTGAAAAGTAGATTCAATAGCATAATAATATCAGGGCTATTTTTAAACCATCCGATTGATGGGCACGAAATTCTCTTCACCATGAAAAGGGTTCACCGTAGTCTACTACGCAGGTTAAGTGCGGGTTGGCAGACCTGACATCTTCGAGTATATAAGTACATTAAGGTAACCTCATAGACATGTATATAGTTTCACTATGTTTTGCTTCACCATTTAACAAGTAAAATTATAGATGTATGCAACTACTTATTTAAAAAAGATGAGCTACGTAACTAACCGTAGCACCTTTAGAAAACACAATGTTACAATCATTGAAGGTTTTCCGGTCAATCGGCTACGCTCCGCAAAGCATTCACAATGCTTTTGGCAAAAAAATAACTGCAATGAAACAGCACTTTCTTTTTGTGGATCCTAATTGTCAGCCTTACCTACTACCGGCTTTTTATTGTATACAATTGAAACAGTTAGTTAAGCAACTGTAGCTGCGTAACTTATATACCTAATACTGCGCAAAATCCAACAGATATGTGTATTTCTATTATCATGTGCTATTCTAAGATATAGTTTTAGTCGAACTCAATTATTTTTCTTGTTATAATAAATAGAATGCTCCTCGCAACATGCACGCATTCTAATCATTTCTCATCGACCAAACATTAAAACATGAATGCATATAAATATTATTCTATACATTTGAATCACTTAACCGTCCGAAAGTTTTACTGTACTTACTTCTTTTATTAGTTTTATTCGCAGTTGTTATACGCAATATTAACTGTGCATAGAACTAATAAAGGGAGTATCACTACATCCTTTATTCGTGTAACGTATAAACTCTCTCTTTATTTCCTCGCAACATACAACGGGGCACATATACGCGAAGTTATCCACTAAAGAAGATAATGACGGACATTCCGGCCGAGATTGTTCATATCCTATACCATAATATTCAGCAGGTCGTTTGTGTGATAGTCGAGATGATAGTTCCGAGTCTGTGTACTTCTCACGCCTCCGCAAACGCCTTTTGTCGGCAAATAATTAATAGCTGTGCGGGTGCACATTGTGGGATCGCAGGCCGTTGTCCCAGGATTACGTCAAGGCATTTAAAGTTAAAGTAAAGCAAACTAACCGTAGTGCAGTGGCGAGTTACTGTGACATTTTGGTTTTATTTAACGCTGTGTCCCCGTCACCGAAAATATTTTAAATAGTTTAACACACGTTTTGTTTGGCTGTTTGCAGCGTTTTTGCATTCGGACTATGCTGCGCTATGTCTACTTAAAGTAGCATTTATTTTGAATTAATTTTGCAGCTAGTTACGTAGCAACAAAATACCGTGGTGGATATGGTAGTAAAACTTTCAATTGAATATTCTAAAATAGTAGGGATCGAACATATTTTGGCCAGTGATAGATTTGGTTAGAGAATATTTAAGGGCAGGAGGGAGGAAATTGTTAAAATGAGACCAGTAGCCAACAAAGACAACATACCTCTATACACACATACTCGTACAAGGATTTTTAATTTTATTACAATTATGAAAATCGTGGAGCTGAGACGATACACCCTACAATGAGTATCTATCATCATTTTCATTATTCTATCGCTGTACCAGTAGAAGTCCGATACATACACTTCAGAGCCCTGAGTTCCCCTTTTTAGTACCCCTTTTTAGAAAATTATAGGAAAGTCAAATTATGACGCATTATTGGCATGAATAACTGTGGGCATTTAGCATGATTGCACAATTATTTATAGGGTAGTATAATTATTCTTGCTTGTTCAAATTATATAGAGGACATTTAGAAGACCCATTTACATCAAGAAAAATAAATGTGGCAGACAAATTAATAAGGAAATGTTTTTTAACAATTATTTATAGTTTGATGCTATTTGTATTAAAATCTTAAAGAAATAAATATAAATTGATTTGAGACTTATTTAGTATTGTTAAACATTGAAGTACACACTATATTTGAGGCTTCTTACTATTTCAATAAACCATATTTAATATAATATTATCTGTGTCTAAATTTCTTTGAGTCTTCGTTTAGAGGATAAAAAACGTTATCTATTAACATAGTCCATGAATATAAAAATCCAATATATTTCACTCAACGGCCAAGATAGCATTTAGACTGAAGTTCCCTGTAGACTAATGGAGAAAATTAAATTTATCGATCTTTTTAAATTTCTAGAAGGTCTGGAACTTTGTCACTAAGTAGAAAACAAAATAAATTGGATTTTTTGGATTGAATTGGAATTGGAAGACGACATTTCTTTTTGTTGTACAAATATTTCAACACCTATTTTAGCCACTTAGGAGTGGAGTGCCTCCACCATAATAAGAATCTGTTTCGAAATTTCAAATTTGCTCCCTAAGTGGTAAGGCGCTGCGATAATATATCAGGGCAGAGTTCCGGTGCAGGACAAAATGTATTACAGCTGGACCTTAAAATAGAAATAATTATTTAAAATATAATATTGTATACTAAGTACTATTATTAAACGTGAAAGAAAGTTTCTAAGGCTTAATAAGGGTGGTGGCACAGATATGAGAAGTAGTATCAGATGGAACGCGCGGCACAGTTGCGTGCGGCCACTAAAGCAAATACAAAATTGAAAAGCGAATACAAACTCGTCTCAGTGCGCTACGAAGCATCGTACAGTTCACGCGTCACGATCACTTCAACTTTTAAATTCTCAAAATGCCGTCTTGTGTTCTTAAACACTGTAAAAGTTGTTCCTAAAAACAAAAACAGGAAAATGGAATATCTTTTCACAGGTAACTATTGATAATTTGACTGTTTCCTAATTTAATTTCGATAAAATTCGTATTTGTGCAAGAATTATGTAAGTGTTGCCAGTTTTTGTCGACGCCGTTCTGCCTGAATTAGGGAAAATGCACTTGTCAATTGATTATGTGATAATGATTGTTATGTTAATGAAAAATACATTACCGTATTATAAAAGTATATTGTAGATATATCTTCTTTCTCATAAATATAGTAATAGAATTTCAATTTCCATTAGTATGTACCTTACATAATATTGTTTTGAGTTCGATCCCCAAACGATCCAAATATTCGTGTACACCCTGCTACTCGTCAAGCTTATACACTTTGTCCTTTGCACCGTTCTTATGGCGTAAAGAATAAGTATCAAAATCGTACAGCAACTGTTTAGCTTGACTTGGCGCCGTGTGTACATACTTATGGCGTAGGGAATAAGTATCAAAATCGTACAGCAACTGTTTAGCTTGACTTGGCGCCGTATGTACATACATACTTATGGCGTAGGGAATAAGTATCAAAATCGAACAGCAACTGTTTAGCTTGACTTGGTGCCGTGTGTACATACATACTGTTTATTTCTCAACTAATCGACGCCAGCGGCTTCGCACGCACATATTTTCGTATTTCTCGTTTTGCTCGATCCCGTGGGAATTTCGAGAAATCCCGTCTTGGTGCACCCCTACGGTTCCCAAGAAACATACATGCTAAATTTCAGCTTCATGCGCCGAGTAGTTTCGGCTGTAGCTTGTCTGTCAGTCAGTCAGTAACGCAAGGATTTTATATATACAGATTTACGAAGTAGTTAAAACTTAACTCGGTACCTACATTTAAGAAATGTATTTATAAAAGCATTAATTAAATCCATGGTAAATTCTTCAAAACCGCAAATGAATATAAGAATATTACATAACTATATGCAAAATACTGGGCGATTATTCATAATCTGGCAACTTTTCACACACATAGACGCGCGTGTCCGTACAGTGCCAGTCGCCAAAGGTCACGCACACATAGCTGTCAACGTGCCACACTCAGTTGGACGAATGCGCTCTATCTGATACTACTTCTCATATCTGTGGGTGGTGGCATAGCTTTTTATGGAACTTTGCAGTTATATAGCTAATATACAGTCTATAATTTGTCGCGAGAACTTTCTATTTTCTATTAATTACTAATGACATTGACCTTAAATAAATGTACTACGTAGCCATAACCATATCATTCCGTCGATGCAAATTTTTTATGTAGGTAATCTTTTTTAATACCAAATTCGTATAATTTATTGCAGTGTGTTATAGTGAAAAGCTTTTAAATAATCCTAGCGGAGATTTTCGTGCTCATTTTAAATGAACAAGTTTAATGCATGCAATATTCAGGAGGGCTTCGTATAGCAACAGTATCGATACGAGGTACGTAACAGCGGCGAGACCGGTCACACACCACGAACTTTATGAAATTCTCCAAATAAACACACCAAACTGTGCTTCCTCTTCTCACTTATATAATTATTTCGCTTTGCATTTTTAAGTTCCAGTAAAAGTGGGGAAATGTCCGTGTTGTTGAGAATATTTCGTTTCACCTCTCGAGAAAGCGACAGAGACATAAACCGCTGTCGTGTTGGAAAACTGTAGCACTTTAAAATCTCGAGCCGTCATCAAATTCAAAAACACAGCTTCAAAATACAGCAAGCAAAATAAACATACGGTAAACCGAATAAGTAGCTGTTAATGCTAAACCGGCGATAAGTATTCATAACGAGGTACAAACGAGATAAAAGCTGGAGATCTCAGTCAGCACAATTTTCTTTCCAATAAGTCTCGCGTCGAGGTGGTGGGGCGAACTAACGACCTTCGTAGTGACAAACGCTCACTGAGTGTCGTGGAGTGGCATGTTTAAACGCGTCGCGGGGCCGCGCGGTGTGGCGGCGAGGCGAGGCGCGGCGGCGCGGCGCGGCGCGCCAAATGACGTGGAACTGATGTGAGCACCTTACGATTGCTGCGCCCTTTTACCGTGACACCGAAAGGAATTATTTATGCCCCGCTCTGCACTATGCCGATGAAATTATTTTCAACTTGAGTTGAGTTGCGCGGATTAGATTCTGCGGGCGAATGTGTTTACATTTATTTTGATGTGCTACCACTTTAGGTGAGAATCATCAACGAAGGCAAATAATTTATCTTGTTGAAAGAGGTTCTTTTGGAATTACGAATGGAATATTATTTAAAATAATACGCGCATAATATATGTATCCAACTATTAGGTAGGTACATTAAACGTAACGTTGCAAACAAATTTAAACTTAAACACAGAGAAAGCTTAAACATAAAATCTTGAGCATCAGTTAAAAGCTGTATGACTTGTATATATCTTAAAAGCGATTACGCAACCGTTTGCTGAAATATCAGAACAATTAACTGAGCTCTTAGTTCAGCTTCACACGGGTAAGATGATAAAAATATGAAAGGCTGACTTAATACACTGTGAAAATGCTGAATTAGGTAATAACATGTCGATAAGAAAAAGCGTCGCCGGCATAAATTGGTGCTGAGTCTCCAGTGAGGCGAAAACGCATTAACGGTCCGCCATTGACATATATTAGGAGCGTTTGCTTATCCATGAGTGTGAGGCGTGAGTGCGGGGTGAGTGCGGGGCGAGCGCGGGGCGGTGGCGACATAGCGTGGCATCGTGCGACCCGCGTTAATGACGTGGAAAAGATGCGAAGAATGACGCTCTCTTGATCACAGAATAGCACGCCTGTCATATACTGTCGTGTACATCGACGCCTCTTTGCTGTGCCCGCCCCTGTTTTATTGCTTTATTTTTTGAAACCCATACCGCATTGGAATTCTTTTTATATTTTCAGGAGTAAGATGTATGCTAGAAATTTTACCAAGACAGCATTTTGTTTTGAATAAACTATTCGCACAAGTGCTCCATGTTCTAGATTTTTAGTATGAGCACTGGCGCAAGATCCAAGCTAAGAATATTTAAACATATTTTAAAATGAACGGATTTTTGACCTCAACTATTTATCAACGTAAGCAAAGGAGATTCTTCGGTCGTCCTATATACCTATTTATTTTACTGCTATATTTAAATCATATAAGAGTTTATTTTATATAACTGTTGTACCCAACGGCCTGAAATTGCCAAGTTCATAAAGTATCGTCTTGGGTTTACGCGAATGTTACACATTGAAATTAAACTACAGTTTACGGATTTTATCGCGATGTATGATGTGTAACATGAATTCTGTAAAGAATTCGAAACGTCGGCTAGTAATAAATTAAAAATATAGTTTCTAGATCATTCGTTTCAAACGTAATAACTTAGTGAATCCAATACATCGCGATAAAATCCGTAAACTGTAGTTTAATTTCAATTGCCAAGTTCATGTTTGTGATATCAAAATGCTTTATTATGACAAAAACAATGTTTATAAAATACCTCTGTCTGCTTGTGCTCCCTAATCTCCAATATGGTTTCACAGATTTTGACATATGATGATGAACTTTCATTGACAGATAGATTATGATATATAAGGAACAATTTGGGCAAACTCCTACATAACTATATCATGAATTGCCCACTAGATACCCTAATACCTACCTACCTAAAAGTAACAATGTATAAAAACAAATCAATCAATAAAATACGAATTAAGTACATTGTTTTCTTTTTGACATACATATTTTGCTAGATGCTAGCTACTGATTTTGTCATGGTGACTACCTATTGTTACAATAAGAAATACATGAAAAAAAAAATTCACACCATCACCATCACAATATAACATAGCGAGGATCATATTCTTAAAGTATTAGTGAGAGGTATTACGGCAATATTTCGTGCGTCAGGTTGAACGCCTCCGCAATGGGGCGAGTCAGCTGCCGGCCGTTTAACTCCCCTATTTAGACGTATTTCAAGGTCAGGGTCAACATCGAAGCCCACTTTACGCTTTAGAATAAAATGTTGAACACGTTATTTTTTTATTGGTAAATTATAATATGTATATACCTATTTTCCTTTGGGAACCATACAGAAAATATTAAATTTAATGTGACGTCGTTCGCATTCAAATTTTTTTGTCTTAAGGCTAGCGAGCAGACGGATCGCCTGATGGTAAGCAATTACTGCAACCCGTAGATACTCGCAATACTAGGGCAGTCGCAAATGCGTAGTCATCCTTTAATATATTCAGATTCATTTATTCATAAAGAAATAAGCTTACAGTCTAAACAAGCCAATCGCTTATATCTATACTAAACATTTAACGCACAATATATACATAAAGTAAAAGTGCGTGTAGTGACGGATTAAGAATACGAAATGTCACCACCCCATATCATCCCATGGGTGTCGTAAGAGCCGACAGAGGGAGCATATTATGCAGAGAACAACACTGTAAGAGAAGGAAAACTTGATACAAACCCTTTACCAATCCGTTTGGCCAGCGTGGTATAGTAGGCCAATTCCTCCTTTGGAGAGGCCTAGTCCAGCAGTGGACTATTAAAGGCTTATGTGAATGAAAAAAATGTACATAAAATCAATCTAGATGATATATTATATATGCACTAAAATTATAATTATCACACAAAGTAATAGGTATTTACTGAAATGGCATGGTACTGAACCATAGAACATATTATGCTAAACGCCATTATTATATTGAAATACATTATTTGATTATTGTAGGCCTAGCTTAATATTTTATTCAAAAAACGTCACACGTTTTGATACATTATACTAGGTTTGTCAAAAAATATATCTGCTTCTGAAAATTGTTTATTAGTGTAATGGCTCTGGAAGTGGAACTGTGATCCGCGTGTGGGGAGTGCCACTCAGGCGGGCAGGCGAGGAGTTTGTGCTGTCGTCTACCACTGACTCGCAGGTATTGATTTGGTACGTAGAGATGTATGGTCTCACGAACTGCAGGGTTATCTATTTTGTCCGTCATCAATAAATAATAATGTATAATGTGTGCAAGTTGCCGCCTGTACTGTAGGGTATCTAGACCAACCATGTCTAATACAAACATTGATGGGTACAAAAATGGGTAGAATCCATATTGACGCTTGTACAAATATCTAGCAAACCTACGTTGGATCTTTTCTACCATTATTGCGTACAAAGTTTCTCGAGGGTTCCATACTATAGAATTATATTTCAGCTTACTACGTACATACGCATTGTACAACAGTTTTATAACATGGACATTTTTAAACTGAGACGAAGTTCTTCTTATGAAACCTAGACTTTTACTCGCTTCTTTACACCTTTTGACTATATGGGCATGAAAATTTAAAGAGCTATCCATAATTAAACCTAGATCCCGAATTACAGAAACGCATTCAAGTGGAGAACCCGCAAGATGAAATGCCATTGTGATTGGTGTGCGTGACCGAGAAAAAGTTATTGTCTTACACTTTGAAATATTTAAGAACAATTTGTTTTTAACACTCCATGCGACCACTGAGTCAATGTCACGTTGTAGTGCTACACAATCTTCGACCCGGCTTACTGTATGGAAAAGTTTTAAATCATCAGCGAACATTAAGCAATTTTCCGTTGAGATAATATCGGGTAGGTCGTTAATTATTATCAAAAATAAAGTAGGACCGAGCGTGCTACCTTGACTCACACCAGAGCGTGTGTAATATTCTTTGGATCTATAACCTCCTAGTTTTACAAATTGCCTACGGTCTCTAAGATAATCTGCCATAAATTTTAAAAGTTTAGTAGAGAATCCAAGTAAGGCGAATTTCCTTAAAATTACATCATTGTCAACAAGGTCAAACGCCTTCTTGAAATCAAAGTAGGCTGCGTCGACCTGACAACCAGACTTAACCCGTGTGCTCACATAGTCCATAAACTAAATATGATTCGTCAAAGTAGAGCGATCCGGACGGAATCCATGTTGACAGTTATCAAGCAACCTCCCAATTTGTTTATATAGGGATTTATTTATAATAGATTCAAACACCTTGGCAAATACTGACAATACTGCGATAGGCCTGAAGTTTGTTATTTAAACGGATTAACTACCTTTCGGCACAGGAGTTACCTTAGAGAGCTTCCATGCATTGGGATATATACATAGCCGAAGTGAGAGATTGTAAATATACAGTAATGAATCCTCTAAGACTGACATACAGTCCTTTATTAGAAATGCAGGTATGTTATCCGGGCCATAAGCTGACGATATAGGAAAAGGAATAGAAGATGGAACGGCATGAGGGATAAGCAAAAGGGGATTGGGCCCTCCGGCACTCTCACTCATCGAGCGAAACGCAACAGTAAAGAGTTCAGTGAAGAGGGTTGTAGGTACTTCTGCAGTCGCGTGAGCCCGTTCATACTGAACTCAGCAAGACGCAACTACCTATTAGATTGGGCAAGTACTGTAAAAAAAACCTAAAAATGAATTGAAAATGAACGTTAATTCTATTTGCACCTAATCATATATACCTACCTACTAAGTAACATCAAGTTATTATCATAGACCGTGGTGGCGTATCAGGAGTATAACCGACTGCCACGAACAAGTTCGTGGGTTCGATTCCCGTTCAAGTCAAACGTTAGTATGCACCGTCATGGATGTTTGTCTTCTAGGAATGCTTCTAGATGTTTCTATGTATAATATATATAAAGAAAAACAGTATAAAATAATATATATTTATCCTAAAGGATAAACGGAATTTTTATTAAAGGTACTTAATAATTATAGCTCCGAGTTGTACTAATCTTAAAACTAAGCAGAACTTGTATTCTGGGTACTTACTAGTTTATTAACTACGTATTACGCAAGTTCTGCTTACTTTGGGATTCAATGGTATTGTGTTTATGTGGTAGAATAGAATAAGAATATTTTTACCGAAATATATAATTTTCTCTGAGTTAATGTCTACTATTACATTGCATTTCCTAGACTCATAACGTTTCTCAATTCATAGCGTAACAGTCATGTCCAACGTGTACGTAAATAAAGACAAATTTAATTATAGAACATTCACCGTACCCACATATCAACGTTACATTGAATTATTTCTTAGAAGAGCGCCACGTCGCCGACTGTCTGACACACATCAAAGACCCACATTTTTGTATACCAAAAAGAATCGTGTGAACACCCACCGTATAAATAGAATGAGGCCCTTTGATTCAATCTACAATGAAATCTCTTAACATCGTCAAACACAGAAGAACGCTGAAATATTATGATGATTGAAGTCTTTTGGTTGCCAATTGAATTTTAGGACACCTTGATAGCTGTCCTAAAATTCAATTCCCTACCGAATGTAGCTTTACAAGAAATTATGGTTATTCCGATTGTCTTTGAATCTCACTATCATCTGTATGTTTATTAGATAGGCTAGTTGTAGATTAATCGGCAGCGTGTAAAGCATATAATAGATAAATAATTCTGAATATTGTTATTACAGAAGCTTTAACGAAGCGACCGCAATACCAGCTCCGTAATTTAATCATTGATATACGCAATCCAATGTATTATATTGACTTACATCGGCTGTCATAAATCTCATAACATAATTTAAATCCACAAATACATTTTCGTGTTTATGTGGATTGTGGTACAAGGACATGAATACTATGTTTATTTTACTGTATGAATTCCCAAACTTAGTTACTTATCATAATACATAATCAGTTATCACCCGCCATCTGCAATTGAATCCAGAAATAACCATTAACGACTAAATTGAATCCAATTATCTTAACGGAATGAATCACGGATTCATTGCGGACCGTATTTTCTTCCCTCACATAAACGGTATCGTATTAAATTAATAAGTCGTTGGGCGACCCCAAAAGTGGCGATATCTGTAAGAAAACAGACTTCCCCTGAACGTTTCACAGTTATCCTTGTCTCTGCTCTCCCCGCCGTCATTACGAAGCACTAATGTTCTATTATAATACTCATTGCGCCATGGAAGGGGCCACGTTTCTAGGTTTCTGACCGATCGATCATTGTTTGCATTTAAACTATGTTTATATTATACTCAGTTTATTCCCTAATGGTGTTGTGTATTGACGATGTTATGCAAATATCTTTAAAGAAGGGGAAAACGTTGCGGAGAACATTCGATTGCAAAATAGAGGTCTGGAATCCAAATGGTATTTGCTTATTTCGAAGTTATGTGTACCATCGGCGTCGTAAGTGGATTTGTATTTGTTAAATAATAATATATTTGCTAGGTTTGTATATTTTTTGGAACAAAGTGACTTAACTCTACCATATGAGTACCTATATT
This sequence comes from Euclidia mi, assembly GCA_944739405.2. Classification (NCBI taxonomy): domain Eukaryota; kingdom Metazoa; phylum Arthropoda; class Insecta; order Lepidoptera; family Erebidae; genus Euclidia; species Euclidia mi. The sequence continues at coordinate 41,824,838 of OX123193.2, forward strand.
TAATCAGAAAATAGACTTGCGATGAAAGTTGATTGTCACAAAAAACCATTGCAAAGTATATGAACATTTTTCTATTAAAGGCAGTTCTCTGTCAGTTTTTTTCTGTTCAATGCGAGGGTAAGAGAAGAAAAAGAAAAAAAATGCTATGAACAACGAAACATATCGCCTTGCATACGGATTAAAAAAGCGATGAAATCTTGACGGCCCTCCGACCATAGGTTATTTCTTAGTTGATTGATCGAGGTGTTGGGTTGAGGTGCGATAAGCTTTGACTTCACGGTTTGTGTGAGACGTACACATGGATGTTTTTTTACTGCATACACGATGTAGTGTAGGTGGTCATAGCCTTGCCTTTAAGCACAACGCAGAGTGTTGTGGGTTCAACGGGACAAGCCCGAAACACATTGTTGTGACTAGTCTGGCTATTTAAAGCGTTTATTATTAGAATTTTCGTAGGTACCACAAAACACTAGATTTACAAATTTGCACAAACTAGAGACTAATTCCTCTCTTGGTATGAATACCACTGGTAGCGCCATCTACCTTCCTATCTATAACGAATCGCATTAAGATCAATCGTTCCACGTCTAGTGCGAGCGATACCATATTTCCGTCCCGCTCTATCCCACCCCCTGGAAGAGGCACTGCCTTCGCCTGATTCGTCGACCCGAGTGAACAGTCGAGAACATTCCGCTCGCTGAGAACGTGTCCGCGATACCGTACCGCGCCGCACCGTTGTATGTGATTTATTACCGCTTCCACCAAGGAAAACCCGCTCGTGAATGGTGAATTGAAGTGAAAACAAGCAGCTGCATCACGAAACCACCAGGAGACTGCCCTACGGAAACGAAGAAGGTTGTATAAGGTAGGTGCCCTCCATCCTTGAAATATCCTATACCCACTCAATCACCCCTTAGCGTATCCATCTCCTAGGCGGCGAAGAACCGCTATCCTCTCTATACAGTCCATTTCCTTCTCCAAGTCGCCTAGAACCCTACGGTTTCGGTGTAAAGCCGAACCATTTTTTTGATCCATACGAGTCGGATTCATTTACGTTTTATACGTTATACCGCTATACCTAGGCAGTTATAGCACCTAGCTATACTCCTAATATATTCACATAACCGTCACATGGTTATTTCCGCCCGCATCAGTAGGTAAACTTTTATGTAGCTACCTACTTATTAAATTATTAATTCTGGAACTATCATAGTTGTCTTACAAATCTCATATTTCAAGCAACTTTTAGTTCCTCAGCTCTAAAGTGTTGCATACTTAGCCTACTTAGGTAAAATAATAGATACATTAGATATTCTTATTTTGTTTCGTTCTCATTAGCTTATACTTACGTAAGCATGTCACAACAAAAGAAGTCACGCGTGTCGGAAGACAAAGAGATGACAATCTTAGAAGCGAAACGCAATATTTTATTTGAGCGTATTCAAAACATCTATGAACGATCAAAAACCGCATCTATGTCTGACAGTAATAGCGAAGCATTTCTCAGTTATTGTATAACAGTAGATAGTATTCGAACAGATTTTCACAAGTTGTTAGACGATTATAACGCAAGATTACTTTCTATCAATCCTGATGAAAAACCGAACTATCAGGCGTATACCGCATTCGAAGATCTTTATTGTATTATTAAGCGCATAGATTTATTAACAAGAATCAGATGTAGCGTATTCGTCCAACTAAGCGTGGCACGTTGACAGCTATGTGTGCGTGACCTTTGGCGACTGGCACTGTACGGACACGCGCGTCTATGTGTGTGAAAAGTTGCCAGATTATGAATAATCTCCCAGTATTTTGCATATAGTTATGTAATTTCTTATATTCATTTGCGGTTTTGAAGAATTTACCATGGATTTAATTAATGCTTTTATAAATACATTTCTTAAATGTAGGTACCGAGTTAAGTTTTAACTACTTCGTAAATCTGTATATATAAAATCCTTGCGTAACTGACTGACTGACAGACAAGCTACAGCCGAAACTACTCGGCGCATGAAGCTGAAATTTAGCATGTATGTTTCTTGGGAACCGTAGGGGTGCACCAAGACGGGATTTCTCGAAATTCTCACGGGATCGGGCAAAACGAGAAATAAGAAAATACGTGCGTGCGAAGCCGCTGGCGTCGATTAGTTGAGAAATAAATAGTATGTATGTACACACGGCACCAAGTCAAGCTAAACAGTTGCTGTACGATATTGATACTTATTCCCTACGCCATTAGTATGTATGTACACAGGGCGCCAAGTCAAGCTAAACAGTTGCTGTACGATTTTGATACTTATTCCCTACGCCATAAGTATATATGTACACACGGCGCCAAGTCAAGCTAAACATTTGCTGTACGATTTTGATACTTATTCTTTACGCCATAAGAACGGTGCAAAGGTCAAAGTTTATAAGCTTGACGAGTAGCAGGGTGTACACGAATATTTGGATCGTTTGGGGATCGAACTAAAAACAATATTATGTAAGGTATATACTAATGGAAATTGAAATTCTATTACTATATTTATGAGAAAGAAGATATATCTGCAGTATACTTTTATAATACGGTAATGTATTTTTCATTAACATGACAATCATTATCACATAATCAATTGACAAGTGCATTTTCCCTAATTCAGGCAGAACGGCGTCGACAAAAACTGGCAACACTTACATATTTCTTGCACAAATACGAATTTTATCGAAATTAAATTAGGAAACAGTCAAATTATCAATAGTTACCTGTGAAAAGATATTCCATTTTCCTGTTTTTGTTTTTAGGAACAACTTTTACAGTGTTAAAAGAACACAAGACGGCATTTTGAGAATTTAAAAGTTGACGTGATCGTGACGCGTGAACTGTACGATGCTTCGTAGCGCACTGAGACGAGTTTATATTCGCTTTTCAATTTTGTATTTGCTTTAGTGGCCGCACGCAACTGTGCCGTGCGTTACATCTGATACTTGTCATATCTGTGATTAAGCGTATACAATCGCAATTGGAGGGTAAATGTTCAGCAGAGCCCGTTGCCCGCAAACTGAGATTACCGCCAATCGAGATTATGTCGTTTGACGGAGATATACGAAATTGGCCGTTATTCTATGCCAGTTTTAAGTCTACAGTGCACGATAATGGTTCTCTGACAGATGCTGACAGGTTGTACTATTTAATAGGTAAACTGTCACCGAAGGCCCAGTCCGTATTTGCAGGTGTCACACCCAGTGCTGAGAATTATCAGGTCATATTTCAGTCACTACTTGACAGATATCAGGACACGCGCGTCCTAGCGTCTACATACTTTGACCAAGCTTTAAATCTCAAACTGTCCGGCAACGCGTCTGTCTCGAATTTCCAGCTGTTTATTGATAACTTCGTAACCGCGGTTAATTCTCTTAGGAATTTAAAATTAGAAGATCTTTCCGACTTTATGTTGCTTCAACTCGCTTTAAAAAAGTTTGACACTGATACAATTCGCGCATTCGAGATGACGGAACGCAATAATAAAATACCTACACTAGATAGTTTTATTTCGTTCATAAAAGATCAGTGTCGAATATTTCATAATACGCAGTCTGGTTCACCTGGCCCGTCTAACACTAACGGCAACAAACAAAGGTTGAATAAATCGCGAAATAGTAATAATAACTCAGTCCCTAATCCACAATCTTACGTAACATGTTCGGAATCTAATAGTAATAATTCACAGAAGTGTCTGCGCAGTAATATAGTGCACGACCATTACTATAAGTGTCCCACCTTTAATGATTTAAATCCAATTGCTCGTTTTAAAAGCGTAAAAGATAACAAAGCTTGCATTAATTGCTTAAGCATAAAACATAAAACGAGTAATTGTTCCAGTAGAACGAGATGTCGCTCCTGTAAACAAAAACATTATACACTGTTACATTTCGATAAAAATAACCGGTTGTCAAGTCAAGCCGCTAACCTTGACACACTCACGCCGCAAGTGCAGAACACGGTAGCTGCGCCTTCCATGCCTCGCAATAATGAGATATCGTTGTGTACGACATCCATTGCGCGAGCGGCACGCACGCGCGGATGGCCTTCGCGCGCTTGTAGTGATCAGAGCAGTGCTAGGCCGCCATGTATGGCGTCTAAGACTGTTCTGTTAGCGACAGCGCAAGTTATCATATATGATGTCAATGGGTCGCCGCACATGGTACGTTGTCTGCTAGATAGCGCATCTCAGACCAATCTAATAACATCGGAATGCTTCAAACGCCTCGGATTATGGAATAACTTTTAAAATACTAACTCAAACGTCAAAGGGATAGGCGGATCAGAAAAGCATTGCAGGGGTTCCGTAGATATTAAAATACATTCGCGTTTTGATAGGAATATTAATTTTAACATTTCTTCGCTTATCGTGGAGCGTATCACGGACGCATTACCGAACGCTAATGTAGACGTAGCATCACTCACTCATCTCGAGTCATTGCCGCTAGCCGACGCGGAGTTTGCGAATCCGGCAGGCATTGATCTTTTGATCGGAGCTTCAATATTTCCGCACTTGCTACTAACTAAAATAGTACGTAGTGAGCGATATGATTTACCGCCCGCTATTGAGACGGTACTTGGGTATGTGATTATGGGTACCGTACCTACGTTACATACTTCTCATTGTATTACGTCTTGTTGTTGTTCTGCTCTTCAAGAGATTAAGGTGGGTGCTAAAACTGTGTGTAAGATAAAGCACTAATTAGCTATGCTATGCTAATTAGCTATGCTATGCTATGCTACGCCATGCTATGCTATGCTATGCTACGCTATGCTATGCTAAGCTACGCTACGCTACACTATACTATACTACACATCCGCTCTGTATATAGATGACATTGCCTGTAATGTCATAACCGCTCCGCTAGCAATTTCGCTTTGTGAAGAGCTTATTCAGCTTTTCAAGCGAGGCCAGTTTGATCTTGTCAAATGGACAAGCAACTCTAAGGAGGTTCTCGCACGCATTCCAGATTCTCATAAAGCTTCTCCAGACATTGAGTTTGAGAAGTCTGTACCGCATAAGGTTCTCGGTTTACGCTGGGACAAATCCTGTGATAGTTTTCGGTTTGACGTCTCACCACCAGATGATAAGTACACCAAACGCACTATGCTGTCCACATTGGCTCGACTATGGGACATAATGGGTTTTGTGGCTCCCACAATGTTGTACGCCAAGCTCTTGATCAAGGAGCTTTGGCTATCAAAGAGTGAGTGGGATGAAACACCCCCTGACCATATTGTCGCCGCTTGGGGCCAGTTTTGTATTGAGCTTACCGCGCTCAATCAAATTACTATTCCGCGTCATCTTGGGTTGGTAGATGGATGTACCGTCAACTTAATAGGTTTCGCTGACGCCGGCGAGCGTGCTTACGGCGGAGTCGTATATCTGCAAGTCCGCATTGGTTCTAACTACTCGGTGCAGTTAGTTTGTGCCAAGTCTAAGGTCTCGCCTGTTAAAACCCATTTCGGTTGCGAGACTGGAATTGTGCGCGGCTCTTCTGCTGTCTCAGTTGCTCCGCAAGGTTCAAGACACAGTTTTGCCCCACTACCCCATTAATAAAATACACGCATTTTCCGACTCCAAAGAAGTGCTCGCTTGGATTTATTCTTCTCTTCACCGCTAGCAGACTTTTGTCGCCAACCGCGTTAGTAAATTGATTGAACTTGTTCCCGCTACTTGTTTCAATCACGTCGCGGGTTATCGTACTCGTCTTCAGGAAGAACTTTCCATAGATCATATTGACTGGAAGTTTATTCCACCAGCATCACCACATTTTGGTGGATGTTGGGCAAGCATGGTCAAAGTAATTAAAACGCATCTCTTCAAAGTTATAGGTCAACAGATCCTCTCTTACGAAGAGCCTTTAACTGTCCTTGCACAAGTTGAGGCACTGATCAACTCGCGTCCGCTTCCAACTCAGTGAGATCTAGCCTGAAGTTGGACTTACCTCTTAGTTTAAGTATTTAGTTAGTAGTTTTCGCTATTATTGCGTTTGTAGCTTTCGCTAAAGTTAATTTAGATTAATTTTATTGTCATATCGCTGTCTTAGCCTATTGATGGGTTATGCGGTAGTACACCCAACATAGCTAAGTTCAATTCTATTTTTTAAAGGCAACCCTTAAGGGCCAGGGGGATATGGTAGCGCCATCTACCTTCCTATCTATAACGAATCGCATCAAGATCAATCGTTCCACGTCTAGTGAGAGCGATACCATATTTCCGTCCCGCTCTATCCCACTCCCTGGAAGAGGCACTGCCTTCGCCTGATTCGTCGACGCGAGTGAACAGTCGAGAACATTCCGCTCGCTGAGAACGTGTCCGCGATACCGTACCGCGCCGCACCGTTGTGTGTGATTTATTACCGCTTCCACCAAGGAAAACCCGCTCGCGAATGGTGAATTGAAGTGAAAACAAGCAGCTGCATCACGAAACCACCAGGAGACTGCCCTACGGAAACGAAGAAGGTTGTATAAGGTAGGTGCCCTCCATCCTTGAAATATCCTATACCCACTAATCACCCCTTAGCGTATCCATCTCCTAGGCGGCGAAGAACCGCTATCCTCTCTATACAGTCCATTTCCTTCTTCAAGTCGCCTAGAACCCTACGGTTTCGGTGTAAAGCCGAACCAACCACAATATTGGTATTTAGACCAAGTGAGGAATTAGTCTCATATAAAAATAAAACTAATTCTGGCCCAATGTTATCATTTATATCTTTGCTACGTCTGTACTATTATTTGATTACAATGAAAATCTGTTTTTATATATAATATACAAATAGATATGGTAAACATTTCAGGTAAACTATAATTCGATGTATATATAGGTATTAAATTTACGAAAACCGATTAAAATTACATTAAGTATATTAAATTATTTATATTAATATTATAAATCTAAAGTTAAGAGTTCGTTTCGTTGAACGCGCTAATCTGACTGGTTTTATTTTTATAAAAATAAGACAACTCCCGCACTAGGAATAAATCCTGTGTCGCGGGGGACTTTACAGACATACAACCAACGGACACAAAGAATACCCAGTTGGATTTGAATAATAATTTTTGTGTTGGATACCCCATTTATCGAGGAAGGCTATATAACATCACGCTATGCGCCACGGGTGCGCAGCAGTAGCCCTAAATAACGCGGCTGTAACTGCAGGCTTAGCTAGTTTCTAATAAAGCTCAAAAATGAAGACACTTTCGGTAATTATTTAATTATGTATGTAAAGGGAAAGTAAATATCATAGCGACGCGTCCTCAATAAAGTTACCATCACGTACCATATATATTGTTCATTTATTTGTTTGTTTGTTTAGAGAAAGACAACTCCCGCATTGGGACTAAATCCTGTGTCGCCGGCGAATTTTCAAACATACAACTAACGGACACAATGAACCCCCAGACTCGAAACAACAATTTATGAATCACACAAAGTGTTGTCTCGTTTGGGGATCGAACCCACAACACTTCGGCGCAGTGTCAAGCGGCGAGGCGGCCACTTAAACCAGTACGCCAACGGTGCAGTCTTATACGCTTTATCGCTTATACGTGTCTAATATCTACTCTGATCGTCCGGGTCACTCGTTACATATTGTATTTAACCATTCTACCGGCAGTTCTGAACACTAATGATATTTTCAACTCAAAGATGTCAACTAGACGCACTAAAGTCACCGTATAAAAATCCCTATTATTAAAGTTTTATTCTACAGGATCTGACACAGACAAAATATAAAGCAACTAGCCGTGACTCACGGTTTCACAAACCGCACCTCCCTAATCGACGTATTGCATCATACGCCCCTTATTCCTTTTATTCAATTCCTAAGACTAGTAGCTTCATGTTACTAAGCTTATGACTGCATTCCTCCAATTCAATACAAAAATATTTTTAATGCGACTAGTACTTTTAGAGATTACCGCGTTCAAACAAACAAACTTTTCAGCTCTATTAAAATATACGAATTCATTCTGCGAACATGACTAAGCTGTTGTTTGATGAGATTGAAATATAAAATTGAATTTGATATTTATTTACCCATTAATAATATCGTTTCGCTTCCCTATTGTCTCGCCGACCCTCCCTTCATCAACGCGCGGAGAGGATGGTGAACGCTGACGCATCATATTTTCACTCGTGACACGTTAAAGAATAATGAAGCAAGTTCAGTAAGCGGTATTACGAGATAAGAGTGACAAATGTGAACATGAAATAGTGATCTTGTTTATTTATATAAACCTAATATATCATAATGCTAGTTGAATATCCAGCTTCGTTTGGCTATATGTTCAAAAACGTAATTAGTGTTTAATATTGGGACGAATAAAAATAAAAGAATAAAATGTTCCGCTAAAAGGTTTTCTCTACTAGGTATCGAATTTCATCGAAATCGGTTCAGTAGCTTAACCGTGAGCGTAGTAGAATAATGCAATGTTCAGAGAATTATTTTCTCTGTGTTTAACACCGTGTCACGCTACTCGTACCGAATAATTAGTAGTGTCTAGAGCTAGAGCCGCACTTATAAATTAATGTATAATTTTCAATGTATAGTTCTCGTGTATGCAATGACAATGAATAATAACTGCTCATGACATGACATGCTCATGACATTACACGCACTTAGAGACAATAAAAATATTAATTCACATACTTTTTTTGATCCATGCATTGGCAAAATATATGCATAATTATGCTTAATTTAGTGACAGAAGAATTGTGTCGATTTAGAAGTATTTAATATGAAGCTACTGATTTAGTCTGTTTATTCATTAGATCATTTCTAAGTATCACCTTTGTCCACTAAACATCTATGACATTACGGTAAAATAGCCAATTCCCTCTAAAATATCTACTAACCCAAAGTAATACTGTTCATACGCTTTGTCTCCACAACATTTGCGCAGTAATATCCGTATCTTGGTATATCTGCTGGACATGGCGCTATAAAGGGTTACAACTTATAACATAACCGTTTTAACACAATGGTGTGGAGATATTGTGGTAATGGTGCTGAGCGGCGGTCAGACCGATGTTATCGGAGATGTGATGGACGAAGTGCATCCAATGCCAGATCAGCATGCTTCTGTGTATGGTACGTGATAGGAGTTTAAGTTTAAGAGATGGTAGCAACGCGTTTAAACTTGAGACTTCGTTGTGCTAGCGCTTTTCTTACCCGACTCCGTTAGAAGGAGGAATATATAATTATGTATGTATTTGGCTCGTACAGTCCAATATGGGTTTAAGGTTTCAGAATTTTGAGAAAAAGAAACTAAACACATTTTCGAAATGGCGCCCGAAAATGTTAATATAAAAGGGGATGTCTTAATTTCTAACAATAGCAATATGGGTATCAAATGATCGCTTGTGTCAAGACCATTACAAAAATGTATGTAAAATACCTTTTTTTTATCACCGTTTTACTAAGCAATCCTGCAAGCTTATAATTTCTTTTCGTTTCGCTTATCTCCTCAGGATCCACAAACCGTGATTTTATTTAACTTGTTGAGTACTAGTACCTCGGTTCAGCACGTTTAATCAACGAAAATCTTTAACTAATTTATATTTAGCAGTATTTTAACTAAAACTTAATTTAAAATTGCAGCATATACAAATTTTGCTAGTATGAAATATTCTATTTAAAATTAAATATTACCTAATTCTAAATTTTCAGCTTAGATTGTTTAGTATTCACGCCAAGCTCAATACCTGTGTCAGAACTGGTTAAACGTCAATACTGTACGCAAGGATTAAAAGGCGCTTGAACTCTTACCTCGCCAATCAAAATACAAAACTTTTAGAATACAGCTGTTTATTGTGCTATACAAATGCTTCTAGAACTACAATGCCAGGTTTATGGAACTATGACAACTGATTAATATATTTATATATTCCTAAATGCGTGTAGCATATTGCAGATAAGTTATGTTCATGATCATCGTAAGATCATGAGTATTTATTTTATATCTTGGGGTAAGTAATACTAAGATATAGAATGAAGACTCATGCTTATCAAATAAAGATTTGTCCTGGGTGAGAATTGAATCCAGTACCCTCTTCTACGCTTTCGGCATCATTAATCACTAGACCAACAGTCATGACAGACATTACGATCTTAAACAAGATCGTGTCTTATAGTTACATGGTTGCGTTACACTGTTATGATATTGGAATTCACATCTCCTCGAAACATCGTTAACGTGGGTGCTGAGAATTTCATAGGAAATTGTGGAATGCCATAAGGGGTGGAATATCTGATAGACACGTTTGATGTTGAATGTCGGGGGTTCTATTCCACACGAATGCTAATGGCTTTTTCGAATAGATACACAATTTATCACCAGTCTTTAAGAATAATGATGATAGTGGTTTGTTTGGTTAAGTTTCATAGGTCTACGAGGATGTTCGTAGATAAGCACACAATTTGATTACTCAGCAAAACTAGTTGGTCTTGTAGACGTTATTTCAAACGTTCATTATTTATTTAGTTTAATAGAGTTTTGTACAGTTATGAAAAAATATTTACATATTAATTGCCTATTGATTATGTGGAAACGAAACAAACAAGTTCGTTCTATTATTGGGTAATATTATATATTATTTAACATCATATATCTAGAAATGAATTTTCTTCGACATTCTAATGACAGGACTATCTGAAATTGGCCAGTTGTCTTGCGGACTAAGGTCGAGACAGACATAAACCAACATCTAGTCACCAGACGGTATGTATCAGTAGTAAGTGGCAGCTCCAAGTGGATACAACGGTAATGGCCGCACTAAATTGTGCACCTTAATACCCAACTCCCATTGTACCTCTTATTATTCGGGTAATGGCCGTAATGGATTCCTTATCATTTGTTAATCACAACAAAGTTATCGCGCTAAGCTCCCCGTAACTACGTCGCGTCCCAGAGGCAAACAAATAGCTCTCACGCAAATTGAATACAAGATATAAATCTAGCGTACTCCTAATAACATGCGGTGGATTTCTCCGCGGGCCGTTTTATTTCAGCCCCACAAAGCCTTCGACCCAGTAAATCCGGCGATATCTCGGCGAATGCGACAGAGTGCCACTGGCGTTCGTTTCGCGGGACGCACTTTAAATTTTCCGACTGCGAAAGGAAGGATATCGCTGTGAAATTTAAAATGCCGAAGCCGGCTCCCCGCGGAAACAAAAGTGCCGATCGTATAGGGCCCGCACACATACACACTGCACTGTACGTACACGCGACGCGACGCACACACGCGATGGACGCGGTGCTCGCAGCTTTGCATAATGTTGCCACTTAGCGTATTCCCCACGCCGGCGCGGTAATAATGCTATATGTGGAATTCATTATCAACAGATTTTCTAAATTAAACCCTACAAAAGTTTTTGTAACAAGCCCGCTTGTATTCACGGTATTCGTTCAACATGTTGCGATTTAAATTTCACCTAAATGTTCTCGTTAAGAGCTTCATCTATTATTAAAACTGTAAGAAATATGCTGAAAGCGTGGAGTCGGTAGCATCATCGCTGCTCTTTTTTGCAATAAGGTATTTTAATTAAATTTTCTTGCGTTCCCTGTGTAGGAACTCACCTAGGCACCATTATTAATTACATCTCTTCACACCTTTCTGCTTGCCGGTATCATATATCACTATCTGACTCAAACACTAGTAAGTACACGGACCAACTTGTCTGTTTGTGCGCTAACTTCGCGCATTTATCATTGAAAATATATTTCTCTCCTACTTAGCCGTCTTCCTTCGGGTTAATGCTTTTAATTAGGCAAAAGCTTTTAAATTGAGAGATCTTGACAAAAGTGTTTAGCAGACGGAACAGGGAAAAATCTTATACATTTTTATATTTTTCATTACGGAGTGTTAAAGGCACTAGGATTATCTGAGACTTCTAGGCAGCTGTTTTTAAAATCAAGTTGGATTTTAAAAACTGTTGCCTTGAATTAAAATAAGAGGATTTGATTTAGTTTATATTCATATTTGATGAAAATTGTATGAAAAGTTGAGTTCTACTAACTTATGTTTCAATATAATTCAATGAGTATTACTTGCTCATAAAAGTCTCTTACATTCCAAGTAAAAAGTATTCATTGTCGATATAGCTAAACAAAGTGGTTTAAAAGAGCTTACATATGTACGTAGAACGCTAAATAGAAACTTGCAGTCCTCTACGAATTACCTGGTTAATTGTTAGAACGCTAACCATATTATTTTGTAACTAAGCGTTCTAAAATGTGTAAAGTAAAACCTTTTCCTACTCGGAATAGATTAATTATAGAGTCAACTATAATTACCGTCGACACTGTTCAAATTGAAAATTAAAGTAACAGTTTAAACACAGTAATTAGCGTATCAGCGATAAACGCGTTTGAGTCGCACGAGCTACAGTGAAGGGTCGTTATTGTGAACAAATGGAGCGCAAGAGATGTACCGTAGCACACATTATTATAGTCCACCACTCATGATTCTGTGTTCACCCGTCGTTGTTTCGTTGGAAGGAGTCCGCTTGCTCCGAGACGTAGAAATATGTGTTTAGCCGGGCCCGGGCGAGGTGCGGGCAGCCCGCGCCGATGATTTATGGGCGGTCGCTGCACTCACTCCCCGCTTCGCCGCACAGTCACATCTTGCGACAACCCTATCCATGTTTTTCGCAAGAGTACAACTGTTTAATTATTCACAATCCCAAGTTTTACGTTTATAGGTTGAGACGTGTCTACTTGAGCGTATTTAGTAGCGACATTAATTTTCTCCACTCTTTCACTCCATCGAAATAGCCATTAATTTTCGTCCAATATGTCACCCGTGAACGTTTCGGTCGGCACGATGTGCGAAAGAAAATAAGATTTTGTGTGGTGTTCAGTTGTAAGGTTGCTTCGGTCTGTGGCACAGAGGCGTGCGGGACGCGGGGTGCGGGGGCCGCGCTCGAGAGGACGTGGAACTAAGCGTTACTTATTACGTTCTGTCCGGAGTAAAGGAATTGCGAACGGATGTTCATTTCTGTGTCGGATTTAAAACAGTCACTGACGAATAGCTACATTATCGTTAACAGCGTTCGATTTAATTCGCTTCCAGCAACTAAGATACGAGGATAAGGGATGAAAAATACATGTTTCTTTTAATTATACGAATGGGATTGAATGTTCGCGAACAGATTTATAAAAGGTAGTAAAAGAAGGCGGGTGGTGCCGCGTCGGCACAACGCAAACGTAGCGAGACGTTCTCTGACCACGGCGAGTATAATTCTTTGGGAACGTTAATTAACTTTTTATTTTTCCGTTCATCGCAGCGCTATACTGTCCGACACACTGTGAATACCTACGGGTGCGAAAAAATACAAAACAATTACACCGCAGCTACGATGCTTAACGAGCAGGCATTCGAGCATCGGAATTACAAATCGCGCAAAATTATGAGGAGCTTCAAATAATCATTAAACATAAACGCGTAATGGTTTCCCATTGAAATGATAGCTCGTGGCAGTTAACTGCCTCTGTAATGTCGCAACACAATCACTTCCAGAGAAAATTTTAACGTTTTAGCGGGGTATTAATGAATTATTACCTATTAAATATAGGAGGAACACATTCTTTACTGGTGAGACGTAAAGTTGAGCGGCGTTTAATTTCGATGTTACTGATGAGTGCACATGACCCGCTGCTCAACATTTTCGTTAATTACTTTTATTTTAATTGCAGAATCGATTACTGCTGGTGAAAGCTGGCATTAACTGTAGCGGGTGAGAAATTGTCCACGGGAAAAAAATAAAATGGATGTAATGCTGTCATATTTTTGTAACGAGTATGAGGTAAAAAAACAATGGGGTGATACGTTACTGCAGAGTAAGTATAATATATTAGCGATAATATACATAGAATTTACTGACACGGAAGATTACTTAGATAGCAGACATTCTTCATTAGTACCTAATAAACGTTGTCAATAGAAATGTTTCGTATATTTACAAGATTGGAAATCTATTGAAGGTTTCACGGTAATCGTGTGAATGTAACTGTGAATATGTGAATCGTGTGAAAATCACAACCCTTATAACTATGAGCTGGCGAAGTAATTTTAAGAATTGATTTCATTTTACTAAGTTATTATGTTTTGTAGATCTACTAAGCATAGATAATAAAAATAAATACGTAGGAGAGACCCACGTCCAGCAGTGGACTGATACAGGCTGATCATGATAATGATGATGATGATTAAAAAAACAGTTTACAGATAGGGCTACGCATTGTACAAATTATGACTTAAAAATTGAAATTTATTGTATTTGAGGAACGAGTAATTTTATCTGAGTTCAAAAAGCAGGCGGTTTTCAATTCGTTCTGCAAATATTTTTCTCGTTTGGTTTTTAGGTACCGAAAAGAATCCACTCATTTTAAGGTTTATTCGAATGATCTAGCGAGGCATTTAGAGTCTATTAATGCGAAAGTGATAACAAACTATAATTATCGAAATTAAAGAGCCTAAAGCGACTTAAAGCAGATGGAAAAAATGCCTTTTTCAGAGTTTTGCAAAGTCGATAGTCGCTGAGTAAGAAAAACGTCAGCCCATTTGAACATTTCTGTGACACATTTAATTTTTTGTACAAAGAAAGTCTTTTTCTTCGAAAGAAAATGCAGTTTTGTACCTAAGTGGCGAAAAATATGGCTCATTTGGCTTAAGGCTGAAATACTTTGAGAATGATATATAAAAAGGTGTAAAAAAGAAAGGCTGTTAATGTTGTTTCAAATATGTTTGGGCATTTTGTCCATTTTTTTCCGTTCAGAATTGTATGCTCCGTTAATTGCCAGGCATGTTGAATATTTTTGTATATATATTATGTTAAAAGTCAAGATATATGTTTTGTACTCTTTTAGTAACTGTTTAATTATAATACTTTAGCTTCATTAAAATGGTGCATAAAAGTGGTTCAGATCGTAAAGACCACTCGTGCCATATCAGTTTTAATATCCGTGCCGGCTAAATCCAACTTTAGTATTACATCATATGTTCTATACAAGTAGCAACATTGTATATAAATAATTTATCATCATCGTCAGCCTTTAACAGTCCACTGCTGGACTAGGCCTCTCCTTTGAAAGACATCTTCCGGCTTCATCTAGAATAGGGTTTTGACATGTATAAGTGTTGTAAACAACCAAAATGCAGAAATAAATATGTCTTTATGTCTTTAAAGGAGGAATTGGCCTACTATACCACGCTGGCCAGACGGGTTAGTATAGGTATCAAGTTTTCCTTCTCTTACAGTGCTGTTCTCTGCATAATATCCTCCCTCTGTCGGCTCTTACGACACTCATGGGATGATATGGGGTAGTGACATTCTGTATTCTTAATCCGTCACCACACGGACGAAATAAATTATACTTCACCGACTGACCGCATTATGTTTATTATTCTAGCTTTTATTTATTTTTATTGTTTTGTCATTTCGATCATTTGTGTCTGGTACAAGACTCATGCAGGCGGATTATTCCCTAATATTTTATTTTACATTCACGTAATATACTTTACATACACAAATTCGGTAAAGTTTAGTTATTTTGCATCATTATATAGTTTATTTTTATAAGAGAATAATAAAGTTATGTCACGATAAGTAATTATTATATTTTGGCCCAAACAGATAAGTTATCCAAATCTTTAACAGCTCTTGCGAAAAACATGGATACCCATACGATTTCTTAATTATTCAGTATTCGATTGCCATAATATCGCGTAAGTGTAAAAGTGTTTTTACCATCAGATCCATATTAATAATGTACATATAACCGTTAACTAAAAAAGGTTATGATAGCAACATATTCCTATCTATTTGTAGCAAAGTGCTACGTCGTAGCATTTAGCTACAACAGGCTGTTAGGTACTAGGCTGTAGATCATGTTATTACTATGTGGTAAGACCCACAATGAAATGTTCGATTCGCGTGCGAAAACCACGCAAAAAGAACATTTGCACTTTGTATGTGTCTAATAGAAAATTACTTATGGGAAGGTTCATTTCATATATATAAAAAAACTATTAACTGCGAGGGTTGTTAAATGAAATTCTGTATAATTTTATTGCTTATACCTCATCACTGATAAGGTTTTATTATTTAGAAGAATAGGTACTAGTGCAGAACTCATAGGGGGATATTGTACTCGTAATTATAAAACTTTTGTTCTGGGACATTAGCGACATCGGAAGAAATCTACCGAGGTAAATAAATCTGCTGTTTTATACAAAGCTGTAGTATGTATTTGTTAATGACGAACATAGCTTATTTTAAATAAGATGCAACTAAAACTTGGTTTCTTAAAAGAGGTATTTTATACCTCTACCTTTATTCACAAACGTGTTAATACCTTACGTCAAACCTCTCACTAATATCGAATTTGACTTACATAAGCCATAAAACAAACTATCCCTGTATCAAAAGTGGACATGTCACAACTTAAATGGGTACCAATTTTTTATTTGGATATCCCTTCTCTAGATAGGACATAATATTTTCCGGTGGTAAACTACCCTTAGTATGTGTACATATGTTCGTACTACAAATAGACCGGTGACCGAAAAAAATCGCCGGGCATTTATCACGTGGCATGGGTAAACCCGGGATACGTTTACACAGATGTGAGTTCATGAAATATAATAAAATAAGATCAGGCTTTCTTTAGTTTTAAGAATAGTGTGGTAATGGGCTTATTGGGTTGTATTGGTTGGGTGAAAACATCTTGAAGGTATTTTTTTGTTTGGGTAGCCACCTACATTCACTCATAAACCCATATTTTAAGTCTATACAGGAATGCACCCTAAAAATAAAATTAAATATGTATATGATAATAAATCTTAGCTCAGGTACACATTTTTTCACGGAAGGACCGTATCAAGAATACCACTTATAATAATTATGTCTTAATGATAAAAACACAAATTTATAAACGATACAGCTAGTTGTAGAACCGAGAACGGTTTGGCTGTGGTTTCCATCTTATAAAATGGTAAAACAATTAAAAGTTTCGCGAGCGGCTCACGATCAACTTGGAAAAACTTAACTAGCATGTGCTTACAATCAACTTTCAATTTGAACCGCTAATTAGCAGCAGATTTTTTTTCTTTATGCTATCTGCCACTTTTGGACATTCAGCAGTAGGTTTATGATAGGTGATCAACTTTTGAAGTCACCATCCAGTGACGGAGCCTCATCAATAAGTAGGAGTAAATTATATAGCGGCAGATGATATCTGTGTTTATTTCACTTCTATTATGAATAAATAAATGGAAGGATCGACTTACTGAGTAATTGTCTCACGCAGAGTTTAGGTATATTGTCGTTGAGCTTTATTCAACACTTTTTGTCTTTATACGGGTTATGGGAATTAGTGAATGATATATATTGTTCCTTGTTAGGAGAAGGCACAAAACGATTTTGTGTCTTTGTTGAAAGAAAATTATTATTATGACTATTTGGTTGGATGTGCTAGTCATCGGCAATTAAAATACAGAAACTTTTTATTTGTTTCAACATACAGTACGAGTAATATTGAAATAATGTTTATAAAATTAAAGAGCGTTACCATTTTATTTGTCTATGGTCCTTGTGCCATAATTTTTGCTGAAACTGGTGTACGATATTTCTTTACAAGGAACCTGGATAAGTGTTAACAAAAGCTTTTTTTAAACGATATCACTTTCAAACATCTTTTGAAATATAATGCACGTATTAAACTTTGAAATGAGCAAGGTATTCGTGTGAAGTCGAATAGTTGGTGAAAATGGATAGTGGTTGATGCTGGAATTTGTGACCGGAGTGCGTCGTGGAGTGTTTCAGCCACACTTGGGCGTCGAGAGCCCTCACGCCCTCACAGCCCTCCCGCGAACGTTCGAAACCACTCCACTTTTGTTACTCGATTAACCAGCGTTATTAGTGCTATCAGCTTTTGTTTCACCGATGAGGATTATCTCGTATTAATTAGATGCCGTTACTAGATGTGTACATTGTGAATAGAAGCTGGATATGTGTGTTAATGTAATGCTATTTTTAGTAAGGTATAATGTAAATATAGAACACATAGTCAATTCACACCATTAAGCACAAGAATTTACAACAAACAAGTTATTATAACATGCTTCGATTTTTTAAGATTTGTGTAATAGTATAGTTCATCTTTTGTCATAAGGTCTACCGCATTTATTAAAAATGGAACAGCAATTACAACCTTTTTCACTGTTCTATTTTCTGTTTCTTATTAATTTATTTCTAGCTCGGTAAATATCTATAAACTTGAATGATATTATGTTGCTTGCAATTAGTACTCGATAAGACGTGATCAACACCTCTAACAAAGTAATACGATTAAAATTTAAATCATTAAAATTTTATAAAAGTGTTAAACAAGTTTAAAAGATTGAAACTCTATCGACGCTCGTAAATTAATATTTTATGGACTTAGTGCGAGTAGTAAGTGGGACTGGTGTCTCAACTTCGCCCCTTGAAATCGCCCTTCAGCAAATTATTCATCGGATGACCTGCGTTGAGAGTAACCCATCCTCTCGGATGATTAGTCTAAAACTAATTGATTTTATGGGCGCGCGGCGGGTAGGGGCGCGGCCCGACAGTTGGCGGTCGCACTAATACGTACTAAGTGCTGATCCACGGTTCGCTCAACTTGCGGTTTTGTCGTGTTTAAAGTGTGGCCGTTGACGTGATTTGGGTCGTTTTGACTTTATCTCGATCAACAACGTTTAGTGATGCGACGAGTTTCGTCGCGTCGGGCGGCGCGTTTTCTTTTTCCTCGTCGAGCCGATTTGTGTCACGGATGTCAACGCTCCTGAATAATAAGTGCTCATTAATGAGTCTTCGAGTTTGTAGCACACTTTGTTATTATAACTCGAGGCCGTAATTGTTGTTCATATGTTTTCCGTCTTTTCAACATTGACTTTAGTAATTAAATCTACACGTGTATATAAATCGACTGCTGTTTGTTGGTCGCACAGCAATTTTATCAAATTGCTGTGCGACTAATTACCTCAAACTTTTTTTAAGCGTTTGATAAAAGAAATAAAAGGTCTCTAAAATCTAGGTCGTAAGTGGCTCATAATAAAAGAGCAATTGTAAGGTGTATGTGGTCTTATTTATAAAGCTTGTAGGATCTCTCGTAGACATATCAAGTTCGCCGCTACTTGAGTCTGTTTTATGCGAACTGTTTGGGCGATACTTATTCATATCGGGATAATATTTCAAAGTCGTTTATCTAAAAACTCGGACTACAGTTTGCTTTGAAGCTTGATAAATACTCAAATATTTGGAGTCTGCTATAGTTTAGCGAATTTAATAAGAGCAAAACTGTATCTTTGATATCGATTTTCGATAAATAAGTATTTATGAAAAGCTCTGTGCATTTTGTAGCTTTAATGTTTGTGCATCAGAATTTTGTTTCAATGCTTTATTGTCATGTATTACTAGCTTCTTATATTTTTTTAAAATTTTGTCTTGTAAAATAAATTGTAAATAATGTTAAATTATACAATATTTATTATAGTCTTACAGCTAGTGATGAACACAAATCTTCCGCCTATCTTGAACTATACCCACTGAGTGGCGAGCGGGGACAGGCGGCAAAAGAGATATCGAGAAAAAAGGCCTCTACTTATAAACCGACTTTCAATTGTCATGCCTCAAACTTAGATGAATCCCGTGGGAAGGAAAAGTCTGCGAAACAAGAAAATAATTTTCAGAATCATTTAGTAAATGATGGCTATAAAATTTAGTTGAGAAAGAACCTTTTATTGAATTCGGTTAAAATTCGTTTGAATGATTTTAGAATTATTTTATTGAATGATTGTTTTATTTAGTAGGTACTTAGACGATTTCTAACAAGGGCTTATTATGTATAAATATATATTGGAAATAAGTAAGTAATAATTGGCTTAAGTTATTTTATTATATTATTTTATCATTGACCATAAATCAATTTACTATGTGTAATTGATTATCCGATCAAAACATAGGAGTTACAACGGCAATCAAATTGTCGTTACCCGCCACGATGTGATTACTTAATAAAAAATATGAACACATTCCTTATCTGTGTATAGATGTTGAAAAATACATTATTATCATCGAATGAACTGAGTCTGGTAAGTATATATTATATATACCTACCACACTTACCTTTTTCAATTTAAATGAAAAATCCTGGTAATATAATCCTATGATGGGGTGCAATAACTGTTAATAAATGTCTGAAGATTGAAGTCTAAGAGCTTGTATTGTTCATCGCATGGAGATATCTTTAGTAGTGTAGTAAAGTTTGCTTAGGTCACCAATTGGATTGGTAACCACTTGTTTAGATAATTTACATTACAGTGCTACCGTGCCTCGGAGGCACGTTATTGTGTCAGACATAAATTATTGTTTGGCCACGTCTGAAGCCTTTGGGTAGTATTAACTCCAACAATTGAATTGGCCATAGACACTGTAAGAAAAAAGAAGACAGATAACGATGGTCTAGATTTTCCAAAATTACTTGCATGGCTACGGCTTATGATATCGCTGCTCATAATTTATTGACAGTTATTCAATAAATTACCTATTCAGCACAAAAAGAATAACTTCTATCAGACCAGTCGTTCCTGTGATTAGTGCGTCCAAACAAACAAACTCTTCAGCTTTATCATATTAATATATTTGTGAATAGTATACTGAGAACTGTGTCCTAGAATCCCATAGTGGTGCCGCGGTGGTCGAATAAGAACAATGTGACCTAACAATTGTCGGTATTGCGTGTCGCGCCGGCGATCTATCAGAGCCTTATCGGCCTTATCTATCATACCCCAAGTTTGTCTACAACTTCACCAAATTACATACTTCTGATGCCCAAGATAACCGTCCCATTCACTTTCCGTAATGATGGGGCTGGATTTCAGCAGAAGACACTGCTTTACAAATAAATATATTGCCTTTGATCGATCTGATAGATAAATATAAAATAAACAACTGTGCCATGATTTACGCGTAGGCTTAAGTGGTGTAGCGTGTTAGATAACATACGACAAAATTTTGAGCCTCTATTGCTTCCGAGTTTCGTTTGTATATGTTGTTTCGGGTGAAGACCTTAGGAAATGTTAACTATTCTAATAAAGAAAACAACAAACCTTTAATAATAGTGAGAGTAATACGATGAAATGTTGACATCCCACTGTAAACAAAAGCTTTTACAGTCTTCCACAGCCCACTGCTAGACTTAGGCCTCTCCTAACTTGCTTCGCAGCTAGTCAATAGGAATATTTGGCCTAATTTACCACATTGGCATGGGTTAGTATAGGGTGCGATGTCACGTTTTCCGTCTACCCGCAAAGGTATTATTTGCTTCGTCTATTGCCCTAAGCCACCTCTAACGACATCCATGGTTTAAAAACTAAAACACGACTACGCCAAAAAAATCGACGCTGAAAAAGTATGAACAAGATTTTCAGGATGCTGAAATAAACAAGGTTACTGAAAAACAATAACAGCACAAAAATAAGAGCAGCAGTCACACATCCTGAAAATCTTGTTTCATACTTTTTCAGCGTCGATTTTTTAGTCGTTATAGTCGGGTTTAGTTTTTTTTTACTTTTTATTATTTAAACTATTTTGGTGTTAAATCACTGTGCTTCTATACTATTTACATGCAAAAGCTAAATTATCAAATACGAACTAGGTGTGTTATTACAAATAGTACCAAACACGGTGTATCTATCTTATTTTTATTTTTTAACTCATGACTCTTTGTCCGCTAGAGGGCGCCACGTTAAATTTAAGCAATATTTTTGATAAGTACAAGTGAAGCCCTTTCAAATGATATCAAACACGTTGTATTTATCTTAATATTTTAACACATGATTTGTCCACTAGAGGGCGCTACTTTAAATTTAAGCAATATTTTCGAAATGTGCATGTGACGGCCTTTCAAATGATATCAAACACGATGTGTTTATCTTATTTTTATTCTTTAACACAACACTTTTTGCCGCTAGAGGGCGCCACATTGAGTTTCACGTCACGTCACGTAGCCTATGTTCAGCGGACAATCAAGACGGTTCTAACAACACCCCATTTGTCGAGTTCCGATATAGATTCCCTTCTTTGGCTTTGCCGTAGTCGGGTAAAAATGGGGTAGTGACATTTTGTATTTTGTCACCTGTCACTACACAGAGAGATAATTAATAGCTTAATTTTTTTTTTATATAATAATAATAAACACCTGTAATGTGGCAGTGGAAAGATGTCAGATAAAAAAGTCAAGTATTTCGTATAAATCTCAACCGAGTTTAATCACAGGCTAGCTTCACAACGCTCGAATAAAAACCTCAATTGTTCTTTCTTTTCGCGATATTAAAAGCACTCCCAAGCCGCACCACAAAGCATTTGTAGTACTCACTTTATTACCTAGAAACAGCTTTGCCTACCGTTAAATATGAAATGATTCTTCATAAAAACGTTACGCTCTAGTACAATCACTGCGGATGCTCTAATACCACTTCGGGTACTTATCTCATTTCGCTCGAAGCGGTAATAAAACTTTATTCAGACGTTACAAGTAAATTAGGCGATTGTGTCAGTTACATTTGGGCGTTAGGAATTAGCCATTGATTTCCTTAGGAAGTATAAAGCGTGGAGGTCGGCGGCGAGGAACATTTCCCGGTGTGTTCCGTCCCGGCCGACGCGGCGCGGCGCCCCCAGCCCGGACGCGCTCAGCGCTTAAGGTCTCTAACGAGCGATAAAATTCCCCCGAATTCCTTTTTAACTGCAAGCGAAGTTTACCTGCGGGTAGGTAAATACGAGCCCACATTTGGTCGCTGAATTGTGATTCACAATCTGTAAATAACAAGAAGAAAATTCAGCTTATTCAAAGGTTGCTCAGTGTTACGTGTAATTGGAGGTGAACGAGGGGACCACTGAAAAAAAAAATTGTTAACATACATAAAAAAATGTTTATTGCTATCAAGTCACTTGTTTATATACGAGCGCACAAAGCTTTGTGATCCCGGGCAGCAAGTCTTCTTGATAGAGAAACGGAACAAGAAGACGTAGCACATTCAAACAAGTAATGGTCGATTTAATCAAGTCTGATTTGATAGGGCGGAAGCCCGTGCAGGTCAACTCATCTTTAGCATCACTGAGCTGCACTGACTTCTACTCCCTGCACCTGAGTCCGGCGCAGGGGCATGCAAAACCGGTTTTCCGGTTCTGCGCAAAACCGGAAATCGGCCAAAATTTATCGATTTTTGAAAACCGGTTTTGAGAGCCAAAACCGGAGCTCAGCTCCGGTTTTCCCATTATGAGTAACAATTAACATTTTGATTTTTACCAACATTTTTTTCCAACACTCTTAAAAAATAATTAATTTTGAGGCATCAAATGTATCCGAACCGAACACAGCCTGCATCTACCCACTTACCAGCCTCCCTCCCCTACCCCCGCACCCCGCACCCGTAACCCGCCAGCCTGCACCTGCGTTGTTGCAGTAATACCCTTACCGGGAGTGCAAGTGCGTGTCCGCCGCCCTCGCCTGCGACGCTAGGACAAAATGTGAGTATTTACTTAGTTATTAATTTATTATATTTTTTTTTCTTTTAATGTACATTTATGTTGAACTCGTGGATGAAACGACACGAAGGGCGCAATTACATCCAATAGTTGCTGCGTTAGCCCGAATTATATTACATTATGGTTCACCACTTGTGACAGCAAGGAAGATTTAATTAAAACTTGTGTTTTATTACTCGTGTTATATAGATAATTTTATAACTGACAAAAGTCTTTGATTCGGTTCTGTTCTGAGCCGTTTGGAATTTTGGATTGTCGTTGTATCGAATCCCGTTCAAAGAATACGTGAATACCTATTTTGGGTAGGACTTAAAGAACGACCGAACGACAATTAAACGTCAACGATATTTGTCTTGTTTGATTTACGTGAATCAAGGTACAGGTGTAATTGCGCCATAACGTAAGAGTAGAACTCTTGTGCTAATTTTTCCACGTCTTAGAGAAAATGATTTTTACAGATTTAATATACAACGTGTAACGGAAATAACGTACATCCTCAGACACCCCAATTAGAAAACCTTGTTATAATCATAATACATGCATTGAAATATTTTTTTATTAGCCTAAACATTGTTTTTTATCGAAAGTATAAACTTGATTATAAGTGAAATGCGTGGTCACTACAAACCTGCGCACGCACACAATCACACGAAACGTGTGCTGTGGTAAACAAACGACAGCGAAATACGATACGGTCTATCATTTTTTAACATGGTTAGTGGCAATTGTGACTATCTTAATTTAATCATACCTAGTTAGCATTATTGATACCTGCGCTCCTTGTAGGTATTCGACATCACGATTATCTCGAACGTTCTACGTAAAATGCGCGGGGGCACTATCATGTTGATAATACACATTTTGTAAATAAACAAGTAAACTTTTTAAAATATTTTTTCACTACACTCACAGAGAATCCAGGTAGATGACTAATTTTATTTATCTAAGCGCAACAATGGCCGCCCGGCATGCGCCGTACTGTACCTACCAGCGCCGGCGACCGACGTGAGACACATTACGTCTCGCTCTTTCCCGCTATTAATACGTAAGCCAAAGAAAGATGATAGATGTTTTGGTGGTCAATTGTGTGTTATTGTCTTGTACCGACTGTTATGTTGTATTAGTGTGCGTTCCTGTACGTGGAACCATTAAACAAATGCATTTAAAAAGAAGCCGTTCTACGTTGACTTTAGGTTTATTTTCGTATATTTCGAGTTTTGAAAGCAATGAGTGACTATAATTTACGTAATTTTAATTATTTTAGGATTAAAAAAAAATATATTAAAAATGTCAGAAATGGATTCAGTAGCCGATTCTGAACAAAGTACTTTCAGGATGTGCATTAAACTTGTTACATGTTGTATATAAAAATCATTTCTCTAAAAATCTTAATTTGTTAATGTTTACGTTATTACTATTAATAATAATGTTAACGTTATTATAATATTTCCTTTATTAGTAATAAAGTAAACATTACCCAAAGTGACAGAAGATTTTTTTTTACCATAGACTAGTCTAGTCACCTCTAGTGTTAACGCACCGAAATGCGCGGAATTTTAGCTAGAACCATACTATTAAAATCCGACGCCACGACGACGACAGCGACACGCGTTTTCATTGGTTAGCGTTTAAAAAGACATAACTAGATGAACTGTAGCCAATCAGCATGCCTTAAGCCAGAGCCACATGGCCGACACGCGATGCGACGACACGCGTCAACACGTCAAATAATGCATGCACCATTAGGCTACAGTTCTCCTAGTAGTGTAATTTTAAAACGTTTAACCAATGAACACGCGTGTTCTCGCGGCGGGTGGCGTTTTAATGGTGTGGTTCTAGCTTTATTTGACGTGTTGACGTGACGTGGCATCGTGGTCAGTGCGGTACTGGCTTTAAAAATGTCTAAACTGAATGCATGGAAAAAAAAATTACTACCTAATAACACACCAAAATGCACGGAATTTAAAAACATCCTAAACTAAATAAATTTCGCCCGATTCTAATTTTTTTTTCTTTTAGGTCAACTCCAAAAAATATTCAATGCACCGAATTCCACAAGAGCAAGACATCAAATAGTATATGGAAATATTTTCTTCGAGCAACAGATGGACAGTCCGCAAAATGCAAAACATGTGACAAAATCATAAAAACTGGTGGTGGTTCCACTACCGCTTTACACACGCATTTCCAACAGTACACTCAAATATAGCTTCAACTTCAACCGATTCTACTCCATCAACATCTCGGGCGGCTGATACTCCAGGAGTTTTGGAAGAAAAACAACTTATAATGGAAACAAAGAAGCGAAAACTAATGACAGACTTTTTTAAGTCAAGCGATTCTATGGAGGTGGTCGTCTCTCGAATGGCAGCATTAGACGGCTGTACCTTTAGATTGTTTACAGAAAGCCAAGACCTACGACACCTCTTCAAAAAAAGTGGCTTGGAACTCCCGAAATCACCAAACACTATCGCAAAGATAGTCTTGAATCAAACAGACGAATTAAAAGCAAAACACACATTGTAAACACATTTCTTTCATACATTTATTAGTTACAATCACAAAACTTACAAACGTTTTTCTGTGGAATAACATTGATATGCAATAAATAAAATTAAACGCTGACGAATGTTTTTTATGTCGGTTTGAAGAACATGCCTGTTTTCTTTTCCTTTGCCATACATTTGCTGATGGTTGAAAATTACGCTGTACTTTGAAATCATGCAGCTAGAGTAAAGTTAATAGCTATTTTATTGGCTATTTTTCTCTCTCAGCTTCGTCTGCGTGATCTTCTTATTAGTTTAAAATTTTCAACAGTCTCATGCTTTTGGTGGTTCGGGAATGTTAAACATGTATGAAAACAAAGAAAATGCTACAGCCCAAGCAAACCAGCACATTTTATATAAAAGTTAAATTAATTTAAAATATATTTTTCTTAGTTTTTTACATTTATCTATGAAAGGTTGGAATGATTATGATAAAAAACAAAATATCAGTCCTAAAACAAGCTGGGCATAGATATTCAATAACGTTAGATGAATGGATATCATTGAGGAACAAAAGATATATGAACGTAAATTTACATTCCATTGCTTTTGGAGGATTTAATTATAAAAATCTGGGGATTGTGAAAATCACTGGTTCAATGTCAGCATTGAATGCACTAGACGTATTGCGAGCCCACCTTGCAAAATTTAACGTATCTTTAGATGAGGACATTGTGTCAGTAACAACCGATGGTGCGAGTGTGATGGTAAAGATGGGAAGATACATTAAAGGACATCACCAGATTTGTCTCGCTCACGGTATCCAGCTAGCGGTGATCGATACTCTGTATAAAAAAAGTAGCGAACCCGTACAACGTGCAGCAGCGTCTATTCAGGCATCCCCTACACACGGACAAGACGACTCTGAATCAGAAAGCGATAGTGACGATGAACGAGCTGAAGATCTCAGTGGAGGTTTAGAAATTGAAACCCCAGCTGTTACATCACATCCAGAATTGTACAGGGAAACAATAACAAAAGTTCGCAAAGTGGTCAAATCTATGAGAGAATCACCTCTAAAAGCTGACGCATTACGGGTCTATGTCTTGGAGGAACACAAAAAAGACATACAATTGCAACTAGATTGTCGCACACGATGGTCAAGTATGTCAGATATGATCGGAGTGTTTTTAAAAATTAAAAACTCAGTCTTTAAAGCCCTGATAGATTGGAAGACTGAGATATCTTTTTCGAAGAAGAAATTCGAACTCTGTATGAAATTTACAACAGTTTGAATGTTGTCAAACTCGCTGTTCTGTCCTTGTACCGACGTGATGCTACGCTGCACACAGCTGATACAACATTAAAATTTATGTTTAAGAAGCTTGACGAACAAAACAGCGTATTGAGTCTCAAGCTAGCGACTAATTTGAGAAGTCGCATAAAGCAAAGACGTCTCCTTCTAGCAGGTGTTTTACACTATTTACATGATTTGGAAGACTTCTCCGCCCAAGATGATGATGACACATTTCCCAAACCCAATGGTGCTGAAATAACTGAAACTATTATCAACTTGTTGCAGCAGCTAAAATATAAACCCGAGGAAACAGACACCATCACCGCAGTTCTCACCGAGCAGTCCATACCTTCACAATCGTCATCATCTGACGCTGAAGAGCTAACTCTTCAAGAGCAGCTAGAGAAGGAATTACACAAGTGCAAGAGAAGGAGAACCCCCAAAAATCGGTCAGATTTCGACCTGGCTGGGTTCGTAAAAGTAGAGCAAGCTATGTTTGAAAGCGGAGGGCATCGGGGTATGTATCTCACCGAAGCATAAAATTATTTATTATGTGTTCTACCAACAAGTGTTGAGAGTGAAAGGGTGTTTTCGAGTGCTGGGTATTTCTGTAACAAAATAAGAAGTTCGCTGTCTGATCGAATGTTGGATGCACTTATATTCTTGAGATTACATTATCAAGAACAGTGATCTCTTGAAAACAAGTGATTTATGCTTTATTTAAATTAGTATACATAGTTGATTATTGATCTCTTTTTTAGTGCAATATATACATATTATAATAATGTTATTTTGTAGTTTGTCTTCAAAGTTAGAAAAATGATGTTTTTTTTTGGTAATTGTGGGTGGCTGTGTTTAATATTTGAAGATGCTGATTGTGTTTTCTATGTTTAAAATATATTATTTTTGATAGCAGACTTAATAGGTACCATAGATACCAAAAACTTACTTGTTGTTGATTTGATCTCAGTTAATTAATCTTTATACTATTACTAGAGGACGCCAGCAGCTATGCCTGTATTTTTTTTACAATTTACCCGTTTTGGCTGATCCCGTGGGAATTTCGGGAAATTCCTTCTTAGTGCACTATGGTCCCCAAGGAACATACATGCCAAATTTCAGCTTCCTGCGCCCAATAGTTTCGGCTGTAGCGTGTCTGTCAGTCAGTCAGTAACGCAAGGATTTTATATATTAAGATAAGTTCATTGTTATCTGTACAATTATTATGGTTTGGATTAAAAAGAAATGTATCATACAATTTGTTTTATTTGTAGACTTAGTGGGTATTTAAAAAAATGGTGTTTCTTTTTAAATTATACTACATTCGATTTTTTTTGCTAAAAAGGACCTAGCTCTGGTTTTCGGTTTTGGTCCCAAAAAAACGATGTTCAAAACCGGTTTTGATGACTTTCCGGTTTTGCATGCCCTACTGCAGGGAGTGGCAAATGATCTCAGGGGTAGCGCAGGTCGTGAAGATCCCTAAGGCAAGGCTGGTGGACTATCCTTCCCGAGGTTGCCGCCCGTTTTTGGTCCAGTTCCTTCAGAAATGGATGCAACCAAAACCTCCAGCCGAAACCCAATAACAGGCACTTCAAACACGCACACATACACACACATACATACATGCACGCACACATCCACACTCAGAGACACATCTCTTCACCGCGCCCCCTCGTGGTCGGGTAAGCGCGGGCTCGTAGTAAAAAGTCACGGGTAAGAGTAGTTGACC
The DNA here is from genome assembly GCA_944739405.2 of Euclidia mi. Classification (NCBI taxonomy): domain Eukaryota; kingdom Metazoa; phylum Arthropoda; class Insecta; order Lepidoptera; family Erebidae; genus Euclidia; species Euclidia mi. The sequence continues at coordinate 41,853,966 of OX123193.2, forward strand.
ACCTGCGCTAGGACCTGCGCATTCCCCCGCTGTGAGCCGCAGCGGGGAAATGGCCATCGTGTCCCGTCAGAGGGCCACAGGCTAGAGACGTAGGGTCCGCATCAGCAGTTGGAATTTATTTCGGCTGTTGATGTGGTTGGTGAAGGCTATACTGAAGGCGCAAGCGAGGGAAGACGGACGGAGTTGGTAACTCGGCTCCGACCTTTGACCCGAGCGGGCGCCCGATGTCGTGCTGTAAACCAGCCTTGCGTTCCTATATCCCTCTGGTAATCCTAACGTCCGGTATGACGTTCCCTGTTGCGGGCTCCATGGAGGGTGGGAAGCCAGAGGGATGAAGTCTTTAAGTAAACGTATGGATACCGATATCCCTTTTATTACCCCAACCGCGACGGGAACGGCGAAAGCTGTTCCCGCCGCCACAACCAAAACCACACAGATGGTCGACGCCGTGGCCCCGGCTGCAGGTGTCAAACCATCCCCCAAGAACGTGACTTCAGCGCTGGCTAACGCTAGTACTGGTCTCGTCCTTACAATCGTCAGCCCGATTGAGATCAAGCGGGAAGACGACTCCTCCTTCGCGGGCTGGCAAGTGGTAAGTCACCATAAGGGCAAGGGTAAGGGCAAGACCACCGGTCCTGTCCAACGCCCGCCCACCACACAACCGAGTGGCCCCGCTGCTACCAGTTCCACGAAGAAAAAGAGGAACAACAGAAGCAAAAGACAGCGCATGGCAATTAGGCGGAAGGCTGAACAAGCCGCTGCTGCTGCCAGTCACTTCGTCCTTCCACTAAAACAGCTGAGCAGGCTGCCGTCGCAGGTCCCAGCAATGTGACCAGTGCGCAGCCCACAATCAGCAGTGAGGGGTGCAAGAAGGCCGGAGGCAGTACGGGGAAGCCGCCTGCCGCCAAGCGGCGGGCTGGTCACTCCGGATGACAACCAGCTACAGCACCACCGAGCAACACAGCAGGTAAAACTGCAGGAAACAAGGACAGAGGTGAGGCCAAACAAACGTGCTCACAACGAGTCCAGTTCGCCTCGGGGAGACTACAAGAAGCTCCGCCTCGACTCCTCTAGGACGACAGTAGGTAAGTCCTACGCACAGGCCTCCAAGGCGTCCCTGGGTGTTGCAGTAACATGCAAACGCACAGGGAACTTGCCGAAGGAGTTGGTGGACCAGGTACTCCGGGAGCTCCACAGGAAGATCCTGAGTGACGCCTGGTCAACCAAAACCCCCAAACGCCCCGCTCCAGCGTTCACCGGGAAAGCCGTGCACGCGGACGGGGTCCTCAAACTTTGGTGCACCGACGAGGCAACGCGTACCTGGCTGACGGAGGCAGTCTCTCTCCTGGTCCCACCACCGGGCTTCGAACTGGAGGTCAGAGGCCAGGAGGAGACCCCGAAGAGAGTGCGGTGCGGCATTGTCGTACCCGACGAACAGGGGGTCTTGGACGACGTGCGCGACGTGGGTCGCGCTCTGGAGTTCCAGAACCCCTGGTTGGAGGCTGACAAATGGTCGATGCTGCACTCCGAAAGGCAGTCAGGTGGATGGTTCCTGGTGGTGGGCGTCCCAGAGGAATAGGTTCCGATCCTGTTGAAGAACGAGCGCCGCCTCGCGTTCAGGGTGGGTGCCGTCTACGTCAGCTTCCGGGACCCTTCAGGTAAGTTTGTCGACCATCCTCCGGACGACAACTCCACACGAGTCAAGCAGGACTCAAACACCAAGCCAGGGTGCGACGCAGAACCCGGCCCAACTGAGCCGGCCGCGTCTGGCTCGGGGGCTGGCCCGTCAGCCGAGGGTAACTCGGAAGATGAGAGCCTGCTCCTGAGCCCGGTGCGGCGGGACGACGGGGTGGAGGCTGGTGACATCCTGGCCGGCCTAACGCAGCTGACGGTCGGGGAGGTGGGGACATCATCCAAAGATGAACCCTCTGCCTAGTGACGTCAGCTGCCTTCAAATCAACCTCCATCATAGCCAAACGGCCACTGCGCAACTGCGCAAATGGATGGAGGTCCAACAGTCAGCCATCGTGCTCATCCAGGAACCTTGGATAGGGGGTGGCCTCATCAGAGGCCTCTCCAGCCTGGGAGGTAAGTTTTATTCTTCAACTGACCACACACATCCAAGAACCTTCATACTGACAACTAAAAACATCAGAGCCCAAGTTTTAACGGAGTTCTGTTCCAGAGACATCACAGCGATACATATTGAAATAACACAGCAGCCAAGGAGCATAGCGGTTATTTTCGCATCGGTCTACATGCCCGAGGCCGAAGACTCGCCTCCGTTCGACCTCACGCGTCTGGTTAACCAGTGCGAGAGAACCAAAACGGAGGTCGTAATAGGAACGGACTCCAATGCCCACCACCAAATGTGGGGCATGAACTGCAATAACAACAGAGGTAAATCACTGGTTGAATACCTATTCACCACTAATCTTACCCTATTAAACACAGGTACGGAGCCCACCTTCGTCACAAGACGTAGTCAGACAATTATCGACTTAACTCTCGCAACAGAAGGAGCGGCTGAACGCATCAAGGGATGGCACGTCTCGAAAGAGGCATCGTGCTCAGACCACAGATGGATCAGCTTCTCTATGGAAGTCGTTATACAACCCACACAGCCACGCAGGAAACCACACAACACTGACAAACCAAAGTATGTCCAATTACTTTAAGAGAAACTTACCCTTACTGCTACGCTGACGGTACTGGGTGACAATGAACAGATCGACGAGCAGGTATGTACACTGACGCAGTCGATGCTAGACAGCTACCACGCAGCATGCCCAGAAACCACTCTACCCTCAACCCCAGGTAAACAACCCTGGTGGGGCGCTGAGCTTGAACGCAAGCGCAAGAAGGTAAGAAGGGCTCTAAACAGGCAATGAACACAAGCGCGGATATAACTATAAGCGTCCCGATCTACGATTGGGACGCTTATAAAGCGGCCAAATCAAGCTACAAGGAACGCCTCAGATTCAGACGCACCATGGGATGGCGAAAATTCTGTGGGAGCATTGAATCTTGCCAACAAGCTAACTGGGTAAGGAAACTACTGGCTCAGCAACCGATGGTTGCACCAGGTACTCTCCATAAACCGGATAACACATACACCACATCGGAGGAGGAGACAAGACGCGTCCTACTAGAAACACACTTCCCAAGCTGCGTCCTCACCCCGGTAATAACGTGGCACGATACACCAACAGTGGCGACCGAACACGAGTGGAGACACGCAATTACCGTGTTCACAGAAGAAAAACTCCGATGGGCCATCGATAGCTTCCATCCCTTCAAAGCACCCGGACTGGACGGCATCTTCCCAGGGTTATTACAATGGGGGGGTGAACCTGTCCGCAAAAGACTTCTGGCAATCATGAGGGCTAGCCTGGCACTTAGATATGTACCGAAGAATTGGAGGGAAGTCAAACTAATTTTCATACCAAAACCAGGCAAAACAGACTACACCAATGCAAAGTCCTTCAGACCAATAAGCCTGACCTCATTCATGCTTAAAGCCTTGGAAAGGCTATGCGAGAGGGAATTAAGAAGTGGGGCACTTAAACACCTACCCCTACATGCCAATCAACATGCATACAGCTCAGGGAAATCGACGGAATCGGCCTTACATCAGGTCGTGAACCAGATAGAAGCTGCTATACAACAAAAAAAGCATCTGTCTGGGCACCTTCATTGACATAGAAGGAGCCTTTGACAAGACAAACTTCTCCAGCATAAGCAACGCCCTAGCCAGACATGGTGTGGATCAGATGCTCATACAGTGGATCCAAAACCTGCTCAGCAAAAGGGTAGTGCGTCTGCACGGCGACTCCCAGACAGCCTTGATAACTAAAGGTTGCCCGCAGGGCGGTGTTCTCTCCCCGCTATTGTGGAACTTAGTCATCAATGAACTCATAGACAAACTCAACGCGATATATTTTTACACAATTGGATATGCAGATGATCTGACCATTCTCACCTCAGGTAAGGTAACTAGTACAGTGTACGACCTTACTCAACAGGCTCTACGCTTAATAGAGTGGTGGTGTAATGAGTACGAATTATCAGTAAACCCGACCAAGACCGAACTAGTTATGTTCACACACAAACGCGCGCTGGGTACTTACCGACTGCCCAGGCTATTCAACACAGAGCTCAAGCTGTCTACCGAGGTAAAGTACCTGGGCGTCACTCTTGACAGCAAATTGACATGGAACAGCCACATGGAAACTAAGCTCAATAAAGCCAGCATCGTCTTCTGGCAGTGCAAGAAGATGATAGGTAAACGATGGGGCCTATCCCCCAAAATTGTCTTATGGCTCTATAAGACAATAATACGGCCGATGATAAGCTACGGTGCAGTAGTGTGGTGGCCTCGGACCAACCTAACAAGGGCCGCCAACAAGCTTCAAAAGCTTCAAAGACTTGCATGCCTAGCGGCCACGGGCTGCATGAAAACTACACCTACAGTGGCACTCGAAGTGTTGCTGGACTTGCCTCTATTGCACCTGTTCATACAACAGGAGGCAACGATGTCGGCGATCCAGCTAAGAGCTCTAAAGCTCTGGAAAGACACTAACACACCGCACACTAGCAACTTAAACACACTCTTTAAAGAAGTTCCTCTCACACAAGCCATTGGCGACCGAATACCGAAACAATTTGTTTTCGACAAGAAATACAAAATCCAAGTGTACGAGGATCTACACAAGGGAGCGGTTGGCCACAACGAGCTCACGATCTTCACAGATGGGTCTAAGACGGATACAGATACGGGTTCAGGAGTGTTCTAAACATCAAAATCGCAGCCCCGCTGGGAGCCTACAACACGGTCTATCAGGCCGAATGTTTTGGCATAATCCTACCTGCCACAGCAATCATGGCACGTGAGGTAAGGGAACGATCCAGTAGGATCCTTTCAGATAGTAAAGCTGTCCTCTTAGCCCTCAAAAGCCATACTATCACCTCGGCACTCACGCTTGAATGCCACCAGAAACTAACAGAGGTAGGTAAACAAAACAAATTAACACTGCAATGGATCAAGGGCCACAGTGCCTCAAGAGGGAATGACGCAGCCGACGTACTTGCCAGAAGAGGGGCCACTTTAGAGGTGGTGGGACCCGAGCCCATTATTCCCCTCGCTTCTGGTTTTTATCGCAACCTGGTAAGGAATAAGACCAGGACCCAACATAATCAGTCCTGGATTGGTATTGAAGGCAGGCCAAGGAGGCTCTTCCCTCAGCAGACGGTAAGATAGCCAAACAAATCCTCCGGCTGTCCAAATAACAACTGCGGACAGTCACGGACGCCTACACAGGACACGGATTCTTTAATAAACACCTATTTACTATAGGTATCACCGACAGCCCGCTGTGCAGGGCCTGTATGGCAGCAGACGAGACGGCAGCCCACCTGCTCCTCGACTGCCCTGAGGTCGCACAGTACAGGCAGCAGTAGCTGACGAGATACAGCACCCTGAGGGAAGCAGTGGGCCACATCAAGAGTCTGCTGGCCTTCCTCGAAGAGCTGGGGTGGCTCGAATGAAGACACCATTCCCACTCGCACGCAAAATACACGCCAAGACGTGGAGTTGCGGAAACAGCCCGTGCCATCAAGTATCAAGTAAGGTCTCTAACGAGCGATAAAATTCCCCCGAATTCCTTTTTATCTGCAAGCGAAGTTTACCTGCGGGTAGGTAAATACGAGCCCACATTTGGTCGCTGAATTGTGATTCACAATCTGTAAATAACAAGAAGAAAATTCAGTTTATTCAAAGGTTGCTCAGTGTTACGTGTAATTGGAGGTGAAGGAGGGGAAAGTGAAGCGCGGGGGACGGGATTTCTTATTAAAATCACTTATAATTGAATACACATACAGCGGCACTCTGAAACAAAATGCTCATTTTTACATGGTAGCGTTTCGTTATCTTTGAATGAATAACAGATAGAAGAAAATTAATTAAGTCTTTTGATCATATTTTAACGATATTTGCTGTATGTAATTAGTGCTGATTCAACGTAGATACGGTGGTGTGTGTTACGTACAATGGATGTGTGGGTATGTGTGAATTAGTAAAAACGCTTGCGATGCGCTAAACTGAGCATGTGAAAGAAAGCAGTAGGACAAGTGTAGCGTCACGGTTGAACAAATTGATGTTCGTAATGGTAGCCATTACCGACATTGTGTGCGCTCCATCGAACATAAAGGTCGGCGAGAGCCGGCCACCCACTCGGATTAGCTTCTAAAGAAAAAAGTATGAAAGGCGATATTCATAAATTTGTGAAAATCTATGCGATTTGAAAAACCCATTTCACAAACCCCCCCGTGTTGCTTATTTATTCGATTTGGTCCGTTTTAAATTTATAAAACTTTTTAGCTCCAACGGTATTTCGTTGTAGTTAAGCTTCAACAAGATAATCTCAAAACGCGTGCGCTGATTAAAATTCTTTATATGTATATTCGTTCTTTCAACCCATTTACTTCGTTCAGATATGATAATTTTCACCTAATGTATTCATGTTAAGCCGACTTTTGTGTTATAAATTATACGAAGCAGGAGTTGGAGGTAGGGCGACATATACTTATCCAATAAGCGTCAAAGTGTATTATACTCGTATAGACGTAAGCTAGGTCTTACAGGGTGGCAGTGACGGGTGGTGTCGATGATACTTAATACAACTAATTTAAGTTTAGTGAAGTTTTGTGACAACAGCGAACAGTGCTCGGCGCAGTAAAACGAAAGCCTTGTTTAGCTACGAGCCACCCGATAAAAGTTATCTTGAAAAGTCGCCGGCCGCAACAAACTTGCCAACTGTCTTCAGGTGGGATAAGGGAAACTCGATTAAGGAACGAGAAAAAGTAATTCGGTGCCGTAGAAAGAAGACTCCGCCCAGCATAAGTATAATTAACCATCCTCGAGCCCCATGTTGGTGCTGACATTACTTATTTAAAAAATTTCCTATTTCTGTCAATGAAGAAAAATATATTTGCCTTCAATATTAAAGCCGAAGTAAAACTACTATACTCTAAGTAGCTTCTTATATTTGATATTTTAAACATCCTCACCCTCTTAAGCAAAAAAACTTTAAAAGAACCAGGAAACATCTGAAAGAAAATAGCCAGTAATATTAAGGAAAGTTTAACGCAGTACAATCTGGCAGTAAGCTCATAAAATTCAAAACGTTCCTTTGGATAAAAAGATAGTTTGAGGCACGAAAATGCATCTGGGCGACTCTTTGTTTCCAGTGGTGCTTTGGGAAAGTTATTTAGAGGATAAGAAACAAGCGGTCTGCGGCTTGAGACCTCTCAACAGTTGAACATCATTGTATTTGCTGCCTTGTCGAGTAGCCACTTACAATTCGCATTTCGGATGTCTGAAGAATCGCCTATGTTGGTATTTTTTTGTGGTCGTTAGTACTTTGATCTTGTGTTACTAAAAAACACAAGCTCAAATTTGAACTAAGTTTTGCTAAGCCCGTTGCATACATTCAGTTTCTGGCGAGGTCTGAATGTCTGTGGTTTTTTGGACTGAAAAAACACCGCTACAATCACTTAATATCTTGTCCAGTATAGCTTTTTATTTTGTATGTTATTGTATGCAAATTACTACTTTCTTTATCTGCATATTGTCCCAGCGTTCGTGAATAAAATGATGGAATAAAATTTAACCATTTGGAAATTTCGCATCAAAGTACGTGATAAAAACAAATAATAATAAAAATGGTATTATGGGGATCGTACATCCCTATTGTTATTTTGTGACATCACAGGAAAGGGTTACAACTCTACTCGGATATGTTTTACGTTAGTTGTCGCATATTTCCAAATGCATTATTTTGTATATACTTTTATGTCGGATTGAAGATAAAACGTGTATGATCAGGGATCGTTCGAAAGATTATGTATTTTATTTTGATATTAGCAGGATAAATTTGGGTAAAAGGTTGAATATATCCAGCGCATCGGAGATATTATGTTGCTTTATAAATATGAAAATAATTTCAATGTTGTTTATGGAACAGGCTTGTTTAAAAATAACATACATACATACATAGACTCACGCCTGTTTCCCCGAAGGGGTAGGCAGAGGCATATTAAACGCCCACTTTTCGCAAGCCCAACCTCACCTGCAAGTGGTGCACCTGCTGATCAACGGACGAGGCTCTGGCAAATAAAATATCCCGATAAGCGGCAATAGGCTCGCCACCTATTACGTGTGATCAAAACACTGGCGAAAAGTGGGCGTTTAATATGCCTCTGCCTACCCCTTCGGGGAAACAGGCGTGAGTCTATGTATGTATGTATATACATTAATAATTTAAAAAAATACCATTTTGTGGCATATGTGTAGGTCCATAAAATGTTTAGTACTGACCAACTATAACCAAGTAACTTAACTATCAGATGAATATAATTCCTTAAAAATGTTATCAATGTTGTACGTGGTTACTCGACAAAATAAGACGTTTTTCTAGTTTTAACTATTAGTTTAGTTAACCAGTTAATATACTTATTTCTTAGTGAATTCAGTGTATTTTTATTTTATACTTATTTTGTCGAGTTACCTCAATTATAAAAAACAAACGAATTTATTGTATGTAGCGCAAGCTATATAATAATTTATTTGCTGAAGCGCCAAAAACCTAACACAGTTAATAATACGATACTCATTTCCATCTACACTAGTCCTCAAATTGCCGATATTGCGACTAGTCAACTGTATTTATTTCATATTAGATTAATCGTAATACATCCACATAATATTATTATATCAACAGCTCTATATTGATATTCATATCGCCGCCTCTACACAATACAACCGTACTTATACTTGATCCACTATTATCGATTCCTTGAGCTATTGTCCTACTGCTATTGTCTGACGGTACATAATTTAGGAAAGTGCGAAGCCTTGTTTAGCAAGTGGGCAGCTCTAGCCGGTACAGTTGAGCATTATTTGTTAGTTCGCCTGACTTACACTAACTTGCTCAGTGCCAGGAAGCTTGTTAACAAGACTTCTGTGGTTTTGGACTAGATAACATTGTGTTAAAGATTTAAACTATCTGATGTCGAACCACTAATCCGCTTTGTGCATAAGTTGGACTGAGTTTCTATTTAATTAGTGAGTTTTATTAAACAAGGTTCGTAGAAGTTGATGTGCTTGTGAAGCACGTGTAATGTTTGACGTTGAAGAGGTAGAGTCATGTCTGAGTCGTTCTTGTGTTCCTTAACTTGAAAACAATTCCAGTAATAAACAGAGGTCATTACAACCTTTTGTTTACTATGTCAAAATGAACACATAAAATTATAATATTTGTTTACAATTAACAATACAATTAAATTAAGTCTTGTAGGGCGATAGGGTTACCAGTGTAGAAATTATAGACTTCTTGCGTAGCTTTGACCGTTTATTCTATATTTCTTCATACATACATTTACCAACTTATACTTATGCATATACGTATTAACCCTATGTGAGAGGCGAAGAGGACTGCGGGGCTATCGCTCTTCGCTTCCTCCCTACGCTTCGCGAGTGTCTTAAGAGGACTGCGGGGCTATCGCTCTTTAAACCTCGATACTTAGCTAACCTGATGACTGCGGGGCTATCGATCAGGTTCGCTATATCTACTGGACACCAGAGTGGACTGCGGGGCTATCGCACTCTGAGTCGCCTAGCGAGCGAATGAATAAATCTTCGATGCGCATGAGCTTATATAGGCGGGTCTTGTCCCACCACCTCGATGACGTCGTATGTGATGCACGTTGAGTGAAACAGATAGTCGGTGTGCGATCGGGAAAGTATTCGAGTCCGCGCGTAGTGATAATATTGTCTTGCTACATTCTCCCCCTCTGGTACTCGTTAGCGTCCCGTGAGAGTACCAGCATTCTCACGAGGTCTTCCTCTTTGATGGATTGGATTAACAGGATTTGGCAAGACGTCATCTCTTCTTTCAAACTTTGTTATAGCAGGGGTATGGTATTTTCCAATTGATCGTTCAGGTGAATCTGGGTGTGCTACTTCATAAGTCGACGTGCCATGTTTCTTCGCAAATAGTTCCATGTAAATTTCATGCGGTTGCTTCTGTGGTACGAAAGCCAACCGTATTGCTCCGAGGGCCGCGTTCCATTTCTTGATAGTTGGTTTCACACCAACCCACGAAGTAGCTGCTTTCCACAGGGTGCTCATGTTCGCCCTCCCCCTGCACTAAAGCTGCGCCAATGGCATACTGACTTGCATCTGTTTTTATTGTAAATGCCAAACTTTCATCAGCTTGCTTCAGTACGGGTATTTGTATAAAATTATTTATAAATGAAGGTAGTTGCAAAATATTATCCAAATGATGAAGGTAATTTCTTCCGATGTTATTATTTGCGTAGTGGGTATTTTACAATATATCAAAATATCCTCTTGACATCTGTAGCTAACTTCATTTACGTTGGGCGCCAAATGTAGGGCGATAGGGTTACCAGTGTAGAAATTATAGACTTCTTGGGTAGCTTTGACCGTTTATTCTATATTTCTTCATACATACATTAACCAACTTATACTTATGCATATACGTATTAATCCTATGTGAGGGGCGAAGAGGACTGCGGGGCTATCGCTCTTCGCTTCCTCCCTACGCTTCGCGAGTGTCTAAAGAGGACTGCGGGGCTATCGCTCTTTAAACCTCGATACTTAGCTAACCTGATGACTGCGGGGCTATCGATCAGGTTCGCTATATCTACTGGACACCAGAGTGGACTGCGGGGCTATCGCACTCTGAGTCGCCTAGCGAGTGAATGAATAAATCTTCGATGCGCATGAGCTTATATAGGCGGTTCTTGTCCCACCACCTCGATGACGTCGTATGTGATGCACGTTGAGTGAAACAGATAGTCGGTGTGCGAGCGGGAAAGTATTCGAGTCCGCGCGTAGTGATAATATTGTCTTGCTACAGTCTTAAAATAAAAAAAACCGAATTAATATATACACGGGAAAATTCAAAAAATTCAAAATTAAAATTTAGAAGGCGTCATGAAACTCATCCGCATCGCAGTCAATTGGAAGCGTGCCCAGAAGACTGGCAGCATTGCCTCGTTGGATGGCTATACTTATTTTTTGAGCCAAATACGTGCCAGCCCTCTGGTCACGCGAGGCGTCTATAAGTCTCTTTGCGAGATCTCTAAAAAGTGATCGCGCACTTGGACCCCATGGCCCCAATGTTTCGACCCCAAACGGCTCAAATACATAATCTCCTATTAGATTTACATATTTGCGCCGTTTGAGTGTCTCCGCTGTAGCAGCAGCAGCGCCCACACAACCTGCTGTGCTGGGAAGATGAGATGGCGCAAGGGTATCGACACATGTTGCGTCCCATTCCAAAGGCCTACCCAGCTTCCACGGCAGTAACGACATCCCGTCTGGTCTTTTGCCATCGTCGCGTGCCAAGCCTTGAGGTTCAAGTTGGGCTGGAACGCCAGCGGTGGCAAGAGCACGGCGCCAGTATGTCATTGAGGTTGGCGTGTCGAGAAATACGACCCGCGCTCATGCTGCATGACAGGCCATGGTGACCAAGGCTATCGACAGCCTCTCCACAGTGACAACGATGCGGAGAGACACATGACGCACCTAAACGGAGGCAAGTAGCGAAGCGGAAGGTCGTATCGTCCAACATGGTACCTATATTGGACGATGGCAGTGCCTGAAGCCAGAGGCCCGATTCCCATTCTCCCCCAGCCAGCAGGCGAGCACGCTCCGCAGCGTTGGACGATGTATTGAGTAGGTTTTCTCGTACCACGCTGCAAAGCGGCCCATCCCATTGCCTCTGGGAGGATAAGTTTCGGGGTAACTCAGTTCCTGGACAAGCATTTCTCCAAACGTTCAAGGCATATGTCTTACACGGCACTTCAGAATCAACCAGTGTGGGAGCTAAAATTTTCCTATTCAATTCTGCAGTGCTGTGGACCGATGACAAGAACGCTGGCAGGCTTACGTCGGTAATTTTGCGAACGCCGAGGCCGCCCAAGCGCACAGGTAAGGACGCCTGTAGCCACACCCGGTCGTTCAGGGCCACATTCAAAATTTTACTCAGGGTATTCTGTATAATTTTGTCAATTTGAATGAGTGGAGTTGGATTTTTCCAAAAAGGTGAGCACCGTAATGCGTGCGTAAATTTAGGGACAAAAAGACAATATCGAATAATAGTGAAAGCCGAATGTATATTAATTTTGAGTAGCCTGTCAGAAATTTCACTAAAATTTTGAATTTTTTCCTGTATAAAAGAATCAAAACCGTCGTCTAAAATTGGGGACCCCAGGAGGCGAAGAGAACTTTTTTCAACTTGAGTGATATTGGGAGCCAAATATTGAAATTTTGAAAGAATAGAGGATTTATCTAGATTGTCATTAATAAAAATTTCGCATTTGTTTGTGTTCAGTTCTAAGCCTTTGAATAAAAATTTTGATTTCAGAAGTGCTAGATCTTGATACACAGACTCTACGTCACCGCCCAGGGTTCCATCATCTAGGTACATGATGTTTAATTTAGAATTTAGTTGGGTTATAACTGGATGGATGGACAAACTAAAAATTAGTAGTCCAAGAGGGTCACCTTGTTGACAACCGACGGCAGATTCTAAAAGATGTTCTTTGTATATTAATTTAGAAGGGTGTCTATAACATTGCCAAAGAAAAACTTGAAAATATTACAACTTTTGAGGATATCATCATAACTAGATGATGAAGAATTTTAGGAACGACACTGGTACTTTATTGTCTGTATATTTTGTTCAATTAAATGTACTTTTAAAGATCGTTTAATTAGAATTTATTGTAAATTGCAATCTGTGTGAAATGATGTATAAAATGTATTTTATCAATTATCATAACTTGAGTTGTATAAAATGAAGGTAAGAATAAAAATAATTGTCTTATTATTAAAGAAATACTTGCTTTTACATTAACCGACATCATTTCTGTTTTCTAGGAAATGGGCCACGGCGAGTATGTATAAAGTTCACTGAACAAATTACTGTTGCATGTTTGACTGTCCTATATATCTCTCAGTCAGGCCCTGAACCGAATTCGACCGAGGCGCTCTTCATTGCTGGGAACAGAGAACAGAAATTCATTTTAAATAACCCGCTAGACTAGTTCCAAGTTTCTTTTGCTGTACGTCGATGACGTCACACATAATTCGTACAGTACCACAAATCTCGTTTATCTCGACGCAATTGTTTTGTTGTTTTGTAGACACGTGTCGCAGTGAAATCGTGCGTGCGTCACTGTCACATCAAAAAGCGCTTTAACAGACGTCATCATAAAACTGTAATTGAGATTTGATTTTGCGATTTGACGAGATAATAAAACGTGTAATGGCTACAGCAACAGGCACATTAACGATTTTAAGATGACACTGTTAATATAAAGTGCGAGATTTGAAAATTTTATGGATACATACGTTGCGTCGGCGGCGCGCGTCGCAACACCGACGTGAATTTGGAAATGTTCGCTTTACGACTGTGCCAAGCTCGCAATACGTTCTACAACTCGAAATAAAAAATGTTGACGAAATAAATTTACTTACAGTGTATGCCGCTTCTGTTTACTGTTTTATTGCGTCCTTTTGCAACTATGTTCGAGAGAAGAAAATTAAATGGAGTACCGTTGAGATGCCGTGGGTTTTAAAATTTGATTCAACTCATAACTTTTAATAGCAGTCTGCATACTGGATCTAATTGTTTTAACCTTTAGTTAGTAAATGTGTATTAAACGCTCCAACCCGTCATCCTACCTACAACTAATAGTTATAATAATGTTCGTAAATCACAAAAGTTGTCAAACGTTTTATAATATTACAGCTTCAAGAGTTGTGTGAAAGTTTCAGGTAGCAAAAAGTAAGTGCCCCGACATCTCCTGTTAGTGACACTCATTTTACGATTATAAGGATTTTTTGCGAGTTCTCCTTTAACTACAGTTCATATAGATTATATTTTACGATATTAAGTAAAATTAAGGTCTTTCACGAGCTCGTTTTACTGAAGATGTTATAAAAATGTGGAAAATGTCGACCATGACGAAAATTTTGATTAACTTGTCCCACAAAATATGAAGTTCATCCTGAAGTAATCCTAATTAAAAGTCACTGTGATTACAACTCGAGATGTAGACAAGGACACGATCCTATATCTATTTTGGGCTTTTCTTATTAAACGACGATTAAAATGAGTACCAGATTTCTTATTTAAGCCACCCTTTAAAATGATATCATGCTGATGAGTACTTAGTCTTATTTTTTTTATTAATTTACGGTATAATAGTGGGTCCATGTTATATTCTCCTGTAGTAATTGCTTTCTTTTTGTCTTTTAAATACACACTTGCACATATTGCTGTCTCATTCTCATCTTTGAAACTGTGTTAGTGCGTCCTAAATGATGGTGACGCGTCTTCTGTCGTTTAAAACTGAATTTTACCTTTAAGAAACATAATTGAACACATTTCTGACTCAGGCCTCGAACTTGATACCTCACGATCAGAAACCATCTTAAAGGTAGTTATGTTATAAAACTAATATGGCAACACAATTCGCGGATCAATCTAACAACCACCATTCTATAAAGTACCATTTTCATTAACAATTTTCTATTAACACACTTTTCTCAGTAATACCTATATCATATACTGTAAATACATACATACATAGACTCACGCCTGATTCCCGGAGCGGTAGGCAGAGACTACGGAACGCCATTTGTAACGATCCTGACATATCTCTCTTGCTTCATTTACTCCCATCAGATTCCTCATGCATGCTCTTCTGTTCAGGGTACTTCTAACCTGTCCTGTTTTAGAATGTCTCCAATGTGGTCAGAGAACGTCCGCCTAGGTTTTCCCCTTCGTCCTGTCCCTTCCACACTTGCCTTATATATCTGCTTGGTCAGTCTTTCGTCATCCATCCTCTCCACGTGCCCAAACCATCTTAGCATACCTTTCTCGATGCTTGTCACTACATCTTCTTTTACCCCACAACACTCTCTTATCACACAATTTTTTACTCTATCAGTCAGAGAAACACCACACATACTTCTCAGTGCTCTCATTTCTACAGCATTTATTCTACTTTCATGACTCTTCTGCCATACCCAACTATCACTACCATACATGAGAGTAGGTATATATATACACGTTTGGCTATGCATAGAGGGGTGTTAGTACACCCCTCTATGCATAGCCAAACGTGCCTTTTTGGACACGTTTTGGCTATTCATAAACGCCTTCAGTACTCCATTCACTCTATTACCTGCATTAACTCTTCTTTCAATATATTCTACATTCTTACTATCTCTTGTAAACAGCGTACCTAAATATACAAACTCATTCACTTGCTCCATTCGCTGTCCATCGTTCATAACATTACAAGCCGTAACGCATTCCTCCGTTCCAGAAACCATAACTTTCGTTTTACTTACATTCACTTTCATTCCTTTCCCTTCTAACGTACCATGCATGATTGTTACCATCTCCTGCAACTCTTCCGCTGAAGACGCAAGTATAACCTGATCATCAGTATAAAGGAGGCATTTGGCAAATAACTCATTCCTCTTTAATCCACAATCACTATGTTTCAAATCTTGCAAACAACTGTCCATGAAGAGGTTGAACAGTCATGGTGACGCTACACATCCTTGTCTAACACCTGCGTTGATGGTAAACCAGTCAGTGTATGCCCCATTTATCCTCACACAAGCTCTAGAATCCTCATAAAGGAATTTCAGAGCTCGAATGAGGCTGCTGTTCACCCCATACATCGACAGTACCGACCACATTTCATTCCTCATCACTTTATCGTAAGCCTTTTCCAAATCCACGAATGCGCAGTAGACCTTTTGACCTTTGGCCAAAAATTTCTCGGCTATGCATCGCAAGGAAAAGATTTGAGCCGTACACCCCATACCCTTTCGGAATCCCGCTTGTACATCCCATATTTTCTTGTTGGTTACTTTCATAACTCTTTCAATCAGTACCTTCGCATACAATTTGCCAACAATGCTGAGAAGGCTAATGCCTCTATAGTTTTTGCAGTCTTGTTGCGAGCCTTTTCCTTTATAAAGAGGCACAAGTACTGCTGTGGCCCAGTCATCAGGTACTCGGCCGGTGCTCCAGCACAAGCTAAATAAACGCTGCAGCTGACTAACTATGATGCCCTGTCCAGCCTTCAGCATTTCGACTGTAATCCTATCGTACCCTGCAGCCTTACCTAATTTCATACTGGCCAGTGCCTTCAAAATCTCATCCACGCCAATATCGCTTTCATCATTGCTATCTTTACCATTCATTCCACCTGTTGATGTCTCGGTCGTCGTTCTTTCAAATAATCCTTCAAAATACTCTTTCAATATACTGTAAATGACCTGTGATAAATCTTATTATGAGAGCGCTGATGAAGCTCGACTCTCCTTACGTGTAACTTTATTCTCGATTATATTAAAATCAGTCTTCGAGTCAATACTTCATTATATCCCAGAGAGCTATATTGAAGGTCATGATGCGTAAACCCTTTCGTTACCCTACTTCACTACTATATTCGGATTGCAAAGTCTTAAGTGTACGTCAGCTATATGTCCTCCAATGTATCCTGAAAAAACATAGTAGCGTAGTCCCCGAAAAACCACATAAGCGAATTAATTTTCCACCGAGCATACGACATAAAACCACCTTCGCAAAACATCAGTATTATGTACTAAGTGCATATATATACAAAAAGGTGCACATGGAACTGAACATAATGGGCTTAAATAAAAATAAATTAAAAAGTAAAGTCAGAGAATGGCTTCTCCAACAAGATTATTTGGGAACGGAATCTCTTTTAACATACATCGCTTAACACAAATGTTAACTCATTCACTCAACTCTATACACACACACAACACACACACACACGCACACACACGCACGCACGCACCACACACACACACACACACGCACACACACGCACGCACGCACCACACACACACACACACACATTAAAGTATGCATGTAGTTTAAGTTATATATTATAATAAATTAGATAGGAACTTACTGTATTTTAAGTGAAATAATTAACATTAGACACAGTTCATAAATTGTATTAATCTTTCTTGCGTAACAAATATTAGCCGAACACTGTCTCTTATAATACAGGTCTTATCCTAGTTTAAGAGACAGGGTCTCAAAAAATTGTATACAGATTTCTACAATAATGGGTCTAAAAAGTTTTATGTTAATCTTTTATAGTTATTCGTACCTAACTTAATGTAACTCCTTTAGCCTTTACCTATAACCATGTATCTGTACTTTTGGAATCAATAAAGAATTATTATTATTATTATATCAGAACCAAGTTAAAAGGAAAAGTTGTAAAATGAATTATTAATTAACTACGCTCAAAATGCCGATAAAAAACTGATTTATGGATCTAAAACGCTGCGCTCCATATATAAAATGGAACTTTAGTGAAGTTCATGTTTAATTGGTCAGTGCGACCCGGTTCCTTACCTATATTAACTCGCGGGTGCAAATGTCAAAGATATTAGCAATAAAAGAGTCTTTTTTATTCAATTGCCTTTTCGTATACGAAGCACTTGCTTTAAAGTATCTTGACTTCTGCCGATTGAAAAGGAATTTACTTTTTATGAAAGCTTTTCTTTGATTTGAGTGTCTTGCTTTCAGAGCCAAGACTAAGATGTCTGAGCAATGTGCATTCAATGCATAATAACTTAGTATATAAAAGTCATGGCACGCTAACGTAACAACGTAATGTAACGCTTCTGCTCCAAATCAACGAATAAATTCCCATTTAAAAACATATTGAATGTCACATAATATAAGAAAACTTTTCTTATATTATGTGGGTGTAAGAAAAGCCATACCGAAAACCGATAACCAGTGATTGTGGTCCAGAAAAATCCAGAATTTTCCTATTTTTTTGTTCCGTTTTGTTAGGAAACAGTTCATTATCGCCCCACACTTAATTTTTTTTCAATTCTATGAAACACACATATACATGGCGCGTTTACTCTGGCGCAACATCGGCCACCACGCGGCCGCGGCGGAGTGAGCGCGCAATGCACAATCAAACAAGTCGGCGCTGGACCAGTTTGAAAAAAATTCCCTTGGCTCGCTCATAGAGTCGAGGCACACTAGAAACTAGTTTTGTATACGAGTGTCAATGTGCGTGTAAAGTAGCACTAGAAGCGACGATATCTTGCTAAGCGATTCTCGCCCTTATGGTGGTCTAGCGGGAAGCTGTTCCACTGTACATATATCGTAATCACTGTCGCCGCCACCCGCCGCTGTAGGGCCGTAACAACTAATAATGGGAGTTGCCGTGTTCATATCTACATTGCTGTTTTTTGGAAAATTATTTAATTGTTAGAATTTTCCAGAAAATTCGACCGCCAATGGCTTCAGTATCATGTACTAAATCTTTGACATGTCATGAGCGTAGGTCGCCGCTTGTTAATATAAATAGCTAAGCAATTCCATGAGGCGGTAGTGAATACGCGCCAATATTTGCTTACAAAAGGTGTACAATATTTGCCGTCAGGCATATCTGCTGATATCTTTGGTATTGACAGTATTATGATTGACAATTGACTTTTCTCAGATCATGTGTGCCAGCAATATGAATGTTTAACGATGTAGGCGTCCGCGGTTATTTACATGTATGTTTGCGCTGTAAACAATGTACCACCGTCTTCAGACTTTCCTCAAGCTTTGAATCGTTTGATGTGGCGGCATAAAGACATGTCAAACCCGACTTTGTCAGATATCAGATGAAAGCGTGACTATCCCTACGGCCATATGGCCACGTAAATCGTCCAACTGTAATTGTATGCTCCATAGAGCTGAATTGATGTGAACTTTAACCATTTTTTTCTTCTCGATCTATTGAAATACTCATTTCCGAGCAATTTTTCGATGTGACGTACTTTATGAAAGTTTAATATCGAAAGGCTAGTTGACAAAAAGAAATTTATAAGTCTTTCCTTTAGATTATTCAAAATTAAGCGATACGTATTTTTTTACTTGTAAATTAAACCAAAAATGGCCAAGATATAGCTCATTAAAGTTACGTATAACGTCACGCCGTGCTGCATTTTTTAGCACTAGATGACGTCACACGTAACTTTAATGGGCTGGCTATATCTTTGTTATTTTTTATTTAATCGAAAAAAGAAAAAATACGTGTCCAATATTTTTTATAATCTAAAATACGGACTAAATAAAATGTTATTATTTTGACCCTGGAAACTACCCTATTATGAATCGTATTTTTGGAAATATTATGCTCTAATGAGCGTAGGCAGATTGTGTTTTGTGCCACTATATTAGGCAAAAATTGCAAAAAGATGGGTGCACTATACGTTCAGGGTGACATTTTAATGTAATAGAAAATGTTTGGTACGGACAGTACAGTTAAGGCATGAAAGTATATTTTAAGGAATGTAGTTATGTAACTAAGTTAAAGTCATGAGTAGGTATGGCCGGCACACTAGTCTATCGTTTACACTAGCACACTAGTCTATATTTTACACTTATTACAAAACTTTATTGCTATTTACACGTATTATGTTTAATAAAATATTTATTTATGTAAATTTATTACTATTACTACATTATTTATTTTATATTATCATGTATCTATCTATCTATTTATACCTATATATTTTTTTTGATATCTCGTTCGTGAGTCACTTGAGGGCCTAATTGAAAATCGGAGCCAGGTATGCGCCTGGCACATGCCGAATTGGGTCCTTTTTTGACCACACACACCTGATCTTGAACAACTTTTTTCTTCTACTGTCTGTACCGATAAGTATGTTATTCTTTGTTTTATTATTATTTCTGTTTATTCTGTTGTAATTGCTATGTAATTTTTTTTTGTTCTTCTGACTGCTCTTATATTTTGTATGTATGTAACTTGTTGTGTGGGATCAAAATAAATTTATTTCATTTCATTTCATTTCATCATTTCATTCATTCATTTCATGATGATAGATGTATGTTTTATAAGACTGTTACAAGGTACTGGACTGGTACTGGACTGTATCTGGTATAAACATTCGATGAAGTGTTTTCATAAAAAAATAACGTTACTAAATAGCACTTAGATTCAATACAAGATAAAACCATTTGTGGATCACATTTTTTAGTTCTGTGTAGGGATGGAGAACGAGATGTTCAGAAGCACTAGACAGTAAAGCGGCCGCAACAGCCGTAAACTACCATTTTACATAGTAACATAGATCAGTAAAAATAAATGTATAATAGTTATATAAATTCTCAATGCATCATCCATAATCGATGACGACAGATTTGTATCTGTATCCCTTGCAGGATAAAATGACAGTGACTTGGGCAGCATTTGAATGACGCGGTCTGATAACTTTTATTGTAAGATTGGAATACGAGACTACTTACGGCCGATTCCATTAAGCAATCCCGATCCAGTGATAGCAATCAGAGATGACATCCAAATTTCATGAAAAAAATTCAATACACGAGCCATCAACTGCAACAGCGATGTAAAGATACGAGGAATCCATGGGAGGTCACAATCTGGATTCTGACCTATTTTGCAGAGACAGGCAATTGATGGATCCCAATATCGAATTTTTTTTATGTTGAGAAATCTTTTGGATTGCATCTTTCACATAATTTAGCAATCCCTGAAAATTGGCAGATTCGGATTGCGCTTACTAAATATTGTAGCTTTATTTTGAAATTTTAAATAGTATTATGGCAAATTTTAAATAGTGACAGGGATATCAAAATTCTAGAACAGCTTTTGGATAAGTATAAATAAGAACTTCAACCAAGAAGAAGATAAAACCGATAAAAATTATGCCATACATACAAGTAGCCCAAAACGGTGAGTAACCACAATATAGCTATTGCAAAGTGTGTTTTCCTAAGTTTGAGTGACATGAATATTAAATTCAGTGCCTAAAAATACATTTAATTTCTAATTGCTGTAATAATGGTATCGCACCTCTTCACCAGCTTCTATTAACGCGTCGATTCTATGCTCTGGTTACTATGCTTGTTTCTGTTGCTGATTTTGTCAGTGTCTTAAATTCTTCAGCGTGCAGAATAGTTCAAAATACATCCAAAGCTTTATAACTAGTACTTATATTATAATGCACAAAAAAGTGTGGATAAATTCTTACAAATATCTCAATTTGCACGAGTTTTTGGTGCAATTGATTGCACTTATACGCAAACAGTCTCCAAATAAGTAAATGATTCAACTTGGTAATAAACTACAGTTATGAAAACAACATTATAAGAAATAACTAAAATATTATGTATCCATTATCATCATCACTCATTTATAACAAGACTAGATGAGCCCACGGTTGCACTCGCGTTATTTAAGGCTACTGCTTCGCTCCCGTAGCTCATAGCGTGATGTTATATAGCCTATAGCCTTCCTCGATAAATGGGCTATCTAGTACTGAAAGAACTTTCTAATCGGACCTGTAGTTCCTGAGATTAGCGCGATTAAGCATACAAACAAAAAAAATATTTAGCTTTATATAAGTACTAGATTTATAATTTGTCCCAACTGCTGGGAACAGACCTACTCTCGTTTTGAGAAGGGCTAGGTCATGGTCCACCATGGTGACCTAGTGCGGGTTGACAGACTTCACATATCTTTCGAGAACATGAGCTGACGACGTAATTTTAGGAATTGAATTCATTTTATTAAGTTAGTATGTTTTGCATATTTATAAGGCCTAGATAATAAAAATAGAGTTCACAGATTGGGCTACGCATTGTACAAATTGTGAGGTAAAAGGTGAAATTTATTGTATTTGAGGAACGAGTATTTTTATCCAAGTTCAAAAAGCAGGCGGTTTTCAATTCGCTCGGCAAATATTCTACTTGTTTAGTTTTTCATTATGTACTAAAAATAATACGCTAATTTTTACGTTTACTTGAATGATCTAACAAGTCATTTAAAGTCTATAAATATGAAGGCGATAACAAACTATAAGTATCAAAATTAAAGAGCCTAACGCGACTAAAAGCAGATGAAGAAAATGCCTGTTTCAGGGTTTTGCAAAGTCGATAGTCGCTGAGTAAGAAAAACGTCAGCCCATTTGAACATTTCTGTGACACATTTCATTTTTTTATACAAAGAAAGTCTTTTTCTTCGAAAGAAAATGCAGTGTTGTACCTAAGTGGCGAGAAATATGGCTCATTTGGCTTAACGCTGAAATACTTTGAGAATGATATTTAAAAAGGTGTAAAAAAGAAAGGCTGTTAATGTTATTTCAAATGGACATTTTGTCCATTTTTTCTGTTCACAATGTATGCTCCGTTAATTGCCAGGCATGTTGTTCGTATGTGTATTATGTTGCTTGCAATTAGTACTCGATAAGACGTGATCAACACCTCTAACAAAGTAATACGATTAAAATTTAAATCATTAAAACTTTATAAAAGTGTTAAACAAGTTTAAAAGATTGAAACTCTATCGACGCTCGTAAATTAATATTTTATGGACTTAGTGCGAGTAGTAAGTGGGACTGGTGTCTCAACTTCGCCCCTTGAAATCGCCCTTCAGCAAATTATTCATCGGATGACCTGCGTCGAGAGTAACCCATCCTCTCGGATGATTAGTCTAAAACTAATTGATTTTATGGGCGCGCGGCGGGTAGGGGCGCGGCCCGACAGTCGGCGGTCGCACTAATACGTACTAAGTGCTGATCCACGGTTCGCTCAACTTGCGGTTTTGTCGTGTTTAAAGTGTGGCCGTTGACGTGATTTGGGTCGTTTTGACTTTATCTCGATCAACAACGTTTAGTGATGCGACGAGTTTCGTCGCGTCGGGCGGCGCGTTTTCTTTTTCCTGGTCGAGCCGATTTGTGTCACGGATGTCAACGCTCCTGAATAATAAGTGCTCATTAATGAGTCTTCGAGTTTGTAGCACACTTTGTTATTATAACTCGAGGCCGTAATTGTTGTTCATATGTTTTCCGTCTTTTCAACATTGACTTTAGTAATTAAATCTACACGTGTATATAAATCGATTGCTGTTTGTTGGTCGCACAGCAATTTTATCAAATTGCTGTGCGACTAATTACCTCAAACTTTTTTTAAGCGTTTGGTAAAAGAAATAAAAGGTCTCTAAAATCTAGGTCGTAAGTGGCTCATAATAAAAGAGCAATTGTAAGGTGTATGTGGTCTTATTTATAAAGCTTGTAGGATCTCTCGTAGACATATCAAGTTCGCCGCTACTTGAGTCTGTTTTATGCGAACTGTTTGGGCGATACTTATTCATATCGGGATAATATTTCAAAGTCCTTTATCTAAAAACTCGGACTACAGTTTGCTTTGAAGCTTGATAAATACTCAAAAATTTGGAGTCTGCTATAGTTTAGCGAATTTAATAAGAGCAAAACTGTCTCTTTGATATCGATTTTCGATAAATAAGTATTTATGAAAAGCTCTGTGCATTTTGTAGCTTTAATGTTTGTGCATCAGAATTTTGTTTGAATGCTTTATTGTCATGTATTACTAGCTTCTTATATTTTTTTAAAATTTTGTCTTGTAAAATAAATTGTAAATAATATTAAATTATACAATATTTATTATAGTCTTACAGCTAGTGATGAACACAAATCTTCCGCCTATCTTGAACTATACTCACTGAGTGGCGAGCGGGGACAGGCGGCAAAAGAGATATCGAGAAAAAAGGCCTCTACTTATAAACCGACTTTCAATTGTCATGCCTCAAACTTAGATGAATCCCGTGGGAAGGAAAAGTCTGCGAAACAAGAAAATAATTTTCAGAATCATTTAGTAAATGATGGCTATAAAATTCAGTTGAGAAAGAACCTTTTATTTAATTCGGTTAAAATTCGTTTGAATGATTTTAGAATTATTTTATTGAATGATTGTTTTATTTAGTAGGTACTTAGACGATTTCTAACAAGGGCTTATAATGTATAAATATATATTGGAAATAAGTAAGTAATAATTGGCTTAAGTTATTTTATTATATTATTTTATCATTGACCATAAATCAATTTACTATGTGTAATTGATTATCCGATCAAAACATAGGAGTTACAACGGCAATCAAATTGTCGTTACCCGCCACGACGTGATTACTTAACAGAAAATATGAACACATTCCTTATCTGTGTATAGATGCTGAAAAATACATTATTATCATCGAATGAACTGAGTCTGGTAAGTATATATTATATATACCTACCACACTTAACTTTTTCAATTTAAATGAAAAATCTTGGTAATATAATCCTATGATGGGGTGCAATAACTGTTAATAAATGTCTGAAGATTGAAGTCTGAGAGCTTGTATTGTTCATCGCATCGAGATATCTTTAGTAGTGTAGTAAAGTTTGCTTAGGTCACCAATTGGATTGGTAACCACTTGTTTAGATAATTTACATTACAGTGCTACCGTGCCTCGGAGGCACGTTATTGTGTCAGACATAAATTATTGTTTGGCCACGTCTGAAGCCTTTGGGTAGTATTAACTCCAACAATTGAATTGGCCATAGACACTGTAAGAAAAAAGAAGACAGATAACGATGGTCTAGATTTTCCAAAATTACTTGCATGGCTACGGCTTATGATATTGCTGCTCATAATCTATTGACAGTTATTCAATAAATTACCTATTCAGCACAAAAAGAATAACTTCTATCGGACCAGTCGTTCCTGAGATTAGTGCGTCCAAACAAACAAACTCTTCAGCTTTATCATATTAATATATTTGTGAATAGTATAGTGAGAACTGTGTCCTAGAATCCCATAGTGGTGCCGCGGTGGTCGAATAAGAACAATGTGACGAAACAATTGTCGGTATTGCGTGTCGCGCCGGCGATCTATCAGAGCCTTATCGGCCTTATCTATCATACCCCAAGTTTGTCTACAACTTCACCCAATAACATACTTCTGATGCCCAAGATAACCGTCCCATTAACTTTCCGTAATGATGGGGCTGGATTTCAGCAGAAGACACTGCTTTACAAATAAATATATTGCCTTTGATCGATCTGATAGATAAATATAAAATAAACAACTGTGCCATGATTTACGCGTAGGTTTAAGTGGTGTAGCATGTTAGATAACATACGACAAAATTGTGAGCCTCTATTGCTTCCGAGTTTCGTTTGTATATGTTGTTTCGGGTGAAGACCTTAGGAAATGTTAACTATTCTAATAAAGAAAACAACAAACCTTTAATAATAGTGAGAGTAATACGATGAAATGTTGACATTCCACTGTAAACAAAAGCTTTTACAGTCTTCCACAGCCCACTGCTAGACTTAGGCCTCTCCTAACTTGCTTCGCAGCTAGTCAATAGGAATATTTGGCCTAATTTACCACATTGGCATGGGTTAGTATAGGGTGCGATGTCACGTTTTCCGTCTACCCGCAAAGGTATTATTTGCTTCGTCTATTGCCCTAAGCCACCTCTAACGACATCCATGGTATGAAAACTAAAACACGACTACGCCAAAAAAATCGACGCTGAAAAAGTATGAACACAATTTTCAGGATGCTGAAATAAACAAGGTTACTGAAAAACAATAACAGCACAAAAATAAGAGCAGAAAATCTTGTTTCATACTTTTTCAGCGTCGATTTTTTAGTCGTTATAGTCGGGTTTAGTTTTTTTTTACTTTTTATTATTTAAACTATTTTGGTGTTAAATCACTGTACTTCTATACTATTTACTTGCAAAAGCTAAATTGTCAAATACGAACTAGGTGTGTTATTACAAATAGTACCAAACACGGTGTATCTATCTTATTTTTATTTTTTAACTCATGACTCTTTGTCCGATAGAGGGCGCCACGTTAAATTTAAGCAATATTTTTGATAAGTACAAGTGAAGCCCTTTCAAATGATATCAAACACGTTGTATTTATCTTAATATTTTTTAACACATGATTTGTCCACTAGAGGGCGCTACTTTAAATTTAAGCAATATTTTCGAAATGTGCATGTGACGGCCTTTCAAATGATATCAAACACGATGTGTTTATCTTATTTTATTCTTTAACACAACACTTTTTGTCGCTAGAGGGCGCCACATTGAGTTTTACGTCACGTCACGTAGCCTATGTTCAGCGGACAATCAAGACGGTTCTAACAACACCCCATTTGTCGAGTTCCGATATAGATTCCCTTCTTTGGCTTTGCCGTAGTCGGGTAAAAATGGGGTAGTGACATTTTGTATTTTGTCACCTGTCACTACACAGAGAGATAATTAATAGCTTAATTTTTTTTTTATATAATAATAATAATAAACACCTGCAATGTCGCAGTGGAAAGATGTCAGATAAAAAAGTCAAGTATTTCGTATAAATCTCAACCGAGTTTAATCACAGGCTAGCTTCACGCTCGAATAAAAACCTCAATTGTTCTTTCTTTTCGCGATATTAAAAGCACTCCCAAGCCGCACCACAAAGCATTTGTAGTACTCACTTTATTACCTAGAAACAGCTTTGCCTACCGTTAAATATGAAATGATTCTTCATAAAAACGTTACGCTCTAGTACAATCACTGCGGATGCTCTAATACCACTTCGGGTACTTATCTCATTTCGCTCGAAGCGGTAATAAAACTTTATTCAGACGTTACAAGTAAATTAGGCGATTGTGTCAGTTACATTTGGGCGTTAGGAATTAGCCATTGATTTCCTTCGGAAGTATAAAGCGTGGAGGTCGGCGGCGAGGAACATTTCCCGGTGTGTTCCGTCCCGGCCGACGCGGCGCGGCGCCCCCAGCCCGGACGCGCTCAGCGCTTTAGGTCTCTAACGAGCGATAAAATTCCCCCGAATTCCTTTTTAACTGCAAGCGAAGTTTACCTGCGGGTAGGTAAATACGAGCCCACATTTGGTCGCTGAATTGTGATTCACAATCTGTAAATAACAAGAAGAAAATTCAGCTTATTCAAAGGTTGCTCAGTGTTACGTGTAATTGGAGGTGAACGAGGGGACCACTGAAAAAAAATTGTTAACATACATCAAAAAATGTTTATTGCTATCAAGTCACTCGTTTATATACGAGCGCACAAAGCTTTGTGATCCCGGGAAGCAAGTCTCCTTGATAGAGAAACGGAACAAGAAGACGTAGCACATTCAAACAAGTAATGGTCGACTTAATCAAGTCTGATTTGATAGGGCGGAAGCCCGTGCAGGTCAACTCATCTTTAGCATCACTGAGCTGCACTGACTTCTACTCACTGCACCTGAGTCCAGTGCAGGGAGTGGCGAATGATCTCAGGGGTAGCGCAGGTCGTTAAGATCCCTAAGGCAAGGCTGGTGGACTATCCTTCCCGAGGTTGCCGCCCGTTTTTGGTCCAGTTCCTTCAGAAATGGATGCAACCAAAACCTCCAGCTGAAACCCAATAACAGGCACTTCACACACGCACACATACATACATGCACGCACACATCCACACTCAGAGACACATCTCTTTGGGTGGGCGCGGGCTCGTAGTAAAAAGTCACGGGTAAGAGTAGCTGACCAACTGCGCTAGGACCTGCGCAGTTGAGCACCGTACAAGGGGATAACGGAGTCCTGGGGGGTTGAGCCGACCGGCGCTGACGGTAATATGACCGTGAGGCAACACGCCCTCTTTGGTCCCGATTTCACGCTAAACGGTAGCCCCCGCTGTGAGCCGCAGCGGGGGAAATGGCCATCGTGTCCCTTCAGAGGGCCACAGGCTAGGGACGTGGGGTCCGCATCAGCAGTTGGAATTTATTTCGGCTGTTGATGTGGTGGAAGGACGTGACTTCAGCGCTGGCTAACGCTAGTACTGGTCCCGTCCTCACAATCGTCAGCCCGTTTGAGATCAAGTGGGAAGACGACTCCTCCTTCGCGGGCTGGCAAGTGGTGAGTCACCATAAGGGCAAGGGTAAAGGCAAAACCACCGGTCCTGTCCAACGCCCGCCCACCACACAACCGAGTGGCCCCGCTGCTACCAGTTCCACGAAGAAAAAGAGGAACAACAGAAGCAAAAGACAGCGCATGGCAATTAGGCGGAAGGCTGAACAAGCCGCTGCTGCTGCCAGTTCTGCTAAAACAGCTGAGCAGACTGCCGTCGCAGGTCCCAGCAATGTGACCAGTGCGCAGCCCACAATCAGCAGTGAGGGGTGCAAGAAGGCCGGCGGCAGTGCGGAGAAGCCGCCTGCCGCCAAGCGGCGGGCTGGTCACCCCGGACGACAACCAGCTACAGCATCACCGAGCAACACGGCAGGTAAAACTGCAGGAAACAAGGACAGAGGTGAGGCCAAACTGACGTGCTCACAACGAGACCAGTTCGCCTCGGGGAGACCACAAGAAGCCCCGCCTCGACTCCTCCAGGACAATAGTAGGTAAGTCCTACGCACAGGCCTCCAAGGCGTCCCTGGGTGTTGCAGTAACATGCAAACGCACAGGGAACTTGCCGAAGGAGTTGGTGGACCAGGTACTCCGGGAGCTCCAAAGGAAGATCCTGAGTGACGCCTGGTCGACCAAAACCCCCAAACGCCCCGCTCCAGCGTTCATCGGGAAACCCGTGCACGCGGACGGGGTCCTCAAACTTTGGTGCGCCGACGAGGTAACGCGTACCTGGCTGACGGAGGCAGTCTCTCTCCTGGTCCCACCACCGGGCATCGAACTGGAGGTCAGGGGCCAGGAGGAGACCCCGAAGAGAGTGCGGTGCGGCATTGTCGTACCCGACGAACAGGGGGTCTTGGACGACGTGCGCGACGTGAGTCCTGGTTGTGGGCGTCCCAGAGGAACAGGTCGCGATCCTGTTGAAGAACGAGCGCCGCCTCGCGTTGGGGGTGAGTACCGTCTACGTCAGGTTCCGGGACCCTTCAGGTAAGTTTGTCGACCATCCTCCGGACGACAACTCCACACGAGTCAAGCAGGACTCAAACACCAAGCCAGGGTGCGACGCAGAACCCGGCCCGTCAGAGCCGGCCGCGTCTGGCTCGGGGGCTGGCCCGTCAGCCGAGGGTAACTCGGAAGATGAGAGCCTGCTCCTGAGCCCGGTGCGGCGGGACGACGGGGTGGAGGCTGGCGACATCCTGGCCGGCCTAACGCAGCTGACGGTCGGGGAGGTGGGGACATCATCCAAAGATGAACCCTCTGCCTAGTGACGTCAGCTGCCTTCAAATCAACCTCCATCATAGCCAAACGGCCACTGCGCAACTGCGCAAATGGATGGAGGTCCAACAATCAGCCATCGTGCTCATCCAGGAACCTTGGATAAGGGGTGGCCTCATCAGAGGCCCCGCCAGCCTGGGAGGTAAGATTTATTCTTCAACTGACCACACACATCCAAGAACCTGCATACTGACAACTAAAAACATCAGAGCCCAAGTTTTAACGGAGTTCTGTTTCAGAGACATCACAGCGATACGAATTGAAATAGCACAGCAGCCAAGGAGCATAGCGGTTGTTTTCGCATCGGTCTACATGCCCGAGGCCGAAGACCCGCCTCCGTTCGACCTCACGCGTCTGGTTAACCAGTGCGAGAGAACCAAAACGGAGGTCGTAATAGGAACGGACTCCAATGCCCACCACCAAATGTGGGGCATTAATTGCAATAACAACAGAGGTAAATCACTGGTTGAATACCTATTCACCACTAATCTTACCCTATTAAACAAAGATACGGAGCCCACCTTCGTCACAAGACGTAGTCAGACAATTATCGACTTAACTCTCGCAACAGAAGGAGCGGCTGAACGCATCAAGGGATGGCACGTCTCGAAAGAGGCATCGTGCTCAGACCACAGATCAGCTTCTCTATGGAAGTCGTTATACAACCCACACAGCCACGCAGGAAACCACACAACACTGACAAAGCAAAGTATGTCCAATTACTTTAAGAGAAACTTACCCTTACTGCTACGCCGACGGTACTGGGTGACAATGAACAGATCGACGAGCAGGTATGTACACTAATGCAGTCGATGCTAGACAGCTACCACGCAGCATGCCCAGAAACCACTCTACCCTCAACCCCAGGTAAACAACCCTGGTGGGGCGCTGAGCTTGAACGCAAGCGCAAGAAGGTAAGAAGGGCTCTAAACAGGGCAATGAACACAAGCGCGGACGTAGATTGGGACGCTTATAAAGCGGCCAAATCAAGCTACAAGAAATGCCTCAGATTCAGACGCACCATGGGATGGCGAAAATTCTGTGGGAGCATTGAATCTTGCCAACAAGCTAACTGGGTAAGGAAACTACTGGCTCAGCAACCGATGGTTGCACCAGGTACTCTCCGTAAACCGGATAACACATACACCACATCGGAGGAGGAGACAAGACGCGTCCTACTAGAAACACACTTCCCAGGCTGCGTCCTCACCCCGGTAATAACGTGGCACGATACACCAACAGTGGCGACCGAACACGGGTTGGGACACGCAAACACCGTGGTCACAGAAAAAAAACTCCGATGGGCCATCGATAGCTTCCATCCCTTCAAAGCAGCCGGACTGGACAGCATCTTCCCAGGGTTATTACAATGGGGGGGTGAACCTGTCCGCAAAAGACTTCTGGCAATCATGAGGGCTAGCCTGGCCCTTAGATATGTACCGAAGAATTGGAGGGAAGTCAAACTAATTTTCATACCAAAACCAGGCAAAACAGACTACACCAATGCAAAGTCCTTCAGACCAATAAGCCTGACCTCCTTCATGCTTAAAGCCTTCGAAAGGCTATGCGAGAGGGAATTAAGAAGTGGGGCACTTAAACACCTACCCCTACATGCCAATCAACATGCATACAGCTTAGGGAAATCGACGGAATCGGCCTTACATCAGGTCGTGAACCAGATAGAAGCTGCTATACAACAAAAAAGCATCTGTCTGGGCACCTTCATTGACATAGAAGGAGCCTTTGACAAGACAAACTTCTCCAGCATAAGCAACGCCCTAGCCAGACATGGTGTGGATCAGATGCTCATACAGTGGATCCAAAACATGCTCAGCAAAAGGGTAGTGCGCCTGCACGGCGACTCCCAGACAGCCTTGATAACTAAAGGTTGCCCGCCGGGCGGTGTTCTCTCCCCGCTATTGTGGAACTTAGTCATCAATGAACTCATAGACAAACTCAACGCGAGATATTTTTACACAATTGGATATGCAGATGATCTGACCATTCTCACCTCAGGTAAGGTAACTAGTACAGTGTACGACCTTACTCAACAGGCTCTACGCATAGTAGAGTGGTGGTGTAATGAGTACGAATTATCAGTAAACCCGACGAAGACCGAACTAGTTATGTTCACACACAAACGCGCGCTGGGTACTTACCGACTGCCCAGGCTATTCAACACAGAGCTCAAGCTGTCTACCGAGGTAAAGTACCTGGGCGTCACTCTTGACAGCAAATTGACATGGAACAGCCACATGGAAAATAAGCTCAATAAAGCCAGCATCGTCTTCTGGCAGTGCAAGAAGATGATAGGTAAACGATGGGGCCTACCCCCAAAATTGTCTTATGGCTCATAAGACAATAATACGCCCGATGATAAGCTACAGCGCAGTAGTGTGGTGGCCTCGGACCAACCTAACAACGGCCGCCAACAAGTTTCAAAAGCTTTAAAGACTTGCATGCCTAGCGGCCACGGGCTGCATGTAAACTATACCTACAGCGGCACTCGAAGTGTTGCTGGACTTGCCTCCATTGCAACTGTTCATACAACAGGAGGCAACGATGTCGTCGATCCGGCTAAGAGCTCTGAAGCTCTGGAAAGACACTAACACACCGCACACTAGCAACTTAAACACACTCTTTAAAGAAGTTCCTCTAACACAAGCCATTGGCGACCGAATACCGAAACAATTTGTTTTCGACAAGAAATACAAAATCCAACTGTACGAGGATCTACACGAGGGAGCGGTTGGCCACAACGAGCTCACGATCTTCACAGATGGGTCTAAGACGGATACAGGTACGGGTTCAGGAGTATTCTCCGAGGTCCTAAACATCAACATCGCAGCACCGCTGGGAGCCTACAACACGGTCTATCAGGCCGAATGTTTTGGCATAATCCTTGCTGCCACAGCAATCATGGCACGTGAGGTAAGGGAACGATCCACTAGGATCCTTTCAGATAGTAAGGCTGTCCTCTCAGCCCTCAAAAGCCATACTATCACCTCGGCACATACGCTTGAATGCCACCAGAAACTAACAGAGGTAGGTAAACAAAACAAATTAACACTGCAATGGATCAAGGGCCACAGTGGCTCAAGAGGGAATGACGCAGCCGACGTACTTGCCAGAAGAGGGGCCACTTTAGAGGTGGTGGGACCCGAGCCCATTCTGGTTTCGCATTATCGCAACCTGGTAAGGAATAGGATCAGAACCCAACACAACCAGTCCTGGATTGGTATTGAAACATGTAGGCAGGCCAAGGAGGCTCTTCCCGCAGCAGACGGTAAGATAGCCAAACAAATCCTCCGGCTGTCCAAATAACAACTGCGGACAGTCACGGCCGCCTACACTCCTGTGTAAATTAATAAACAGCTATTTACTATAGGTATCACCGACAGCCCGCTGTGCATGGCCTGTATGGCAGCAGACGAGACGGCAGCCCAACACACATACACATAATTGAATACACATACAGCGGCACTCTGAAACAAAATGCTCATTTTGACATGTTAGCGTTTCGTTATCTTTGTTTGAATAACAGATAGAAGAAAATTAATTAAGTCTTTTGATCATATTTTAACGATATTTGCTGTATGTAATTAGTGCTGATTCAACGTAGATACGGTGGTGTGTGTAACGTACAATGCAACGATGTGTGGGTATGTGTGCATTAGTAAAAACGCTTGCGATGCGCTAAACTGAGCATGTGAAAGAAAGCAGTAGGACAAGTGTAGCGTCACGGTTGAAAAAATTGATGTTCGTAATGGTAGCCATTATAGACATTGTGTGCGCTACATCGAACATAAAGGTCGGCGAGAGCCGGCCACCCACTCGGATTAGCTTCTAAAGAAAAAAGTATGAAAGGCGATATTCATAAATTTGTGAAAAGCTATGCAATTTGAAAAACCCATTTCACAACCGCACGTGTTGCTTATTTATTCAATTTGGTCCGTTTCAAATTTATAAAACTTTTAGCTCCAACGGTATTTCGTTGTAGTTAAGCTTCGACAAGATAATCTCAATACGCGTGTGCTGATTAAAATTCTTTATATGTATATTCGTTCTTTCAACCCATTAACTTCGTTCAGATATGATAATTTTCACCTAATGTATTCATGTTAAGCCAACTATTGTGTTATAAATTATACGAAGCAGGAGTTGGAGGTAGGGCGACGTATACTTATCCAATAAGCGTCAAAGCGCATTATACCCGTATAGACATAAGCTAGGTCTTACAGGGTGGCTGTCGACGGGTGTCGTCGATGATACTTAATACAACTAATTTAAGTTTAGTGAAGTTTTGAGGCAACAGTGAACAGTGCTCGGCGCAGGAAAACGAAAGCCTTGTTTAGCTACGAGCCACCAGATAAAAGTTATCTTGAAAAGTCGCCGGCCGCAACAAACTTGCCAACTGTCTTCAGGTGGGATAAGGGAAACTCGATTAAGGAACGAGAAAAAGTAATTCGGTGCCGTAGAAAGAAGACTCCGCCCAGCATAAGTTTAAGTAACCATCCTCGAGCCCCATGTTGGTGCTGACATTACTTATTTAAAATTTTTCCTATTTCTGTCAATGAAGTAAAATATATTTGCCTTCAATATTAAAGCCGAAGTAAAACTACCATACTCTAAGTAGCTTCTAATATTTGATATTTTAAACATCCTCACCCTCTTTAGCAAAAAAACTTTAAAAGAACCAGGAAAGGTCTGAAAGAAAATAGCCAGTAATATTAAGGAAAGTTTAACGCAGTACAATCTGGCAGTAAGCTCATAAAATTCAAAACGTTCCTTTGGATACAAAGATAGTTTGAGGCAAGAAAATGCATCTGGGCGACTCTTTGTTTCCAGTGGTGCTTTGGGAAAGATATTTAGAGGATAAGAAACAAGCGGTCTGCGGCTTGAGACCTCTCAACAGTTGAACATCATTGTATTGGCTGCCTTGTCGAGTAGCCACTTACAATTCGCATTTCGGATGTCTGAAGAATCGCCTATGTTGGTATTTTTTGAGTGGTCGTTAGTACTTTGATCTTGTGTTACAAAAAAACATTAGCTCAAATTTGAACTAAGTTTTGCTAAGCCCGTTGCATACATTCAGTTTCTGGCAAGGTCTGAATGTCTGTGGTTTTTTGGACTGAAAAAACACCGCTACAATCACTTAATATTCGTGTCCAGTATAGCTTTTTATTTTGTATGTTATTGTATGCAAATTACTACTTTCTTTATCTGCATATTGTCCCAGCGTTTGTGAATAAAATGATGGAATAAAATTTAACCATTTGGAAATTTCGCATCAAAGTACGTGATAAAAACAAATAATAATAAAAAGGTATTATGGGGATCGTACATCCCTATTGTTATTTTGTGTCATCACAGGAAAGGGTTACAACTCTACTCGGATATGTTTTACGTTTGTTGTCGCATATTCCAAATGCATTATTTTGTATATACTTTTATGTCGGATTGAAGATAAAACGTGTATGATCAGGGATCGTTCGAAAGATTATGTATTTTATTTTGATATTAGCAGGATAAATTTGGGTAAAAGGTTGAATATATCCAACGCATCGGAGATATTATGTTGCTTTATAAATATGAAAATTATTTCAATGTTGTTTATGGAGCAGGCTTTTTTAAAAATAACGGGACTGTATTTTTGGTTTTTCAAATTATTTCAGCATTCGTATATTTTTCTATTAATTTGCGCAACGCAGAAAGAAATACTTTGACCAACTCCAGGCATTAAGCAGCACAAAGCAAACCTAAAATGATTGCCAAGAAATTGACGACTGCCTACATGTTTTGTGAAAATATACGTATGAACCGAGTACAGCACACAACGCTGACTAGAATTACGCAGTAAGAATACATTGTATGGAGCGAACGCGGATTATTTCCACGTTTATTTACGGAGATCTTGATAAGGAAGGGGCTCATAGCTATATTATCAAGTAAACTTCCAATGTTGGCAGTTACTGAGAATGTTTCCAACAGGAAAACCAAAATTACACCTTTGGTCGACATACGAAATGAATATGCTGTACATCCTAGTTCAAATCGGCAGTTAAGTCTAATGGCTATAAGGATTTATGTCTATTAAATATATGACTTATATTGTAATGAGTGCTTGTCCGTTTTGTGTATTCGATCTTGGTACCAGATAAAAAAAATATGTGCAGTAAGTAGTTATGTCTAGTTTTGTTCAAGTCATTTTTGTGGACAGTAATTGTTATTGAATGTGATGCACTCAGATTGGCAACAATAATTTGTGCATCACACAAAGTCCCGTGTGTGGATTTCACCTGCGACATACTGCGCAGTACGAAAGGGCGAGGCGAGCATAACTCAACTGTGCCATTCATGCTCTAAAATATTAAATTTCATTTAATCCGTGACTTAATAATTTAAGGTGCATAGGGTTCCCACCAAGAACTTAGGGTCCCAAGCCAACCTCACCTGCAAGTGGTGCACCTGCCGATCAACGGACGAGGCTCTGGCAAATAAAATATCCCGATAAGCGGCAATAGGCTCGCCACCTATTACGTGGGATCAAAACACTGGCGAAAAGTGGGCGTTTAATATGCCTCTGCCTACCCCTTCGGGGAAACAGGCGTGAGTCTATGTATGTATGTATATACGTTAATAATTAAAAAAAATACCATTTTGTGGCATATGTGTAGGTCCATAAAATGTTTAGTGCTGACCAACTATAACCAAGTACCTTAAATATCAAATGAATATAAATTCCTTAAGAATGTTATCAACGCTTTACGAGGTTACCGACAAAATAAGACGTTTTTCTAGTTTTAACTATTAGTTTAGTTAACCAGTTAATATTATACTTATTTCTTAGTGAATTCAGTGTATATTTATTTTATACTTATTTTGTCGAGTTACCTCAATTATAAAAAATAAACGAATTTATTGTATGTAGCACAAGCTATATAATAATTTATTTGTTGAAGCGCCAAAAACCTAACACAGTTAATAATACGATACTCATTTCCATCTACACTAGTCCTCAAATTGCCGATATTGCGACCAGTCAACTGTATTTATTACATATTAGAATAATCGTAATACATCCACATAATATTATTATATCAACACCTCTATATTGATATTCATATCGCCGCCTCTACGTAATACAACCGTACTTATACTTGATCCACTATTATCGATTCCTTGAGCTATTGTCCTACTGCTATTGTCTGACGGTACATAATTTAGGAAAGTGCGAAGCCCTGTTTAGCAAGTGGGCAGCTCTAGCCGGTACAGTTGAGCATTATTTGTTAGTTCGCCTGACTTACACCAACTTGCTCAGTGCCAGGGAGCTTGTTAGCAAGACTTCTGTGGTTTTGGACTAGATAACATTGTGTTAAAGATTTAAACTATCTGATGTCGAAGCACTGATCCGCTTTGTGCATAAGTTGGACTGAGTTTCTGTTTAATAAGTGAGTTTTATTAAACAAGGTTCGTAGAAGTTGATGTGCTTGTGAAGCACGTGTAATGTTTGACGTTGAAGAGGTAGAGTCATGTCTGAGTCGTTCTTGTGTTCCTTAACTTGAAAATATTACAACTTTTGAGGATATTATCATAACTAGATGATGAAGAATTTTAGGAACGACACTGGTACTTTATTGTCTGTATATTTTGTTCAATTAAACGTACTTTTAAAGATCGTTTCATTAGAATTTCTTGTCAATTGCAATCTGTGTGAAATGATGTATAAAATGTATTGTATCAATTATATTATTATTATAGAATAAAAATAATTGTCTTATTATTAAAGTAATACTTGCATTAACCGACATCATTTCTGTTTCCTAGGAAATGGGCCACGGCGAGTATGTATAAAGTTCTCTGAACAAATTACTGTTGCATGTTTGACTGTCCTATATATCTCACAGTCAGGCCCTGAACCGAATTCGACCGAGGTGCTCTTCATTGCTGGGAACAGAGAACAGAAATTCATTTTAAATAACCCGCTAAACAAGTTCCAAGTTTCTTTTGCTGTACATCAATGACGTCACACATAATTCGTAAAGTACCACAAATCTCGTTTATCTCGATGCAATTGTTTTGTTGTTTTGTAGACACATATCGCAGTGAAATCGTGCGTGCGTCACTGTCACATCAAAAAGCGCTTTAACAGACGTCATCATAAAACTGTAATTGAGATTTGATTTTGCGATTTGACGACATACTAAAATGTGTAATGGCCACGGAAACAGGCACATTAACGATGTCTAGATGACATTGTTAATATAAAGTGCGAGATTTGAAAATTTTATGGATACACACGTTGCGTCGGCGGCGCGAGTCGCAACACCGACGTGAATTTGGAAATGTTCGCTTTACGACTGTGCCAAGCTCGCAATACGATCTACAACTCGAAATAAAAAATATTGACGAAATAAATTTACTTACAGTGTATGCCGCTTCTGTTTACTGTTTTATTGCGTCCTTTTGCAACTATGTTCAAGAGAAGAAAATTAAATGGAGTACCGTTGAGATGCCGTGGGTTTTAAAATTTGATTCAACTCATAACTTTTAATAGCAGTCTGCATACTGGATCTAATTGTTTTAACCTTTAGTTTGTAAATGTGCATTAAACGCTCCAACCCGTCATCCTACCTACAACTAATAGTTATAATAATGTTCGTAAATCACAAAAGTTGTCAAACGTTTTATAATATTACAGCTTCAAGAGTTGTGTGAAAGTTTCAGGTAGCAAAAAGTAAGTGCCCCGACATCGCCTGTTATTGAGACTCATTTTACGATTATAAGGATTTTTTGCGAGTCCTCCTTTAACTACAGTTCATATAGATTATATTTTACGATATTAAGTAAAATTAAGGTCTTTCACGAGCTCGTTTTACTGAAGATGTCATAAAAAGGTGGAAAATGTCGACCATGACGAAAATTTTGATTAACTTGTCCCACAAAATATGAAGTTTATCCTGAAGAAATCCTAATTAAAAGTCACTGTGTCTACAACTCGAGATGTAGACAAGGACACGATCCTATATCTATTTTGGGCTTTTCTCATTAAACGACGATTAAAATGAGTACCAGATTTCTTATTTAAGCCACCCTTGAAAAGATATCGTGCTGATGAGCTAATACTTAGTCTTATTTTTTTATTAATTTACGGTATAATAGTGGGTCCATGTTATATTCTCCTGTAGTAATTGCTTTCTTTTTGTATTTTAAATATACACTTGCACATATTGCTGTCTCATTCTCATCTTTGAAGCTGTGTTAGTGCGTCCTAAATGTTTTTTTTTTATTAAAGGGCTTTGTCTCTTAGAGATCATATCGCCCAGTGCGGGAAAGACAAAATCAGATAACTTATAAACACGTACGTACTTATAACTAACTTACGATCTATATAACACTAGATTGTACAAAAAAATTGGTTTATCGAACACTGGAAAAGCAAAGATGGAGTTACATATGCCAATGTTATCCAACTTAAACGGCCTAAAAATATTACCCTAGTATTTTCATTCCGGGCACACTCCATCAAGATATGAAAAACATCGTCAACGACTCCACATACATCACAATTCGGCGATGGCACTTTTTTCATTAAATAATAAAACTTATTTGATGGAATATGTCCGGAACGAAGTCTTAAAGCTATGGTCGTTAAGGCTTTATTAAGATTACAATCAATCCACGGAACCCGAGAAATCTCTGGCTGGATAGTTCGGTACCATATACCTTTTTCTTTACATCTTTCATCAAAATACTCCTGCCAAAGGTCAAAACACTTAATTTTGGCTTTTCCGAGATAGTCTGAATACAATGGGGTGATATTCATAGGAACACCATCGACACATGCCTGTTTGGAGAGCACATCCACCACCTCATTTTCTTCATATTGTATATGCGGCGGAATCCATTGGAGGCGTATTGTTTTGGAATTGGATTGAAGTTTTAAGATTAATTCATATATGGCGTAGGCTGTCGGAATGCCTCGCACGTGAGAAGTGTTCCGAGCCAAGTGTTGCAGCGAACTTTTGGAGTCTGTCAGAATCACAAAATTATCGCCATTGATTGAAGAAGTATAGGATCAAGCTTCCAATATCGCAACCAGTTCAATGTGCATAATAGAAATATCTGAATTAATCTTAATCTTCATTTGATTCAGACGGATAGGGTCCAAAAAGGCTGCTCCCCCCAAATTTTTATCTTTGGAGCCGTCAGTAAAAATTTTATGATTATTTAAATATTGTTCTTCAATGTATGCAGTACTTAATTGTTTTAACCGAGAGATATTGTAATGACGTTTAGTTTTAGTGATACTTGGAATTTTATCGTTGACTATATGAGACAAATCTATACTGCTTATCCACTTATCAAGAGAAAACATTCCATGTTGAACACTTGAGTGTATTGGAACAGAATTATGCTGAGAGAAAATGTCGATAAGTAATGGCAACTTCTTGTTCTGCCAATAATTGGAACCTGTAACTAGTGAAAGGTTTTCCAGTGATTTTATAGTTTTATTATTACGAAAAGATATTGATCTCAAAACAAATTTGCTGGCTAAGTATCTACGACGAAAATGAAGTGGCGGAAGGCATAGATCACTTACCATAACATGTATCGGGGTGCTCCGCATAAATCCACCAATCACACGTAACGCCTGGTTTTGGACCCGATCCAATTTATTTAGTTTAGAATTACAACTATTGTCAAACAAGAAACTGGCATAGTCAATTCTACTTCGAATTAGAGAAATGTACAGCCGTCTAAAGTGTTTTTGATAGACTCCCCATCCCGGACCGGTTAAGACTTTAAGTAGATTGATGAATTTTATTACTTTCTGTGAGGTTTCATTGATGTGCTTACCCCATCTTAGTGAGCTATCCAGCCACAGACCCAAATATTTATAATATTGCACATTATTAACAACATCAATTGAAATATCATCAAAGTGAAAGTTAATCGATCTTCTAAAGCAACCTTTTTTAAAAATACAGATCTTACTTTTATTTGAAGACATTGTTAAACCTAGTTTATCAATTAACGCTTTGAAATAAAAGAAGACCGAAGCTTTTCAAACGCTAAATCTACATTATTATTGGTTGAATATAATACAAAATCATCAGCATATTGAGATACATTAACCTGCCCGACGTTATTACATATATGTAAAGTTAGAATATTAAATAAAAGAGGAGACATTGGATCTCCTTGGGCTAATCCACGGCCAGTAAATCTTCCAATCTCACAATCATAAGACGCGACTTGAAGATGTCTGTTGGATAAAAAAGACCACAAATAGATATAAACGTTTGATCCAACTCCGAACTGATCCAAAATACGTAACAGGAAAGGAATATCAACATTATTATAGGCGCTTTCGATGTCTATAAAACATGCCACTGTAACAAAACTTTTAGAAAATCCTAGTTGAACTTCAGAGACTAATCGCGTAAGATTATCCAGACACGATCGTGTCTTACGAAAACCTACCATGTCCTCAGGGAAAATACATTGTTTTTCAAAAAAACATTCAACCAAACCATCACAACCAAAATGGCATGAAAAATTTTGCAAATACATGATATCAGGGAAATAGGGCGCAAAGAGGAAGTTGAACTATGCTTGGGGATTGGGACTATTTTGATTTGACGCCATTGTACAGGAACAAAACCTAAAGAAAAACATTGATTATATATTGAAAGTAACATATGTTTACCAGAAGCTGGAAGGTGTTTAATCATGGAGAAGGAAATTTGATCTGACCCAGGGGCTGTGTCGGTAGTTTTAATACAAGTGACTAGTTCTGGGGATTGGAATTAAAAGTAGGTTGTGAGGTACATACATAATCTGGAGTGGGGTCGTTAAGCAAGCGCTCGGCTTTTTCTTTATCTACGCAGGTGATAGGAATTTGTCGACCTTTCAACCACCTCATCTTGCGCCACATCTCTGATGCCGAAGAGGTTTCATCTACAGATGTACAAAACTGCTGAAAATATTAACTCTTTGCAGTGCGAATCAGCCTTTGAGCAGTGCTTATTTTTTCTTTGAGTATCTCTAAATTCCTCGAAGAGGGGCAACGTCTCAAATTTGCAAGAGCCAAGCGCCTTTCCGCCACCGCCCTGGACAGCTCGGATGACCAATATGGTTTTGGTTTAAATTGGTTGCAAATGGTTTGAGGGATTTTAATGAATGGGATATACTAATCAGCAGCTTTTTGCATTATATTACATAGTTGGTCATATGACTCCTGAGGATCCTGAGAAATACGCAGTTTTGTAATTGATCATCTATATATGAAGAATACGAAGTCCAATCGGCTTTTTTAAAATTTCTTTTCTTTTGATAATCGCGGCTAATATTAATTAAACAATTTAATTTTATTATCAAATGATCACTTCCGAGTGATTCGTTTGTAGGTTTCCACAGAAGTGACAGGGACAAATCTGAAGAAACAAATGAAATGTCGGGACTTGATTGCTGGAGAACTCCATCAACCATTCTAATTCTAGTGTAGCTGCCATCGTTTAAATTAATGAAATTATAATCCAACATGGAGTCAAATATTTCGGAGCCGCGCCGATCAGTTCTCTGAGACCAGTTAGAATGGTGACCGTTAAAATCTCCCAAGATAAGGGTTTTACTATTCGCAATAGAAAACATCTCATCCCAATCGCTTTGAGTGCTTTGAGCTTTGAGTGTGTACTATCGATGGGCAATAGACGCAAATTATGTTCTCAATATGCTGACAATTCAGGATTCTAATATGTAATAATTTAATACCAGGATTACGACTTTTTGTTGAACAAATAATAGATTTAACAGAGCGATGAGTCATGATGGCCACGCCACCATAACCACCTTCTCTATCTAGTCCATACGTATTATAATCGCTGATTCTAAAATAACTCTCGGGTTCCAACCAAGCTTCACTCAACATGGCAATGTGGTTTTTTTCTTGATTTAAATATAATTCAAGTGAACGAGATTTGGGTCTCAAACTTTGGCAATTCCATTGTATTATATTTAAATTTGTAAAATTATTATTATTATCCATTTCCAACAAATAGATCAAATAACGAATCAATAGATAAGCTACTTACAATTTTTTGTGTTAGCCACTCTGAAATTATGGTAATTGATTGTTGGATTTTAATCTGAAAAGATTCTTGGCTTTTAATGATATTTCTAATTTTTGAAATCAGATGCCAAAAATTTAAATTATAAGTAGACTTATCTGCCTGTTTCTTTTTATTTTCGTGGGGTGTGTCCATTTTTTCTGAGGAGTCTGAAGATTCAGGATTGAGATGCGATAATATGTCCTCAGTGGGTGCAGGGGTCAATGGCCGGCGATTATGCTTCTTTAAGTTACGTTTGGCCTGAAGCTTAGGCCGTGTATTTATTGTGGATGTGTCTGGGCACTCCACTTCGTAGGGTGTGCCGGTGGGTATATTTACATCTATTGGAAGGGGTGCGAATGAGGAAATTGGATCACTAACCACTTTTGGAGCCTGGACAGGGGAAGGAGGGACGTACATGGTGAGCGCTTTTCTGTAGGTGCAGTTAAATTCTGACATTATATCCCTTAACTTCTTTTCCTGCTGAAAAAATGGACAAACTTTATCAAGCGCCATATGGCGACCTGAACAGTTCACACAAGTGAATGATGTAGTTGTACAGTTATCATGCTTTAGTGAGCATTTAGGACAAACAGGTTTTTTGGACGGACATCTTATTTTTAAATGGCCAAACTTCCAGCAGTTAGCGCACTGAGTTACTGGGAATACAAACCTCTCCACTGGAATCCTCAAACTGTAGATGTGGACATAAGGTGGCAGCGAAGGACCTTTGAATCCAAGCCGAATCGTCTCACTCGGTGTCCAGCCGTTACCATCAGGGTTATCCAAGCACCGTTTATTTAACCTCTTGATCGAGATAATTTCAGCACTGCTCGATATATTAGTTTTAAGATCCTCATCCGAGATGTCCAGGTCCATAGCTTTAATGAGTCCGTATGATACACCAACCTCCGAAGTTTTTTGACAAGACCAACCCATGTCAGTAAACACCGAGCAGTGTATAAATTCCTCTGCGCCGACATCGTCATCAAACGTAATCAGCATTTTATTCTGATGTACGTATTTGATTTTATAGATCTTGCCGCTAGCAATGTTATGTGCTTTGAACAGTTTTGCTAAAGCAAATTGTTTCGGCAAAGGCTCTTTACACGACACGTGCACTTGTATCCTCTCATCTTTTCCCCTTTCAGCTTGCTCTTCCCCACTATGTATGTGTTTGCTTCGTCTTCTATTTACTACGCTCCAGCCTTCTTCTGAAGAGTTTCCATCCCTTGTTCTTTTCCCACTTATCTCTGTTTCATTCTGCAATTGTGTATTGTCCTCAAAATCCATGTTTGTACCGTCCTCTAATTCATCAGCGCTCGACAAAGAATTGATGTTTACATTACTTATATTTGATTCAGTCATGTGCACAAAGTAATGATTGCAGGGTCCGACCGGCACAAAA
This sequence comes from Euclidia mi, assembly GCA_944739405.2. Taxonomy (NCBI): domain Eukaryota; kingdom Metazoa; phylum Arthropoda; class Insecta; order Lepidoptera; family Erebidae; genus Euclidia; species Euclidia mi. The sequence goes on from OX123193.2 coordinate 41,897,660, forward strand.
CCGCTTGGCCCGCGCGTAAACAAGATAAGAAACGCGCTCAATAGAATGTAACTAATACTAATTAAACGTCCGATCACAAGGATAGCTCGTGCGGCACTGTCCTAAATGATGGTGACGCGTCTTCTGTCGTTTATAACTGAATTTTACGTTTAAGAAACATAATTGAACACATTTCTGACTCAGGCCTCGAATTTGATACCTCACGATCAGAAACCATCTTAAAGGAATTATGTTATAAAACTAATATGGCAACACAATTCGCGGATCAATCTAACAACCACCATTCTATAAAGTACCATTTTCATTAACAATTTTCTATTAACACACTTTTCTCAGTAATACCCTTTATCATATACTGTAAATACATACATACATAGACTCACGCCTATTTCCCGGAGCGGTAGGCAGAGACTACGGAACGCCATTTGTAACGATCCTGACATATCTCTCTTGCTTCATTTACTCCCATCAGATTCCTCATGCATGCTCGTCTGGTCAGGGTACTTCTAACCTGTCCTGTTTTTAGAATGTCTCCAATCTGGTCAGAGAACGTCCGCCTAGGTCTTCCCCTTCGTCCTGGCCTTCCACACTTGCCTTATATATCTGCTTGGTCAGTCTTTCGTCATCCATCCTCTCCACGTGCCCAAACCATCTTAGCATACCTTTCTCGATGCTTGTCACTACATCTTCTTTTACCCCACAACACTCTCTTATCACACAATTCATTACTCTGTCAGTCAGAGAAACACCACACATACTTCTCAGTGCTCTCATTTCTACAGCATTTATTCTACTTTCATGACTCTTCTGCCATACCCAACTATCACTACCATACATGAGAGTAGGTACTAACACCCCTCTATGCACAGCCAAACGTGCCTTTTTGGACACGTTTTGGCTATTCATAAACGCCTTCAAAGCTCCATTCACTCTATTACCTGCATTAACTCTTCTTTCAATATCTTCTACATTCTTACCATCTCTTGTAAACAGCGTACCTAAATACACCACTATTTTTTAATTAGTACAAAAACTTTAAGGTCAGATTAGCGAAGATATTATTATCATATATGTGACGTAAGAATTTCATAATATCAATAAAGAGCAAAGTTATTATCATTTGTTTATTAGGGTTCCGTACCTCAAGGTAAAAAAAGGAACCCTTATAAGATCACTTTCTTGTCCGTCTGTTGTATAAAATCTCACTTAAATCATAGTCATATTTTAAAATCCATTCACTAATTCATTGATAATATTCCATCCTGCTCATTCGCATTCTCTCTGTCGCACTTATGATGTAGGTAGCCATAGAAAATAAAATGAAGAAAAATAATAAATGTAGGTAGTTATTTTTTAATTTTGTTAATTCTACCCTCTCCTTCATACTTCATTCAGGCTTAGGACCGGTAAAATGTATCGTTTGACAAGTAATTAAACACGGAGGTATGTAATTAGAAAGCAAACAAATATCAAAATAAAAGAAGGTGTTCTGGACTAAAAGAAAAGAGTAATTGTGGCGTATTTATGAAGTTAGAATCATCTGCTATTTACAAATATTATTTTATCATCATCATGTCAGCCTAGAGACGTCCACTGCTGGACATAGGCCTTCCTCAAGGTGTGTGGAGAACACAGACCGATTTTGAGCTGCCCGCATCAAATTATTATTTACTTAATTACGTATGATTTACTAAACTTACAAGTATTTCCATTGTCCTTCGAAATGTCCACCACCGTTGTCAAAAGCATCCAATATGCACTGTTTTAACTGTCTGACACTGACCGGCTCACTTTTGTACACTCACAATAAGATGTCCATGGGTACACAGCTGCACTCGCGATTTTTCCACTCAAAAAGTACGCACGAAGCATAGCTACATACTCCCGTGATATGTACTGATATGATAGGCCATCGCGTCGGGCAAACGAAGACAAACAATTTACTTTTGCAGTGGCGCAGGCGCCAGGTGCAGAGGGCCGGGGGGGGGATTTATCAATGGTTCATTTTACTGTGATAGTATACGGGTCGGTCATAGTATTAGTATTGCATTAACCAATTATCACGAATTTTTGTGGACAGTTTTGAGACAGTTTTGGGACTTAGTGTTTTTATTTTTTAACTACATAAATATGATCAGTTAAAGATACTTAGTGCTCTGTTAAATTTTTGTACTAATTAAAAAATAGCGGTGTATACAAACTCATTCACTTGCTCCATTCGCTGTCCATCGTTCATTACATTACAAGCCGTAACGCATTCCTTCTTTCCAAAAACCATAGCTTTCGTTTTACTTACATTCACTTTCATTCCTTTCCTTTCTAACGTACCATGCATGATTGTTACCATCTCCTGCAACTCTTCCGCTGAAGACGCAAGTATAACCTGATCATCAGTATAAAGGAGGCATTTGCCAATTAACTCATTCCTCCTTAATCCAAAATCACTATCTCTCAAATCTTGTTTCAAATGTTTCAAATCTTGCAAACAACTGTCCATGAAGAGGTTGAACAGTCACGGCGACGCTACACATCCTTGTCTAACACCTGTGTTGATGGTAAACCAGTCAGTGTATGCCCCGTTTATCCTCACACAAGCTCTAGAATCCTCATAAAGGAATTTCAGAGCTCGAATGAGGCTGCTGTTCACCCCATACATCGACAGTACCGACCACATTTCATTCCTCACCACTTTATCGTAAGCCTTTTCCAAATCCACGAATGCGCAGTAGACCTTTTGACCTTTGGCCAAAAATTTCTCGGCTATGCATCGCAAGGAAAAGATTTGATCCGTACACCCCATACCCTTTCGGAATCCCGCTTGTACATCCCATATTTTCTTGTTGGTTACTTTCATAACTCTTTCAATCAGTACCTTCGCATACAATTTGCCAACAATGCTGAAAAGGCTAATGCTTCTATAGTTTTTGCAGTCTTGTTGCGAGCCTTTTCCTTTATAAAGAGGCACAAGTACTGCTGTGGCCCAGTCATCAGGTACTCGGCCGGTGTTCCAGCACAAGTTAAATAAACGCTGCAGCTGACTAACTATGATGCCCTGTCCAGCCTTAAACATTTCGACTGTAATACTATCATACCCTGCAGCCTTACCTAATTTCATACTGGCCAGTGCCTTCAAAATCTCATCCACGCCAATATCGCTTTCATCATTGCTATCCTTACCATTCATTCCACCTGTTGATGTCTCTGTCGTCGTTCTTTCAAATAATCCTTCAAAATACTCTTTCAATATACTGTAAGTGACCTGTGATAAATCTTATTATGAGAGCGCTGATAAAGCTCGACTCTCCTTACGTGTAACTTTATTCTCGACTATATTAAAATCAGTCTTCGAGTCAATACTTCATTATATCAGAACCAAGTTAACAGGAAAAGTTGTTAAATGAATTATTAATTAACTACGCAAAAAATGCCTATAAAAAACTGAATTATGGATCTAAAACACTGCGCTCCATATATAAAATGGAACTTTAGTGAAGTTCATGTTTAATTGGTCAGTGCGACCCGGTTCCTTACCTATATTAACTCGCGGGTGCAAATGTCAAAGATATCAGCAATAAATAGTTATTTGTGCAACAGGAGAGCAAAGTTGTTTTTTGTTTCGAGTGCTGATTTTGAGTCCCGAGCAAGCGAAGGATTCTATGATTGATTCACGAGCGTAGCGAGTGAATCAAAGTTAGAATCCTGAGCGTAGTGAGGGACTCAACAGCATGAGATGCAAAAAACTTTGCTCTCGTGTAGCACACATAACTTTTCACCTCAGCAGTGAGAACACATATTACCCACTTAGGAGACATACAAACTAACAGGAATAAATTGAAAACAAAATTCTGCATTAATCACTTGTTGTTTGAACTCTTCTGGTATTAAAATACAGTCATCATCGCTAGTTTCACTCATCTTTTTAGATTAAGTATTTATATTAATATAATTTAACACGTTACGCTATACGCTATCAGCATCAGCGAAATGTTTACATTATTCCCGCTATTTTTTTAAATCGCGTTTTGATACCGCGTCCCTGATTTGATTGAGGAATTTAAACAATGATACATTTGAAAAATAAATATTTTTCAAATGTATCATTGTTTAAATTCCAAATAAAAATGTATTGGTTAAATACCAAATTTATACTATTATATAGACTTTTTTTTATTAAAATCCAATAATATATTAAACATATAAACAATAACATTTAAATAACAACATAATTTCTTTATATATAAAGATATTTGTATATCTTTAAATTTTAGGGTATAACCCGTTTCCGAACGTGTTTTCTTTGAGGTCGAATTCCAAAATCAAATTTTGAAGGAGTTTGTTTTTTTCACTCGCTTTTTTATATGCATGTGAAAGAGACAGAGCACAGTAAAATTCGAATGTTTCAAATTTGTGGCTGAACAATGTCAATTCGTGGCACTGAAGGTTGAAAAATTAAAAAGCTACTTTTCCTCACGCTCGAATCAAAATCGCGTTTTGTTCACTGTTGTCTCGCAGCAAAAGCGGCATGTTTGAGCTGCTGTGGTGAAAAGAGTCTTTTTTATTCAATTGCCTTTTCGAATACAAAGCACTTGCTTTTAATTATCTTGACTTCTGTCGATTGAAAAGGAATTTACTTTTTATGAAAGCTTTGCTTTGATTTGAGCGTCATGCTTTCAGAGCCAAGACCAAGATGTCTGAGCAATGTGCATTCAATGCATAATAACTTGGTATATAAAAGTCATGGCACGCTAACGTAACAACGTAATGTAACGCTTCTGCTCCAAATCAACGAATAAATTCCCATTTAAAAACATATTGAATGTCACATAATATAAGAAAACTTTTCTCATATTATATATTAAGAAAAGGCATACCGAAAACCGATAACCAGTGATTGTGGTCCAGAAAAAGTCCAGAATTTTCCTATTTTTTTGTTCCGTTTTGTTAGGAAACAGTTCATTATCACCCCACACATTTTTTTTTTCAATTCTATGAAACACACATATACATGTAGCGTTTACTCTGGCGCAACATCGGCCGCCACGCGGCCGCGGCGGAGTGAGCGCGCAATGCACAATCAAACAAGTCGGCACTGGACCAGTTTGAAAAAAAATCCCTTGGCTCACTCATAGAGTCGAGGCACACTAGAAACTAGTTTTGTATACGAGTGTCAATGTGCGTGTAAAGTAGCACTAGAAGCAACGATGTCTTGCTAAGCGATTCTCGCCCTTATGGTGGTCTAGCGGGAAGCTGATCGACTGTACATATATCGTAATCACTGTCGCCGCCACCCGCCGTCGCGCCACTGTAGGGCAGTAACAACTAATAATGGGAGTTGCCGTGTTCATATCTACATTGCTGTTTTTTGGAAAATTATTTAATTGTTAGAATTTTCCGGAAAATTCGACCACCAATGGCTTCAATATCATGTACTGAATCTTTGACATGTCATGAGCGTAGGTCGCCGCTTCTTAATATAAATAGCTAAGCAATTCCATGAGGCGGTAGTGAATACGCGCCAATATTTGCTTACAAAAGGTGTACAATATTTGCCGTCAGGCATATCTGCTGATATCTTTGGTATTGACAGTATTATGATTGACACTTGACTATTTTCAGATCATGTGTGCCAGCAATATGAATATTTAACGATGTAGGCGTCCGCGGTTATTTACATGTATGTTTGCGCTGTAAACAATGTACCACCGTCATCAGACTTTCCTCAAGCTTTGAATCGTTTGATGTGGCGGCATAACGACATGTCTGACCCGACTGCCGGCCTTGTCAAATATCTGATGAAAGCGTGACCTTACTACTATCCCTACGGCCATATGGCCACGTAAATCGTCCAACTGTAATTGTATGCTCCGTAGAGCTGAATTGATGTGAACTTTAACCATTTTTTTCTTCTCGATCTATTGAAATAATCATTTCCGAGCAATTTTTCGATGTGACGTACTTTATGAAAGTTCAATATCGTTCTTGCTTGAATAATTATGAATCGTATTTTTGGAAATATTATGCTCTAATGAGCGTAGGCGGATTGTGCTTTGTGGCACTATATTAGGCAAAAATTGCGAAAAGATGGGTGCAATATACGTTCAGGGTGACATTTTAATTTAATAGAAAATGTTTGGTACGGACAGTAAAGTTAGGGCATGAAAGTATATTTTTAGGAATGTATTATGCTGATGATAGATGTATGTTTTATAAGACTGTTACCTGTATCTGGTATAAACATTCGATGCAGTGTTTTTATTAAAAAACACAACGGTACTAAAAAGCACTCAGATTCAATACAAGATAAAACCATTTGTGGATCACATTTTTTAGTTCTGTGTAGGGATGGAAACCGAGATGTTCAGAAGCACTAGACGGCAAAGTGGCCGCAACAACCGTAAACACCATTTTACATAGTAATATAGATCAGTAAAAAGAAATGTATAATAGTTATATTAACTCTCAATGCATCATCCATAATCGATGACGACAGATTTGTATCTGTATCCCTTGCAGGATAGAATGACAGTGACTTGGGCAGCATTTTAATGATGCGGTCTGATAACTTTTATTGTAAGATTGGAATACGAGACTACTTACGGCCGATTCCATTAAGCAATCCCGATCCAGAGATAGCAATCAGAGATGACATCCAAATTTCATAAAAAAAAATTCAATACAAGATCCATCAACTGCAACAGCGATGTAAAGATACGAGAAATCTATGGGAGGTCACAATCTGGATTCTGACCTATTTTGTTTTGTGTATTTCTGTTCTAAAATGACAGTTGATGGATCCCAATACCGAATTTTTTTATGTTGAGAAATCTTTTGGATAGCATCTTTCACATAGTTTAGCAATCCCTGAAAATTGGCAGATTCGGATTGCGCTTACTAAATATTGTAGCTTTATTTTAAAATTTTAAATAGTATTATGGCAAATTTTAAATAGTGACAGGGATATCAAAATTCTAGAACAGCTTTTGGATAAGTATAAATAAGAACTTCAACCAAGAAGAAGATAAAACCGATAAAAATTATGCCATACATACAAGTAGCCCAAAACGGTGAGTAACCACAATATAGCTATTGCAAAGTGTGTTTTCCTAAGTTTGAGTGACATGAATACTAAATTCAGTGCCTAAAAATGCATTTAATTTCTAATTGCTGTAATAATGGTATCGCACCTCTTCGCCAGCTTCTATTAACGCGTCGATTCTATGCTCTGGTTACTATGCTTGTTTCTGTTGCTGATTTTGTCGGTGTCTTAAATTCTTCAGCGTGCAGAATAGTTCAAAATACATTCAAAGCTATAGCCAGGCTTTATAACTAGTAATTATATTATAATGCACAAAAAAGTGTGGATAAATTCTTACAAATAGCTCAATTTTCACGAGTTTTTGTTGCATTGATTGCACTAATACGCAAACAGTCTCCAAATAAGTAAATGATTAAACTTGGTAATAAACTACAGTTATGAAAACAACATTATAAGAAATAACTAACATATTATGTATCCATTATCACTCATTTATAACAAGACTAGATGAGGCCGCGGTTGCACTCGCGTTATTTAAGGCTACTGCTTCGCTCACGTAGCTCATAGCGTCATGTTATATAGCCTATAGCCTTCCTCGATAAATGGGCTATCTAATACTGATATAACTTTCTAATCGGACCAGTAGTCCCTGAGATTAGCGCGTTTAAGCAAACAAACCAAAAAAATTATTCAGCTTTATATAAGTAGTAGATTTATAATTTGTCCCAACTGCTGGGAACAGACCTACTCTCGTTTTGAGAAGGGCTAGGTCGTGGTCCACCACGGTGACCTAGTGCGGGTTGACAGACTTCACATATCTTTCGAGAACATGAGCTGACGAAGTAATTTTAGGAATTGAATTCATTTTATTAAGTTATTATGTTTTGCATATTTATAAAGCCTAGATAATAAAAATAGAGGTCACAGATTGGGCTACGCATTGTACAAATTGTGAGGTAAAAGGTGAAATTTATTGTATTTGAGGAACGAGTATTTTTATCCAAGTTCAAAAAGCAGGCGGTTTTCAATTCGCTCGGCAAATATTTTACTTGTTTAGTTTTTCATTATGTACTAAAAATAATACGCTAATTTTTACGTTTACTTGAATGATCTAACGAGTCATTTAAATACTATAAATATGAAGGCGATAACAAACTATAATTATCAAAATTAAAGAGTCTAACGCGACTAAAAGCAGATGAAGAAAATGCCTTTTTCAGGGTTTTGCAAAGTCGATAGTCGCCGAGTAAGAAAAACGTCAGCCCATTTGAACATTTCTGTGACACATTTCATTTTTTTATACACAGAAAGTCTTTTTCTTCGAAAGAAAACGCAGTGTTGTACCTAAGTGGCGAGAAATATGGCTCATTTGGCTTAACGCTGAAATACTTTGAGAATGATATTTAAAAAGGTGTAAAATAGAAAGGCTGTTAATGTTGTTTCAAATATGTTTGGGCATTTTGTCCATTTTTTCTGTTCACAATGTATGCTCCGTTAATTCCCAGGCATGTTGAATATTTTTTGTTAAAAGTCAAGAAATATGTTTTGTTTACACTTTTTTAGTAAGTGTTTAATTATAATACTTTAGCCTCAAATTATAATCTTTAATTTGGTGCATAAAAGTAGTCCAGATCGTAAAGACCAAGCGTGTCATATCAGTTTTAATATCCGTGCCGGCAAAACCCAACTTTAGTAGTACATCATATGTTCTATACAAGTTGCAATATAAATAAATTATCATTATCATCATCATCGTCAGCCTTTAACAGTCCAGTGCTGGACTAGGCCTCTCCTTTGAAAGGAGGAATTGGCCTACTATACCACGCTGGCCAGACGGGTTGGTGTAGGGTTTGTATCAAGTTTGTATCAAGTTTTCCTTCTCTTACATTGCTGTTCTCTGCGTCCCTCTGTCGGCTCTTACGACACCCATGGGATGATATGGGGTAGTGACATTCCGTATTCGTAATCCGTCACCACACGGACGAAATAAATTATACTTCATATTAATTAGAATGGTATTGTTTTGACCGCATTATGTGACCGTTTATTATTCTATCTTTTATTTATTTTATGTTTTTGTCATTTCGATAATTTGTGTCTGGTACAAGACTCATGCAGGCGGATTATTCCCGTATATTTAATTTTACATTCTCGTATTATACTTTACATATGCAAATTCGGTAAAGTTTAGTTTTTTGCATCATCAAATAGTTTATTTTTATAACATAATAATAAAGTTGTGCCACGATTAGTCATCCAAATCTTTAACAGCTCCTAACCGCACATGGGTCCTTTAAACTTCAATGAATAATTTAGAAATGGATACCCTTACGATTTCTCAATTATTCAGTATTCGATTGCCATAATATCGCGTAAGTGTAAAAGTGTTTTTACCATCAGACCCATATTAATAATGTACATATAACCGTTAACTGAAAAAGGTTATGACAACAACATATTTTTATTTATTCGTAGCAAAGTGCTATGGCGTAGCAGGTAGCTACAATAGACTGTTAGGTACTAGGCTGTAGATCATTTTATTACTATATGGTAAGACCCGCAATGAAATGTTCGATTCGCGTGCGAAAAGCACGCAAAAGGAACATTTGCACTTTGTATGTGTCTAATAGAAAATTACTTATGAGAATGTTTTCATTTCATTTATATAAAAAAACTATTAACTACGGGCGTTATAAAATGAAATTCTGTATAATTTTATTGTTTATAGCTGATCGCTGATAAGGTTTTACTATGTATGAAAATACTAATGTAGACCTCTTGACAATGGCGACATTGTGATATTATCAGAAGAAATCAGCCGAAGAAAATAAATAAGCTCTTCCATAGAACTTTGGAATATGAATTTGTGAATGACCAACTTAGCCTAATTTAAATAAGATAAAACTAAAAGCCCTTCGGGAAACAGGCGTGAGTCTACGTGACATAGATAGATAATTCTTTATTGTGCTAATGTTGGTACAAATTCGGTGAAAATTATTTAAATGTGACATATCAAATGCACAAGGGCCGCGTTATCGCAAAGTGCACTTTCTTTCAGGCAACCTTAGGATGGACAGACTGAAAAAGACAAATAGCTTTGATGTGTAGTGACTAAAAGTAAAATAATATGTATGTATGTATGCAACTAAAACTTAGTTTCTTAAGAGAGGTATTTTATAGCTCTACCATTTATTCACAAACGTGTTAATACTTTACGTCAAACAACTCAGTAATATCGAATTTGACTTACATAAGCCACATAAAACAAACTATCCCTATATCGAAAGTGGACATGTCACAACTTAAATGGATATCAATTTTTCATTTGGATATCCCTTCTCTAGATTGGACATAATATTTCCGGTGGTAAACTACCCTTAGTATGTGTATATATGTTCCTTCTACAAATAGACCGGTGAGCGAAAAAAATCGCTGGGCATTTATCACGGGGCGTGGGTAAACCCGGGATATGTTTACACAGATGTGAGTACATGAAATATAATAAAAAGGATCATCCTGTGGCTTCGATGTTTGTTTTTATGAATAATGTGGTAATGGACTTATGTGGGATGTATCGGTTGGGTGGTAAACATCTTAAAAGTACAGTACTCGCCAAACTTTATGGCCGCTCCGAACTTAGCCGCATTACGCTGCGCAGAACACAAAATCAGGTATCAGCGGGACGTACGCGGGGCGTGGAGGCAGGGCACGCCCGCGCGCGGTGTCTTCCACCCGCTAGCGTCCTCGCCTCCCGCGCGTTAGTGTGAGTGCCATGTTCGTTGACGAATCACATATTCGCTGAGCTCTGACAGTATCGTCGCGTTCAGAATAGTTTCATAGTGTTACTTGTTCTTGTTCTTCGTTGTTTCTCGTTGTTATTTGTACTGATATATAGTTACCATTTTCGCGCATGCCTCGCGGTCGTTTTAATGTTTTACGTCGCCAAACACGGAAAATGGTGTTAGACGTATTAACGTTTATGAAGAAGGAAGCTGAGGAAGGCCTTCAGTATAACTTGAAGTCAGTAAAAAAAAATGTTTTGCCGTACCCAATGTGTTTTTTTATTTAAATCCCTTCACCTAACTGAATTTACATTAATCGAATTTGATTGAATATGTAATTAAACAATATAATATAGCTAATCTAACAACGTAACCGAAGATTTTAATTTTCAATCATTACAATTTTTTTTCTTGGTTATGAAATGTCCACCTGACTGTACCATGCGCAAGTTCGTACCGATACCTACATTCAGAGCGGCCATAAAGATTGGCGAGTACTGTATTTTTTTGTTTGGTTAGCCACCAACATTCACACATTCTACATTGTCATCTATGTAGCGGTGGACTGCAGCAGTGACATTGATGATAACTAATTTTAACGCTCGGGAATTTCTATCTTGCAGCTATTATTATCTAATTATCATACCTTATAGTAAACTCGTGCCCTGCTTAGTAAAAATAAATAAGCGTAAATCTTTTAGACTCAAATAAACCCAACTTTTAAGCCTTTAAGTTTACTTACTAAAGAATGACTTAAAATAAGCTAAATGATTACATTTGACTTAATTTACAAGTTGATAAAAAAGTTCATTGTTAATAATAAAAAGTTATTAAAAGTTTGTTAGCTAATACATGCAGGAAAGCACCCTAAAATAAAATCAAATATGTATATGATAATAAAATCTTAGCTCAGGTACACATTTTTTTGCTTATCTCCACGGGAAGACCGTATTTATTTATTTAGGACAACCAGTAGTTGTAACATTGTAATAGATAATAAAAAACAGAAGTAATAGGATAAAACTAAATGTACAACATTCTAAGGTGTCACAGCAAGCACCAAAAGGTAACATTTACATATAAATAAAAGAAAAACAGTCAATTTTATTAAATATTAAGTAACTAAAGTCTAATTTGGAAACCCCATTAAGTAAAAAAAAGAAAAAAGACAATTAGAGACAATTTTAGTAACAAGAATACCACTTATAATAATTATGTCTTAATGATAAAAACACAAATTTATAAACGATACAGCTAGTTGTAGAACCGACAACGGTTTGGCCGGTTTCCATCTTATGAAATGGTAAAACAATTAAAAGTTTCGCGAGCGGCTCACGAGCAACTTGGAAAAACTTAACTAGCATGTGCTTACAATCAACTTTCACTTTGAACCGCTAATTAGCGGCAGATAATATCTGTGTTTATTTCACTTCTATTATGAATAAATAAATGGAAGGCTCGACTTACTGAGTAATTGTCTCACGCAGAGTTTAAGTGGATTGTCGTTGAGCTTTATACAACACTTTTTGTCTTTATACGCGATATGAGAATTTGTGAATGAAATATATTGTTTCTTGTTAGGAGAAGGCACAAAGCGGTTTTGTGACTGTCGTTTTTTTTTTAATGGTAATAGGCGGCAAACGAGCAGACGGATTGCCTGATGGTAAGCAATTACCGCCGCCCATGGACCTCCACACCAAGCAACACCACAGGAGTCACAAGTGCGTTGCCGCCACATGGGGTTAGGAAAAGCGATAGGATCAGGGGTGGGATGAGGGAGAAGGAATAGGGGATAGGGCCTCCGGCACTCTCACTCACCGAACGAAACGCAACAGTTTAGGTACTGTTACTTTACGTCGATTTTCTATGAGAGGGTGGTACTTCACCGGTCGAGCCGGCCCATTCATGCTGAAATCAGCAAGGCTCTACTACCGTTAAATATAATATGTTTGTCGATATGTTGTTTTGCTTTCTATTCAGAAAATTATAATTATGACTATTTGGTTGGATGTGCTAGTCATCTGCAATTCAAATGCAGAAACATTTTATTTGTTTTAACATACAGTACGAGAATATTGAAATAAGTATGTAATGTTAATAAAACTAAAAAGCGTTACCATTTTATTCTTCTATGGTCCGTGTACCATAATTTTTGCTGAAACTGATGTACGATATTGCTTTACAAGGAACCTGGATCAGTGTTAACAAAAGCTTTTTTAAACGATATCACTTTCAAACATCTTTTGAAATAAAATAAACGTATTAAACTTTGAAATGAGCAAGGTATTTGTGTGAAGTCGAATAGTTGGTGAAAATGGATAGTGGTTGATGCTGGACTTTGTGACCGGAGTGCGTCGTGGAGTGTTTTAGCCACACTCGGGCGTCGAGGGCCCTCACGCCCTCACAGCCCTCCCGCGAACGTTCAACACCACTCCACTTTTGTTACTCGATTAACCAGCGTTATTAGTGCTATCAGCTTTTGTTTCACCGATGAGGATTATCTCGTGTTAATTAGATGCCGTTACTAGATGTGTTTTTTTTTTATAGTATAAGGCGGCAAACGAGCAGACGGATCGCCTGATGGTAAGCAATTACCGCCGCCCATGGACACAAGCTACACCACAGGAATCACAAGTGCGTTGCCAACCCTTGGGGTTGGGAAAAGGGATAGGATAAGGAGTGGGATGAGGGAGAAGGAATAGGGGATAGGGCCTCCGGCACTCTCACTCACCGAACGAAACGCAACAGTTTAGGTACTGTTACTTTACGTCGATTTTCTGTGAGAGGGTAATACTTCCCCGGTCGAGCCGGCCCATTCATGCTGAAATAGATGTGATGTCATTTTATAGATTTACTAGAGGACGCCAGCAGCTACGCCTGCATTTTTTTTAAATTTACCCGTTTTGGCCGATCCCGTGGGAATTTCGGGAAATCCCTTCTTAGTGCACCCCTGCGGTCCTCAAGGAACATACATGCCAAATTTCAGCTTCCTGCGCCCAATAGTTTCGGCTGTAGCGTGTCTGTCAGTCAGTCAGTAATGCAAGGATTTTATATATTAAGATTATAGTCAAAATTAATAAAAATTTGGAGATCACGTTCTAATTTCAATTCTTTTCTTCTTTTTTAACCCCTGAATTTAAAACTTGCGGACATCCAATTCTATGTGACTCTTTAGAACAGTTTTAGGATGCCAAAATACAAGTTTTTTCGTAGTAATATACTGGATATGTCGATTTTCCGAGATTTGCACCTAATTTGACCTAAGTTTACTGGACTAGAGTCAATTTACACCATTATTGCACAAAAATTGCAACACACAATTTATCGTAGCATGCTTATATTATTTTATGTTTTTGTAGTTCATCTTAAGGTAAAGTTATTGCCATAAATTCTGTCGCAGTTATTGAAAATGGAACAGTAAATACAATCCCATAAAAACAATACTTGTCAAAAATACCAAGTCTCGCGACCGTGAAAAGTTGTGAGATCCATGTAATACCAAGTCGGTTTATTAAAAATCTTTAATGTTTGAAATAAATAGATTGACTCGGCCACCGCATGGAAACACAATATATCTCATAAGTAATACATATATATAAATTAGATTACAGTCCCTCCGCGACCACAACCGTTGCAAGCCGGTAGAAACGTAGGAGAATAACAGAGGTATTTATGCCTTTAAATAAGTAAATTATCGCGACTTAGACCCGCTAAATAAATTGCGAAAGTTTAAAATCGATTATAAATTAGATTGTTTAATGCGATTGCCAAGTCAATATATTTATTTCAAACATTAAAGATTTTTAATAAACCGACTTGGTATAACATGGATCTCACAACTTTTTACGGTCGCGAGACTTGGTATTTTTGACAAGTATTGTTTTTATGGGATCTCATTTTTTTTGTAGATAGTCTTACTTTTGTCCTTTCCGGTACCTTCCACTTCTTGTACACCAACAAGGAATTTTCTTAATTAAAGCTCTAACTGCAAATGTAATTTTGTAATCCTTTATATTCATATAGGATTACAAAGTTATTTATGCAGTTGATGTATCTCGAAAACTGGACAACAGTTGAAATATATTTTAGTTTTTCCTTGGTTCATACACTAAACACTAATTGTTTCCTAAATTTGAAACTTCTATGTCTGCTAGAAGTGCCTTAGAATTTTGATGATCGGTCAGTGAGTGACAAAATTAAGAATTTTGACTCGTTATAATTCTTAAACTACTGGTTCAAATTGAATGAAATTTGAAATACACTATCTTTGTACAATGCCTGCATGGTTACTAAACAATCAGGCTTCTAGTTTTATCGACAAAGAAGTTATAGGGGGTCGAAAATGGTCTGAATTGCTTCGAGAAAAGGATGGTACGGCCGTGCCGCTTTTTTGCTCGACTTGGTGGGGGCACTGCCGTGCCCCCAGACTTACATCACTGTTCTATTTTCGGTTTCTTATTATTTTATTTCTAGCCCTGGAAATATCTAGAAACATACATACATAGACTCACGCCTGTTTCCCGGAGGGGTAGGCAGAGAATACGATACGCCATTTGCAACGATCCTCAGATACCTCTCTTGATTCATTCTCTCATGCATGCTCTTCTGTTAAGGCCACTTCTGACCTGTCCTTTTTTTAGGATGTCTCCAATCTGGTCAGAGAACGTCCACCTAGGTCTTCCCCTTCGTCCTGTCCTATTCACACTTGCCTTATATATCTTCTTTGTCAGTCTATCGTCAACCATCCACTCCCTGTGCCCAAACCATCTTAACATGCCTTTCTCAATGCTTGTCACTACAACTTCTTTTACCCCACAACACTCTCTTATCACACAATTCTTTACTCTATCGGTCAAAGATACACCACACATTCAAATCTCTTCTGCCATACCCAATTTTCACTACCGTACATAAGGGTAGGCACTAAAACCCCTCTATGCACAGCCAAACGTGCCTTTTTGGACACGTTTTGCCTATTCATAAACGCCTTCAGAGCTCCATTCACTCTATTACCTGCATTAACTCTCCTTTCAATATCTTCTTCATTCTTACCATCTCTTGTAAACAACGTAAATAAGTCTACAAACTCATTCATTTGCTCCACTTGTTCTCCATCGATCAAAACATTACAAGCCCTAACGCATTCCTCCTATTCAAAAACCATAACTTTCATTTTACTTACATTCACTTTCATACCTTTCCTCTCTAACGCACCATGCATGATTGTTACCTAGAAACTTGGTTGATATTATGTTGCTTACAATTAGTACTCAATGAGACGTGATCGACACATCTAACAAAGTAATACGATTAAAATTTAAATCATTAAAACTTTATAAAAGCGTTAAACAAGTTTCGAAACATTGAAACTCTATCGACGCTCGTAAATTAATATTTTATGGACTTAGTGCGAGTGTGCAATAAATAAGTGGGACCGGTGTCTCAACTTCGCCCCTTGAAATCGCCCTTCAGCAAATTATTCATCGGATGACCTGCGTCGAGAGTGACCCATCCTCTCAGATGATTAGTCTAAAACTAATTGATTCTATGGGCGCGCGGTGGGTAGGGGCGCGGCCCGACAGTCGGTGGTCGCACTAATACGTACTAAGTGCTATTCCACGGTTTGCTCAACTTGCGGTTTGGTCGTGTTTAAAGTGTGGCCGTTGACGTGATTTGGGTTGTTTTGACTTTATCTCGATCGACAACGTTTAGTGATGCGACGAGTTTCGTCGCATCGTGCGGCGCGTTTTCTTTTTCCTTTTCGAGCCGATTTGTGTCACGGATGTCAACGCACCTGAATAATAAGTGCTCATTAATGAGTCTTCGAGTTTGTAGCACACTTTGTTATTATAACTCGACGCCGTCATTGTTGTTCTTGTATGCCTTCCGCCTTTTCAACATAGATTTTAGTAATTAAATCTACACGTGTATATAAATCGATTGCTGTTTGTTGGTCAATTTGATAAAATTGCTGTGCGACTAATTACCACAAACCTTTTTTTGGCGTTTAATAAAAGAAATAAAAGGTCTCTAAAATCTAGGTCGTAAGTGGCTCATAATGAAAGAGCAATTGTAAGGTGTATGTAGCATTATCTAATTTACAAAGCTTGTAGGATCTCTCGTAGACATATCAAGTTCGCCGCTACTTGAGTTTGTTTTATGCGAGCTGTTTGGTCGATACTTATTCATATCGGGATAATATTTAAAAGTCGTTTATCTAAAAACTCGGTTACAGCTACAGCAGCTACAGTTTGCTTTGAAGCTTGATAAATACTCTAAAATTTGGAGTCTGCTATAGTTTAGCGAACTTTAATAAGAGCAAAACTCTCTCTTTGAGATCGATTTTCGATAAATAAGGTTTGCTTTGAAGCTTGATAAATACTCTAAAATTTGGAGTCTGCTATAGTTTAGCGAACTTTAATAAGAGCAAAACTGTCTCTTTGAGATCGATTTTCGATAAATAAGTATTTACGAAAAGCTCAAGGGGCGAAGTTGAGACACCGGTCCCACTTATTTATTGCACACTCGCACTAAGTCCATAAAATATTAATTTACGAGCGTCGATAGAGTTTCATTGTTTCGAAACTTGTTTAACGCTTTTATAAAGTTTTAATGATTTAAATTTTAATCTTATTACTTTGTTAGATGTGTCGATCACGTCTCATCGAGTACTAATTGCAAGCAACATAATATCAACCAAGTTTCTAGGTAACAATCTTCGCCCATTGAAATCGCCCTTCAGAGTTTTATCGACAAAGAAGTTATAGGGGGTCGAAAATGGTCTGAATTGCTTCAAGAAAAGGATGGTACGGCCGTGCCGCTTTTTTGCTCGACTTGGTGGGGGCACTGCCGTGCCCCCAGACTTACTTCACTGTTCTATTTATTTCTAGCCCTGGAAACATATAGAAACATACATACATAGACACACGCCTGTTTCCCGGAGGGGTAGGCAAAGACTACGGAACGTCATTTGCAACGATCCTTTTTTTAATGCATATAATATATAAATATTTGTAGTTTAGAAAATTTATTTAAAGTTTATTTTACATATAAATTTTAGTGTTGATTTTAATTTATTTTAATAATAGAACAGTGAAGTAAGTCTGGGGTCACGGCAGTGCCCCCACCAAGTCGAGCAAAAAAGCGGCACGGCCGTACCATCCTTTTCTCGAAGCAATTCAGACCATTTTCGACCCCCTATAACTTCTTTGTCGATAAAACTCTGAAGGGCGATTTCAATGGGCGAAGATTGTTACCTAGAAACTTGGTTGATATTATGTTGCTTGCAATTAGTACTCGATGAGACGTGATCGACATATCTAACAAAGTAATACGATTAAAATTTAAATCATTAAAACTTTATAAAAGCGTTAAACAAGTTTCGAAACATTGAAACTTTATCGACGCTCGTAAATTAATATTTTATGGACTTAGTGCCAGTGTGCAATAAATAAGTGGGACCGGTATCTCAACTTCGCCCCTTGAAATCGTTACAAGACAAAATTGAAAATAAATCTAAGAAGCTAGTAATACATGACAATAAAGCATTCAAAGAAAATTCTGATGCACAAACATTAAAGCTACAAAATGCACCTGTGCATTTTGTAGCTGTCTTGTAAAATAAATTGTAAATAATCAAAAATAAAACAATATTTATTACAATATAGGAATTTAAACTTTCGTGGTCATTTAAACTTAATTTAAATTGTCTTTCGCGATATATACCACGTACCTTTGTTTGGACTAACCGATATTTCGGCACTGTTGCAAGCGCCATGTTCACGGATGCACTGAGGGTATTGCGGGTGGATGAATGTTACGAGCAAGTATAACGGTCTACCCGCTTTTTTACTCGTTTTTTGCGTACAACACCACTGCCACTGTTTTCACTCTCGCACTGTAACCGATCACGACATACTACACTCACTACGTCAGCTCGCGGTTTGAGATTTTCGTTTCACGGGTTTTACATAGACGCACCACTGGATGCCAGATACTCGACAGTTGAAACCCATCCCCTCTATTGAAATTATTGAACTTTTTAATTTCAATAGCCTCCCTAACCATTCGAGGTATGTAGTGGCGTTCTGTCGGAAGCACCAGGGTTATGTAACTCAATCCGGTGGTCGGTACCCGAGTCTAAAAGGTGTTGAGCTATGGCTGACTTATGTGGCTCGTTATTTTTTACTGCCCTGATGTGTTCCTTGGTCCGGCAGGAGATGGTGCGTTTCGTTTGTCCTATATAGGAACTCCCACAGCTGCAATCAACTTTGTATACACCCGGCTTTTCAAATGGAAGACTGAACATCCGTGAACATGGCGCTTGCAACAGTGCCGAAATATCGGTTACTCCAAACAAAGGTACGTGGTATATATCCCGAAAGACAATTTAAATCAAATATTTATTACAGTCTTACAGCTAGTGATGAACACAAATCTTCCGCCTTTCTTGAACTATACCCACTGAATGGCGAGCGGGGACAGGCGGCAAAAGAGGTATCGAGAAAAAAGGCCTCTACTTATAAACCGACTTCAATTTTCATGCCTCAAACTTAGATGAATCCTGTGGGAAGGAAAAGACTGCGAAACAAGAAAAAATTTTTTTTTTTGTTTAGTAAATGACGGCTATAAAATTCAGTTGAGAACCTTTTATTGAATTCGGTTAAAAGGCATTTGAATAATTTTAGAATTATTTTATTGAATGTTTCTTTTATTTAATAGGTACTTAGACAATTTCTAACAAGGGCTTATAATGTATAACTATATATTGGAAATAAGTAAGTAATAAGTGGCATATGTTATTTTATTATATTATTTCATCCTTGACCATAAATCAATTTACTATTTGTAATTGATTATCCGCATGAAAACATAGGAGTTACAACGGCAATCAAATTGTCGTTACCCGCCACGATGAGATTACTTAACAGAAAATATGAACACATTCCTTATCTGTGTATAGATGCCGAAAAATACATTATTATCATCGAATGAACTGAGTCTGGTAGGTATATACTCGTATTATAAAAAACTTCCATTTTTCAATTTAAATGAAAAATCCTGACAATATAATCCTAAGATAGGGTCAGTCTGTAAATGTCTGAAGTTTGAAGTTTGACAGCTTGTATTGTTCATAGCTTCGAAATATCGTTAGTAGTGAGTAATGTTTGCTTAGGTCACCAATTGGATAGGTAACCACTTATTTGGGTCATTTACATTACAGTGCTACCGTGCTGCGGAGGGCACGTTATTGAGTCAGACAGGAACTATTGTTTGGCCACGTCTGAAGTCTTTAGGTGGCCTATAAACTTCTACAATAGAATTGGCCATACAAACGATAAGAAAAAAGAAGACAGATAACGATGTTCTGGATCTTTCAAAAATACTTGCAACGCTATGGCTTACGATATTGCTGCTCATAATCCATTGACAGTTAGTCCATATATTACCTATTCAAAAAGAATAATTCCTATCGGACCAGTCGTTCCTGCGTTTAGCGCGTCCCAACAAACAAACTCTTCAACTTTATCATATTAATATATTTGTGAATAGTAGAGTATAGTGATAACAGTGCCCTAGAATCCCATAGTGGTGCCGCGGTAGTCGAATAAGAACAATATGACGTAACAAATGTCGGTATTGCGTGTCGCGCCGGCGATCTATCAGTGCCTTATCGGCTTTATCTATCATACCCTAAGTTTGTCTACAACTTCACCCAATTACATACTTCTGATGCCCAAGATAATTGCCCCATTTCCTTTCCGTAATGATGGGGCTGGACTTCAGCAGAAGACACTGCTTTACAAATAAATATATTGCATTTGATCTATCTGACAGATAAATATAAAATAAACTATTGTAGCATGATTTACGCGTAGGTTTAAGTGGTGTAGCGTGTTAGATAACATACGACAAAATTGTGAGCCTCTATTGCTTCCGGCTTTCGTTTGTATATGTTGTTTCGGGTGAAGGCCTTAGGAAATGGTGATTATTCTAATAAAGGAAACAACAAACCTTAAATAATAGTGAGAGTATTACGATGAAATGTTGAAATCCCACTGTAAACATTAGCTTTTACAACCTTCCACAGCGCACTGCTAAATTTAGGCCTCACCTAACTTGCTTCGCAGCTAGTCAATAGGAATATTTGGGCTAATATACCATATTGGCATGGGTTGGTATAGGGCGCGATGTCGCGTTTTCCGTCTACCCGCAAAGATATTATTTGCTTCGTCTATTGCACTAAGCCACCTCTGACGACATCCACGGTATAAAATGGGGTAGTGACATTCTGCATTTTGAATCCACACTAGTCACTACACAGAGAGATAATTAATAGCTTTATATTTCTTTTTTAAAGAAACACCTACAATGTGGTTGTGGAAAAATGTAAGATAAATAAGTCAAGTATTTCGTATAAATCTCAACCGAGTTTAATCACAAGCTAGTTTCACAACGCTCGAATAAAAACCTCAATTGTTCTCTCTTTTCGCGAAATAAAAGCACTCCCAAGCCGCACTACAGAGCATTTGTAGTACTCACTTTATTACGTAAAAACAGCTTTGCCTACCGTTAAATATGAAATGATTCTTCATAAAAACGTTACGCTCGAGTACAATCACTGCGGATGCGCTAATACGACTTGGGCGTACTTATCTCATTTTGCTCGAAGCGGTAACAAAACTTTATTCAGACGTTTCAAATAAATTAGGCGATTGAGTCGGTTACATTTGGGCGTTAGGAATTAGCCATTGATTAACTCCTTAGGAAGTATAGCGTGGAGGCCGGCAGCGAGGAACATTTCCCGGTGTGTTCCGTCCCGGGCGACGCGGCGCCCCCAGCCCGGACGCGCTTGATAGATTTGTTGAAATATATTGTAAAGATATTCAAAAATATATCAAAGTAAGTACGTCTAAAGTATGTGTGTCCCGTTTCTAAGTACCTATTTACCATCCCAGCAAAAGCTCGGATATTAAACTGTTATAAATCTGGCTAGAATTTATATCATTGTTATTTCTACGTCGAGTTTTAGGTTAAGTTACAATAAGATCGATTTTAGAATTATTCACATATGTCTCTAACAAGATATAACCATATATATTGTATCATTAACTATGTATAGCCTAAACATAATTATAGTAAATGAACATAAATAGATTGTATGTTTTGAATTTATAGTGTTGCCAATTCTAAATAGACAAATTGGTTTGACGTTTGACAGTTGACACTGTCAAACGGGTAAATATAGTATAAAATATGAACAGACTCTGCTCAATGTTCAGTTTCGCTCCGGCAACGGCTAAGGTACGATATAATTCTGACTATTATATTATTGTGTTTTACGATTCTATATTGCTTCTGTGGTATTATTTAGAGTATTGTCAATAGAAATAATGCAAAAGCAATGTAATATTGCGTAGCTATTGTATAATTGATATTGTGGGTGGTTTTGTCAGTTGTGAGATATTATAAGTTTAGAACTTGGAATATCAATCGATTCATATGCTGTGAAACAAGCCATATCAATTATACATGTACCTATGGTGAATGTTAAAGTGGTAAATATTGAATATATATACATAGTAAATATACCTAGAGTAATATTAAAGATACACCAATATTACTAAATTAATTATATTGTTGCTAATCCATTGTATTAATGTTATATTTGATATATTGAACTACCCACAACTTTGCTACCCAATATTATAAATATGATATAGTTTGCACTGCTTTTATAAATAATTATTATTAAAAGAATGGCCAAGAGTGGCGGTAAATTTAAATGTATCTTTATCTAAGATATATTCTTGTGACAATCTGAATAAATGAAAGTAAGAATTGATAGTTGTGTATTTTATTTTTCAAACCATTTACAAATATGACTAAAATACTATATGTAGGCCATATACCTTGTATCTATACATATATATGATATATACATAATAACCCTTCTATTACGCCCAGCGCTTAAGGTCTCTAACGAGCGATAAAATTCCCCCGAATTCCTTTTAAACTGCAAGTGAAGTTTACCTGCGGGTAGGTAAATACGAGCCCACATTTGGTCGCTGAATTGTGATTCACAATCTGTAAATAACAAGAAGAAAATTCAGTTTATTCAAAGGTTGCTCAGTGTTACGTGTAATTGGAGGTGAACGAGGGGTAGGGCGCGGAAACGAGAGTTCTTATTAAAATCACTTATAATTGAATACACATACCTACGGCGGCACTCTCAAACACAATGCTCATTTTTACATGTTAGCGTATCGTTTATCTTTGTTTTAAGAAGATAATTAATTAAGCCTTTTGACCATATTGTAACGATATTGGCTGTATGTAATTAGTGCTGATTCAACGTTCATACGGTTGTGGGTTACGTACAATGAATGTGTGGGTGTGTGTGTATTAGTAAAAACGGTTGCGATGCGTTAAACTGAGCATGTGAAAGAAAGCAGTAGGAAAAGTGTAGCGACATGGTTGAACAAATTGATGTTCGTAATGGTAGCCATTACAGACATTGTGTGCGCTCCATCGAACATAAAGGTCGGCGAGAGCCCGCCACCCGCTTGGATCACCTTCTAAAGAAAAAAGTATGAAAGGCTATATTCATACATTTGTAAAAAGCTATGCGATTTGAAAAACCCATTTCACAAACCCCGTGTTGCTAATTTATTGAATTAGGACCGTTTCAAATTTATAAAACTTTTTAGCTCCGACGGTATTTCGGTGTAGTTAAGCTACGACAAGATAATCTCAATACGCGTGCGCTGATTAAAATTCTTTATATGCATATTCGTTCTTTCAACCCATTTACTTCGTTCAGATATGATAATTTTCACCTAATGTATTCATGTTAAGCCGACTTTTGTGTTATAAATTATACGAAGCAGAAGTTGGAGGTAGGCGACGTATACTTATCCAATAAGCGTCAAAGTGTATTATACGCGTATAGACGTAAGCTAGGTCTTACAGGGTGACAGTGACGGGTGGCGTCGATGATACTTAATACAACTAATTTAAGGTTAGTGAAGTTTTGTAACAACAGTGAACAGTGCTCGGCGCAGTAAAACGAGCCACCTGATAAAAGTTATCTTGAAAAGTCGCCGGCCGCAACAAACTTGACAACTGTCGTCAGGAGGGATAAGGGAAACTCGATTGAGGAACGAGAAAAAGTTATTCGGCGCCGTGGAAAGAAGACTCCGCCCATAAGTTTAACTAACCATCTCCGAGCCCCATGTTGGCGCTGACACTACTTATTTAAACATTTACCTATTTCTGTCAATGAAGTAAAATATATTTGCTTTGATACAATGGTCTACAATATTAAAACCGAAGTAGAACTACTATACTCTGAGTAGCTTCTAATATTTGATATTCTAAACACCCTCACCCTCTTTAGCACAAAAACTTTAAAAGAACCAGGAAACGTCTGAAAGAAAATAGCCAGTAATATTAAGGAAAGTTTAACGCAGTATAATCTGGCAGTAAGCTAATAAAAATCATAACGTTCCTTCGGATAAAAAGACAGTTTGAGACGAGAAAATGCATCTGCGCGACTCTTTGTTTCCAGTGGTGCTTTAAGAAAGTTAGAGGATAAGAAACAAGCGGGTTACGGCTTGAGAACTCTCAACAGTTGGACATCATTGTATTTGCTGCCTTGTCGAGTAGCCACTTACAATTCACATTTCGGGTGTGTGAAGAATAGCCTCTGTAGCTATTTTGTTAGTTGTTGTTAGTACTTTGTTCTTGTGTTACGAAAAACACAAGCTCAAATCTGAACTAAGTTTTGCTAAGCCCGTTGCATGCGTTTGGGTTCTGGCGAGGTCTAAATGTCTGCGGTTTCGTGGACTGAACTTGCGTCCGTTTATGAAAACACGGCTACGTTCACTTAATATTCGTGTCCAGTATAGCTTTTTATTTTGTATGTTATTGTATGCAAATTACTACTTTCTTTATCTGCATATTGTCCCAGCGTTCGTGAATAAAATGATGGAATAAAATTTAACCATGTGGAAATTTCGCATCAAAGTACGTGATAAAAACAAATAATAATAAAAATGGTATTATGGGGATCGTATATCCCTATTGTTATTTTGTGACATCACAGGAAAGGGGTATCAACTCTACTCGGATGTGTTTTACGTTTGTTGTCAGATATTGCGAAATGCATTATTTTGTATATACTTTTATGTCGGATTAAAGATAAAACGTGTATGATCTGGGATCGTTCAAAAGATAATGTATTTTATATTTTGATATTTGCAGGATATATTTGGGTAAAAGGTTGAATGTATCCAGCGCATCGGATCTGTTGCTTTATAAATATGAAGATAATTTTAATGTTGTTTATGGAGCAAGCTTGTTTAAAAATAATGGGACTGTATTTTTGGTTTGGAAATTGTTTCAACTTCGTACACTTCTCTACTTTGTTACATGACGTAAAAAAATGAATTTGTTTTAACAACTCTAGCAATTTAGTAGCAAGAAACAAAGCTAAAAAAATATTGCCAAGAAATTAACGACTGCCCCTTTTATGAAAATATACGTATGAACCAAGTACAGCAC
The DNA here is from genome assembly GCA_944739405.2 of Euclidia mi. Classification (NCBI taxonomy): domain Eukaryota; kingdom Metazoa; phylum Arthropoda; class Insecta; order Lepidoptera; family Erebidae; genus Euclidia; species Euclidia mi. The sequence goes on from OX123193.2 coordinate 41,923,043, forward strand.
ACAACCCTGACTAGAATTACGCAGTAAGAATACATTGTATGGAGCGAACGCGGATTATTTCCACGTTTATTTACGGAGATCTTGATAAGGAAGGGGCTCATAGCTATTTATCAAGTAAACTTCCAATGTTGGCAGTTACTGAGAATGTTTCCAACAGGAAAACCAAAATTACACCTTTGGTCGACATACGAAATGAATATGCTGTACATCCTAGTTCAAATCGGCAGTTATGTCTAATGGCTATAAGGATTTATGTCTATTAATTGTATGACTTATATTGTAATGAGTGCTTGTCTTTTTTGTTTGTTCGATCTTTTTACCAGATAAAAAATATCTGCAGTAAGGAGTTATATGATCTGATGTTGCTCAAGTCCTGTTTTGTTGACAGTGATCGATATTGAATGTGATGCTTAGATAATATAATAATAATAATAATATTCTACCACATTCACACAACACCATCTAGTCCCAAACTAAGCAGAAGCTTGTACTATGGGTACTAGATAATGGATAAACATACATATATACTGTTTTTTTTTTTTAAATACATACATATTATACATAGAAACACCCAGACCAAGACAAACACCCATGTTCATGCACACAAATGTTTGACTTGATGAGCATAGTTATTATAACTTTGAAAGAATTAATATATTATAGAGATTCTGTTTATGATTAGACGTTTCTTTTATAAAAGATAACATACTAGGAATAAGTCCTGAGTTACGGTGGATTTTACAAATGCTCAATATATGGACACCAAAAACACTCAGATTGAGTTGGAGCCGTGTGGGGATTTTACCTGCGACATACTGCGCAGTAACAAAGAGCGAGGCGACCATAACGCAACTATGCCATTCATGCTCTAAAATATTATATTTAATTTAATCCGTGATTTAGTAATTAAAAATATGACAATTTTGTGGCATATGTGTAGGTCACGTTTAGTACTAAAGAACTATAACTAACTACCTTAACTATCAGATGAAAATAAATTCTATAAAAATGTTATCACCGTATTTATTGGCTGTAGCGTAAGATGGATTATAATTTATTTGTTGAAGCGCCAAAAACCTAACACAATTAATAATATCTAATATACTCATTTCCATCTACACTAGTCCTAAAATTGCCGATATTGCGACCAGTCAACTGTATCTATTACATGTCAGATTATTCCTTTATAGAAGTAATTACATACCTAGAGCGTAATACATCTACATATTATATCAACACCTCTATATTGACATTCATATCGCCGCGTCTACCTAATACAACCGTACTTTTACTTGATCCACTATTATCGATTCCTTGAGCTATTGTACTACTGCGATTGTCTGCCGGTACATAATTTAGGAAAGTGCGAAGCCCTGTTTAGCAAGTGGGTAGCTCTAGCCGGTACAGTTGAGCATTATTTGTTGGTTCGCCTGACTTACACCAACTTGCTCAGTGCCAGGGAGCTTGTTAGCAAGACTTCTGTGGTTTTGGACTAGATAACATTGTAGATTTAAACTATCTGATGTCGAAGCACCGATCCGCTTTTGCGCATAAGTTGGACTGAGTTTCTGTTTAATAAAGAAGTGAGTTTTATTAAACATGGTTCGTAAAAGTTGATGAGCTTATGAAGCATGTGTAATGTTTGACGTTGATGAGGTAAAGTCATGTCTAAGTTGTTCTTGTGTTACTTAACTTGAAAATTGTAGAACTTTTGAGGATATTATAATAATTAGATGATGAAGAATTTTAGGAACGACACTGGCACTTTATCGTCTGTATATTTTGTTCAATTAAATGTATTTTTAAAGATCGTTTAATTAGAATTTATTGTAAATTGCAATCTGTGTGAAATGATGTGGTATAAAATTTATTTTATCAATTATCATAAATTGAGTTCTATAAAATTAAGGTTAGAATAAAATAATTGTCATATAATTAAAGAAATGCTTGCTTTTACATTAACTGGCATGATTTATGTGTCCAAGGAAATGGGCGACGGCGAGTATATATCGGCGATCACTGAACAAATTACTGTTTCATGTCAGGCCTCGAATTCGAGCAAGGCTCTTCATTGTTGGGAACAGAAAGCAGAAATTAGTATTAAATAACCCGACAAACAAGTTCCAAGTTTAATTTGCTGTACTTGTTGTTGTATTACTATTATTTTGTTGTGCAATAGACACGTGTCGCAGTGAAATCGTGCGTGCGTCACTGTCACATCAAAGAGCGCTTTAACAGACGTCATCATAAAACTGTAATTGAGATTTGATTTCGCGATTTGACGACATATTCTATTGGCATGCGCGGTACCGCCGGCGGTACCGCTATTATTACTCTCGATATGCTAGGTGATGCGCGGGACCGCCGGCGGTCCCGCCGGTGCGATGCATTTAAAACCCAATTTTTGAATATATTGGGTTGATTTTTGTTCAACGATTTTTTTTTATTGAGACCATAGATAAATTTTGCTTGTGTTAAAACGAATATAAGCACTAGCACCTTTCTAAGCGCCAAAAAAAAATGTCACATTTCATTTGGAGGCGTGGCTGTGTCTAGTGCAGTGATGCCGTTATCGTCGTCTCCGGAGAATAAAAAGATAACTACAAAAATGCAACTTTACTGGAAAAATAAAAAACATGTTTTCGTCGATTGCTCCTTAACCTCGCGTATGCTGGATTACCAGACATAATTAAAATCTATTGTGTCTCGTGCAGATCTGCTCTTAAGCATACGAAAGGTTAAACATTGGACGTAGACAGATGATTGTAAGCTTTTGAAGAAGGTTATTTTTTGTTTATTCTAAATGTTTCAGTGAAATACGCCTTATTATCAAAATAGAGATATTATTTCAAAAATAAAAGGTTAGTCAAAATTAGCCATCATCTAAGTTGGTTAACGGCGATTATCATTTTATTCTCCGTGCAGCCTGACCAGAATCAATTATTGTACTCATCACTTATCATTTTTCAAATCCATAACAGTCATAATTACTAACACGTCTTATACAGAGCGACTGGATGGTTTTGAACGAGAATAAAATGATAACTGCATTTATCATTTATTTCATATCATTCATCAGTCGCATATTTTTTTCATGAGAACATAATTTTATGACTGTTTGTCATACTAACAAGTGGAAATAAATTTTGATAATACTATATTAACAGTTTATTCTCGTAATTTAAAAATTGTTTTAAATCTTTGAATACTATTGTAATATTTTGTAACTTCGTAAATAACTGTATAAAAATTAGGAAAAAAATTGAGCAGATGTGTAAGCATCCACAGATCCCAAAAATGACATAAAATTAAAACTAAGACAATGGCAGTTATCATTTTATTCTCCGGGCACGGCGTTATGATCGTTACCGCTATGGCAATATGGGTCATAATAGGGTGAACGTAGAAGAGCTTTGTAATTTGATTCATTTATTATCAAATTTCGTTCATTTATTATCAAAGAAGGTATTTAAAATGAAAAAAGTAATAGTTGACCTAGTCTTTCATAGCAATTCTGTATGTCGTAAGCCATGTAAAAATTATTTTCATGGCTTTTAACTTGCGACGTGTACACAGCCGTCGCGTCGGCTTATCTCGGTATCGTATTTCAAGGTCTGTTTATAGAAACTGTGAGACTGAACGTACTTTATTGTTATTGTTTATTGAAGAATGGTTCTTGTTCATGGTGCTATAATAAGTAGCTACGACATTTATGGATAAAACATTCATTTATATCGTCCTAACCTTTTAGAGACCTGAAAACACATTTACGAAATCTTATAAGATCTTATTAGAAACTTATGCCAATCCACTTGTCGTGTTATTAGTATTTTCAATTAGAAAAACTATTCATAAAAACAACACAGCTTACAGAGCAACGATAACTGATCTCATTTGTTTTTTATAGATGCATCGCTGGCAAAAACGAAAGCCCAATAACAGGGCTACTGCGTCCCATCCGAAAAGTGGTTTGTCTGCTGGATTTGTTCAAAACTATCTTCTGTATGTATAAAATTCTTGCGTTACTGACTAACAGACAACGCACAGCCAAAACTATTTAGCGCAAGAAACTGAAATTTAGCACGTATGTTCCTTGTGAACCGTACGGGTGCACTAAGAAAGGATTTCCCGAAATGCCTACGGGATCGAGAAAATATGTCGGATAAAATATGCGGACGTCACTGCAGGCATTCTTTAGCTTTTTTTATATAGACTCACGCCTGTATCCCGAAGGGGTAGGCAAAGGTATAATATGACACCATATTTCGCCATGAATTTTTAGGTCCCACGTAATAGGGGGCGAGCCTATTGCCGTTACCGGGCACATCACCACACTCCGTGCTGCTACTGAGAATTTGGAAAAACCCAGTAACACTTTTGCCCGGGTTCGATTCCCGCACCCGGGACCTCCGATCAGCAGTCGCATACGCTACACTGGACCACGGAGGCAGTTCTTTAGTTTATTATATCGATAATAGCAATGCTCTAACTTACTACGCAATAATAAAAAGACTCAATTTTTTTCGCACACAACTTCATTCAAGAGCTATATTAATTTTTTGCTTAGCTATCAGGCAAAGAAACGAATGGAAGTGTTATGCGTGAGAATTATCGCCATTATTTCAGGAAGACAATGTATATTTTTTAATATTTAGGTAATGTTAGTCCTAAGGCAGCACGAGTATGAAATATTCACATAAAAGTAAATTTTAGTTTTCACTTTTATTCAAGTAGCAGAGGATGCCTGCACCTCCGCCCACACATTCGTTTTTATTTAATTTCTCCCGATCCTCTGGTAATTTCGGCTAATCCCTCCTTAGTGCAACCGCACGAACACCAAGGAACATACACACAAAATAAATCGACGTGAAGTAACAGTACTTAAATTGTTGCGTTTCGTTCGGTGAGTGAGAGTGCCGGAGGCCCTATCCCCTATTCCTTCTCCCTCATCCCACTCCTCATCCTATCCCTTTTCCCAACTCCAAGGGGCGGCAACGCAATTGTAACTCCTGTGGTGTTGCTTGTGTCCATGGGCGGCGGTGATTGCTTACCATCAGGCAATCCGTCTGCTCGTTTGCCGCCTATTACTTCTATTGGCTTCGCGATGTCTGTCAGGCAGTGGGCAAAAATGTTGTATATGCAGCAATCATTATCATCATCAACCCTGTATACTGTCCCACTGCTGGGCACGGGCCTCTTCTCACTGGGAAGGGTAAGGCCATTGTCCACGACGCTGGCCAAGTGCGGGTTGGCAGACTTCAATGTCTTTTGAGAACATTATGGCGAACTCTGGCATACAGGTTTCTCTCACGATGTTTTTCTTCACCGCTAAGCAATCGATAATACACAATTTAATACACACTTAAATTTCGAAAAGTCATTAGCGTGCGCCGTGTATTTGAACCCGAGATCCTCTGCGTAGCAGTCTATCGGTCTCTCCACTCGGCTATCAGCCGTGTATATAAAGCATCCTACTAGTGAGATGGACCTTTTATTACTATAGGAAGGGTTAGGCGCCAATCCACCACGCTGGCCAAGTATGAGCATGCAGACTTCAAAGTCGTGTCTTACAAGAAAACCATAGCGAACTCTCAGAGATGCAGGTTTCTTCAATATATTTTCCTTTACAATTTTGCAAGCAGTAACACATTTTAAAACTTAAATAACTTCGAAAATTCAGTGACGTACATGTGCGTGCGTGCGTTCATGGGGTCGATTCCAAGGCCATCTAAGAGAACAAGACACTAATTGGAATGGAATGTTCCTCCAGCTTGGGACCCTGTCATAAGGCTAATGAAACCCAAGAAGGACAAAGTCACCAGAAGACCTAAGGACACTGTGAGCTCATTCTGCGTAAATAGTAACACCAGTAGATGAAAAATGTTCGGGTACTTTGAGATAACTTATACATTCAGAAAAAGACAAATATCACCTCAGTCTGCCGTGAACATGAATTCTGTAAAGAATTCGAAACGTCGGCTAGTAATAAATTAAAAATATAGTTTCTAGATCATTAGTTTCAAATGTAATAACTTAGTGAAACCAATACATCGCGATAAAATCCGTAAACTGTAGTTTAATTTCAAGACACTAATGTTCTAAAATGTTTGGTACAGAATACTTACAAAATATATCTTTTTGTATTGGCTGTTGAGTGCTGCTTTAGCGCTTACCTCGGCGTTCAACACTGAACTGTGTGGGTTCGATCCCCACACGTGCCAACACTTTGTGCGATCCATACATTGTTGTTTTGTGCGTGTACTTCGTGTCTGTTGATTTCATAATTATAATTTCCCGCGACGCAGGACGTAAGACTAGTGCGGGATGAGTTTTATTTATTTTTATTTATTTATAGTCTCACGCCTGTATCCCCGAAGGAGTAGGCTGAGGTGTAAATATTACACCCACATTTCGCCATGAATTTTTAGGTCCCACGTAATAGGGGGTGAGTCTATTGCCGTTACCGGGCACATCACCATACTCCGGGCTGCTACTAAGTATTCGGAAAAACCCAATAACACTTTTGCCCGACCCGGGAAACGAACCGGGGATCTCCGATCAGCAGTCGCATACGCTATCCACTGGACCACGGAAGCAGTCTGAAGAGGCAGTCTGCGGGATGAGTCATTTAAAATAATTATTGTACACCCAGTGTTGAACATTGCCTTTTAATATACTATGTGGTATATTTCAAGCAAGATTCATAAACTTTACGTATAAATTGTATCCCGCGCATTAAATGCTACTGGCAGTTCAGCGGCCTGGACAATAAAAGGGACAACCTATTCAAGACCACGATATGGTGGCATGACCTCGGAGATAGTGTCATTCACAGGTCGTATCTCAAAGCCTATATAAAGATACAAACATTCAAGCTACGGACACAAAGTCCAACCGCGTAAGAAACAACAATTTATGACGATTGTGAAACATGTGTTAACTGAAAATATATTAATTGAAAAGCGCAAAAATAAACATCCGTTCTATTTAAAAAAGCTATCGGAATTTGCCTTAATCTTAAAATAACAACAACAATTTAGTCCGAGGCATCATAATAAAACTAACCTGGCTAGAGATAAGGAAGCTGATAAAAGTTATAAAAAAAATAATGTCAGTTACGAAATTATCTCGTTTGATCCACCAACTTAAACTAACACGCCTCTCCTCCCGCGACCGCACCCGACTGCGAGGGACAGACAGAACTGTCCCACGCACCCGCACCTTGGGACGCATCCCACGCAGGCCTCACGCAAGTCCACGTGGAGCGTCCCCTCCCGGGATCCCGCTTAGCTTCACCGTGGGTGTACCTCAAACCCACGGTTACTGAGCCCCCCCACCACGACAAGGTGGAGATCCCACGAGGGGGGGGGGATCTAAGACCCTAGGATTGGAATAAATTGTAGGCCGGATGTTTACTACCCCTGCGAACAGTGACTTGAATTTTAAATACAATGGGTAAGTTCATTTTTTATTGTAAATTGAAGCACTAATTTGGTTTTTTGTGATAAATTAGAAAGGTGAGGCCATTCTCTTACTTAGGAACCTACAAAAATAAAAGAGATTTATAAACTATTCAGCTAGATAATTGCTAAGATAATGCTTCTTATCTTAGCAGTTAATAGATCTTCACACATGCCAAAGATATTCTCTACCTAAAAAGCACCTTTGCTGAATCGATTTTCACATACATAAATTTCCTTTCTCAGTTGGCTGTGAAATCATTCGTAAGGGAATCAAAAACATAAAAATTTTGTATGGTGGATTTCAACGCAATGACAAACGAGATTCAATCACATCGGCACGTCAAGTAACGCATATTTGCGGATTACAAGTGTTAAACACAAAATCGAACAAACTATACAGAACTAGCAAATGGAAATATTTCTCAACGACCTTAACGTGCAGCGATAGCCTAGTGGAGGGACCGACTTACTGCTACGCAGAGAGTCTCGGGTTCGAATCCATGGCACGCACCATTGACTTTTCGAAATGAAGTGCGTATTAAATTGTTAATTATCTCTTGCTTATCGGTAAACGATTCTGGCTGGCAACACTGAAAACGTCAAATGTAAAATTACGTAGCTCCGTGATTTTAAAGTTTTTTTAAAGTTTAAATCAATATTAAACGCTTATGTTTCATTATTATCGTGTGTAATAGTAATAGAAGTGTGAAATACATTGAGTTTGCTGTTTGAAACCTCGCTGTAGACAGTTCTTGGCGGACAGATCAACTACCCAGTGGCAACGGACGGAATTCAAATCATCATCCTTAAACCCGGGGAGTATTTTACTTATTAACTTACACTCCTCAACACATATTTACTCGGCTCACTGAACGTGAGCTTCGTCCATCACACACTGGCACAGTTTCTGTCTCCTTTTGCTTGACAAAAGTGGAAGCAAAATCGAGGACTGAACAAATGCCCCATACAAGCACAGGCTATACTTACACTTCACATTTATATACATATATGTAATTATTTATTAATTAAGTATACAATATTATAATTATTTATTGATTGTCTGCCTAGATTTAGATTTATTTATTAAGTACAACCATCTTATATATTTACCTAGATTTAGTTATTTAGTACAGCCATCGGCAAGGATTATCCTACCTACTTGATACTGATATAAGAGTTGTTCAACAAACCATATTAATCTGAACCATTATTTAGTTTAATATGATTCTTCTACCATTCTTACACCTTTCTTTCAATTTTCATAACTTATTTTCAACATACCTTCATCAATCTATCATTCTGATAACTTTTTTATCTCTTTTATTTGGTACTAATTATATATAGTCACTCTTGTATATTAACATAATACCTATCTTTCTTCAAAGTATTTACCTGTTTTTACTTTTTTAGGTAATTTGTGAGGCATGTCTACAAACATGATGACCCGCAAGACACTCGCTAAAGAAACAGAGAACAACTTGAAGATAGCGCTGTTAGAATTAAAGAAATATAAAGAAGATAACAGTCAACTATTAAAGAAACGTGTTGATAGCGAAGAAGAAATTAAATATGTCACTGATAAAGTATCCCAGCTGAAGGCGAACTCCACACTGAACAAATGAACATCTTGGACCAACGAGACAGACTACAGGAGGAAGTTAGGTCCTACAGTAGCTGTGATGAAACCTACCTTAGACAACTCAGTCGAATTATGGATTTGGAGGCGAGTCTGAATGAAGCCCATACAACAATTTTATCACAAGAGGAATCAATCCAGACGCTCAACACGACAGCAAACAAGAACCTGTTTTCAGAAGTAATCAGCGGTAATGCTAGTGTTATTAAGACTGTAAAATGTAAGTGCAACTGTAAATCTAAATTGATAACCAAAAGAAAATTTAGGCAATTATCATAATTAAATAAATTGATAAAGCGACTTGAATCACAACACAGTCACAAGTCACAAGGGGTCAAATAAAGTAAATAAATTATCACAAACTAACCATGACTTGGTTAAGGAGCAGGAGTCATTGATGTCGAAGCTTGAGGCTAGCAATGAACAATTACTCAGTAATAGATTATTATATGATCAGCACACTCAGGAGCTACAAACACACATTTCAAAACTGACTGCACAGCTCGACAAAATGGCAATAACACACCAGAAAGAAACTCAAGAATACATATTAAAATATGATGAGATTTCTAGAGTTGGTAGAGAGAATCTAGAACAACTACTCTCTATAGCCAACAAAAAATGTTGCTTAAATTGTTCAAAATTAAATAATGATTTAGAAAGTAGTCTAGTACTAGAACAACCTCACAAAATATACAATGACGCCGGTTCTGATGCCTTGTTACAAACAAATCATATATGTTCACTTGACACTCATAGTAATAATACTGTATTGATGTTTTCTGACTGGATCGGCTTTACACCGAAACCGTAGGGTTCTAGGCGACTTGGGAAGGATTAATGGAATGGACTGTATTAAGGCGAGTTCTGGGTCGCCTAGAAAGGAATAAGGGAAGAGGAGATGGATACGGGAGGAGGTGATTGAGTGGGTATAGGATATTTCAAGGATGGAAGGCACTTACCTTATACAGCCTTCTTCGTTTCTTTTCCTCCTGGTGTTTCGTGATGCAGCTGATTGTTTACGCTTCAATTCACCGTCACTCCCACTTGCGAGCGGTTTATATAATCACATACAACGGTGCGGCGCGGTACGGTATCGAGACGGCGTTCTCAGCGGGAGGAATGTTCTCGACTGTCACTCGCGTCCACGATCGCGTCGACGAATCAGGCGAAGGCAGTGCCTCTTCCAGGGAGAGGGATAGAGCGGGACGGAAATATGGTATCGCTCGCACTAGACGTGGAACGATTGATCTTGATGCGATTAGTTATAAATAGGAAGGTAGATGGCGCTACCATATCCCCCCGGCCCTAAAGGGTTGCCTTTAAAAAAAAATAGAATTGAACTTAGCTATGTTAGGTGTACTACCGCATAACCCATCAATAGGCTAAGACAGCGATATGACAATAAAATTAATCTAAATTAACTTTAGCGAAAACTACAAACGCAATAATAGCGAAAACTACTAACTAAATACTTAAACTAAGAGGTAGGTCCAACTTCAGGCTAGATCTCACTGAGTTGGAAGCGGACGCGAGTTGATCAGTGCCTCGACTTGTGCAAGGACAGTTAAAGGCTCTTCGTAAGAGAGGATCTGTTGACCTATAACTTTGAAGAGATGCGTTTTAATTACTTTGACCATGCTTGACCAACATCCACCGAAATGTGGTGATGCTGGTGGAATAAACTTCCAGTCAATATGATCTATGGAAAGTTATTCCTAAAGACGAGTACGATAACCAGCGACGTGATTGAAACAAGTAGCGGGAACAAGTTCAATCAATTTACTAACGCGGTTGGCGACAAAAGTCTGCCAGCGGTGAGGAGAGGAATAAATCCAAGCGAGCACTACTTTGGAGTCGGAAAATGCGTATATTTATTAATAGAGTAGTGGGGCAAAACTGTGTCTTGAACCTTGCAGAGCAACTGAGACAGCAGAAGGGCCGCGCACAACTCCAGTCTCGCAACTGAAATGGTTTAACAGGCGAGACCTTAGACTTGGCACAAACTAACTGCACCGAGTAGTTAGAACCAATGCGGACTTGCAAATATACGACTCCGCCGTAAGCACGCTCGCTGGCGTCAGCGAAACCTATTAAGTTGATGGTACATCCATCTACCAACCCAAAATGACGCGGAATAGTAATTTGATTGAGCGCGGTAAGCTCAATACAAACTGGCTCCAAGCGGCGACAATATGGTCAGGGGGTGTTTCATCCCACTCACACTTTGATAGCCAAAGCTCTTTGATGAAGAGCTTGGCGTACAAAATTGTGGGAGCCACAAAACCCATTATGTCCCATAGTCGAGCCACTGTGGACAGCATAGTGCGTTTGGTGCACTTATCATCTGGTGGTGAGACGTCAAACCGAAAACTATCACAGGATTTGTCCCAGCGTAAACCGAGAACCTTATGCGGTACAGACTTCTCAAACTCAATGTCTGGAGAAGCTTTATGAGAATCTGGTATGCGTGCGAGAACCTCCTTAGAGTTGCTTGTCCATTTGACAAGATCAAACTGGCCTCGCTTGAAAAGCTGAATAAGCTCTTCACAAAGCGAAATTGCTAGCGGAGCGGGTATGACATTACAGACAATGTCATCTATATACAAAGCGGATGTGTAGTATAGTATAGTGTAGCGTAGCGTAGCATAGCATAGCATAGCATAGCTAATTAGTGCTTTATCTTACACACAGTTTTAGCACCCACCTTGATCTCTTGAAGAGCAGAACAACAACAAGACGTAATACAATGAGAAGTATGTAACGTAGGTACGGTACCCATAATCACATACCCAAGTACCGTCTCAATAGCGGGCGGTAAATCATATCGCTCACTACGAACTATGTTAGTTAGTAGCAAGTGCGGAAATATCGAAGCTCCGATCAAAAGATCAATGCCTGCCGGATTCGCAAACTCCGCGTCGGCTAACGGCAGTGAATCGAGATGAGTGAGTGATGCTACGTCTACATTAGCGTTCGGCAATGCGTCCGTGATACGTTCCACGATAAGCGAAGAAATGTTAAAATTAATATTCCTATCAAAACGCGAATGTATTTTAATATCTACGGAACCCCTGCAATGCTTTACTGATCCGCCTATCCCTTTGACGGTTGAGTTAGTATTTTTAAAGTTATTCCATAATCCGAGGCGTTTGAAGCATTCCGATGTTATTAGATTGGTCTGAGATGCGCTATCTAGCAGACAACGTACCATGTGCGGCGACCCATTAACATCATATACGATAACTTGCGCTGTCGCTAACAGAACAGTCTTAGACGCCGTACACTGCGTTTTGGCCCTGCGCGGATCATTATAGATGCGCGAGTGCCGTCCTCGCGTGCGCGTCGCCCGCGCAATGGATGTCGTACACAACGATACTTCGCCCTCAGACGCGGAAGGCGCAGCTACCGTGTTCTGCACTTGCGTGAGTGTGTCAAGGTTAGCGGCTTGACTTGACAACCGGTTATTTTTATCAAAATGTAACAGTGTATGATGTTTTTGTTTACACGTGCGACATCTCGTTCTACTGGAACAATTACTCGTTTTATGTTTTATGCTTAAGCAATTAATGCAAGCTTTGTTATCTTTTACGCTTTTAAAACGAGCAATTGGATTTAAATCATTAAAGGTGGGACACTTATAGTAATGGTCGTGCACTATATTACTGCACAGACACTTCTGTGAATTATTACTATTAGATTCCAAACATGTTACGTAAGATTGTGGATTAGGGACTGAGTTATTATTACTATTTCGCGATTTATTCAACCTTTGTTTGTTGTTGTTAGTGTTAGACGGGCCAGGTGAACCAGACTGCGTATTATGAAATATTCGACACTGATCTTTGATGAACGAAATAAAACTATCTAGTGTAGGTATTATATGTGTTTCCAAACACACGGCATTTGTTTGAAGATGCATTCAATAAATTAAGCCTAAGAAACATACAATTACATACCTTATCTCTTCTCTCTTATGTTACCTGTCTCTTTCACTCGCAGCAAGGCGCGGAGTTCAGGTGAACTGGAGCGCGCTTGTCAAAATTCAAATCATAGCATTCATTTATTTTGCCGCAATTGTTTGCAAAATTTTTTCTCCCTTGATAAAATTGAAAAAAAGGTGTTATAAATTAGTATTATTAGTGCAATTTGATAAGTATGAGCACACCGGCGACGACGAATGACCAGGACGACGTATCCGTCTTACCTGTTGCTTCGGACGAAGAACAGGGAAATCGTCAGCCGGCGTCCTCCAAGGACGACGACAGCTCCAGCTCTGCCTCATCTTCGGAAGATGAGGAGGGCTTTGCCTCGCCTCCACCTAACAAACGCAGACGTAAGTACAAACTTAATTCTTGTGACCCGCGCGTAGATAGCCTTATAAGCCAGGTAAGTTATATTACCGGTTACTTATCTCAATTGCCCGTTATTACCAGAATGCCAATCCAGGGTACTGAAAACCTACCAGGCCCAAGCAGGGCAGTAGATCAGACTCAATTCCTTTTAAATCCAACTTCTAGTTCTGAGAAGTTTAAGTTGGGAGAGCTTAAGACCGATTTTGACGAGAAGAGAGTGATCCCGCTTGCAAAGCAGGAGAGGATTGACAAATTAAATTTATTACAACACTTTGATACCCAGGGTTGGAAGGGCATGCGTTATAAGTCAGTACTACAATCCTTTTCAGCTACCCCTGGCTTTGTAGCATTAAAAGTGAATGAAGAATTTTGTCACTTTAATAAGACTAAGGATTATTTAGCATCCGCTGAAAATGTGTTAGCTGGTTTGACTAATGCAGAGTTAGAGCAGCAAGAGTTATTAAGGCAGGGTCTGCAAGAGTTACTTAATTGGGCTGGTAGTAACCCCAATAACTTGAACCCAAGCTCTCTTTTTGAAAGAGTGAGTGAATTACTTGGCCCAGGCTCATCTTTACATAAGTGTTCTGAGAAAATAATGCAAATTATTTGTGGAAGAAGAGCAGAATCTATTGAAATAAGACGAGAAAGGATTATTAAAGAAATTAATAACCCCAATCTCAAAGCTACTTTAAGAGGAATTCCACCAAGTCCAGAATATCTCTTTAGCCGTGAGGCCTTACATCCAGTTATTAGATCTCTGGGTGGTACCCAAAACTGGTTAAATAAACCAGAGTACATAAATGACATTAGAACAAGCCGCTCATCTTCTAGCAATAACTACAAACAGGAAAGAAGGACTACCAATTCTCAGGGCAATAAACCAAACAAAGAACAATGCCCATTTTTCTTAGAGACGCCGGCCCAGGTGTGAACCGTCAAAAATCGTAGTAGTTGTTATTGCATTCGATAAAAGAGTGTTAAACTAGAATTTTGAGATTGATTAGAGGTCGGCCACATTCATAGTTTTATTACAAGAAGTACTTTTTATGCTCAAAAAACATTAGGTGTGTACGTACTTTTTTTAGGATAGTTACAGTATTTCGTAGTTTTGAGTAGAAAGAAATGAGTTAATCGTTTGGTAAGGGTAGAAATCCGAAAGAAAAAGCCAGAAGTCGTAAAAGATCCACAAACGTTCACAATGCACACGGGCAAATAACAAACATAATAAAATAAATTGACTATGACATTATTGACATTTACTAACAGTCAAAAAAGTCTTGCCATTTTGCAGATTTTAAATAATATTGATTAATCGATATAGATTTCGGACAAGGTTATCAATCTATATATTATTATTTGGTTCAAAATCGAAGTTATTTGTAGTTAATCGCATATATTCCTTAAAAATACACATAATAAAAATGTTTAAGGACCAAATAAAGATTTGCTAGTCACTAAAATCATTTTGAGTAGAGAAATGTTAAATCGATTAAGATAATCGATTTAATATTATGAATTCTTTACTGGCAATTTCTGATCTACTGCTTGTTGGCTATTTAGACGTTAACACATCTTTTTAAACCTATTTATTGATTATGTTTCTCGGCACACTTTTAGTAACGCCTATAAATTAAGTTATAAATAAAAAGGATTATTCAACAACAAATTGAAAATCTATTATGCTGTTCATGAGTTCCAAACTGGGCCAGAAATGGGCATTGTTCTTTAAGAAATACAAGCAAGATTCTCAACCTCCACAGAAGAAGCATACCTTTCGTAAATTCAAGAAAAATAATTCCGACCGTAGTAAACAAGATTGACAAGATACAGTGCCACCAAGCCTTTCAAGGGGGATGCCTAAAACAGCATGTACAGGTATGGAAGGAGCTTGGTGCAAACAGATTCATCCTGAACACTGTAACCAATGGCCGTTTACCTTTCAAATTGAGACCTCCCTTGATTCAACTAACTTCAAAAAATCTACAAAGATTCAGTACAGTAACTTCCCCACAGATGACATCCATAATACAGGATTTAAAAGAAAAGGGCATATTAGAGGTGCCTCCGGTTCTGAACTCTGGCTACCTTTGCAAGATGTTTTTAGTGAGGAAGTCAGATGGGGGCTGGCGCCCCATATTCGACCTCAGAGCTCAACAAATTCATAGCAGTCAAGCACTTTCAATTAATTACACAGACAGATGTAGCAAACTTTCTACAGAGCAACGACTGGATGGTGAAAATAGACATCCACCAGGCCTATTTTCATTTGCCCATTTCAGAGCCCCATCGTCGTTTCTTAAGGGTATGTTACAACAACCAGGTCCTTCAATTGACGGCACTGCCTTTTGGCCTGTCTTCCGCCCCCCACACTTTTGCCAGTCTTTCCAACTGGATAGCAGAGCACCTACGCTCCCAGGGAATAAGATTATTGGTCTACCTAGACGATTATATTCTAGTGAATCAGGACAAGACAAAGTTGCAGAATCAGGTCTCGGAGACAGTAAGAATTCTGGAGAGTCTTGGCTGGCATATCAATTACCAGAAGTCAGTTTTGGTACCCTGTCAAGAGTTGGAATACTTAGGTCTACTATGGAACACCAAGAACAAAATCATGTCTTTACTACTAAAGAAGGTGACAAAAATAAAGAGCTTCCTGGCAAAACTTTTGCAGAGGGGCCGTTGTACTCTTCGGGAGAGTCAGTGCCTACTAGGACAACTGAATTTCGCAAGTCTAACAACTCCGAAAGGACGATTGCATTGTCGACAAACACAGAGGTTCCTAAGAGGGTTCAGTCGACTCAGAGGATCACAAAAGCGAGATCTACCTCCTTGTGTGCAGCACGAACTAAGATGGTGGCAGGACGCCATAGACCGCAGCTCGGCAGCTCTACACAAAAAAGAAGTGACTCTCTTTTTGACTACAGATGCTGCAGATGTAGGCTGGGGCGCTCACCTGAACGGAATAGTTCTAGCAGGCCGATGGACGATACAGCAAAAGCATTGGCATTCAAACATGAAAGAGTTGTTTGCTGTTTACGGTGCCATCAATCGTCGTCAAAGGTATCTGCGGAATGCGCACATCCTAGTACAGACAGACAACAGGACGCTAGTAGCATATATCAGGAACGAGGGCGGGACACGATCCCTAGCTCTGCTCCGATTGACAACCAGGCTTCTGGAACTAACCGAGCGCTTGCACGTCACGCTGTCGGCGGCGTACCTCCCGGGGAGGTACAACGGCATAGCCGACCGCCTATCCCGAAACCGACCCGTGCCGGAATGGCACTTGTTGCCCCCGGCCTCGGAGGCCGTATTCAGAATTTGGGGCGTACCAGACGTCGACTTATTTGCGTCAAGACGAAGCGCGGTCGTAAGTTCGTACGTAACGTGGGACTCCAGAGATGGGTCAGCAATTTTTTACGACGCCTTCAGTCGACCTTGGAATTACTGATTGGCTTGGGTGTTCCCACCTCCGAATCTTATTCCACAGGTACTGCGCCACCTCAACACAGCGACAGGAACGTTTGTCGTAATAGCGCCACATTGGACACAATGTTTTTGGCTAGCAGATCTCAGAGCTCGGGCTCTATCAGAACCAGTGCCTATAAGGGATCTACACAAGAATCTGATAGACTTAACAACAGGCAGTTGTCCACCTCAGGTGCACAAGTTGGAACTGCTAGCATGGAAAATTGGGGGTGGGCAAATCAGATAGCTCACTGGTCGTCCGAGGAGAGAGATCTTCTAGAGAAGAGTTGGAGAACCTCAACTATATCGACTTACAGAGCTCCAATAAAACGCTGGATTTTATGGTGCCAACAGGACAACATCAATCCTAGCTGTCCTCATAGCAATGAGGTAGCTCGGTTTTTAGCCAAGTTGTGTATACAGGACAAACTAGCTTATAGGACCATTCTTTTACACAAATCAGCTGTATCCACCTACACTGCAACAAGTGAAGCTATATCAAGAAATTTCTTTGTACAGCAAATCTTGAGGGCAGCGTCTTTAATCAGACCACCTGAGAAGAAAACTCATATTTGGGACACAGAGTTACTCTTTAACTGGCTCAAGAATACACCAAAACTAGGTACCTTATTTGATATATCTCGAAGAACTGCAGTAATCTTATTACTGGTCTCTGGCCGGAGACTCCACGATCTGACACTTTTAGAGTTTTCTGAGGACAGTCTTATCATAGATAATGATAGAAAAGAAATAAAATTATGGCCTAGATTTGGTTCCAAGACAGACAATGCCCACAATAGACAGTCTGGATGGTTACTGAAACAACATCCTGACATGAGTTTATGTCCTGTCAGACATGTTATGGAATTAATTAAAAGTACTGAAGTTAGGCGTTCAGATGGTGGTAATATAAAAAGTCTGTTTATTTCAATTGTTGGTAAGATACGACCAGCCTCTCGTACCATTATAGCTGGTTGGGTAAAGAATGTTTTTAAACTAGCTGGCATAGATGCTTCACCAGGCAGTGTGAGATCAGCAGTAGCTTCAAAGAGCTATTTAGAAAACCGGCCTGTGGAAGAAATTTTAAGGAGAGCAAATTGGAAGAGATCAGAAACCTTCAGGAAGTTTTACTGTTGTACAGTGGAAAGAACTAATGACAATGAGAGAAGTGATTATCTTTCAAACAATTTTTTAGATATTTAGTATTAACTTAAATAAAAGTACACAGATACTTAGGTGATAAAAACTTTACTTAAGATTGGAATAGTACATGATATAATAATTCTTGACTTATAAGTAAGTTATGAGAAGTCTTTTTGTTTTTAAGGAACAATTTTATTTATGTTGTTTTCTTTTGAATTTTCTATTAAATTCTTATCTCTAAAGCTGTGTTAGTGTTAACAATGTTTTTTTTGTTTAACTTAGATAATTAGTTAATTACATATATTAGAAGGCTAATGGGATTTATTTATTTCACATAGCATTCATAATACCTGTACCCATCACAGGTTCTTTCACCAGCAGATAACAAACAGGTCTTCAAACAAATGCCGTGTGTTTGGAAACACATATAATAAGACTGTTTTGCATTAGCACAAAACAGTTATTATGTGTGTGGAAAACACACGGCATTGGAGCAAGGTGCTTGCTGGTGATTTGGAAGACTATGATTTGAATTTTGACAAGCGCGCTCCAGTTCACCTGAACTCCGCGCCTTGCTGCGAGTGAAAGAGACAGGTAACATAAGAAAGAAGAGATAAGGTATGTAATTGTATGTTTCTTAGGCTTAATTTATTGAATGCATCTTCAAACAAATGCCGTGTGTTTTGCACACACATAATTTTGTGCTAATGCAAAACAGTCTTATTTTATTATTGCGTTCCGTCATCTCGAATGCGCGAATTGTAATTGAAATTGTATCAGTGTCAAACTTTTTTAAAGCGAGTTGAAGCAACATAAAGTCGGAAAGATCTTCTAATTTTAAATTCCTAAGAGAATTAACCGCGGTAACAAAGTTATCTATAAACAGCTGGAAATTCGCGACAGACGCGGCACCGGACAGTTTAAGATTTAAAGCTTGATCAAAGTAGGTAGACGCTAGGACGCGAGTGTCTTGATATCTATCAAGTAGTGACTGAAATATGACCTGATAATTCTCAGCACTGGGTGTGACACCTGCAAATACGGACTGGGCCTTCGGTGACAGTTTACCTATTAAATAGTACAACCTGTCAGCATCTGTCAGAGAACCATTATCGTGCACCGTAGACTTAAAACTCGCATAGAATAACGGCCAATTTCGTATATCTCCGTCAAACGACATAATCTCGATTGGCGGTAATCTCGGTTTGCGGGCAACGGGCTCTGCCGAACATTTACCCTCCAATTGCGATTGTACACGCTTAATAATACAATAAAGATCTTCGAATGAGGTATACGCCTGCTAGTTCGGTTTTTCATCACGATTGATAGAAAGTAATCTAGCGTTATAATCGTCTAACAACTTATGAAAATCTGTTCGAATACTATCTGCTGTTATACAATAACTGAGAAATGCTTCGCTATTACTGTCAGACATAGATGCGGTTTTTGATCGTTCATAGATATTTTGAATGCGCTCAAATAAAATATTGCGTTTTGCTTCTGAGATTGTCATCTCTTTGTCTTCCGACACGCGTGACTTCTTTTGTTGTGACATGCTTACGTAAGTATAAGCTAATGAGACCGAAACAAAATAAGAATGTCTAATGTACCTATTATTTTACCTAAGTAGGCTAAGTAGGCAACACTTTAGAGCTGAGGAAATAAAAGTTGATTGAAATATGAGATTTATAAGACAACTATGATAGTTGCAGAAATAATAATTTAATAAGTAGGTAGCTACATAAAAGTTTACCTACTAATGCGGGCGGAAATAACCATGTGACGGTTATGTGAATATATTAGGAGTATAGCTAGGTGCTATAACTGCCTAGGTATAGCGGTATAACGTATAAAACGTAAATGAATCCGGCTCGAAAGACCAAAAAAATGGATCGGCTTTACACCGAAACCGTAGGGTTCTAGGCGACTTGGGAAGGATTAATGGAATGGACTGTATTAGGGCGAGTTCTGGGTCGCCTAGAACGGAATAAGGGAAGAGGAGATGGATACGGGAGGAGGTGATTGAGTGGGTATAGGATATTTCAAGGATGGAAGGCACTTACCTTATACAGCCTTCTTCGTTTCTTTTCCTCCTGGTGTTTCGTGATGCAGCTGATTGTTTACGCTTCAATTCACCGTCACTCCCACTTGCGAGCGGTTTATATAATCACATACAACGGTGCGGCGCGGTACGGTATCGAGACGGCGTTCTCAGCGGGAGGAATGTTCTCGACTGTCACTCGCGTCCACGATCGCGTCAACGAATCAGGCGAAGGCAGTGCCTCTTCCAGGGAGAGGGATAGAGCGGGACGGAAATATGGTATCGCTCGCACTAGACGTGGAACGATTGATCTTGATGCGATTAGTTATAAATAGGAAGGTAGATGGCGCTACCACTGACCAATTGGGAGTGGGTTTGGGTAGCTTAATAGATAGTTACACTAACCGTCCATTACAAAAGTTTTGTTATCCAGGAGAAATAATGTCTTCATTAGTTAATAAGTTAAAACATGCAGAATTAAATAAACATTCTACAGTTATTATTATGTATGGTGATAGCTTACTAGTTACTAGGAAAGATATACTAGCTTTATCGGTTATAATGACTGATAGAAGTTCTAAAGTGGGGTGCAATTTTATAGTCTGTGCATTTCCTTATTCAAAGACCTTATCTGATAAAGAAAACAACCAGATAAGTAAATTAAATCTATTATTGTATAATAGTACATATCGTCATAATGAAAAAAAAATATTCTTTGACACTAATACTTTTATTAAAAGTAATTTTATTTTAACAAAAGATACTATGTATCTTTCTCGCTCTTTTAAACGATAACTTGCTAAATTATTAGCATTTAATTTATACAGTGACCCAAGTACTGTTAGAGTACATTTTATTGAACCTGACATGATATATGACAATTCCATTATTGACATTCATAATAATAATAATTTAAATTAAATTCTGAGACAATAGAGAACACCTCTAGCTTTAATAAGATTACTCGTAACTCGTTGACTAATACACATAAACATAATAACAAAAATTTGATTAAATTAGTACATCAGAATATTAGAAGTATGATTAATAAAGATTTAGAAATGGAATTGTTTATGAACTGTAATGCTGTTGATATATTTTGCATCACTGAACATTGGCTAAAAAGCAACCAGTTCATGTTCAATTTCAGCAATCATGTAGTAGGAAGCTCGTTTAGCCGGCAGCAAGCAGTACATGGTGGCTCGATGATTTTAATTAATAAGCAACTTAAATTTAAGGAGCGTCATGATATTGTAAGTCTGTCTGTTGAGCGAACTATTGAGGTAGCCTGTGTGGAACTGAGGAGATTTATTGTAATAAGTGTATATATACAGGCCTCGTTCAGCATTGTATGATAGCTTCGAGCGTATTATGAATGAGATATTAAACAAAGTTGCAAAAATAAATAAAAATGTTGTTGTGTGCGGTGACTTTAATGTAAATTTATTGGAGGATAGTAGTCTTAGTACAAAATTGAAAGCGCTGTTTCTATCATATAATCTGAAGAACTTATTCTTAGAGTCCACAAGAGTTACTTCCTCTACATCTACTTGCCTAGATAATGTATTTACAGATATCATAGTAAGAGACAAGCAAATTATTAGACAGTTAGACTCAGACCATTGTGAACAGCAGATCTCCTTTAATGATAACAGTAAGAATGTTTCTAGGCAAAATATAGTTGTAATACCTAAAACTGCAACTCGTTTTGCTAGGTTTCAAAGTAAACTAATGACTAGCTGGTTACTGTTAGATGATGAAGGTGACATTTGTTATATAATAGCTTTTTCAAAGCGTTTTGTACAGAATTTAATTCGGTTTTCACACCTAGAACGATTACAGTTGGAGGTAATGCAACCTTCTGTGAATGGGCAACAACTGGGCTTCACAAAAGTAGAAAGAGATTGTATGAGCTATATGACGAGACAAACTTTAATTTAAGTGAACAATTTCAGGATTATGTTAGAAACTATGCTAGGATATTTCGGAAACTTTGCAAGAAAGCTAAGTCTCTTTACCAGAGTTCAAGGATTAGGAGTTGTGACGATAAAATGAAAATGACATGGAATATAATAAACAGCGAGACTGGGAAAGTTAAAAGTAAAAGTTCAAAATTTAGTTTGAACATTGATAACGACACTATGGACATCAGACTCAAAAGTTGCATCGGCGTTTGAAAGTTTTTTTACTGATATCCCTGTTATTACTACTAGATCTTTGGACTCATCAACCAATGCAGCGGAATCTCTTTTAAAAGAAAACATGAGTACAACCTATAGTAATTTCTCATTTCAGTATATAAATTCAAATTATGTTATAAAAGCTTTTAATACTATAAATTTAAAAAGACTGCAGACTTGTGGGGAAATTCCGTTACTATTACCAAGTCCATTATTGCTTTAGCTGCTAACAGATTAGCTTTAATATTTAATAAGTGTATTGACTGTGGTGTATTTCCTGATCTTATGAAAGATAGCAAGGTAATACCTACCCGTACAAAGCAGGTAGCACATCAGACCCCACCAACTATAGGCCAATTTTTGTGCTGCCCACATTTAGCAAAATTTTCGAGAAATTGATATTAGACCAACTGCAAAGTTATTTTAATAACAACGAGCTTCTACACTCTAAACAATTTGGTTTTACAAAGGGGCGCTCCACGACCGATGCCGGTGTTGAGCTTGTAAAACATATCTTTGATGCCTGGGAGGATTCACATGATCCTTTAGGTGTCTTCTGTGATTTGTCCAAGGCCTTTGATTGTGTAGAACATGATACATTGATCAGGAAATTACATCACTATGGTTTAAGTTGTTCTGCTCTGCATCTTCTTACTTCATATTTGAGTAATAGGATTCAGAGAGTTGATGTCAACGGGACGCGTTCGCATGGGTCTGTAGTCAAAATGGGCGTCCCACAGGGTTCAATCCTCGGTCCTTTTTTATTTTTAGTTTATATTAATGACTTACCACACTTCGTTAATGACTACGGACGGCACGGGATAGTAGTGTTTGCTGATGATACCTCACTTTTATTTAAATTAAAACGACAGCAAATTGATATGGACGATGTAAACATTGCTATCTCAAAGGTGGTTCGCTGGTTTGAGGTTAACAACCTGCTTTTAAATAGACTAAAAACTTAATGTATTTGATTTTTGATGCCTAACGTCAAACAAGTGAACACCTAAGTAAAGGTTAAGGATGATGTGTTGGATCTTGTGGATAACACCAAATTTTTAGGCATTACACTAGATTCTAAGCTGCAATGGGGACCACATATTAGTAAATTGTCGAATAGACTCAGCTCCGCAGCATACGCAGTCAGGAAAATTCGCCAGTTATCTGACATTGACACTGCCAGGCTTATATATCATAGTTATTTTCATAGTATAATGTCATACGGTATTCTCCTGTGGGGAAATGCTGCCGACATTCAAACCATCTTTGTTCTGCAAAAAAGAGCTATTCGAGCAATTTATAATTTGGATTATGGGGCTTCGTTAAGGAATAAATTCAAGGAAATAAACATTTTAACAATTGTAAGCCAGTTCATTTATTCCAACCTAATATATTTATTCCAAAACAAGGGCTCATACTCAAAGAAAAGTGATATCCACAATTTGCATACTAGAAATAAGAGTAAGCTAGTAGTGCCGGCTACCCGGCTAGAGAAAATAAAAAAATCTTTTCAAGGCCAATGTGTCCGCATTTACAATGAAGTGCCAAGCAATATTCAAAATTTAAGTTATAATAAATTCAAAAAGATTATTAAAAGTAAACTTTGTCAAAAAGGGTACTATTCAGTGCTAGATTATATTGAAGATAAAAATGCTTGGGATTAATTTGGTCGGTCCCACAGGCTACTTATGTTTGATTAGTGTTAATTTTCATGTGAGTGTGAGTTATTGTGTCTATATTATGCTAGAAAAAAAGCTAAAGCTAAGCTAAGCTAAGCTACTAAAAAAGCCTTATTAATTGACAACAACATTATAGACACACCAGCTCATATACCTATGAAAAATTCAATGTAGTTACTAAGTTTTAAATTGTATAGAATCAAGACGTAGAAAAGAGTGGCCCGGAGTTTCTTGCCTGATTCTTCTCACGAGGCTCTACTTTCTGAACAGGCATTTTTTTCAATGCTCAACTATGTTAATATGCATTTAAAGTTACTTTTTTATTTTTTATTTTGTATGACTTTCTGACGTGTCCAAAAATTTTAAACATTTTTATGGAAATAAACATATTTGAGTTTGAGTTTGAGTTTGAAAAGGCAAATACGTGAGTAAACCTGCATGTCTTGAGATTTCTCCATAATGTTTTCAAAAGACTTGTAAAGTCTGCCAACCCGCACTTGGCTAGCGTGGTGGACTATGGCTTTACCCTTCTCATAGTGAGAAGAGACCCGTGCTCTGCAGTGGGGCAGTATATGGGGCTGTTGATGATGATGCTGACCTTAACTTATTTATGCATTAAAACATTTTAATTATTTTTAAACAGTGTTGTGTTTTATTTCATTTCCCGCACTAGGAATAAATTCTGTGTAGTTTACAACATTAAATCAATGGATACAAAGAACTCCCAGATCAGAAGCAACAATTTGTGGATATTATTGATGTCTCGTGTGAGGATCAAGCTCACAAGTCTCGTTGAATCGTTATTCTTGAAAATTATCGATATAATATAGTATCCCATCATCGCTCTCTTCTTTCCGTTTTTCTTTTTATGCTGTTCTATGTATTTTTGCTAATTGCTAAATTATAGACATACATTTTATCCGTAATCTCTAACTAAAGCTGTTCATTCTAGAAGTATATTGGTGGCACTACTCCAGTTTGTCTACGTATTTACGATACGATACGTGCTTAACATACACGCAGCGCACGTTCTCTTCAGTACTGCAGCCACTAACAATTAACATAAATACCGGCGGAGTACGAGCGACCCGTAAAACTAAACCACCACCTGATTGGTCCACTACTTCCACTAAAGCTACAACTTAGTTTCTTTCCACAACTTCACCTGGCTGTAATCTTTAATAGAGTTCTTTCACTTCATAATACTTTGCCTACTGACTGCAACTATTAATTTTATTTCCGCAGTCGCAATAATGTCCGTCTGTGATTCTCATCCACAGCAAGTTAAATTAACTTGCTCGAAAGCTCTACATCGTGAATTTTAAGCTATACATACATACATACATAGACTCACGCTTTTTTCCCGGAGGGGTAGGCAGAGACTACGGAACGCCATTTGCAACGATCCTGACATACCTCACTTGCTTCACTCACTCCCATTAAGTTTCTCATGCATGCTCGTCTGTTAAGGGTACTTCTGACTTGTCCTTTTATCAGGATGTCTCCAATCTGGTCAGAGAACGTCCGCCTAGGTCTTACACACTTGCCTTATATATCTTCTTTGTCAGTCTATCGTCATCCATCCTCTCCATGTGCCCAAACCATCTTAACATGCCTTTTTCAATGCTCTCCACTACATCTTCTTTTACCCCACACCACTCTCGTATTACACAATTCTTTACTCTGTCGGTCAAAGACACACCACATATAATTCTCAGTGCTCTCATTTCTACAGCATTTATTCTACTTTCAAATCTCTTCTGCCATACCCAACTTTCACTACCATACATAAGAGTAGGCACTAACACACATCTATGTACAGCCAAACGTGCTTTTTAGACACGTTTTGACTGTTCATAAACGCTTTCAGAGCTCCATTCACACTATTACCTGCATTAACTCTCCTTTCAATATCTTCTTCATTCTTACCATCTCTTGTAAACAACGTACCTAAGTAAACAAACTCATTCACTTGTTCCACTCGCTGTCCATCGATCAAAACATTACAAACCGTAACGCATTCCTCTTTTTCAAAAACCATAAGTTTCGTTTTACTTACATTCACTTTCATTCGTTTCCTCTCTAACGCACCATGCATGATTGCTACTATCTCCTGCAACTCCTCCGCTGAAGATGCAAGTATTACCTGATCATCAGCATAAAGGAGGCATTTGACGAGTAACCCATTCATCCTTAATCCGCAGTCACTATGTTTTAAATTTTGCAAACAACTGTCCATGAAGAGGTTAAACAGCCACGGCGACGCTACACATCCCTGTCTAACACCTTTCTCGATGGTAAACCAGTCAGTGTATGCCCCGTTTATCCTCACACAAGCTCTAGAATCCTCATAAAGGGATTTCAGAG
The DNA here is from genome assembly GCA_944739405.2 of Euclidia mi. NCBI lineage: Eukaryota > Metazoa > Arthropoda > Insecta > Lepidoptera > Erebidae > Euclidia > Euclidia mi. The sequence goes on from OX123193.2 coordinate 41,949,375, forward strand.
CTCGAATGAGGCTGCTGTCCACCCCATTCATTGACAGCACCGACCACATTTCATTTCTCACCACTTTATCGTAAGCCTTTTCCAAATCCACGAATGCGCCATAGACCTTTTGACCTTTGGCCAAAAACTTTTTGGCTATGCTTTGCAAGGAAAAAACCTGATCCGTGCATCCCATACCCTTTCGGAATCCCGCTTGTACATCCCATATTTTCTTGTCGGTTACTTCCATAACTCTTTCAATAAGTACCTTTGCATACAATTTGCCAACAATGCTGAGAAGGCTAATGCCTCTATAGTTTTTGCAGTCTTGTTGCGAGCTTTTTCCTTTATAAAGAGGCTTAACTACAGCTATGGCCCAGTCATTACGTACTCGGCCGGTGCTCCAGCACAAATTATATAACCGCTGCAACTGACTAACTATGATGCCCTGTCTAGCCTTCAGCATTTCGACTGTAATCCTATCATATCCTGCAGCCTTACCTACTTTCATACTTCCCAGTGCCTTCAAAATCTCATCCACGCCAATAACGCTTTCATCATTGCTATCATAACCATTCATTTCAGCTATCGGTGTCTCTATCGCCGTTCTTTCAAATAAACTTTCAAAATACTCTTTCCATCTCTTCAGCACGCACGATTCACATTTACTATCTTTCCATTCTCGTCTCTGATGGATGTGTGTTCTGAGGATTGAGTTCTTCCTCGAACTGCATGAACGGATTTCCAGAAAAACTTAATGTCCCCCTGAAAATCGTCAGATAATCTGCTATCAAACTCATCTTTCTTTTCCTCTTTTTTCTTTTTAACCATTTCTTTCAACATTCTTTTTGACCTAACAAACTCCTTTCTTGCTTCATCTATGTCTTCACTCGTTGCTTTTCCCATTCTTTCATTTGCTCTGGCAGCCAACCAATCTGACCAAGCTTTCTTCTTCTCTGACACTGCTGATTGTACATCCTTGTCCCACCATGTATTCTTAACCTTTCGTATTTTCCTTCTCTTGATCACACCACATACTTCAGACGCTACACATACTACCTCTTCTTTAAAGGCCTGCCATAATTCTTCGTTTATACTCATCTTTCACATCTTTCTCTTGTAGGTTTTTTACTTTAATTCTTTCCAAGACCCTTTTTACTCGACTACGGCGAAGTCAAAAGGAAGGGTAATGTTTTTGGCAGTCCATGTATATATGTTTGTATGTTCCACCGTAGCGCCGAAACTACCAAACCGATTTTAATAAATGGGGTGTCAAAAGATTCGTAATAATGGCCCGGTTGATATAGGCTATATACATTTTATCTAAATTTTCTCTTACGGAATTAATACCTCAGATGCCGACCTCAAAAAAAATAAAACTGGGATAATCATTACGTGTTTAGTATTAAAAGAAGGCTATTGGTGAGTACATTACAAATAAGTACATATATTATACTGTTTGAGTCAAAATATAAGTTTTATACGCGGTTGTATTTACAATTCGCGCGGTACAGACGCTATGAGTTACATATTTTTCTTTCTTGCTTCCTTTAAATGTGCCAATGTAAATATTGCACGGTTAGTTTACATGCCCTTGCCCTGGATACGGAAAAGGATTAAATAAAAAAATAAGTTTTAAAACTATATCCCGACTACGTAAAAAAGAGGGTCTTAAAAGGACGAAACAAGAAAAGTAAAAGTACAGAAATGCTCAAGCTAGAGCCGTGGTCGCACCTATTGTATACTAGTCTACATGAAATTACCTGCCACGTTTGTCTATTGCAGGTTAAGTATTCCTGGCGCCCACACATTAGATAGGTATACAAATAGGTGCGACCACGGCTCTAGCTTGAGCATTTCTGTACTTTTACTTTTCTTGTTTCGTCCTTTTAAGACCCTCTTTTTTACGTAGTCGGGATATAGTTTTAAAACTTATTTTTTTTTACCCGACTACGGCGAAGCCAAAAGGAAGGGTAATGTTTTTGGCAGTCTATGTATTTATGTTTGTATGTTCCACTGTAGCGCCTAAACTACTGAACTGATTTTAATAAATGGGGTGTCAAAAGATTCGTAATAATGGCGCGGGTGACATAGGCTATACAAATTTTATCGAAATTTTTTACGTAGTCGGGTTTGAGTTTTTAAACTTATAAAGATAAATTATTTCATTACGCTCTCGGTGTCGCCATCCTTTGAAGATCCCACTTATCCGGCTCAATACCAAGAAGTGGTCTGTGTGGATGCCGATCCCTCGATATGCTCTTGTATCCAACACATTCTTTCTCAATCGTTCATATACTATCACAAAATCAATCATACTTCTTCTAACATGTTTCGCCTCTCGCGTATACATATGTATCCATTTATGGTCAAACATGGTGTTTGTCACCGAAAGGGTCCACTCCAAACAAACCTCAAGCAGTACTTTTCCATTTTCGTTCACACTCTCATCACCAAATGCACCTAACACCCTTTCAAATCCATCTCGCTTTACTCCCACCCATCCATTGAAATCCCCTAACAAGATCAATCTTTCATTATCCTTGCAGTTCCTCAAAATCTCTCTTAAACTCTCCCAAAACTCCTGCCTTTCGTCTTGCTCATGTTGTGACATACCCGTATCTATATGGACCGGGGCGTACACCCTACGTTCCTAAGTAAGTCCTACGTTCATTCTCATCCACAATAGCCTAGCATTTACACATTTAAACTCTTTTACGCACTCATTCATTCGCAAAGACAGTATTACCTACACCAACTCCCTTACAGGCTCTGGTGGTACTATCTACCTCAGACCAATACGCCGTATATTCCCCATGCTTGGTGGTGTCACACCCTTTTCTTTTTGTTTCATTCACACAAAGAACATCCATTTGGTGGAATGGATCATGATAAAATTCGTGCGGACGCGGCTAAAATAGATTGGGAATCACTGTTCTCCTCAGATTGCGTCGACACTAAAGTCCATATTTTAACAACTCAACTAATTAAGTTGTATGACGTGCATGCGCCAGTTCGTGCAATCAGAATCAAACATTTACCTGTCCCGTGGCTGACAGAAGACATTAAAAAGCTCATGGCGAAGAAAAGTGCAGCGAAGTCAAGATTTAAGTATAAACCAACTCCAACGAACCACGAAAAATACGTGGTCATAAGAAAATACTGCAACAAGGTGTGTAGGAAAGCACAACGGCAACATATCCATAAGTCAGTTGAAAACGGTGATCCAGCAAAGGTCTGGAAATTCCTCAAACTTTGGGTGTTGGTAAGACACAGCAAAAATCTATTCCAAATAATATCAATATTGACTCCTTAACATACATTTCTCTTCTTCGTCCAAGTTTGATGAAAATATTAAAAGTAACACTCTACAGCATCTTTCCTCTTTACCAACCCCAGATTCTCCTTTTATCTTCTCTCAATTCACCGCTTGTGATGTTATGAAGAGCATTCTCGAAATCACGTCTGGTGCAATCGGTAATGACTGTGTAAGCCGCAAAATGATCCTTCCCATCCTTGACCAAATCCTTCCAGTCCTATGCAATATTTTAAATCAGTCCATTTCCTGTGGCATCTTTCCCTCAGCGTGGAAAGAAGCACTGATTATTCCCCAGCCTATAAAACCTAAACCTTGTACTTTAGCAGATTACCGTCCTATATCCATATTACCATTCCTATCAAAAGTCCTAGAACGTCTCATCCATAAACAACTTAGTTCCTTTCTTTCTGAAAATTCCCTCCTTAATCCATACCAATCAGGTTTCCGACCTGGACACAGTACCACCACGGCTTTAGTTTGTGTTACAGATGACATTAGGCAAGGGATGGACAGTGGCAATCTAACAGTGCACTTGTACTTGACTTTAGTAATGCGTTCAACACTGTGGATTTCCACATCATGCTTGGCATCCTCGGCTCTCTTAACATATCTCCATCGGTAATTGACTGGTTTCAAAGTTACCTGTTTGGTCGCCGGCAACGTGTCCGCGTTGAAGATACTTATTCCACTTGGTCTAACACGAATGCAGGTGTACCACAGGGTGGCGTGCTATCCCACATACTCTTCGCAATATTTATTAATGCTATTTCAAACCAATTAGTTTCATCCTACCACCTTTACGCAGATGATTTACAAATTTACACGCAAGCTCCCTTTGACAAGCTAGCAGAAGCCTGTAAGACTATTAACTCGGACCTCGAGCGGATCTGCGAATGGACTCAGAAGTATGGACTCGTAGTGAACCCTGAAAAAACCCAACTGATTGTTATTGGCAGCCCAAGAAGGTTGGCTAAAATTGTCTGGTCTGATCTACCACGAATCAGTTTTAATGGCAAAGACCTATCATTTAGGGAAACCGTTAAAAATTTGGGTATCCATATAGATGAAACAATGTCTTGGCGACTTCAGATACAAGAAACAAGTCGAAAACTGTTTGCTTCAGCCGCATCAATACGAAAATTATGCAATTTCCTTCCAACTGCAACTAAAATTGCACTTGCACAATCTTTGCTTCTGCCGATTCTTGACTACGCTGATGTCAGCTATCTTGACCCCACAGAGGAGCAACTGAACAAACTTGAGCGTCTCCTAAATTTCTGCATACGTTTTATATTTGGTTTACGCAAATATGATCATATTTCAGAATTCCGCAACAGGCTCAAGTGGCTTCCCATTCGCCTTCGCAGAAATACTCATATCCTTACATAACTGTATAATATCCTGTTTAATCCCATTAGTCCCTCTTATCTTAAAGAATGTTTTAAGTTCCTTCATGACACACATTCAAGGTCCTTGAGGTCGTCTATGGACTTGAGGCTGGAGATGCCAATGCATTCCACTAATTATTTTGACAAATCTTTTACTGTACAAGCTGTGCGCCTGTGGAATGCATTACCTCTAGATATTCGTAGAGCAAAATCACCTAGTATATTTAAAGCTTTGTTGAAATCGCACTATCTTTCATCCATATGACATCTTTCATTATAGTTATAGTATGTATTATATAATATGTTTATATTATATATATATTTATATGTGTACGTCGTGTATGTATATGTATATGTAGGTATATGTATGTGTGTATTTATATATGTTTCTGTATATCTATGAACTACTTGTATACCATTCTGGTTGTCTTTAAACTACACCATTTATCGCACTAAACTTATTTACCATCTGTCCATCCTAAGGTTGCCTGGCAGAGATTGCTTTTAGCGATAAGGCCGCCATTTGTACATTCTGTTTATGTTTTGTATATATTTTGTTCTATAATGTCACTTTTTGTAAGGTGTACAATAAAGAAAAATCAATCAATCAATCAATCTTTCTATCATCCCTCATCTGACATACTTCATCCAATTTGCCGTTCATTCCTCCTCCAACATTCAATGTTGCAAACCTGCTTTCCGTAGGCCGCTTTTTGCCCTCGCGGGAAACGAGACGTGATGGGTTGCGAACCGCGTCGCCACCGTGTGAGGAAATATTATTTATTGTTCCCATTGCGTTCCCACGAGACTTAGGGTTTTTAAAATGTCCATCCCCATAGAGCCCTTTACGGGGGTAAGGCGGAATATCACATGTGCCCTGTGACCACCAACACAGGCACCCTCCGTTTGCGACCAGCTTACCCTCTGGCCAATAATGAATTACTATAATATATTTGAAACCCTAGTTGCTTCTACATTTCTTGTGTAAACGTATTCATGAAGTATTTCAAACTTTCCCTTATCCAATAGAAGAAAGATATGAAATATCAATTCTTATCATACGAGATCTTCAGCAGAGTCATAAAAACCGATGTAACATGGACGAAGTTTCACAAAGTCCCGCATTTTGTGATAAACTAATTCCATTTGGGAATCACATTCACGTGTCTAAATCTAGTGAAAATAATTCTAAAACTATGTAATCCCGCGATGGATGTAAATCCTAAACCACTGCAGATTCTACAAATATTCAATCAAAAGACACGATGCACATCCAGATTCGAATCAACAATTTATGGACCACACAGGACAAGTATTATCTCTGGGTTGAACCTACAACACCCGACAAAGTGCAAATAATGAGGTATAAAGGCGCAAAACGACGTATATCTAACGATATATAGAAGACGAAAATATTAATAATTATAATAACAAGTATAGAGGTGGGTTAAGAAAGATTGACGCGTGTTGGTATTTCTTCAATAAGAACCTAGTGCAGACGACTCAGTAGCATGTAGCCATTGTCACTTTGACACACTGTGTAGCGTAAAAAATAGCAGTCTGCAACTCGTTAGCGGCCTCTTGTGGCTGTCACATGTCACTTATTGTATCCCCAGTGCGCTTACACTAAAGTATGCCTATTAGTGACTGAACCTATACCGCGATCGATCTAGCTCTTTGACATTATACTGGGGTTCGAATTCCAGCAACTATAGACACAAAAACATACCAATTAACCATGAATAAATTAAGATTTTCAACCAATTTTAATATGCATTTTTGGTTATTGGTATAACCAATTAGCTTAATTATGTAGGTAACATTGATATTTACCTAATAATGTTCTGAAATAGTATACAGTGAATTTAACTGTATAACTGCAATCCGCGACCATAATAATACACGTAAAATCATAAACTAAAACCTTTTCACGGCGCCTAATCAATTACAAGGCTGGTGTACGTTCCGTCTCCGCACCTGCCAGCACTTATAACTAGACGTTTCCCAAAGTAACTAATCACCAAGTACTATAAAGTTAAATTAATCAATCAAAACACTTTATAGCTGGCGTACAGCATTCGCCACTATATCGATACCACTGGGCTCAAAGGTCGTAAAGGGCAAAATAAAAATTATTTTTGCTCTAACTTTTTTGTTTCTTGAGCTATTTAAATGAAACTTAGGAAAAAAGTGTTTAGAAATTCTAGTATTATCTAGTGTAGTGTTAAAAAATTACCCTAGTGCTGTATTTACCGAGATAGATTTCCTTTACGACCATAAATTTAAAAATAAAAGTCCTTTACACCCTTCAAATTTTCACCCTATGATATAACCTAATGGCGTAAATCCACTTTACTGCACAAAACTAAACAAAATAAGGAAATAATCAACAAGTGTAATATTTTTTAAGTTCTTAAGGATAACCCGCTAAAGTATTCTAAAAGGATAAATTCTTCTCAAAGCTTCTCACACGCTAAGAAGAAGGATAAATTAATTATTAAACTTAAGTATTAAATGGATTATGTAATTTCGTATATATGTGTATACTACTGTATTTTCTTTACGAATATTCATGAAATAACATAATTATACAAATAAAACGTACATTTGTGTTATCAAATTGAGATCGTTTATTTGTACTTACTTAATTGAGCACAAAGCTCTAAATCTTTAAAAATAAAAAATAGTATTCTGGTAATTAACATAGTTTTTCTTGCTTGCCTTTTCTCTACTCTCTTCTTTACTCTTTTAATTAGTTTCACTTCTTTAATCAACTTTTTTCTCTTAAACTTTCTTCTTCTATAATATCATTTTGTAATTTTCAAGTAATTTGTATAATAATTATGATTATTGTAAGAACTAATTCTGATACTAGTATTTGCAAACTGTGAGTAATTCATCTTTTATTTTTATTTTTATAGACTCAAGCCTGTATCCCCAAAGGGGCAGAGGTGTAATATTACAACCATATTTCGCCATGATTTTAATTTGTAGGTCCCGCGTAATAGTGGGTGAGCCTATGGCTGTTACCGGGACCTTTGTTAGACTCTGTGCTGCTCTACTGAGAATTTGGAAAACTCATTAACACTTTTGCCTGAGCCGGGAATCAAATTTAAATTTGCCCTTCAAATTTATAAAAATAATGTATCGTACTACAACCCAATAACAAGGATAACGATGGAGGCAGGATAACGGTATGATAAAAATAAGATTAAAGATTTAGACATTTTTAATCCCAATTTCAACATGTTTATTAATAACATTAAAGACATCCTCCATGGTAAGTAGATTGAGCTTGGATGCTTCAGACATCGGTATTGATGTCAGAGGCATATAATGCTAGTCTGATATCTGTATGCATAATATTAAAAATGTATGTAGCGTCCAAAAGCTTCGATTCTTTGTTCCATTTTCTATAATTGAGCCCCTGTATTATTTGTAACTTTGATTTTGATGTGTGCACTGTTGTTACGTTGCAATCCAAAACAGAAATATCTATTTTTATACGTATTTTTGTCAAATGATTGAAATGTGTTTTATGCATTTAAATAAAAAAAAAACAGGAGCGTAACCAGGTGGAAGAGGGAGAGGGGGAGGCTCCTTTAATGAATCTTTCCATCACCAGTGTCAAACCTTCGCACCTCCAAAGTAGAGTTCAGTAATTTATTTCATCATCATCAATCATCAATATCAGCCAAAAGAACACTGCTGGACATAGACCTTCCCCAAGGTTCTCCACGTTGACCGCAGTATTACATCTGGAGCCATAGATCCATCCACTACCCGCGATCTTTTAAGATCGTTGGTCCACGTTGCGTCCTACCTCTGTTGAGATGTTTGCTGTATGGCAGACACTCCAGGTTCTTTCGGCCCCAAAGCCTATGATTAAAGTATTACCATTTATATTGAACGAATAATTAGTATGCTTTAAAACATGGGAAAAGCACCCATATAGCCATAATGACTGTGTTTTCCAAAGTATAAAGCTTTAGGTACAGGTATTTTTCTTTTTTTAACCAATGAGATTTCCATACCGAAACCGAAATGGAAAGAACCTACAATACATTTCCATAGATTATTTGGGTAGTAAAGGACAAGTTTGTTTGCGTTCAGTTATTTTTTCTGGGTTATAAAGGACATTTATTTAAGTGTCGTAGATACAGTTTGTACTTCATAGAATACTAGTTATTTACAACCTAGCCAATACAGGAGGCTATTTGAATATAAATTATGTATAACCAGTATTAGAAACATTTTAATAAGGTAGGCGTTGAAAGTTTGTGAACAGAAATCAAATTCTACGATAGTGAAGTGGATACCTAAACTTGAACATCTTGTAATTTCGATAATCGTTATAATACATATCAAAAAATTGTGAGTTAATAGTTTTGTGTAAATGATTTAATTTTTATTAAGTTAGGTAGTAAGTTTAGATTAAATTCGTTGTGTTTTGAATATTCTAGGATTTATGGGGCATGGTAGCGCCATCTATCCTTTCCATTGCTAGTTAATTATGTCAACGTCAATGGTTTGTCGCTGCTCGGCCAATCCGAGCGATCCTTTTCATGAATCCCCTCCCAAAACGCCTCGCTATTGGCCGCCCTGCTCAACGGCGACGAAGAAATAATGGAAGATTCGAGACGCTCGGGAACTCATGTCCGCCGCATACCGCAATCCGCACCGATATATATAATTATTCCCGCTTATATCAAAAAACCTAACAAACCCGCTGGCGAGTGAAAGTGATTCGTGTAGTGGAGTGATTCAAGCAGCTTCAGAATTCCCGAAGAAACCAAGCGGCCGCCATTTGCAAGGAAAAGGACTGCCGAGCAAGGTAAGAGGCTCCTAACCACAACACCTTTTCACTTCCTCACTTCCTAGTCAATAAGAACCCAAATCCTACAGTCCACAATATTAAAAGTTTTCCCAAATCGACTAGGAACCTTCGGTTTCGGTGTAACGCCGAACCATATTTTTGATCCATACGAGTCGGATTCATTTACGTTTTATACGTAAAACCTCGTTATATCTATATACCTAGGCAGTTATAGCACCTAGCTATACTCCTAGTCCATTCACATAACTGTCACATGGTTGTTTTCGCACGCATCAGTAGGTAATATACTTTTATGTAGCTACCTACTTACCCAATTATTATTTCTGGAACTATCATAGTTGTCTTGTAAATCTCATATTTCAAGCAACTTTTAATTCCACCGCTTTAAAGTGTTGCCTAGGTACTTAGGTAAAATAATAGGTACTTTAGATATTCTTATTTTGTTTCAGTCTCATTAGCTTATACTTACGAAAGCATGTCACAACAAATGTGTCGGAAGACAAAGAGATGACAATCTTAGAAGCAAAACGCAATATTTTATTTGAGCGTATTCAAAACATTTATGAGCGTTCAAAGACCGCAGCCGTTTCTGATAGTAATAGGGAGTCATTTCTCAGCTATTGTATGACAGTAGATAGTATTCGAACAGATTTTCATAAGTTGTTAGACGATTATAACGCAAGATTGCTTTCTACTAATCCTGATGAAAAACCGAATTATCAGGCGTACACCTCTTTCAAAGACCTTTATTGTATTATTAAGCGTATACAATCGCAATTGGAGGGTAAATATTCGGCACAGCCCGTTTCCGCGGCTCGCACGCCGAAGTTACCGCCAATCGAGATTGTGTCATTTGATGGCGATATACGAATCTGGCCGTTATTCTATGCGAGTTTTAAGTCTACAGTGCACGATAATGGTTCTCTGACAGATGCTGACAGGTTGTACTATTTAATAGGTAAACTGTCACCGAAGGCCCAGTCCGTATTTGCAGGTGTCACACCCAGTGCTGAGAATTATCAGGTCATATTTCAGTCACTTCTTGATAGATATCAAGACACTCGCGTCCTAGCGTCTACCTAATTTGACCAAGCTTTAAATCTTAAACTGTCCGGTGCCGCGTCTGTCGCGAATTTCCAGCTGTTTATAGATAACTTCGTAACCGCGGTTAATTCTCTTAGGAACTTAAAATTGGAAGATTTTTCCGACTTTATGTTGCTTCAACTCGCTTTAAAAAAGTTTGACACTGAAACAATTCGTGCTTTCGAGATGACGGAACGCAATAATAAAATACCTACACTAGATAGTTTTATTTCGTTCAAAGATCAGTGTCAAATATTTCATAATACGCAGTCTAGTTCACCTAGCCCGTCTAACGCTAACAGCAGCAAACAAAGGTTGAATAAAGCGCGAAATAGTAATAATAACTCGGTCTCTAATCCACAATCTTACGTAACATGCTCGGAATCTAATAATAATAATTCACAGAAGTGTCTGTGCAGTTATATAGTGCACGACCATTTCTACAAGTGTCCCGCCTTTAATAGTTTAAATCCGACTGCTCGTTTCAAGTGCATGAAGGACAACAGAGCTTGCATTAATTGCTTAAGTATAAAGCATAAAACTAGTGATTGTTCTAGTAAGACGAGATGTCGTTCATGTAATCAACGACACCACTCATTGTTGCACTTTGATAAAAGTAGTCCGTTGTCAAGCTAAGCCGCTAACCTTGACGCACTTACGTCGCAGGTGCAGGCTACGATAACTGCGCCTCCCACGATTCAGAATGAAATATCGTTTTGTACGACATCCATCGCGCGGGCGACGCGCACGCGAGGACTGCACTCGCGCATCTATAATGATCCGCGCAGGGCCAAAACGCAGTGTACGGCGTCTAAGACAGTACTGTTAGCGACAGCGCAAGTTATCGTTTATGATGTTAATGGGTCGCCGCACATGGTACGTTGTCTACTCGATAGCGCGTCTCAGACCAATTTAATAACATTGGAATGTTTTAAACGCCTCGGATTGTGGAATAACTTTAGAAATACTAGTTCAGTGGTCAAAGGAATCGGCGGGTCAGAAAAACATTGCAAGGGTTTCTAGAAGCATTTGTATAGCACAATAAACAGCTGTATTCTAAAAGTTTTGTATTTTGATTGGCGACATAAGAGTTCAATCGCCTTTCAATCTTTGCGTACAGTACTGACGTTAAACTTAAAGCTTGGCAAAAATACTAAAGAATCTAAGCTGAAAATGAGGAATCAGGTAATATTTTATTTTTAAATAGAATATTTCATAGTAGCAAAATTTTTATATAATGCAATTTTAAATTAACTTTTAGTTAAAATACTGCTAAATATAAATTAGTTAAAGAGTTTCGTTGATTAAACGTGCTGAACCGAGGTACTAGTACTCAACAGGTTAAATAAAATCACGGTTTGTGGATCCTGAGGAGTTAAGCGAAACGAAAATAAATTATAAGCTTGCAGGATTGCTTAGTAAAACGGTGATAAAAAAAGGTATTTTACATACATTTTTGTAATGGTCTTAACATAAGCGATCATTTGATACCCATATTGCTATTGCAAGAAATTAAGACATCTCCTTTTATATTAACATTTTCGGGCGCCATTTCGAAAATGTGTATAGTTTCTTTTTCTCAAAAGTCTGAAACCTTAAACCCATATTGGACTGTACGAGGCAAATACATACATAATTATATTTCCCTCCTTCTAACGGAGTCGGGAAAGAAAAGCGCTAGCACAACGAAGTCTCAAGTTTAAACGCGTTGCTACTATCTCTTAAACTTAAACTCCTATCACGTACCATACACAGAAGCATGTTGATCTGGCATCGGATGCACTTCGTCCATTACATCTCCGATAACATCGGTCTGACCGCCGCTCAGCACCATTACCACAATATCTCCACACCATTGTGTTAAAACGGTTATGTTATAAGTTGTTACCCTTTATAGCGCAAGTCCAGCAGATATACCCAGATACGGATATTGCTGCCCAAATGTTGTGGAGACAAAGCGTATGAACAGTATTACTTAGGATTAATAGATATTTTAGAGGGAATTGGCTATTTTACCGTAATGTCATAGATGTTTAGTGGACAAAGGTGATACTTAGAAATGATCTAATGAATAAACAGACTAAATCAGTTCATAAGTTGTTAGCCGATTATAACGCAAGATTGCTTTCAACTAATCCTGATGAAAAACTGAATTATCAGGCGTACACCTCTTTCGAAGACCTTTATTGTATTATTAAGCGTATACAATCGCAATTGGAGGGTAAATATTCGGCACAGCCCGTTTCCGCGGCTCGCACGCCGAAGTTACCGCCAATCGAGATTGTGTCGTTTGATGGCGATATACGAAACTGGCCGTTATTCTATGCGAGTTTTAAGTCTACAGTGCACGATAATGGTTCTCTGACAGATGCTGACAGGTTGTACTATTTAATAGGTAAACTGTCACCGAAGGCCCAGTCCGTATTTGCAGGTGTCACACCTAGTGCTGAGAATTATCAGGTCATATTTCAGTCACTACTTGATAGATATCAAGACACGCGCGTCCTAGCGTCTACCTACTTTGACCAAGCTTTAAATCTTAAACTGTCCGGTGCCGCATCTGTCTCGAATTTCCAGCTGTTTATAGATAACTTCGTAACCGCGGTTAATACTCTTAGGAACTTAAAATTGGAAGATCTTTCCGACTTTATGTTGCTTCAACTCGCTTTAAAAAAGTTTGACACTGAAACAATTCGTGCTTTCGAGATGACGGAACGCAATAATAAAATACCTACACTAGATAGTTTTATTTCGTTTATCAAAGATCAGTGTCGAATATTTCATAATACGCAGTCCAGTTCACCTAGCCCGTCTAACAATAACAGCTGCAAACAAAGGTTGAATAAAGCGCGAAATAGTAATAATAACTCGGTCTCTAATCCACAATCTTACGTAACATGCTCAGAATCTAATAGTAATAATTCACAGAAGTGTATCACGTCCAGTTACAACGAGCATATTACTCTTTTATTACGCATTCTTGATAAACTAAAAAGCGCTAATTTAACAATTAATCTCGAAAAATGTCAATTTTTTAGAGATAAACTAAAATATTTAGGCTACGTTGTCGACTCTAGTGGATTGCATCCCGATCCGGATAAAGTAAATTCAATGAAAAATTATCCCACTCCTTCTAATAGAAAAGAAGTACGTCGTTTTTTAGGCGCAGTCTCGCGGCTTCGGCCCTTTTGCTCCGGCCAGCACCACCGAGTTGAGTACAAGATCATCTTAAGACCTGTGAAGTGCCAACGCCGCCCACGCCCGGGATAATTTGTCTCTTCTGTTAGCCTTAATCGTCAGTTCTTTTTTGTATCGAATAACTGGAATTATAATGCGAGTTTAAACTTTCCTGGTGATATTTTTTATTTATTTCCCGTAAGTCAACCTAATTATCTCTCTTTAATTGCTCGGCGAGTGATCGATCCCGGCTACCCCGTGGAAATCAATCACTCGTGTGACAAGTGTCTGTGCAGTAATATAGTGCACGACTATTTCTATAAGTGTCCCGCCTTCAATGGTTTAAATCCAACTGCTCGTTACAAGTGCGTAAAAGACAACAAAGCATGTATTAATTGCTTAAGTATAAAGCATAAAACTAGTGATTGTTCTAGTAAGACGAGATGTCGTTCATGTAATCAACGACACCACTCATTATTGCACTTTGATAAAAGTAGTCTGTTGTCAAGCCAAGCCGCTAACCTTGACACACTTACGTCGCAGGTGCAGGCTACGATAACTGCGCCTCCCACGATTCAGAATGAAATATCGTTGTGTACGACATCCATCGTGCGGGAGACGCGCACGCGAGGACGGCACTCGCGCATCTATAATGATCCGCGCAGGGCCAAAACGCAGTGTACGGCGTCTAAGACGGTACTGTTAGCGACAGCGCAAGTTATCGTTTATGATGTTAATGGGTCGCCGCACATGGTACGTTGTCTACTCGATAGCGCGTCTCAGACCAATTTAATAACATTGGAATGTTTCAAACACCTCGGATTGAGGAATAACTTTAGAAATACTAGTTCAGTGGTCAAAGGAATCGGCGGGTCAGAAAAACATTACAAGGGTTTCGTAGATATTAAAATATATTCGCGTTTTGATAGGGATATTAATTTTAACATTTCTTCGCTTATCGTGGAGCGTATCACGGACGCATTGCCGAACGCTAATGTAGACGTAGCATCGCTCACTCACCTCGAGTCATTGCCGCTGGCAGACGCGGAGTTAGCGAATCCGGCAGGCATTGATCTTTTGATCGGAGCTTCAATATTTCCGCACTTGCTACTAACTAAAATAGTATGTAGTGAGCGATATGATTTACCGCCCGCTATTGAGACGGTATTTGGGTATGTGATTATGGGTACCGTACCTACGTTACATACTTCTCATTAGGTGGGTCCACACAGAGCGAGCAGCCTCGCGAGGCATTTGCCGCGCGAGGAAACAGTCCCCGAACGAGCGAGGCCATAGAATAAAGCTGCGTTCACATTTATCTGACGTGATCTCTCATGACGGTCTCTGTCGTAATTACTTACCGTTCACATTTGTCTGTCGCCGTCTGTCGCGATCTGACACAATTTTAAATCAGTTCTGTCTTGACTCTCGTGGAGTTCACACTTTCGCAATGTTTTTGATGAATTATTCGAGTCAGATTAAGTAGATATCCAATTATATCCATAAATTATTTACATAGGATTATATTATTTCGTATTCAATTAGCTCATCTATAGGTACTGTATACGAATAATATTATAAAAAGTAAGTCAATTAGTTCGTCGTCCATTGCGCACAATTGCAAAGCGTCTGGCGCTTTACGACAGACAGTGGCGCGTCCACATTAGTCTGACGAGTTGTGTTGCGCGAGTTAACTGTACGGAACTCAACAATGTTAGCTTCGTCAGCACATCTCTCCCCACCAAACTATCTAGATAATCCTATTGTCATCTTAGCATTAATTTATTATAAATACCTTTGTAGATCTAACATGAGCAATTACTATTTTATATTTTAAATATACTGTTATAACTAAATAAATGTTTTTTACAATTAATCTGAGTCCAATCTCTTAATTCGCGCTGTACCGTCCCCACACCCCTCCCCTTCTCTGTCGCAGACCGGGACATTGTCTGTCGCGACACGACAGACGACGTCACGACAGATTACATCAGACAAATGTGAACGCGGCCTAGAGCGCGGCAGCCTCGGCACCGTAGGAAAAAACAAAATTGTAGTGTCATAAAGTTTGAATTCAGAACATGAAAATATAGTTGAAAATCTATTATGTATTACTGCGCATGTATCAAATTGTCGACTTGTGAATTAGAGTGAAATAGTACATTTGCCATCTATCGGTCTACGTATCAATGTGAGATTGTTGGTCTCTCCTCTTTCTTATTTTTAAATTTTGTTTATAAATATAGTACTTGGAAATGGTCATACTGCAATAGGGTTGTGGCATGTGTTTTTACTAGCCGGCTGCATGACTGACGCCAATTGCTGTACCTACTTTGGGTACTAGACAATGGTAATAATGGGTGATAATATACATATTTACTTATACTTACTTTTTTGTAAATATATACATAGAAACACCCAGACCAAGACAAACATTCATGTTAATGAATGTATCCTCCGTCATTCAGTGACCAGTGGATAGGGTATGCGACTACTGAGCGGAGGTCCCGGGTTCGATTCCCGGCTCAGGCAAAAGTGTTACTGGGATTTCCCGAATTCTCAGAAGCAGCATGGAATCTGCTGATGTGCCCGTTAACGGCAAGAGGCTCGTCCCCTATTACGTGGGAATTAAACATTTCATGGTGAAATGTGGATGTAATAATATTATAACTCTGCCTATCCTTTCGCGGATACAGACGTGAGTCTATAAAAAAATGTCCAACATACAAACACACTTGCGAATTTATATTATTAGTAAGGATTATTATGTTCGAGCGAGGCACGAAACAGCATACAGACCGCGGCAAAACAAAAAACCAAACTCGATGGCTCGGCTGCTCGGTCGCTCGCCCGCGGCAGCACACGCGCTTGCCTCGGCCGCGGCACGTCCACACAGAGTGCGCAGCCTCGCGCGCCAATTCCTCGCGAGGCTGCGCGCTCTGTGTGGACGTGTCTAATTCGGTAGCTCGGGCGCACGCTAAGCTCGGCCGCGGCGGCACATGCGTTTTCCTCGACCGAGCCACGTCCACACAGACCGAGCAGCCTCGCGAAGCATTTTCCTCGCGAGGCTGCTCGGTCTGTGTGGACCCGCCTATTGTATTACGTCTTGTTGTTGTTCTGTTCTTCAAGAGATCAAGGTGGGTGCTAAAACTGTGTGTAAGATAAAGGATTAATTAGCTATGCTATGCCATGCTATGCTATGCTATGCCATGCTATGCCATGCTACGCTATGCTACGCCATGCTACGCTATGCTACGCTATGCTACGCTATGCTACGCTATGCTACGCTATGCTACGCTATGCTACGCTATGCTACGCTATGCTACGCTATGCTACGCTATGCTACGCTATGCTACGCTATGCTACGCTATGCTACGCTATGCTGCGCTATGCTACGCTATGCTGCGCTATGCTACGCTATGCTGCGCTATGCTACGCTATGCTGCGCTATGCTACGCTATGCTACGCTATGCTACGCTATGCTACGCTATGCTACGCTATGCTACGCTATGCTACGCTATGCTACGCTATGTTACGCTATGCTACGCTATGCTATGCTACGCTACTACACTTCCGCTTTGTATATGGATGACATTGCCTGTAGTGTCATATCCGCTCCGCTAGCAATTTCGCTTTGTTCAGCTTTTCAAGCGAGGCCAAATTGATCTTGTCAAATGAACAAGTAACTCTAAAGGTAAGGACAAACTGAGCCCACGTATGCAACGTATGCAGTGCGACGTGGGAGAGCATACGTGCACACTTATCACACGTACGCAACGTGAATTTGGCGTCAGACGCTGTTGTTCTTCCATAGAAAATGGACTAATGCCTCTGACAGTCATGTTTTCTGAGTCTGACAGTGAATTTGAAGACGATTTATTACGTTTGTTATTTTTAAATGTATATATCCGCGCCAAAAAAACAAAAAGAGTTAAGAAAAGAAGATATTGGGTTCATGAGATAAATAAAGAAAGAGAAAATGTTGGTGAATACCATACATTATTAAAGAAATTGCTATGTGATGAAGAACGTTTTTTTATGTACTTCCGCATGTCTAAAGTACAGTTTGAAGAGATTCATAGTATTATTGAAAGTGACATAAAAAAGAACATACACGTCTTCGGAAGCCAATTAGTACCAGAGAGCGACTGGCAGTTTGTCTACGGTATGTTTTATCTGTTTTAATTAATTGCTGACATTACTACTATGCGTGCTGGGTATTTTAATAATAATACAAATAATAATGCTTAAGAAACACTGCAGGGTATTTTAAAAATAAAACAAATAATAATGCTTAAGAAAGATTTTATTACATATTGATATTTTCATAATAATAGCGAATATTGTCAACCTCACCAGTTTCTTCATCATCATAAGCTTCTGATGAAACTTGAGCATCGGGCAGTTCAAGTATATAAGGTGGGGAAGAAGTTCCCACATTATTTGTCGCATCTGATGATACTTGGGTATCGGGCAGTTCAACTATATAAGTAGGGGAAGAATATGACATCTGAGGTTGTACCAAACTCCCAGATGTAGTATTTACATAACGGCATTTCAAGCTCCTTCTATCACTCCTTACACTAATTGGAGTTTTCAAAATATTTTGTTGTGACTCTATTTGTTTGACCTCTGCTTCACTTATAGCTTTTAGCAAATCCATTTTTATTCGAATTTGATCCAGTTTTGGAAGTTTTTTCATACTTTTGCTCATGCTTAAAAAGAATGTATCTATATCGTCCAGTTCCTGTTTTTTATTTCTATTTTCTTGAGAAGTTTTCATCATATCTATCATATCAGCCAAATAATCATCAGTACTAGAACTTGCCTTTCTTTTGTATGACATATTTGATAAAGGAGTACTGGTGCGGGATGGCATGCTTTCAGGTGATAGTTGGCTTTCAGCGTATGGACTCTCTGGAGATGGAAGAGTGGAATTTTCATTAAACAGATTAGCATCAAGATTTCCTATCACAGGACGGCCCTCCAAATATGGCTTCAAAAATGACATTTGTTCTTCAAACCGCCAGGGCGCAATTTTTTTGCCAGCTTGGCCACTTTTCTTTTGGCGCCGTTTCATAGCGTTATTATAGCAATTACGCAACTTATTCCAACCTTCTTTGCACTCATCAACTGCAACAATAAACATTAAAACCTGTATTAGAATGTTTTAAGAATTTCTATTAATCTTATGTTTCAGATTCCTGGCTACGGGTAATTCATTTCGGAGTATCGGATTTAGCTATCGCATGGGATTTTCTACTGTACGTACAATAGTGAAGGAAGTTTGTGAAGCAATTTGGAAAAATCTTAGTCCTACTGTGATGCCGCAACCAACAGAAGTTATGTGGAAACAAACAGCAACTGATTTCAAACGCTTTTGGAATTTTCCAAATTGCATTGGCGCTCTAGATGGAAAACACGTAAACATCAAGTGTCCAATTAATGGTGGCTCAGATTATTGGAACTACAAAGGTCAAAATTCCATAGTGCTTTTGGCTTTGGTAGATGCCCATTACAAATTTATAGTTGTAGACGTGGGCTCTTATGGAAGAAATAGCGACGGAGGTATTTTTGAAAAATCGACACTAGGGAAACTATTACATCAGAGGAAATTAAACATACCGGCAGATCAACCTCTTATACCTGGATCAGAACCATTACCATATATAATAATCGCTGATGAAGCATTTCCGCTTAAACATTATTTACTTAGACCTTACAGCAAAAACGCTTTGCTTAATAATGAATCCAATAAAATTTTTAATTATCGACTGTCTCGGGCCCGAAGAATTGTAGAAAATGCATTTGGGATATTAAGAGCAAGATGGCGGGTATTTCAAGGGCCTCTTCAGGTACAACCAGAAATGGTGGACAAAGTAGTTCTAGCAGCATGCTGCCTTCATAACTATTTGGGCACAACTTTTGAATTGCAGGATGAAATATCTACAGAACATACAACACAACAATCATTAATTACATTGGATGGTCTTAGAAGGAACTACACACAATATGCTTACAACATTAGAGAAAAGTTCAAACAATATTTTGTTTCACGTGAGGGTTCGGTGCCGTGGCAATTAAATATGGTGAGAAGAGGAACGCAAGGAACACAAAACGAAAATGATTAGTTTTATGGTAGGTATACAGGGTTATTTGTAATATACCAAATACCTCTTAGAGGGTGGTTATACTCATCATTATGAACAACTTTTCTTCTGAAACTTTTCCAAAATCGCGAAAAAAAATCAGCTGTTTCATACAAAATCGGACGTTGACCCCAACAAAATGTATGGAACAGCTGATATTTTTTTCGTGATTTTGACAAAGTCCCAGAGCAAAAGTTGTTCATAATGATGAGTATAATCACCCCCTAAGAGGTATATAACAAATAACCCTGTATAAGTCTGAGCAGGTGCGGTGGAGGGGTTGCGCAGTCACAGAGACCAACTAGCAGAGAGATGGACTTAGTAGTTGAATTTATTTATTTGTTAAAAGTTATTTGATAAAAATAAGTAACTGTTAATTTTAATGGTTGAAAATATTAGATAATTTTTATTCTAACAACACACAGACATAACCAAGTTGATATTGCTAGTCAACATTTGTTTTTGATAATAATCAATGTTATTGGTTGATTTTAAACACCTGAATGACATTCGAATATGTGTTTTAACATTAACTTGCTGAGGTTTAGTGTTACTTTTATATTTTAATCTGATGGAACGAAACAGTAATTTCATTCAATGTTTTTGTTGAATATTGAGTGATATTAGTTGATGTCACGCGTTCTAAGTGCGAGTTACGACATTAAACTGATCTGTGTTGACTTTAGCTGACTAGCGTGTTATTGTTATTGCTTACTGTTGTTTGATAACGAATATTATAGGGAACTAATTTATTATTATCAAAAACAAATGTTGAATAGGTTAACTTACGAACGTAGGGATGTCTGGGATAGGTTATGTTAATGCAACATGCATCTTAAAGCAATCACAATTAAGTGCAAATTGCATCGTAGTGAATTGTTGTACCTTGTACCTAGACATTATTTCTTGGAAACGAGTCCGAATTGGCGCGTGGCGCGTCGACGGCCGCGCCGCGCGTCGTTGGTTGAATGAATAGGTAATAATATTTTCATTCAATAGTGTTGATTTTATTTATCATATCATACAGTTGAAATGTTTGATCAGTTAATTTTAATGGTTGATAGTTATATTCACCATCTCTATAGCAGACTACTGCGCATTAATTAAGGTCAAACTTCTAAACGCGTTGTGCGGGCTATATCTACTTGAAAATGATTAGTTGCTATTTACCTACATGAAAATATTAAATACCTACCGTTTAATACATGGAATTTGTGTTTAATTTATCTGCTATTAAATCCTAAAATAGTACTTATAACTAAGACGACAGTAATAAGTAGGTAGGTACTTACCAGACTTGCCATGCAGTTTTGCTATTTCTTCCCATGCTGCATTGCGTAAATTAGAATCGCGATATTCGATACATTTAATATTATAAATGGCTTCATATCGCCTAACCAAATCAATGAGCTGTTCGTCTCCCATTTTATCGAAGGTATTTGTACCGCAATGTCTAATCCGTGTCTGACGCGCTATCAACGTAAGATCTAGAAACACACTAGTCGTACGCGTGGAATAGCGTATGATTATCCCCTCCACGTTCCCACGCCGATCTGGCGCGACCAGTTGAACGTTGCATAGGACGCATGTGACAGCATTGTGTACGACAAGTGTGTTTCCAAGTCATATATTTTCATAGAATTTTCGTGGTCTAGATGTCATAATACGTAGCATACGTTGCGTACGTGGGCTCAGTTTGTCCCTACCTTAAGGAGGTTCTCGCACGCATACCAGATTCTCATAAAGCTTCTCCAGACATTGAGTTTGAGAAGTCTGTACCGCAACAAGTTCTCGGTTTACGCTGGGACAAATCCTATGATAGTTTTCGGTATGACGTCTCACCACCAGATGATAAGTGCACCAAACGCACTATGCTGTCCACAGTGGCTCGACTATGGGACATAATGGGTTTTGTGGCTCCCACAATTTTGTACGCCAAGCTCTTGATCAAAGAGCTTTGACTGTCAAAGTGCGAGTGGGATGAAACACCCCCTGACCATATTGTCGCCGCTTGGGGCCAGTTTTGTATTGAGCTTACCGCGCTCAATCAAATTACTATTCCGCGTCATCTTGGGTTGCTAGATGGATGTACCATCAACTAAATAGGTTTCGCTGACGCCAGCAAGCGTGCTTACGGCGGAGTCGTATATCTGCAAGTCCGCATTGGTTCTAACTACTGGGTGCAGTTAGTTTGTGCCAAGTCTAAGATCTCGCCTATTAAAACCATTTCGGTCGCGAGGCTGGAGTTGTGCGCGGCCCTTCTGATGTCTCAGTTGCTCCGCAAGGTTCAAGACACAGTTTTGCCCCACTACCCTAATAATTTTCTGACTCCAAAGTAGTGCTCGCTTGGATTTATTCATCTCCTCACCGCTGGCAGACTTTTGTCGCCAACCGCGTTAGTAAATTGATTGAACTTGTTCCCGCTACTTGTTTCAATCACGTCGCGGGTTATCGTACTCGTCTTCAGGAAGAACTTTCCATAGATCATATTGACTGGAAGATTATTCTACCAGCATCACCACATTTCGGTGGATGTTGGGGAAGCATGGTCAAAGTAATTAAAACGCATCTCTTCAAAGTTATAGGTCAACAGATCCTCTCTTACGAAGAGCTTTTAACTGTCCTTGCACAAGTCGAGGCACTGATCAACTCGCGTCCGCTCACGGCATTGAGTAGTGACCCTGCAGAACCATCCGCGTTAAGCCCTGCACATTTTCTGAACACAGTGCCATTATCGTCATTTCCGGCTCCTGAAGCAGACTCTTCAAGCTTGCTCCAGAGATATACTCTGCTGGATAAACTCGTGCAGTCGTTCTGGCGGCGCTGGCGTGCGGAATATCTACACCAGCTTCAGGCTAGATCCAAGTGGAATAGTCCTGCATCCCCTATACAGGAGGGTACGTTGGTCGTCATAATACATGATAATGCTCCGCCGCTTTCATGGCCGTTAGCCATCGTAGAGAAATTGCATACTTCCAAGGACGGTACAACCCACGTTGTTACCGTGAAAACCGCTAAAGGGAGTTACTTGCGCCCTGTTGTACGTCTCTGTCCGCTTCCAACTCAGTGAGATCTAGCCTGAAGTTGGACCTACCTCTTAGTTTAAGTATTTAGTTAGTAGTTTTCGCTATTATTGCGTTTGTAGTTTTCGCTAAAGTTAATTTAGATTAATTTTATTGTCATATCGCTGTCTTAGCCTATTGAAGGGTTATGCGGTAGTACACCCAACATAGCTAAGTTCAATTTTATTTATTTTTTAAAGGCAACCCTTTAGGGCCGGGGGGATATGGTAGCGCCATCTATCCTTTCCATTGCTAGTTAATTATGTCAACGTCAATAGTTCGTCGCTGCTCGGCCAATCCGAGCGATTCTTTTCATGAATCCCCTCCCAAAACGCCTCGCTATTGGCCGCCCTGCTCAACGGCGACGAAGAAATAATGGAAGATTCGAGACGCTCGGGAACTCATGTCCGCCGCATACCGCAATCCGCACCGATATATATAATTATTCCCGCTTATACCAAAAAACCTAACAAACCCGCTCGCGAGTGAAAGTGATTTGTGTAGTGGAGTGATTCAAGCAGCTTCAGAATTCCCGAAGAAACCAAGCGGACGCCATTTGCAAGGAAAAGGACTGTCGAGCAAGGTAAGAGGCTCCTAACCACAATACCTTATCCACTTCCTCATTTCCTAGTCGCCGAAGAACCGCCATCCTACAGTCCACAATATTAATCCTTCTCCAAATCGCCTAGAACCTGCGGTTTCGGTGTAACGCCGAACCAGGGCAATTCCTCACGTTTATATACGCCCTTAGTGGAAGCAAATAAAATGAAACTAGGTCGTAAAGGACACTTGTATTTTTTTATTTTATATTGTAAGAGTTTACAGGACAATTTGCAAAGACGATGTCTTTTACATCCAAAATTTTGAGGTAAATTATATTAACCACCTAAAGTGGTATAAGACAATTGTCATTTATGTATTTTACACCCAAAAGTTGTTTTATACTTTGCTTTACTACCAAAATGAGTTCACTCTGGTAACTAAGTGGTATTTACATCCATATTTTCACGGTAAACTATGTTTAACGTCTCAAATTATGTGGGCCGTAAAGGCGAATTCCGTTACAATGGAATATACAGATCGATAGAGAATTAAAAACTGCGTAAAACAGTATCAAAAAGTCATTTTCGCTCAAATGTCCTTTACGACCTTTGAGCCCAGAGGTATCGATATTAGTGTCATCCTAAGATTTCATTACTCGCTGTCAAAGAGCTGTATAAATTCCGATAGTGGTATTCAATTTTGTAACGTTTTTTGATACACGGTTATATCTGTAGAGCCTTTTTGTCGTATTTTTACAACCTCTAGCTTTAATTCATAGTTAAACCGAATATTTAAAAACACTATTCAAAACTGTTTAGGTTCTCTTATCAATCTGCATATTATAACACTTCATACTGCTACTGAATATTTAAAATACATTTGGACTACCACATAATGTAATCTTTGAAATCTTAAGCTAATCTATCTATACTATAATAAAACTCAAAGAGCACTTTGTCTGTAGATTGATTATTTTTGCCAAATTTCAATTGGATTGGGACGTGTTATCGATATAGAACACAAACATTTTTTTTAAATTATTGTCTGTCTGTCTGTTTGTCATCATCCTCTTAGCGTTATCCCAGTTTCAATCTGGGGTCCGCATTCTAGTCTAACCGGATTTGGCTGAATATTAACTTTTCCACGGAGCGACTGCCTGTCTGCCCTCCGCAACCCGAAGGGACAGCGATATTCCATGGTTTAGACTAGTGTCAATTTATTTAGAAGGTAATGTCGCCCTGTAACGACTGTCAAAGATCTTCATGACAACCGGGACCGACGGCTTAACGTGCTCTCCGAGGCACGGGACAAGCGATAATTAACAATTCAATACGCACATTACTCCGAAAAGTCATTGGTGCGCGCCGTGGATTCGAACCCGATACCCTCTGCATGGCAGTCTGTTGGTATATCCAATATATCTGTCTGTCTGTCTGTATGTTTGTTAAATCATCACGCAATAACCAGTGAACGGATTTTGATGCGGTTTTCACCAATATATTGCCTGAAGACCCGATTACAATCTTGGACAACAA
The DNA here is from genome assembly GCA_944739405.2 of Euclidia mi. Taxonomy (NCBI): domain Eukaryota; kingdom Metazoa; phylum Arthropoda; class Insecta; order Lepidoptera; family Erebidae; genus Euclidia; species Euclidia mi. Next base: position 41,974,447 of record OX123193.2, read on the forward strand.
TCATCACGCTATCGCCTAGCAGTGTCATTCAATAAATTTAATAGACTTGAATTCAAGCAATATATTCAAGAAATAGTGACAAACGCGTAGTTTGTGTCTTTGGTTAACATTTAGTCTTTAGTTTATCAGAATCCGTTTATTCTATCAAAGTTATCGCAATTTAAAATATACATATATCCACATTGCTAATCAAGTGATTTGGACTCAATTTGGGCATAAGTTTGCTTTAATTTCTTTTCTAATATTTAGGCTGGTTTCAGAGTCACGCGTTTGACCCGCGCCGGCCACACGCGCGCGCTTACAATTACACTAGATTAGTAGTAGCGTTTCATAGTCACGCAGTTCAAACGCACCGCGTGTGAGACGCGCGCCGGCGGCCAGCGCTGCCGAAGCTTCATACATTGCAATGAGAAACGCGAACTCGTTTCACAGTGGTCCGCGCGCCAAACGCGCTGTTTGAGACGCGCTGGCCGACGGCGCGTGCCGCGCGCGTCACTCTGAAACCAGCCTTATATTGTCAGCGCTGGATGTTAACACCGACTTTTAATTTCGCCAGTGGTGCCATCTAGGGGAATTACTTAAAATTACTATTTTGCACATCATTACAGCTTATATTATATAGTAGAGCATCGTAGACTTACTATTCGAGTTTTACTTTTTGAGTGCAAAGATTCAAATTAACTAATAATTATGTAATCTGGCCAGATAGGATTTATTAAAAGAAAGAGTTAAGAATTTAGGTGGCAGGTACAGGTTACTACTTTTCTAATACAGTATGTAAGAAATTTAAATATGAGTGTTAGTTTCATCAACCGATCATTATGTTATTTTACTTTATCAAGGCAACAGAAAGGGATATTTAAAGGATACCGACTTCCACGCGGGCGAAGCCGCGGGCAACGCTAGTCTATTTCTAAAATAACAATAACAGTACTATAGCAAAGTCATAGAACCACTTTCAAAAACGATCCAGCGTGCATACATCATTGTGTCAACGTATCTCCAGCTGACCAATCGCCTTAAAAGCACCGTCACTGTGACATGACGTTAAAGTGGAACTTAATCACGACTAGCAGAACGTATCCATTTATATGAATGTATAAAGTACATGGAGCTTAAGAGGGTACATTAAAATTTGATTGGCTTTTCATAGTCGGAGCAACGTAGGAGTGCCGTTAAGTTTAGTGTTGCCACAAATCACCTCTCATTGCTGGCGCAGAACGCCCATACAGATAGGAATAAAACCTCCGTCGTACACGTACCAACCCGCCCTTCCTCTCCACGTTAAACCCCAGTTTTATCATTCGTTTTACTGGAATAGGTATCTTGTTGGACGCAGAACGTATTTCGTGTTCCGTATAATGAATGGTTTTATCTTAAATAGATCACCTATTTTAACAAGTGAGCCGAGGTAGAAAATAAAAATAAAATGTCTGCCGACGATCGATATTCTACAGAGTCTCATTATGTTGTAAGCGACCGCAAATCCTTTGAGAATTCAGATATTATTTGCAAGGAATACTTGCTACTAGATATATGTTTTAATAAACGTGTCATTTTTTTCATAATTATTCTCTTTTGAAATATTAGGTATTAATGCTGTATTCTTACTATACAATATTCTTGATATTGTAGATGTTTCGTATAGATTTGGAATATGTGGCTACCTTCTGTTAGAAAACTTGAATGTAGCTAGTTACGTAGGTAAATCGTAATAATTCTACAACATACCTATTATAAATTAATCTGTATTCATAAGTCAGTTGCATTGTAAAATATCAGTTCAATATTGCTAGTAGTTTGGTTTTCCTCGAAAGATTAGGGCACCGGTTTATGCTACCTACTACAATTTGCCAGCATTGAGGTTACTAGCAGCGTTTATGTAGGCGGTAAGCTACTTATTAGGGTGGCTTATTATTAATCAATAAAAGTTATTGACAAAATCCTTCGGTATTGGTAACGTTCCCACATCTAATTAGATTAATAATAACATACATATATACATACATACATATCGTCACGCCTTTTATCCCCGAAGGGGTAGACAGAGGTGTATTTCTACACCCACTTTTCGCCAGATATACTTTAGTCCCACCTAATAAGGGGCGAGCCTATTGCCGTACCGGGCACATTTCCAGACTCCGTGCTGCTACTGAGAATTTCGTGACAGAAAAACCCAATAACACTGCCTGACCCAGGAATCGAACCCGAGACCTCCCGATCCCACGCGCACATTTATGCCGCGAGACCAACGAGGCAGTCGTATAGGGTTTGATGTCGAGTTTTCCGTCTCTACGCAAAGATGGTAGTCGCCTCTTACGACACCCACGGGAAGATAGGGGGTGGTGACACTTGTATTCTATGCCATCAACCACACGGCAAATTAATAATAAATTTGTATATATTTTTCCCTTCAGATGCCTCACGCATTAGTATAAATCCTGTGTTGCCGGGAACTTTATAAACATTCAACCTAAAACAACACACCATACTAAGACAACACACCCTTCTTCCTTATACACTAATCCCATTAGTCAAAAGACGGAAAGATCTAGTCTGCACCAAACCTCGAGGTAAACATGTTTATGTAACTAGATTCTTTGCTTTCCTCGGACCTTTCCTATATAATAAATTAAATTAAACCTAAGATTTATATAGCATAATATAAAAGCAGTGTCACCTTATTGTTACAAAACTCCTATTACAATGACTTACTCTGATACAGAGAATTTGCTTACAGTTATAAAATAGTGTGTCTATGCTAAGTTACAACAAATCACATTAAGTCTATTTCCTATTACATATTTGCAGTTCATGATTATTTTGTAAAAACATAGCCCTTTAATATTATTATTTAAGATTCTTCCTGAAACACAGGTGTTACAGCGTAGTTCAGGTAAACATTAAAATAGCTATATTTACCAAATATAATGTATTACCGTTATAAATGAAGTACCTCCGCACTGATGTACCACAATTAAAAAAAAACACTTATCACAGACATTATACTTAATCAGAAAATTTAATTATTTTTAATGTACTTTCTTATGTAACATGTGACGTTTATTTTATTGAATAAATTTTAAAGTCAAAAGTTAAACCTACGGATACAAAAAACACCCACACCAAAAAGAATTTATGACGATTGTGGAACATGTGTAAACTGGAAATAATTATATTAATTGAAAAGCGCAAAAACAAACATCCGTTCTATTTTAAAAAGCTGTCGCATTTTACCTTAATCTAAAAATAACAACTACAGTTTACTCCGAGGCATCGTAATAAAAATAACCTGGTCAGAGATAAGGAAGCTGATAAAAGTTATATATATATATTTTTTTTTAATTTTATTTAAAGACTCACGCCTGTATCCCGGGTAGGGGTAGGTAGAGGTGTAATACTACATCCACATTGCACCACGAATTTTTAGGTCCCACGTAATACGGAGCGAGCCTATTGCCATTACCGGGCACACCACCAGACTCTATGCTGCTACTGTGAAATTGGAAAACCCAGTAACACTTTTGCCCAACCCGGGTATCGAACCCGGGACCTTCGATCAGCAGTCGCATACGCTATTCACTGGACCACGGAGGCAGTCATAATAATGTCAGTTACGAAATTATCTCGTCTGATCCTCCAACTTAAACTGACACGAAACGAGGAAGGAAATAACCTAAATTAGATTGAACGTTATAGGCCAATTATTTTAGGCAGGCACAACATATTATTACAGGTACGGTTCCGTCAGTCAGATCCGTAGCTATGGTTATTAATCAGGGACTAAATAATTTGCGAGTAAAATTCTGGTTGTACTAATTATCCAGCATTAGACTGTGATAAACTGAGATTAGTCGACGTTGTACCGGATTTAGGACCCTAGGATTGGAATAAATTGTAGGCCGGATGTTTACTATCCCTGCGAACAGTGACTTGAATTTGAAATACGACGGGACAGTTTATTTTTTATTGTAAATTGAAGTTGTGGAACACTAATATGTTTTTTTTGTGATAAATGAGAAAGGGGAGGCCATTTTCTTACTTACAAACCTACCAATATAAAACTATTGAGCTAGGTAATTGCTAAGAAAATACTTCTTATCTTAGTAGCAACTATATCTTCACACGTGCCAAAGATGTTCTAAATTAACACCTTTTATAAATCGTTTGTCACATAAGTTCTTTCTCAGTTGGCTGTAGAAATCATTCGTAAGGGAATCAAAAACATGTAAATGTTGTATGGTGGAATTCAACGCAATGACGAGCGTGATTCAATCACTCCGGCACGTCAAGTAACGCATATTTGCGATCGGATTACACGAGTTAAACATAAAAACGAATAAAATATAATTTACTGGAAAATGGAAATATTTCACAACGACTTTAAGTTATTATGCATTAAAACATTTTAATTCTTTTTAAACGATATTATATTTTATTTCATTTCCCGCACTAGGAATAAATTCTGTTTTGCTTACAAAATAACTCTTACTAACATTTAATCAATGTAGAAAAAGTACTCCCAGCTAAGAGACAACGATATGTAGATCACACATAGCATTGTGGTCTCGTATGAGGATCCAACCCACAACACTCGCCACAATTCTAAACGGTGAGGTTGCTACACCATAAGCACAGTCATGTTTTTCAAAAAATTATTTAATGGAGACTGCAATATGTTTCCTTTTCTACTGCTTTTCTTTGCCTACCAATATAATTATTATTTAAAAAATGTATGCCATCATCGCTCTCTTCTTGCTCCCGCTCTTTTATTATATTTTTTGCTAATTGCTGACTTATAGACATGTATTTTGCCGGGAATCTCTACCAATAACTATACATTCCAGAGGAATAGGTACAGCACTAATCCAGTTTATCTACGTATTTACGATACGATACGTGCTTAACATACACGCAGCGCACGTTCTCCTCAGTAATGCAGCAACTTACAATTAACATAAATACCGACGGAGTACGAGCGACCCGTAAAAACTAAACCACCACCTGATTGGTCCACTGCCTCCACTACAGCTACAACTTAGTTTCTTTCCACAACTTCACCTGGCTGTAATCTTTAATAGAGTTCTCTAACTCCATAATACTTTGACTAGCGACTGAAACTATTAATTTTCTTTTCGCAGTCGGAATAATGTCTGACTGTGATTCTCATCCACAGCAAGTTAAATTAACTTGCTTGAAAGCTCTGCATCGTGAATGTTAAACTATAATGAATTACTAGAATATATTTTTAGAATTAGAATTCGTTTATTATCACATCATAACAGCGCACAATTATTAGGTACATAATAAGTAAATAGATACATATAAATATAGTAGGTAGGAACACAATGATATCAATACGGGCATACATTTCCGACGATAATTATAGCCATACCCACATTCAAAAAATTATAACTGTACACCGCCGATGTGACAATGAGGCAGACATTCAGCGTTGCGTCGCTCGTGGCGTGAACGACTTGCTGATTTTCAATGCCTGCCCCAAGTGACGCCAGTGACGCAACAAACGTAAAGTTACATAAAATTTACTTTTATACCTACTCGCTACTAGTTTAACAAATAACAAAAAATAAAAATAGCCTATATTATGCGTACACAACAAAAATACAAATCATTTGTAGGTCTAGGTACGCCTGGTGTAAAATAAAAAGTGCCAGTGATTTGTTTACAATTCTACACTACATAACCGACCACTTGGTTACTCGTGTTGGCTGGTGGTGGCGCTGCGATAGCGGCGAGCGTCACATAAACAAGTATTTAGCTCAGCGTGGTCACGTGATGTAAACATAACATAGTTTAATAACAATCAAACTCCCACAGTTCGCCAATAGTATTGGTTAATAATAATAAACAAAGGTTATAATAATATGTGGTGGTTATCATTACAGGTAAATATATTATAATAACATAATATTTTATTCTTTGTAGAATAATATTAGGTGCAATTGTATACAAATCATCAATTAAACCATAAACCCTGCTTAAATCTGTGATCAGACATTACAAATAGGTTAATGTAATACCTATATTATAAAACCGAAACATCGCAAATATCACAATTTAGTTATTTTAATTTTTTCTATACCCACAGTTCGTGTGCCTTCCCTTCAGTTATTGTGGATTGTAATAAAAGGCATATTCAGAACGACACCTAGAACCAACCAACTGAGGATTCGGTATACAGGTATACCTATTTTGCCTAAACATCATGGCCATTGCGTAAGTAAAGTTCTTGAATATTAGTTTATATTATTTTTGTTCCTCCAAAAGATATCTTTTGAAGGCGAATTTAAAAGATATTTTTGTTTTTAGAGATCTTATGGGAGGTGGTATATCGTTCCAGCAATGAGTGGCAGCATACCTGAAACACCCCCGGAAGGCTGTGGTTCTATATTTGGGTATTGAGAGTGGCTTCGACGACGAACGCGCGGGGTACTGGTAATGGTCCTGCCTCCAACTCAGTTTCTGGAATAAGTATGTTGGCTTTGCTGTATTTATTACACCAAACAATAAATTTCCCAGGTGGAGTCTTCTCCTTGCTGCCATTTTAAGTATATTGTTTTGCACCAAAAATGGTGTTATGCGACTCCTTCGGGCTATGTTAAAGCAGTATCGTGCGCATGCATTTTGGACACGTTGCACTAAGCGAGCCGTGCGAGACAACAAGCACGGACCGTATACCGTGTCACAATAATTTAATTTTGATAAAACTAGACTTTCAACTAATCGTTTTCTTATATCTACGCTGAGGAAATGTCTAATGCGATATAAAACTTTTAGTCTATAAAAACAATTTTTGATTAAATTGTTTATGTGGTTTACGAATCGCAGTTCCGGGTCCATAAGTAAACCGAGGTTATTTGCAAGTTCCACCCTTTCAATATTTATACCCATTACCTGTATTGAGGGATGTGCAGACATTATTGAGCGAATTTGATTCTTACTCCCCATAATTATAAATTTGGTTTTTAAGGGATTAAGCACAAGTGAGTTATCTAAGGACCAGGAAGCTACCCTATTAAGCTCCTCATTAATCGTTTGTACGGCTGCTATTGTGTCATGAGGCTTAAACGAATAGTACAGCTGGGTATCATCTGCGTACAAGTGGAATTTACAGTCTCGGATGCAGGTGGATACGTCGGCACTGTATATTATATACAAAAGTGGTCCCAACAAGGATCCCTGAGGAATTCCCCTAGGCACCTTCCGGGGTGAGGATGATACTGTTGAACCATCTTTCCTTCGTATTTCCACTGACTGTAGTCTATCCGTGAGATAGCTATCAAACCACCTTAGAGTACTTGTGTCGAAACCGTAGTACGCAAGCTTTGACAATAGTAAGTTGCAATTTATGCTATCGAATGCCCGGGAATAGTCCAGTAACGTTAAAATGGTCCCTTCGCCGCGATCACGTGCCTCTAAAATATTATCAATGACGTCCGCTAAGGCTGTGGCCGTCCCTCTACCCTTTCTAAAACCTGACTGTAAGTCCGGCAGGATACTGTTTCTTTCCAAAAAATCAGTAATCTGTAAATACACTACCCTCTCTAGAACCTTGGATAAGCACGGTAAAATACTTATGGGACGCAAATCCTTAAAACTTTGCGGGTTATTATTTTTTGGTAGAGGTCGCACTATAGCTCTGCGCCATGATACCGGAAACTTATTAGTGACGATGGATGTGTTTACGATATGAGTAATAGCAGTAAGAGATTGTGGGAGGGTAAGCAATATCATCTCCTTTGATATTCCATCATTTCCCATAGCGTTGGTAGCTATATTCTTAATTATATTAAGTATGGTTTTAGAGTCAGTAGGAGTCAATGAAAACTTTTCGGAATCGCGTCGATGATACTCAAAAAACGTTAATTGTAAGATGGGAACAGTTGGGTTGCCGGGAACATCTAAAAAAGCTGAGTTTATTTTCTCCGGATCGTCAAGCTGGCTTGTAAGCATAATATCATTGCCTCTGAGAGGCAGAACGTGTTTTTTTAAATTGTTCCGTAATGCTTTCGAGTCACTTGCATTGTCGTTAATATACTTAGCGAAGTAGGCTTTCTTTTCTTGATACAGAGCCATTGCTGCCTGGTGTTTTAGATCTAAATAATAACGTTTATGTGCTCCGTTTGTGGTCTTACGGGCACGATGACGAGCATCATCGCGCAACTTAAACATCAACTTTATATTGTCCGTTATCCAGGGGGTGGGCTTATCCCGAAATATTTTAGTTTTACTCGGCGCATGCGTATTGAAAAGATCAAGGATATATGAGTTAAAAAGGTAAACCATATCGTTAACGTCTGATAGTGCCAATATTTCATGCCATGGGACCCTCTCTAAGTCGTTCGTGAAATAATCAAGCAGTATGTCCCTAAATGGCCGATAAGTAACCACTCTCTTCTCTGGCTTATCTTTTTTGAAGTTTAATTCGCATGTAACAAATGCGTGATGACCCAGTTCCGCTATACAGTCCACCAATACACATCTATATTTAGCGTCCGTACAAATCAAATCAATTAATGTAGCACTATCACCTACGTAGTGAGTGGGCTCAGAGACTATCTGGTCAATACTGCTGTAATTCAGAAAGTTTGCTAATTGTTTTGTCTTATTATTGGTCTCAAGCATATTGACGTTGAAATCGCCCAGTAAAATGACGTTGTCGTACGGAGATAGTGCACACATGCTGTCTGTTATAGCATCGAGAAATATATCTAAGTCGAGCCAAGGCGGGCGGTACGCGGTGCCTATCAACAATATTTTTGAGTTAATTGATAGACTCATCCACATTTGTTCCACTGAGGGGCTGTGGGGATGCGCTCTTTTCCGTGCGTTGATACCGGTTCTAACATAAAATGCGACACCTCCTCCACGTCCGCGACGCGTTGTGTTCGGGCGCGGGATGTGACACAGTTTGTAGCCGGGCACAGTCGGCGCGCGTCCTTCCTCGCCCTCGCGAAGCCACGTCTCATTAATAGCCATAACATCTACTGCGTGTTTATTCATGGCAACAAGAAACTCATCGTGGTTTGTTGCCAGAGAACCAGCGTTAAAGAGACCCAATCTTAGATTCCTAGCTAGCGGCATTGCTTACAAAAGCTCTGATCATTTTCATGTACTAGACGCAGCACACATATTAATATTGGAATTAACATAAATAACACAGCAAAAATGCAGCATCGCGGCTGAGAGCAAGGGGTTACCTTACATGTACTAGAAATAAGTTTTACACCATCATATGTATATCTTATGAAACGATATATATTAATTTTTAATAGTTCAATCAATAATATGCAATCAGTATCTAAATAGTTCATATGCAATGTAAATAGTTCAATTGATAATCTGTATACAAGTAGGCAGCGAGTAATAGCAATTGGTTCATACATGTATTTAAGGTGTATATAAGTCAATATTTTAGATAAAACGATTGCGCTCGCAGAAGCATCATGCTTATCTATGTGTAGGGATTGAGCGATTCTAATTATTGCAAACAATGTTCCCACAACTACAAGCATCACAAATGCAATATTCACTGCGAAAATAGGTTCAACACAACACACGGTACAAAACAGATATATTAAAAGTAAGTAATGAGCTGATTCCGTTAAATTTATAACACATTGTTTGTATTTATTTGGCTTTCGGCAGTAATTTACAACTATATTATAGTTAGTAATTTGTAGAAGTGTGCAGTATACAACGACGTAGGCGTATACAGACAAGATAAAATTACAACTACGGATAATAGGACTGTTAAGAGTCTTCTGATCAACTAACAAATTTAACGCTATGACCAGGCAATAATAAGTAATAAAACAAATCAGTATCAAACGGGCGCAGGACCAAAAACCTTTTTGATGTCGATTTCATTACGGATACGATCCGCCGGTTTACCGTCGTCCCTGCGAGCCAAGATTTTCCCATCCCGGGTCCAGACATACTTCCATTGGTATTGTTGCCCAGCCTGCTTCGCGATGTAGAACAAACGCTTATTAGCTGGCGTTAGGCGCTCGTTCACATACACACGACGCGGCGGGCCGGCACCGACTTGTATGTCGGTCGAGTTGATAACGCGGCGCACTCGAGCCGCGCGCAGTAAACAGTCACGCGTCGCGCGCCGCGCAAATCTTACGATTATGTTGCGCGGTCGCAGGGTTGTAGGGTCAGCAGACGTTGAACCGGAGGGGTTCGCCACTCTGTTCCGACGAGCTGAGCCCACTCTTTCTACATGAACGATTTCTCGCTCATCTACATCGGAGCCTAATTTTGCAGACAACACCTTGATGATGTGTATCACGCTCTCCTCTTTCTGCTCCGGGACTCCAGATATCTCAACATCATTCAGTAGCAGCTCCTGGTCTCGTTCATTGAGCTGGCTTTTGAGCTCATTGACGGTGTCCTCGAATGCTGAGGTATTAATTTCCGCGCCCCTCGTTTCCTGTTTTTCCAAAGCGGAAATTCTGCTGTCTAGGTTATTTATGGAGTCGTTACATGATTTTAGAGCCATGTTAAAATCCTGTCGACATTCACGGACTTCAGCCCGCAACGCACTTAATTCTAGACGGAAAGCTCTTATTTCTTGTGCTAAGTTTAAGCTTTCACCTTTTCGCAGATCCTCGTTTGTTTCAATATCTGCGGGTGCAGGGCTTGCTCGAGCCTCCGGAGTATAGAAGCCGGGTCTACCCTTTGCAGGGGTACGCGACAAGCAGCCAGGACAAGCCCAATCGTTCCCGACAACAGATCCTTCGGGCAAGACACAGCCCCGGTGAAAAGTGGTCGAACATTTGCTACATTTGACTCCTGCGTTGGCAGCCAGAAATTTACCACAACTTCCGCACTTCACCATCTCGTAGGCTTGATATAGTAAAGTAATTCACAAAGGCGAGCGCAGCCGACTGATTTAGTGTATGTGGTAATCAACAGATGGCGCTGTCCCAAATATTAATTTCGTGGGCTGTATATTGGTGTTATTACGTACAATCAGCACCATAAAACTGTTTTCTCCTACTCGGGCACTGTTTCGCGTGGACTGCACAACACGGCATTTGTAGGATTAACACTAATTCGGTTTTTATAGTTTTTTATTTTTATTTATAGGGTAGAATTAAGTGCAAAAAAATTGTATACAGTTTTACATCACGATTTTTATATTTTAAAGTTCACTGTTAAATCTTGTTAATAGTTTATATTATGTAACGCACCACTTAAAAACTTTGTAAGTACATTCTACGCCTTTATTAACTGTGTTTATATTTATACGAAGCAAAAGTACACGACGGGTCAACGACCGTATTGACATCCGTGACGTCACTATCATCTATCCATCTATTTGAAACCTATTTTTCTGATTTAAAAGTATTCATGAACTATTTTCAACGTTCCATTATGCAATAGAAGCAAGATATGAAATATTAATTTTTACATTACGAGATCTTCAACAGAGTCATAAAAAGAACGATGTAACATGGACCAAGTTTCACAAAGTCTTCCATTTTGTGATAAGCTATATCCATTTCGGAAGCGGCACATTCACGTGCCTAAATCTAGTGAAAATAAAAACAAGCTCTCTCTGATAGCACTTTCGCGGTTCTGCGCCCTTCGTATGTAGGTCCTGCCCTCCAGCGTGTTTCTGCTAGGCAAAAAAATAAACGTGCACTTTTCTCCTTGCCATCAACAAATATGGCATCGCAGTTCCTTTTTTCAAGTTCATGCGAGTGTGTTCTACCGAACACTGAATTATGTTCGAAAGCCGTTGAAAAACAAGACGTTAATATTCATAAGGTTTGGCGCTCCCTAAGTGTGAGAGCTCGTAACACTTTGTTTTACGACGTAATAATATTTTGTCCACGACATCATAACCAATTTATTATTTGTAACAAAATGGGTACAAAGATTCGCTATTACGTGTAGCTGACATCGGTTTATACCATTAACCCGAATTCTATCCAGAAACGCGGAATATTCCATCGGTATTCTGCTTATTGGAAATAAATCCTGGATGAAATGGGATCATACCTATTCAGAGGTACACTCCTTTCATGTAAGTGTCTACGACACATACGTCAGTTCGCGAAGCGACTCGGCACTGACGATTTCGTTCACGATTGCGTATTAATGCGAATATATAAACCTAATAAATACTTACTAAGCATTCCTGTCAGATAACCATTTTACGGTGGGTACAGGAGCAACAAGTTTATTAAACTTAATTCAAATGCAGTGCCTGTAACTCGCAAATTCAAATCACTTTACAAAAACAAATCGGCATAAATCTGCTTACATTTATTTATTTGAGTTTTTGTAAGACTCACGGGAACTTGTTATAACGTTATAAATATAAAATCTTGTGTCACATTACTTGTTCTTCAAAATTATTTAAATTATAATGAGCCGGGGTCTCTTTTTCTGGAAACACGTTTCAGAAGAAGTCATACACCATGTAAATTCATCGTACCTATGATTACATTCATTTGATGCATATTTGATGCACTTAATGTAAAGAAGGACACTCATTTTTAGCATAATAACATCTTATCTTACTACTATTAAAAACGCCAGTTTGTGGGGATGTTTGGACGTTGATTTTAATGAAACTTTGCATTAAGGCACTTGCATGATGGCACTTTGCGTTAGGTATATAGTTTATATGTTTATGTATTGGTCCAACGAAAGCTCAGTGAAGATACCAACAAACTATCATTCAGAGGATATCAGGTTCGAATCGAGTTAGGTGCGTATTTAACCCTTAATTTGGCACCAAGAAAAAGAATCAAAATTGATAAATCTAATTATTGTGAGGTTTTTGGATCATTTTAGGAAGTCCTAAAAAAATATTAATAAAAAATTATAATAGCCCACTGCTGGGAAAAGTAATGTCCGTCACAGCGGACGTTGCCAAATACTTGGCAGTGAATTCACGTCCGCTGCAGCGGACATTTCCAAATTACGGCAAAATTTAAATAAACATAATTTTCATGCTTTTTATTCATAAAATAATACAAAAAATAAAAATGAGCAATTTAAACATATTTACATTATATTTAATGTCCATTCATATTATTAATGACAAAATGTTATGTCATATCTGCTGATATCTTTGCAGAGACATTATTTGTGCAACTTTTGCATACCTGAATTTATCTGACCAATAGTCCAGGTATTACTACAATATTTATAATTACGTGGATAGCTAATAAATCCTGAAATTCTTCTTTTGTAAGTCTTACTGACTTGCCGGGTTTTGAACAGAATATAAATTTGTTTGTTCCACTATATTGTCAATGACATTCATCTTCTGGTAGGTTCACGTAATCATCTTCCTCATCGTCTTCTGCTGTAGCATTGTGGCGAAATCGATCTATTTTCCTGTTATAAGTCACCTGGAAATTTTTACTTTTCTTTGCTCTTTTAACGGTTACTGTTGGTAGTCTCCTAAATCTTGTTTTTTGAGATGCTAATGAAGAAATTATCGGTGTTGCAGCTACAGGCGTTGAAGGTAATGTAGGTATACCAGATAAGGAGGAAACATTTTAATAATTTGATACTTTAATTTCACGTACGATAGAATCTGGTATAATATCAGCGTCTTCGTTGTTTGATTCTTGGTTATGAGATGTATCTATAGTTAAATTAGCATGCAGGATAAATTAGCGGGGTGGAAGAATTAGCACGCTCATCATGCAATTCAGTTTCCAAATCGGATATTTCGCTACATCGGAAGGATCATGTTCATTCGGCACTAATGTTATAATTTGACTAGTGCAATTAAGCTGTTAACAAAGAAAAAATAAACAAATTCAGCACCAAACCCAAATAAGCAAAAGCAAACTCAATTTGGCGTTGTTCGCTACAGCGGACATAGTAATAATATACTATTTTTTTATGCAATTGGCAATGTTCGCAGTGACGGACAGAACACTTTAGTCACAAAAACACAATGAAAATTAATATAAGGGTATATTATTTTGTCTTGTATTATAATCTATAATATTTTATTTAGTAAATAAGCCTAAATTTTCCAAGCATTTATTCGCCAAAAGAGGAAAAATAATCATAAATACCTTGAGCAAAACAGGTGGTCGCCGTTTCGTAGACATATTGTGTCAAAATTGACATAATTATGCAGTGTTCCAACCACCATTATATATTTTTTACTATTACTTTATAGTATACATAAACATTTAGTAAATTATCAATTGATGAATATCAAATAAAAAACTAACATGATTTCTTTTAAATGTATGTCCGCCACGCCGGACTGTACCAAATTAAGGGTTAATTGTTAATTATCGCCCCTGCCCCGTGACTCACAGAGCTCGTTAAGCGATCGGTCCAGCCTGTTATGAAGATCTTGGCAGTCGTTATAGGGAGTCAGTATCTCTGAATACAGGCACTAGTCATAACCATGGAATATCTCTATCCTTTTCGGTAGCGGAGGCAGAAAGGCAGTCGCTCTATGTAAAAGATAATATATGTAAAAAAAAATGTAAAAAATGTAAGTTTTAAAATTTATTTCGGGGAGATGGGCCTCGTTAGCCTTGGTTGGCAACCTGTCTAGGAGAAGAAAAACTCCGAAATTAAACCAACTTCTAGGGAGCATACCTGACACAAATCCCCGATCTAAGGTGTGAAACGACCTGTGCCGAGGGATTCGTGGCCAGAGGGCAAACTGGTCGTAAACGGAGGGTGCCTGTGTTGGCGGTCACAGGGCACAGCTGATATTCCATCTTACCCCCGTAAAGGGCTCTGCGGGGGGTGGACAGTCTAGATCCCTACATGTCATGGGAACGCTATGGGAACAAAAGCTACTTCTTCTCCATACGGCGGCGACGCGGTTCGCAACCCGTCACGTCTCGGTCTTCGCGAGGGCGAAAAGCGGCCTACGGAAAGCCGGTTTGCAACGTTGAACGTTGGAGGAGGGATGGACGGCAAATTGTATGAAGTATGTCAGATTATGGATGATAGAAAGATTGATGTTCTTGGTGTGAATGAAACAAAAAGGAAAGGGTGTGACACCACCCAGCATGGCGCATATACGGCGTATTGGTCTGGGGTAGATAGTACCACCAGAGCCTGCAAGGGAGTTGGTGTAATACTATCTGCGCGAATGAATGAGTCTGTAAAAGAGTTTGAATGTGTAAATGCTAGGCTACTATGGATGAGATTGAAAGTAGGACTTACTCGTGTCTTTATTATTGGGGTGTTTGTCCCGGTCAATATAGTTACGGGTATGTCACAGCAAGAGCAAGACGAAAGGCAGGAGTTTTGGGAGAGTTTAAGAGAGATTTTGAGGAAATGTAAGGATAACGAAATATTGATCTTGTTAGGGGATTTCAATGGATGGGTGGGAGTAAAACGAGATGGATTTGAAAAGGTGCTAGGTGCATTCGGTGATGAGAATGTGAATGAAAATGGAAAAGCACTGCTTGAGGTTTGTTTGGAGTGGAGCCTTTGTGTGACAAACACCATGTTTGATCACAAAAGGATGCATATGTATACGCGTGAGGCGAAAAATGTTAGAAGAAGTATGATTGATTTTGTAATAGTTGATGAAAGATTAAGAAAGAATGTGTTGGATATCGAGGTATCGGCATACACACAGACCACGACTTGGAGTTGAGCCGGATAAGTGGGGTCTTTAAGAGATGGCGACACCGAGAGCATAACGAAAATAGAGTCTTGGAAAGAATGAAAGTAGAAAATCTACAAGAGAAAAATGTGAAAGATGAGTATAAACGAAGATTGATAGCAAGATTTGAGAGATTCGATGGCATAAAAGATATGGATGAATTGTGGCAGTCCTTTAAAGAAGAGGTAGTATGTGTAGCGTCTGAAGTATGTGGTGTGGTCAAGAGAAGGAAAATACGAAAGGTTAAGAATACATGGTGGGACAAGGATGTACAATCAGCAGTGTCAGAGAAGAAGAAAGCTTGGTTAAATTGGTTGGCTGACAGAGCAAATGAAAGAATGGGAAAGGCAACGAGCGAGGACATAGACGAAGCAAGAAAGGCGTTTGTTAGGTCAAAAAGAATAGTGAAAAAAATGGTTAAAAGGAAAAAAGAGGAAAAGAAAGATGAGTTTGATAGCAGATTATCTGACGATTTCCGGAGAAACATTAAGTTTTTCTGGAAATAAATTCGTGCAGTTCGAGGAAGAACTTAATCCTCAGAATACACATCGATCAGAGACAAGAATGGAAGGATAGTGAATGGTGAATCGTGCGTGCTGAAGAGATGGAAAGAGTATTTTGAAGGGTTATTTGAAAGAACGGCGATAGAGACACCGATCGATGAAATGAATGGTAACGATAGCAATGATAAAAGCGTTATTGGCGTGGATGAGATCGTGAAGGCACTGGGAAGTATGAAAGTAGGTAAGGCTGCAGGATATGATAGGATTACAGTCGAAATGCTGATGGCTGGACAGGGCATCATAGTTGGTCAGTTGCAGCGGTTATATAACTTGTGCTGGAGCACCGGCCGAGTACCTAATGACTGGGCCACAGCTGTAGTTGTGCCTCTTTATAAAGGAAAAGGCTCGCAACAAGACTGCAAAAACTATAGAGGCATTTGGCAGGCCTTCTCAGCATTGTTGGCAAATTGTATGCAAAGGTGCAATGATGAAAGCGTTATTGGCGTGGATGAGATCGTAAAGTCACTGGGAAGTATGAAAGTAGGTAAGGCTGCAGGATATGATAGGATTACAGTCGAAATGCTGATGGCTGGACAGGGCATCATAGTTGGTCAGTTGCAGCGGTTATATAACTTGTGCTGGAGCACCGGCAGAGTACCTAATGACTGGGCCACAGCTGTAGTTGTGCCTCTTTATAAAGGAAAAGGCTCGCAACAAGACTGCAAAAACTATAGAGGCATTTGGCAGGCCTTCTCAGCATTGTTGGCAAATTGTATGCAAAGGTACTGATTGAAAGAGTTATGCAAGTAACCGACAAGAAAATATGGGATGTACAAGCGGGATTCTGAAAGGGTATGGGATGTACGGATCAGGTTTTTTTCCTTGCGAAGCATTGCCGAAAATTTTTTGGCCAAAGTTCAAAAGGTCTATTGCGCATTCGTGGATTTGGAAAAGGCTTACGATAAAGTGGTGAGGAATGAATTGTGGTCGGTGCTGTCAATGAATGGGGTGGACAGCAGCCTCATTCGAGCTCTGAAATCCCTTTATGAGGATTCTAGAGCTTGTGTGAGGATAAACGGAGCATACACTGACTGGTTTACCATCGAGAAAGGTGTTAGACAGGGATGTGTAGCGTCGCCGTGGCTGTTTAACGTCTTCATGGACAGTTGTTTGCAAGATTTAAAACATAGTGACTGCGGATTAAGGATGAATGGGTTACTCGTCAAATGCCTCCTTTATGCTGATGATCAGGTAATACTTGCATCTTCAGCGGAGGAGTTGCAGGAGATGGTAACAATCATGCATGGTGCGTAGAGAGGAAAGGAATGAAAGTGAATGTAAGTAAAACGAAAGTTATGGTTTTTGAAAAGGAGGAATGCGTTACGGCTTGTAATGTTTTGATCGATGGACAGCGAGTGGAATAAGTGAATGAGTTTGTTTACTTAGGTACGTTGTTTACAAGAGATGGTAAGAATGAAAAAGATATTGAAAGAAGGGTTAATGCAGGTAATAGTGTGAATAGAGCTCTGAAGGCGTTCATGAACAGTCAAAACAGTCGAAAAGTGCCTACCCTTATGTATGGTAGTGAAAGTTGGGTATGGCAGAAGAGACTTGAAAGTAGAATAAATGCTGTAGAAATGAGAGCACTGAGAAGTATGTATGGTGTGTCTTTGACCGACAGAGTAAAGAATTGTGTGATACGAGAGTGGTGTGGGGTAAAAGAAGATGTAGTGACAGGCATCGAGAAAGGCATGTTAAGATGGTTTGGGCACATGGAAAGGATGGATGCTGAAAGACTGACAGAGCAGATATATAAGGCTAGAAGCGGCAGAGAAGATAGATTGGAGACATCCTAAAAAAGGACAGGTCAGAAGTACCCTAAACAGAAGAGCATGCATGAGAACCTTGATGAGAGTGGATGAAGCAAGAGAGTTATGTCAGGATCGTTGCAAATGGCGTTCCGTAGTCTCTGCCTACCCCTCCGGGAAACAGGCGTGAGTCTATGTATGTATGTATGTAAAATTTATAAGCATTGAATGTTACTGTAGGAGTTTATGACTCATGTATTTAAAGAGTTATTGTTCCTCTATTTTCCAAATTCTCTTTATTATAAAGTCAGGAATATAATAACATTATGTAACTGAAATACATTTGAGGTACATAGAGTAATATAATATAATTTATTTTGTGTTGTGTAATTGAATTCAATGAATTTGACTTTATGGATGAATTTATTGATCTGAATACATTTTTATTTAATGAATTTACTGACCTTGTAATTGAAATTTTAAAGTACCGTAATATAATATACTTAATATAATTTGTGTGCAAATTGAATTTAATGAATTTAATAGAAATATGTAAGTAGGTACTTGAACTGAACTTTATTATTCTTATTTATTATTAATTTAAAATTTTGTTTCTTTGTTAAATGAATCAAAGTACCAATATCTAATGTAAATAATGAAATGTCTGATAATAAACAATTATTATTATATATAGTCCAATCCGGTTATACTACTAAGGGACCCCGCGTTGGAACTGTGGGAAAGAACTACGAACGCTTGGAAGATGAACATATAGTTTAAACGTTCTAAGAATTTCGGCTACCTTTTGACTTTGTTAAACTGTCCCACTCGTCTCACTAGTCTTATGATTCTATTTACCAATGTATTTTTATGAAACGTTCTATAGATTTTGATGCTTTTGCAATTGCACTTCGCAATAAATAGTAATCAAAATCACTAGGCAATAAAAATCTTTCTACAAATCTTATGCAAATCCCGTTTCTATTTACGAATGCATCAACTATTTGAACGAATAATCTTACACGCGATCGTTGACGTTAGCTCTGAAAACAACTTAATAAAATAATGCTCGATCATTGTACATAATGTGAACAATTTTATATCCAAAGGAAAAAGCTATTTCTTAAAGCAACGTTGAAGGTGAACATTTCATACCGATGCATGTAATGATTAGCTCAAATTGTTTTGTTCAATAGGGATGTTTTCAGCTAGTAAAATCAGACACTTCTAATGAAATGTTAAAAAAAATATTACCTTACAAGTTTGTATAAAATATGACACAGGGACGTCATATTTTTTTGCTGTCAATTACAGTACTCATTATTAATAAATGAACAATAAAAATATAAAATGAGTTTTATTGAGACTGACCTTATTTGGAGTGTTTTATTGGATAAAAAGAACTCATAAGATTTATTTCACTTGCTTATAGCACCTCTATTATGTAATAGATACTTCCTGTACGGATGCTGCAATGTTTCATTATTATAATTGTATTGCAACTGCAAACATACAACCCGGTTTGATATCCGTACGACCAATTTATACAGGTGGTATTCGATCTCAATATCTGAAGACACTACATAAACTATTTTTGTTTATAGGCTAAATTGCCGTTCTAGGTATAAATCCTGTGCAGCAGAGGACTTTATAAGCATTCAATCAACGGAACTAAAGAACAACAAACCAACAACTATGTGGATGGCAGAATCTGGGGATCGAAGTCACAAAATTCGGTGCAGTGTTAAACGATGTGGACTCTTGAACCTCTATTCCACAACTGCAGTCAATCCGAGCATAAACTTCACGTCAAAGTTTACTTTTTTAAGCATCATAGTCTCGTGACTGCCACTCTTCGTTCCTCAGCCTAATAACGCCAGCAATGCCATGCTAAGGAGGTCGTACCTCATAACAGGCAACAGTTCACAATAAAATAAAAACTAAAGTGTTTGTATTGTGTAATTTACTTGAAACAACTGTTATTCGTGACTCCGTAGTGATAAGTATAATATATGTAACTCACTTAATTGCCACTTACTAAGCTTGCAACATGAAATAGAATAATATTTTATAAAGAAGCTCTAAAAAAATAAAAATGAAACTCATTGTTATATTACAAAAGCCTTCTTAACGGAGATATGTTACTAAAAGACAGTTTCGTTTGTTTCTAGTTAAGCCTCTTACAGAAAAACAGTTTTCTGGCTGAAATATTATTACTGCAAGCAAAAATATGCCTACATCACGCAACTAACAACGGTAGCACTTTTCTTCGACTTTGTATGAAAATAACTATAAATGCAATAACAGGTATGGCAGAACAATTTTTGCTATGCTTCGCGATCAGGTTGTGCGGTCGAAGGATTTATGTTACTAATGCTATCTGTGACAAAAGGCAAAGTACCGGATATGTTACTCATACAAAGTAAGTCTCTGTACCCATTTTAGCAATAACAAAGAAATTCTAGCTGCTAATTAGCAAACAATCACAAATATATAATTTTGTGCCCAGAACCTCCTTCAATGAATAGGTAAAATTGCCAGTCGGTATATGTGTAATGTCTGTCATATATATATGAGAAAGATTGATTCATGTAATAATTAGGTACTTGTTATATTTCATTTCTGCGTCACCAGGTTGCAAAACAAGCACAAAGGCTGACAGGAAGATAATGTTTTCAACATTACTTCGTCTCTGTTCAATAAATAAAATCCAGGATCTCGTTTGGTAACATATTGCCACAAATTACCATTAAAGTGTGCAATATATTTGGCCTCGGCGCTAATATGGCGGTCGACGTTCGCTACACAAACCAAGGAATAAAGAAGTGTCGTTGCAGTAAAATATTTGCTATAACTTCTTAACAAACTGAGAGCGGGCTGCACTCATTTCTTCGATGCGAAAACAATGGCGGTACACTATTCTTCTTGCGAAAACAAAATAAAATGTCGTTATGAACCAACAAATTCTTTTAGCAAGTTGGGAAAGAAAACAAGGAGAAAATACAAAGCAGTTGGACACTTTATTACGTTGCGGTCTATGTGTCATAAAAGTGTTACGATAACAACAAATAGTTAACACTTTTGGTTCATTACGTCCACGTAACACACAAAGAAAATGATAAAGATACTTAGGTGGGTACGTAAAAATAATGTGTGAGGGGAGACGTGATAACTTGGCACGGGAAGCCAAATGTCTCTTTAAAACATTGCTTATAAGTATTGCTCGTTTGTAAGTACGTTTTGCTAACCC
The DNA here is from genome assembly GCA_944739405.2 of Euclidia mi. NCBI lineage: Eukaryota > Metazoa > Arthropoda > Insecta > Lepidoptera > Erebidae > Euclidia > Euclidia mi. The sequence continues at coordinate 41,995,660 of OX123193.2, forward strand.
AATAGGTATTGTATTATTTGTATACGACAATGATTTGTGTGACCTCGCATGTAAATATTGTAATTAGTGGTATAAATAATAATTTGCAAGAATACTATTGTCGAGTAAAAAGGCACGATTTGAATAGACGATAGACGTGGCATCTGCGATGGCGTTCTCTGTAGTATTGAAATATTTAATTATTTTCTACATGAATAAGTAACGCGCACATAATAATATATGCCTCGTTGGTCTCGTGGCATAAATGTGCGCGTAGGATTAGGATGTCTCGGGTTCGATCCCCGGGTCGGGCAAAGTGTTATTGGGTTTTTCCGTTAGGAAATTCTCAGTAACAGCTTGGAGTCTGGGAATGTGCCCGGTACGGCAATAGGCTCGCCCCCTATTACGTGGGACTAAAATAAATCTGGCGAAAAGTGGGTGTAGCAATATACCTCTACCTATCTATTCGGGGATATAGGCGTGAGACAATGTATGTATCGATGTATGTATGAATAAGTAAATTTGAAATCAGTGCTACAAATCATACGTTAATATGACGTGGTAGGTGTATTACATCAGTTCTGTCACGCATTGTCATATCGCTGTATCTCTGTCATCATTATCATCGTCTTAACGTTATCCAAGTTGCGTCTTGGAGCCCGGGCGTCCGCTTTTTAGTCTAACCAGATTTCACAGAATCATTATCACATTGCCATAACACTGTGTTATAGATTAATTTAAAAGCCTCGCTTCGTATTAAGTGCTTCGCACATTAACCATCCTCCCTTAGCCATAAGGTAATTAAAGATAATGTTTTTGCCTTTGCTCCATTTTTGTTGCAGAGATGCTTGTGCCAGTTAGAATGGAATGCAGAGAATTTTGAAGCAAAGCCGCAGTATTACTGACATTGCGGCTGTTAACTACAATTTCTTACTCTTACCAGTTTTCTGATATATCTATATGTTATTAAAGAAATACAAACCTAGCCTAGGTTTGTATTTGACATGATGCTAGGAAGATCAATAACCAATGTTTTCTGTTTAGATTCTCTTTGAAACCAAATAGATATTTTTATCTAACTAAGTAAAAGGATATATCATGGATATATAAGGATATATCCCATGGGGTAGTTGTGGATGTTACAGTAAAAATTTTTGCTCTTGCATTTAATTATACTAATATTTATTTTAATCACCGTTAAAACTTTGTTTATGTTTTAACATAATTTGTAAATATATACTCCACCTGCCAGAGTGTTATCTCCTGTATTAAAACACTATAATCAACATGGAATCCATCCAACACACAATTGAAAATTTGAACACAATGTTTAACCAGAAGATGTCGCAATTCGAGGATAAACTGCAAAGTAATGCCAGCCCTCCATCCAACATTGCTGGTCTGGCTGCAGAATTTGGTGCATTCCGAGAATTCGTAACTGCAGCGCTGAAAGGTTTGCAGCTGCAAGTCCAATTGCTGGCGCGTAGTATCGACCATTTGGAAATGCAAGGCCGTCGCAAGATTCTTCTTTTTCATGGCGTTCCAGAAGAGAAGAAGGAGGACTTAGTGCAAACCATTGTGGGTGTTGTGAAGACGCACATGAAAATTGATGATTTTACTCTCAACAACATCAAACGTTGCTACCGAATGGGTAGACCTGCAACTTCTTCACCACTCAAGCACCGTCCCATACTTATCAAACTCTAGCATTTGTCAGTTCGGGACAAACTATGGTTTTCTAAAACCAAACTCAAAGGCACTGGTATCACAGCCTCGGAATTCCTTACAAAAGCCCGCCATGACGTCTTTGTAGCAGCCCGGGAGAAGATGGGAGTCTCAAAATGCTGGACTAGAGAAGGCATAGTCTATGTACTCGGGATGAACGGTGAGCGTCATCGAATAAACTCTTTGGTCGATCTACAAAATGTATGCCAACTCAGCCTTGCTGACCAGCCGAAACAAGTTCCATCGACTGCGAAGAATGAGCCGGTCAAGGCTAAAAGAGCTGCAGCAACACGTAAATAATCCTGGATTACTCATTTCACTTTGTTATTATTGCATCCCAAGGTGGGTGGTTAGGTTTGCTTTTGTACTTGTTTAGTCGGACGGTACTCGTATGATTTTGTTCACTTCATAAATAAGCAAATTCTGCTATTATAATTTTGTAAATGTAAGTACGGTATTTAGAAGATAACTATTATGACTTTGTTTTTACTAATCATAAATCAAGACTAGATATGGTGTTATGACTGAGTTGTCACTTTTGACATTTCACGTCATATTCTTACACTAGCGTTTCATTAATGCAGCAATATTTTTATTTTGTTTTTAAAGTGACACTTTGGTCGTTGCGTTTATAATATCTAAAGTTTGTATCAAAATTACATCGCTGTTAAATTTAGTATGTAGCCATCCTACTTGGGATATTAATTATTTATATTATACTTGTGTTTTACGTTATATTTTTACTGTAATGAACAACTAACTGGCAGGTGGACTCTGTATTGAATACAATACACAGTTTGATTTTGTTAGATTTAGGTATATAGGTTCTATATTATTATATATTATTTGCTTATATATATTTATTTAGTTAATATTTAAAACTTTATATATTTATTATATATTTAATTTTAGTATGGATTGTAACAGTGATAGTGACGACTTTTTTTCTGCAAGTAGTGACGATGGCAGTTACGTTAGTGTTCCTTCATTAGCAGATAACCTCCAATCTATATTTTCTGATGTTCCAAGAAACTTTAATGCTGTGCATATCAATGCCCAGAGTATTCCCGCTCATTTCCCTGATATGCTGGCAAACTTAGACTGTAAGAACTTACACGCTATTCTTGTGTCTGAATCATGGCTTAAGCCATGCCTTCCTTCGACTTCTTACTCTCTGCCCGGCTTCCAACTAATCAGAAATGACCGCACTGGATGTGGTGGCGGCGGTGTTGCACTTTATCTTCGATCCTTTATTGCCTGTAATGTGGTAAACGTGTCTTCACAGCCGCCTTCACCCAATGCTGGTGAACATCTGTTTTTGGGAGTCGAGCTACATCATACTAAAATTCTTCTTGGTGTTTACTACTGTCCTTCCTTATGTATTGACTATTTTTCCTCCTTTGAGAATCTCTTACTTAATCTTTATCCTTCTTACAGTCAAACTATCATTATGGGTGAATTCAACACTTGTCTTCTTAAGAATGACTCACGTTCTTCATCTCTTAATTCTATTTCAATATCTTGCAATCTTAATATTCTACCTCTTAATGCCAGCCATCACTTTTGCAATTCTACTCCCTCACTTCTAGACCTCATTTTTGTTTCCTCGCTTAACCACGTCGCTAAGCACGGCCAATTCTGTGCCGACGAATTCTCTTATCACGATCTAATCTATCTCTCTTACAAAATTCGTCTTCCTAAGGCAAAGCCAAGAATTCTTCTGCAACGCAATTTTGGTGGTATTGATACTGAACGACTTTGTGATGACGCTAAGGCAATCGACTGGATGCGGTTATTAACAGCAGAAACCATTGACGATAAGGTAGAGATATTTGAAAGGCAGATTACTGATTTCTATAATTATCATGCTCCCTTACGGCCAATTAAGTTAAAGCATCGTTCAGCGCCTTGGCTTGCCAATGAAATAAGAACACTTATTCATAGGAAAGCAGTGGCAAAATCAAAATACCAGTCTAAACCGACAGATTCAAATAAGGAAAAATATTTAAAAGCGCGAAATCACTGTAATAGGGTGTGTAGGGATGCACAACGCCAGCTCATTCATAACTCCGTACAAAACGGTGATCCAGCTAAAGTATGGAAATTCCTTAAATCACTTGGGGTTGGAAAGCAAAGACAAACGACTGCTCCTAATAAAATTGATATCAATATGCTTAACCAGCACTTCTCTGCTTCGTCTAATTATGATAGGACAACAAAAATTAACACTTTAAATTATCTTTCATCGCTTCCAACTCCTGATTATACTCCATTTGTCTTTAGTCAATTTACTGAATGTGATGTTAAGAAGAGCATCCTATCAATAGCATCCAACGCAGTTGGAAATGACGGTATCACCCGTAATATGATCATTCCCATCCTTGGTGAAATCCTATCGATCGTTTGTCACATCCTTAATTATTCCATCTCCAATGGTGTTTTTCCAACTGCTTGGAAAAATGCTCAAGTCATCCCTTTACCAAAAAAGCCTAATCCTGAATCCTTCTCTGAATTTCATCCCATATCCATATTACCTTTCCTTTCCAAAGTCCTTGAACGCCTTATCCATAACCAACTGAATGCTTTCCTATCTAGAAATAATATCCTGAATCCCTTTCAATCTGGCTTCCGTCCTGGACATAGTACCTGTACCACCCTTGTCAATATTACGGATGATATCAGGAGAGGCATGGAGGATGGCAATCTCACAGTGCTCTGTTTACTAGACTTCAGTAACGCTTTCAACACTGTAGACTTTGACGTTCTCCTTGCCATGTTATGCTCTCTTAACATATCTCCATCGGTGATCGACTGGTTTCGTAGTTGTGATATCTCCTACCTGGTGTGATATCTCTGCCGGCGTACCACAGGGCGGCGTTTTATCTCCTTTGCTTTTCTCAGTTTTTATTAATACTATCTCCAACCATATTTCTTCTTCCTACCACCTCTATGCAGATGATATGCAAATTTATTATCAGACTAAGCCTGAGAACTTAACACATGGTATTACAATTATTAATAACGATCTGGAACGAATAAGTGATTGGACAAATAGGTTTGGACTAAGGGTTAATCCTACCAAGACCCAGGTTATTGTGGTTGGTAGTTCTAGATTTATTTCTAAGATCGACTGGTCAACGCTTCCCCTCGTATCTTTTGATGGTGTTCCGATTCCTTTTAGTGAAAAAGTAAAGAACTTGGGGATCTACATTGACAGAACACTTTCTTGGACATTCCAACTACAAAGCACTAGTCGACAACTTTTTGCTGCTGGCGCATCATTGAGAAGGTTACGCAACTTTCTCCCAATTGCCACTAAAATAGCACTTGTGCAATCTATCCTTCTTCCCATTCTTGACTATGCCGATGCCAGCTATCTAGATCTTAATGAGGACCAGCTGGACAAACTTGAGCGACTCCAAAACTTCTGTATACGGTTCATATTTGGTTTACGTAAATATGACCACGTCTCTGAATTTCGAAACAAGCTCAAATGGCTGCCAATCCGCCTTCGCCGGAATACTCACATTCTCTGTCTCCTGTATAATGTACTATTTAATCCGTCATATCCCCTATATCTCAAGAAAAGATTTGTATTTTTGCATGACACACATTCGAAGTGCTTGAGATCATCAGAAAATCTTAAGTTGAAAATTCCTGTGCACTCTACTGTGTTCTTTGACAAATCATTTACAGTGCTAGCGACAAGACTATGGAATTCACTACCAGAAGATATTAGACGATCGAAAACACTGCCAATATTTAAAAAGCTCGTAAAAGAACATTACTTGTCACTGTAACAACAACCAATCCAATTACATATATGTAAAATATACATTATGTATGTATATATGTATGTATAATATATATATATTTATTTATATACTTGTTATATGTATTATGTAGGTATATATTATTTATGTACGTATGTAATTATATCTAAATATTGTTTATATTAATTAAGTTTCGTTAGGTTAATTTTAGTTTTAAGTAGCTAGTTTTAGTCTAGTATTGTACGCCCACATACTACCTCTCCATTTAGACGATACTGTCCGTCCATGGTTGTCTGGTAGAAATCGCATTATGCGATAAGACCGCCCTTGTACTTACGATTAGTATATAAGTTATTTACTGTACTTGGTTCTGTAATTACTGGTGTACAATAAAGAATTAAATAAATAAACAATAAATAATAAAAGTGCTATCATATTCCAATCAACAGACCATAACCATAAATCTGTATATATACAATTCTTGCGTTACTGACTGACTGACAGACATCGCACAGACGAAACAATTGGACACACGAAGCTTGAATTTAGCATGTATGACGTATGTGTGTTCTTCATTCTCTAGTAATTTCATAAAGAAACGTCTATAAGTTTACAAATAATATTATTTGTGTGCAAAATGTTGCAAATAGAATTATTTATAAATGATGTAAGGTTTCCAGAACTGGAAGGGCTACTAAGCTCTCTGAATCATTAAAAAGTTAAGTCAATTCGAGGAAAACCAATTTCGATTCGTGTTACGCCTATTCGGTGCAAAGGCAACGCTCACGAATAAATATAACTGAAATAATATCCAATATAATTGAATCGGACTCCATTTTGGCCAAATTATTATGTTACCTTGGTTTAATTTCTGCTCCTGTATTTCTGTGGTATAATACTTTGGTACGTATTGAATTTAATTGGTGCCTACGTATTGTGTATCGTCGGTATATGTTTCAGCTGCGTTGTTGTGAATTACAACGTAAAGTCTATACGTAAGACTGCCTCTGTGGTCCTGCGTTAGTGTTAGCGACTACGGATCATGAGGTCTCGGGTTCGATTCCCGGGTCGAACAATAAAGTGATATTGGGTTTTTCTGATAGGAATTAACCAATAGAAGTTGGCAGTCAGGAAGTTGGCGGTGTCACACTCCCGTGGCTCGGAAAGCACGTTAAGCTGTTGGTCCTGCGCCCAATCTCTCTCCGGTCGTGTCGCATGTGGCGTCCCATCGGACTACGAGAGTGAGGGAATAGAGAGTGCACTTGTGTATGCGCACACACTTGTGCACTATAATATGTCCCGCGCAGTTGGCAAGTCTCATATAAAGACAAGCCGCCGCCGTGGCCGGAATCGGTCGGGAGGACATTATTATTACGTAACGTAAAGCCCAAATATCTATATGAATACTTGGATGTACCAACACTTTTTGTATAAAAATAATTTTTCTTTGTTTTATTTTACTTGTGACAGTGAGAGGTAGACAGCTAGAGATCCAGTCTCACACCAATCAAATGCAAATGAGGCAATTGGTCCTCTGGTGATAAATAGTAACCCTAACTCAAATATATACATTATTTATACACTGCTATTTTGATAAGTACTGGAGCAACATCAGGGCAGTACTTTAAGCCGTTTCCTGACTAGATACATAAAGGATCCGAATAGTTCACATTTCACAAAATTAGAACGAAAGTCGGATGATAGTATTTGCAAATTAATTTATCTGACACTTATCGGACAGTGGTGAACCTGCCCCTAAATCTTACAAAATATTACAAAAAAAAGAACTTAGGAAAACGTGAGCATGTTTTCTTGCTTAATATGCACATAAGTTGTAGAACGTCGAAGTTCGTGTCGTAAGTTTGAACTTTGTTATTTTTGTTTGACTAACCATGTATGTTCACACTGTTCTATGTTATTTTAAAAAGAAATATCTTATTATATTCCTCTAAAAACATAAATATAAAAATCTCAGTATGTTGACTGCCTAAATAATACAGTAAACTATATCTCGTTAGTCTCGTTTGATAAATTTGCATCGGATCTAAGAATGCAAAGTATTCCTTATACAATTCATTCTGTGGCTGCCTTAGTCGCCACTACAGAAAATTCACGAAGCATATAGCATCCAAACGTATATCAACCATTCTGATCATAATGACGACCGGTTGGCGCAGCGGGAGTGTAAGCGATTGCTGCACCGAAGGACACTGGTTCGATTCCCGCTCAAGTCAAACAACTGTGTGCATGAACATGGATGTTTGTCTTGGTCAGGGTGTTTCTAATATGTATGTACCTATTTCTAAAAAAAAGTATACGTACGTTTATCCATTGTCTAATACCCATAGAAGCTCTGCGTAGTTTGGGACACTTTGGGTCTAGATGGTGATGTGTGTATGTGGTAGAATATTATCATTATTCTGGCCAGCGTGGGTGTAGGGCAATCCTCCTTAATTCACAATGCTATTGTGACGATCAATTAGGACTTAGGAGAGACTTATGTCCAGCAGTAGACTGCGCAAGGCTGTATAAAGATGATATTTAAAGGGCTCGATGTATAGATAGCCACAACAATTATGTCCAGATATAAAAGCCAAGTACCATAACACTAATGCACATTTTATTTAATTTATGCCTCATGTACAGCCTCGAGACGTAACGCCACATAACGATTACAAATAAGTATAAAATCTTGCATAGCAGAACAATTAAAGCGGCTATTCCTAAAAAGTTATTTGGAGCAGCAATTAAGTCATTAGCGCGTGAGTATGAGAGTGTGGGCGGGCGAACAAAGAACTCTCTGAAGGCGCCGCCGCCGCTGAGGACCGATCAAAACGCAGTGAGCGAGCAACCGCGACCAATGTTTACATAACAAACAACATGCAGTCATAAATCGATTCGCACTGTTCTTCGATGTCAAATCTATGAAAGGCAAAAAAACATCCAAGTCAGGTCAGGTCAAGCAAGTCCTTTTTCTATACAAATTTTATGTGAAAATTTTATCTGCTTCGTTTTTCTTTAACCATAAGATTGTAGATAGATGATTATGGGTGTAGCGCGAATAAAATATTCAAGCTCATTAAATAAATGGGTTTCAAAATACCTATGAAAAACATTTAATTGATTTGTAAGACGTAACCCTAAAAATCTTCTAAAATGTATCAAAAGCATCCAGAACTCTTATTCATCCCTGCTAATAGGATTTAGTACCTTCATTGTTTGTGAGGCTTCCTAAATGACTGATAGGAGATTTCAAAACAAAAACCTTAAAATTGGTTCGTTTCTGTCCGCTTTGGAAGAACGACAGCCTTACTTTGAGTCCAGCTATTTATCACATTCAAAATTGTAAAACTGCCACGATAGGCAATCCTAGTGTGGTGCGTTACACTTTAGTTTTATTAAGTTATGGAAATCCTGCATTACTGAGATAGAATAACGAATTGCCGATAAAGAATTGCTGATTTATCGATTAATTCTTTCTATTTATTGAAAAGAAAAGATGCTTGAACACTTAAAAGGAAGATAGTGAATAGCTTTTGCTTATGTAGGATTGTACGATAGCTGCTATATTTACGCCAACTAGATAGACCTAGCAACATCATGAAGCCTTGGAATCGTTGATCAGTTATATAAAGGTTTGGAGACCTTTATTGATTTTATATTTTAGATACCTTTGAAAACGCTCTACCTGACGATAATAGCTCCTTAGTTACGATTTAACAAACGGGTTAACATAAATTATTTCACGGCGTTATCTTAAAGATGATACAGCCAGCACATTTTAATTCAGTCTGTCATGAATTCTCTTAACCCAGTTCGTGAATCCGACACGCAAACGTAAAACATTTTTGTATCGATTCGTCCATTTCTATAGAGCTAATAAGAGGTGGGCCTGCTAGAGGCGTATGCTACCGCCCGCTTGTTTACAGCTCCTGACGCGACCAAATCGAATTATCACTACTACCGGACTGACGCCATGACAGCCATGCCATGTTAATTGTTCGTTCAAATAATCATTATATGGGACAGTATTTACACTACAGATTGGAAAACATCCCGTCGACACACAATTTTGTATTTCGTGTTTACACACCCCACCCCACTGAAGATTTGTTAAATCGCCTTTTCTGTTTGAAAAACGTAATTTTATTCAGACGGTTCGTGAATAAAATTAGATCTCTCATAATCTTATTCGTGCGAATTTCTTTTCATTAAACAAATTCACATAAAGTTGTTTACTGTCACGAGTCTTCATTTGCCGGGCCTCGTCTCTCGTTAGACGTGAAAACATCCCATTTGTGAAGATAAACGTTATACGTTTCGCAGTCAAAAGCTGTATTTTAACAGGATACACAAAATGAGAGTTTATCTAGTGAATATTGTAATTACAGCGTGGCAGTGTACAAGTGCAGTGCAGACGAGCGAGACGACGTCGACGGAGAGATCGCGAATCGCCTTCAAGATGTGGAGCTGCACACAGAAACACACTTAATGGTTATACACCAACACCTTAACCGTTACATTGCATACTTAAAAGATACGTAAACAATATTAATATCTTAACAAAATTTTATAAACATAACTAAAACATAAACACTTACGGTAAACAATATTTATGACTAAACAGAATAATAATAAGACATAGGATCTAAATACTAAAAAATATTCTGGCCTTCTTCACAAATGTACTCAAATTATCAAAAAATACATCAGCGTCGTTAACTTGACACATGAAGTCATTATATAACTTTATGGCTCCAACAGTTGGGGTACTGCTTACATAGCTGCAGCTCCATTCGGCAGGACACGAAAATAGGTGATGTCTTCGCCTTCCTACGCCACGTGTGTAATTTTGAGGAACATATAGTTGCATGCATTCTAGCACTGAAGGATTATGTACCTTACCGCGCAATAACAGATAGTAATGTAGTATAAGCATTACCCTGCGTCTCAACAGCAGCGTGTCAAATCCCACCATTCCAGACACAAACAGGGATGGTTACATGTATGGATAGTACCCAAACTTTCTTTTATAGAGGTACCGCGCACAATTCTTTTGGTTTTTTTCTATCATAAGTGCATGCTTTTTATCATGTGCATCCCATATTTTAGCATTGTATTCTAGTTTGCTACGTACATAAGCGTTAAATGAGAGGCAAAAAAACATTGTTCATTTTCTATACAAATTTTATGTGAAAATTTTATCTGCTTCGTTTTTCTTTAATCATATGATTGTAGTTAGATGATTATGGGTATCGCGCGAATAAAATATTCAAGCTCATTAAATAAATGGGTTTCAAAATACCTATGAAAAACATTTCATTGATTTGTAAGCCGTAACCCTATAAATCTTCTAAAATGTATCAAAAGCTTCCAGAACTCTTATTCATCTATGCTAATAGGATTTATTACCTTCATTGTTTGTGAGGCCTCCTAAATGACTGATAGGAGATTTCAAAGCGAAACCTTAAAATTAGTTCGTTTCGGTCCGCTTTGGAAGAAAGACAGCCTTACTTTGAGCCCAGCTATTTATCTCATTCAAAAGTGTAAAACTGCAACGACAGGAAATCCTAGTGTGGCGCGTTACACTTTAGTTTTATTTAGTTATTGAAATGCTGCATTACTGATATAGAATAAAGAATTGCCGATTTATCGATTCATGCTCTCTATTTATTGAAAAGAAAAGATGCTTGAACACTTAAAAGGATGAAGATAGTGAATAGCTTTTGCTTATGTGTGATTGTAAGATAACTGCAATATGCGCCAACTAGATAGACCTAACAACATAATAAAAATAACACCTTGGAATCATTGATCAGTTATATATTATAAGGGTTTGGAGACCTTCATTGATTTTATATTTTAGATACCTTTGAAAACGCTCTACCTGACGACAGTAGCTCCATTAGTTACAATTTAACAAACGGGTCGACATAGATTATTTATTTCACGGCATTATCTTAAAGGTAGGGGATACAGCCAACACGTTTTAATTCCGTCTGTCATGAATTCTCTTAACCCAGTTCGTGAATCCGACACGCAAACCTATAACATTTTTGTATCGATTCGTCCATATCTATAGAGCTAATGAGAGGTGGGACTGCTAGAGGCGTATGCTACCGCCTGCTTGTTTACTGCTCCTGACGCGACCAAATCGAATTATCACTACGACCCGACTGACGCCAAGACAGCCCTGTCATGTTAATTGTTCGTTCAAATAATCATTATGTGGGACAGTATTTACACAACAGATTGGAAAACATCCCGTCGACACACAATTTTGTATTTCGTGTTTACACACCCCACCCCTTCGAAGATTTGTTAAATCGCCTTTTCTGTTTGAAATACGTAATTTTATTCGGACGTTTCGTGAATAAAATTTGATCTCTCATAATCTTATTCGTGCGAATTTCTTTTCATTAAACAAATTCACCTAAAGTTGTTTACTGTCGCGGGTCTTCATTTGGTGGACCTCGTGTCTCGTTAGACGTGAAAACATCCCATTTGTGAAGATAAACGTTATACGTTTCGCAGTCAAAAGCTGTATTTTAACAGGATACACAAAGTGAGAGTTTATCTAGTGAATATTGTAATTACAGCGTGGCAGTGTACAAGTGCAGTGCAGACTAGCGAGACGACGTCGACGGAGAGATCGCGAATCGCCTTCAAGATGTGGAGCTGCACACAGAAACACACTTAATGGTTATACATACTAACCACGAACAACTCGCCTCCAATGGCTTTCACTCAACTCTATATCAATGAAGTGCCTCTCGTTTACGATGATTGCAGTGCAAAGAAACTAACCGACCATAGTGTTTCATTTATATCTAAGACATAGTTGAGCTATTTGATATATCTATTAAGCTTCACTTTCCCCGTGGGCGTCGTACAAGGGGATTAAAAGCTTAGTCAGAAGACGGGCAGCTGCATGCACCTACGGACTTTTTCAACTGACTGTATATATAAAAATTGTGCAAGTGCGAGTCGGACTCGCGCACGAAGGGTTCCGTACCATCATCTATATAAATCACGTTAGTTGTGTGTATTCTTAAATACTTTTTTATTTTCTACCTGTTTATTAAGATCGAGTAACAAATTGCTTAAAAATTAAGTTTGTTGTATGGGAGCCCCCCTTTATTATTTACTTTTTTGAATTTAAAAATTTATTTTGAAAGGTAATATACAACTACATATTCTGTGAAAATTTGAAGCGTCTACCTGTTACGGTTAGTAATTTAGAGCACTAAATACGAAAATACCACGTCTTTTTGTATGGGACCCACCCTTAATATTTAAATTTTTTAATTTTTAGTATTTTTTGTTATAGCAGCAACCGAAATACATCATTTGTGAAAATTTTAGCTTTCTAGCTATCACGGTTTATGAGATACAGCCTGGTGACAGACAGACAGACGGACAGACGGACAGACAGACAGACAGACAGCGGAGGCTTAGTAATAGGGTCCCGTTTTTTACCTTTTAGGTACGGAACCCTAAAAACCACTAATCCCCTGCCAAGAAAGGCGACAATGACATTCACTTTCTTTGTTTCCCAGTTTTACTTTAAATTGCATTCGTCTAAAAAAACTGCGACCACACCGTGTATGGATAAAAATATTATCGATGCTGCATGGTATTTTTTTTAATTGATGAATTTTAAAAGGGTTTTTTTTTCAGGCAAGCAGCGATAGCCGAGTGGTTAGACCGACAGACTGCTACGCAGAGGGTCTCGGTTTCGAATCCACGGCACGCACCAATAACTTTTCGAAGTTAAGTGCGTATTAATTATTAATTATCGCTTGCTTATCGGTGAAGGAAAACATTGTGAGGAAATCTGTATGTCTAAGAGTTCTCCATGATGTTCTCGAAAGACATGTGAAGTCTGCCAACCCGCACTTGGCCAGCGTGGTAGACTATGGCCTTACCCTTCTCGTAGTGAGAAGAGGCCCGTGCCCAGCAGTGGGACGGTATAAGGTGCTGATGATTTTTCAGGCCACGCGGCAGTCGCACTTTAGAAAATTTAGTTTTCTGTCATATTTAGTTCACTAAAAATGGATCACGGCCTCGAACGCGAAAGTTTTGGATGCAACCGGGATTACGCAACGACGATGATGATGATGACGATTATTTTTAAGCTTACATGACTTGTACACGCATATAATGTTTTGTATCGAATTTATTGATAAGGTATTTACCTTTATTTTAAAGTAATTACTAGATATAGCCCTGTTACAGAAATATTACTAAATGATGATAATATTGATCTAAAGTATTCCTGTTTAAGGTAATAATTATTGAAAATCATAGTATATCATGTCTAACATTTTCCAATCATCACCCTGATATTTAGCTTAGCAACAGAGTGGCAAGACGCTCTTAACATAATTATAACCCAACGTTCAAATCATTGGAGCCCGCTCTATTCTAAGCGTAAACACATACAGCGTAATTTCATTATCATTAATCAAGTTACTCAGCTCTATATAAAGTAGTAAAGGTTATTTGTGAGTGAACCGAACGCTAATTACTTGACGCGACATCGGATGTATTAACCGCCTCAGCCACTTAACTAAGAGAGTAATATGTCGGCAAAATAAACGGCACTGGTGCGATGCACTCCGGTCTAATTTGCACTGCGATCAACTGTCCAAACACCTAACATGCCCTCCAAACTCGCAAAATGAGGGATGTTGTCGTTTTAAAGTGTATCATTTAAGTAGCCTTCATTTAGCTAGCGTCTGCTAGAGTGTAATCTGTATAAGCGTAACATGGACATCGCGTTTTTCATCGTGATACAATTATCTAAAAGTAAATATCTGATATACCCCTAACTTACGTCACGTTGCGCAATCGCTACGCACACATCAACCTTTCACTATTTATTGAAATTTCTGTTTTCAGTTTAATAAACATATCTATGTTAATAGATGCATCAATTTCGTGAGAGCGGTTAGAGTGGTTACGCACTACATCCGATCCGAATCCGATCCGCACCCGTGAAAATATGGATCTAGAAAACTCGGACTGAATTCGGATATCGCTTACACACTAGTCCGATCTCTGATACTAATCCAAGCCACCTTTTAGCATAAGTCATTTTACTCGGAGCCACAGCAAAGTGTTCACGTCTTTGATCATGAGTCCTTTCAATCGACGTCAACTTCTGGCAATACTACTATACGTACGAAGACGCAGAAGAAGCAAAGAATTTTGGGTGCACCCTCTCTTGCTGGATCGAAGATTAAGTGGAGCTTTTTACAATCACCACGCAGTCTTACGTCAATACGACAGGAAATTTTACAATTGCTACCGAATGAGTGTGTCTACTTGATTTCATTTTACACCACATAAAAGATGATATTTCGCGACAACACAACATTTAGACAATGTATACCGCCGGAAGAAATGCTAGCAGTCATATTAAGGTACGTAAAACGCAGTTCTAAATTATGCTATTTATTTCTGATAAGTTCTTGATTGATGATGATGATTAGTTTTAGTTTACCTTTATACATATGAAGTCAAAACTACGCTACATTATCGTTGATATCCAGATTGAATAACTCGGAAAAATATGCAGTCTCCCGTTTTAGTGTTTCTGTTTCCCCAGGCGTTGCTGTAATTACTGCTGCACTGGTCTGGATCATCTCCATGCTTTGTTCAGAAATATCTATATCATGAGTTACATTACATATGTTGCCTTGGTGTCATAACTGCTGTAGACGCAGTCTGTGAAATTGTCGAACCGAGGCTATCAGTAGAAGACAAATATCTCAATCGCTCTTTGTTTGTTTATTTACGGAGTAATTGCATCATTTCAATACGAAACTCCAACTCCAGCATACAGCGCCCGCCCCGCTGCCTCTCTGCTCGTACGCAGTTCGGATTCGGATCGGATGTAGTGCGTAACCGCTCTTACGCACTACGTTCGATCCGAATCCGATCCGAACCCGTGAAAATCAGGTCCGGCGTAGGCGTAGAACTATTTCTTTGGTAATTTACGCACTAGATCCGATTTCCGTCATCCGATATCTGTCCGTTATTCTAGAATCTCCATCCCGGAGATATTTTTAATGGACCGGCGACGGACCGACGTAGCCATAGTATTATTTGTATGGACGCTCGCGCACTGCAACCGACTTGAATCCGAACTGCGTACGAGCAGAGAGGCAGCGGGGCGGGCGGTGTATGCGGCGGGGTGGGTGACGTGGCAGGTATCCATCTAGTGTGGCAGCGAGCGCACGTGCGCGTTGGATTTTGCATTATATTTCCCTACGATGTTTTTACTTTAATTGAAAATGTTGAAAATAAACCCTGTTTATAGGACAAATCTATAGCCGATTACAAAAACACAACATTGACAAGAAATGCATGGATTGAAATATGCATCAAAAGTAGACACACTTATTCGGTAAAAATTTTAAAATTTCCTGTCGTATTGACGTAAGACTGCGTGGTGATTGTAAAAAGCTCCAATTAATCTTCGATCCAGCAAGAGAGTGTGCACCCAAAATTCTTTGCTTCTGCCATGTCTTCGTACGTATAGTAGTATTGCCAGAAGTTGACGTCGATTGAAAGGACTCATGATCAACGACGTGAACACTTTACTGTGGCTCCGAGTAAAATGACTTATGACAAAAGGTGGCTTGGATTAGTATCAGAGATTGGACTAGTGCGTAAGCGATATCCGAATTCAGTCCGAGTTTTCTAGATCCATATTTTCACGGGTTCAGATCGGTTTCGGATCGGATGTAGTGCGTAACCGCTCTGAGAGTTGACCTTAAGATAGTTCAAAAGTATTCGTATCTGAAGAGATAGTGACGATCGGATAAGACTGTGGATAAGATCGTGAGTGTGTGAGTTCTATCAATATTCATAAAATTGTTGCGTTACTAACAGACTGAAAGACAACGTACCTACAGCCGAAACTACTGGACGTAATAAGCTGACATTTTGTATGTAATAACTTCCTGAAGAGTGTAGGCGAGTACCAAGAAATGATTTTTGGAAATTTTCCCCGTAGGGGTGAAAGGTCCTACGGTATCGGAGCCATGGCCGAAAACTGGTTTATTAAATATTAAGAAATTACAAAAAGTAAAGACACATTTCAACATGTCCTTCCTAACTATACACACTCGTATTTCTCCATATCCAAGAATTTCACAACCATATACTTGTATTCTGTTTGGGAAAGGTACAGGAAAACGAACAAATCAATTATGGCAACTAAATAAAGGTACAAAATATATCACGGACCTTTAGAGTCATTCTCTGTGTATCACATATTTATTTCTCGTTCAATCAATAGTGTAAGGGGCTCGGCTAGAACAATTCGTCATGTGTGACCTATAGGCGCTGTCGTTAATGTCAACCGTGATTATATAGCGAACGTGGGATAATCCATGCGTGCGGAAGATTAATCATCATTATGTTGAACTATGATGTGATGTAATCAGCTAATTTTTTGGACCTTTATGTTACATTAAAAAAAGTTAGTTCTTAAATAACTTTTACCCTACAGAGATGAATTATTTTGCACAATAAAGATAATAAAGAAGTTGATATGCGCATGTGGATACAATCCTTTTACAAAATGTCCTGTTCTCCAACCGTAACAAAACCATTAAAAACGCCCATGTGGCAACGAAGCAACAAGACGCATGAACTACACTACAAACGAGTCTTTAAAAAGAGCTGAGTAAGCACCCACTGAAAGGTGAGTACGGATATATATTCTAAATTAAAATTTGTTCCATCGGATATAAAATAATCCATATAACTTACAGTTACCCTACCTATCTGCCTACCAGCATACAATATCAATCGACCACCGGGGTTAAGCTCACATGTCTCATGCCTACAAAAGCTCATTATCAGCTATCAGTGTGGCTAGCGAGATGAGATATCTCGCTAGCCAGTTTATAAATTACAATCTAGATTTCAGCCACTATATAAATCAGTGTCATAAGCACAAACGACTCAATTACTTATTTCTGCGACCACCAAATTTTCTGCCTTCTTCCATATGCTAGACTTAATAGACAGTTCTACAGGCCGACGACTGAAAAATCAAATCACACTATTAATCACATAGTCATCCCTTTTACTATTCAATTTCCGCTATCTTTTGTCCGTGAATACATAAAGGAAATACGACAATCGTCTTGTAATTGACCAAAGAGAAAACTTGTTTTATTTTCAGCGACACAACTAAAACTTATCTGATGTTCCACCATATTAGTAGTTGTACTGTAGAAAGTCGCACGAAAAACCTCCCACACGGGCATGACTGTATAAGCAAAAAAATGTGTGTGCATGCGTCATAATTTTACGCTAGCACACATGCTAGATATAACGCATTTAGTGTGACTAGTGTGACTCGCGGCTTGCAATGTCTTGCTGCGACATATGCGATTCAAGGCGTTTGTTATGTCTGAGCGACGCGATGAATGATGGCGCCGCAGCACAAGGGAACGGAACCCACCGCCTCCAAGGAGCGACGCTATGCTATTATCTGCACAGTTAATGCCTTTTATCGAGGATCCATTCACATCGGAATAATTAATAATGCCGAGCGATTGTGCTCGCGGCCACCGCAGCCAACGATCACCTACCCTAATGTTAGACGTTTCTTTAAAGCTATTGTTTGGATCTTTAAGTCGACGGGAGTGTCTACAGGTAAAACAGTTTGCTCTAATCTGAACGACCTGAGGATATAAATAGCAATCCTACTGTGGACCTCCATCACCTCTACTGACAACAAATCGAGCTTTAAATTCGCAATGTTGATGCAAGTCGGGGACAGTAACTGAGATACAAGTTTGAGTTGTATGTCAGCGGCGACAGCACTGACACGAGCCCAAATGTAAATTCGCCGAAATAAATCGGCGACGGTGATACCTATCACCAAACTCCGCACGAATTGAGGAAAAAGATCCATTTAATTGTATTTTGTCTCCGGTAATACTTCCATTTGTTTTTGTCTCCGAAGCCACATTTGAGATACGATTGTAACCCGAAAGCAGTTTTGTGGTCTCGTACGACTAGCGTACACCCGGATAGATTCCGCGTTGCCTTTTATTCGCTTACTCCCCGTTAAACAAATAAAATTGAGACGGCGTTTCCATTGTGTATCTCGGGAAAGAAATAAAATTATTGAAGTTTACGAATTTACGTAAACGGCCCAATATTGCTTCGCTAAAGTCTTTGACCAATAAAAAGTTCCAACTCATAAAAGACGGAATCGGAAGTACGTCGTAAAAACTATTACGTTAGATTGTTCAATCAATTTGTTTCTCACCGATTTTTGTATGTATGTATTGCTTGTGTGAATTCACCATTATGGTCTCGATGGCTTTTTAAAAGGCTTTTAGGCGCACATCTGTAAAAAGGTTCATTACTCGAATACAAAAGGGCTGACAGACAAAACCTTAACTTGGATGCATTAGCAATGTTCAAAGCTAATTTGCTGTATATTCTGATAAGTTAACAAATACGAATTAAAGTGTAATTTTATAAAAACTTTCGGTAATTTAATAAGAAATAAGATTTAAAGCGAAATAAGAAATACGTTGTTTATTCAAGTGTGATTTCTTAGAAAGCATGACATAGATAAATTTCTTTGCTTAGGATGGCGACGAGCTTAAAGATATTTTGAAAGTCACAGAATCAACTGTCAAATTCGGGCGTGACCAGACAGGAGAAATCTTCTACGAAGTTTAAAGTACATATGCTTTTCTTGGTAATTAAATTCCCTTAAAGGCATCATAATCATCTTAGTGCAGCCCCAGTTGTGATCTAAGGACCTTCGCTTGAGGATCCAGAGTCCGTTTAATGGCTATCAATGCCTAACGGACAAACAACCAGAGTTATTCTGCATTATAATATTAAAATGAAAAAAACTTATTTAAGCTTCATCTGTATATTAATATAGACTAGCTAAATAAACTAGTCAATTTAATATTAATAGATTCACAATTAAAAAGAAAACGCGACCGCAATACTCATTCCATGTCTAATCTATATAAAGCTAACGAAACAGATGTTCAAACGACATTCAATGAAATATAAAATGAAGAATTGCTCAACATTATAGGTAGTGCAGCCACATTGAACCCATTTACGTCCAAATTGCACTTCATTTCATTCTTGTAATGAGACCAACGTTATAGCAATGCGTTCGTGACTCTAATAGACTCATATTATCGGACTTAATTTAGCCACATTTAAATACGACCGGAATATAATTTCTATTTTTCATTGTACAATGTAATTTTTTGATTATACTATATTATTTGTTGGTGTTGCATGTCGATAATTAAAACATATTTCATGAAATTGAAATGTTGAGTGTGAATTTGAGGAGAATAAGCTGTTTTATAACTATAGTTATACCCTTGGTAGCAAGTAGGACATTCTTAATTAATATCTAAGTTTGAAGTTAATAAGTTCTCTGAAAAACGATATTTAACTATAAAACTGCCCGAATATAAATAAAATTGAATTTCTAAGAAATTTTAGTCAATATAGTAAGAAGTTAAGAAAGTATTACAATTTGACGAATTGACTGGTTGACTAATCAATCGTGTCATAAATCAGTGCTTATCTTTAGAGGCCTCGATTCGATTCCAAGGTCTAGTAAAGCTTTATGGGGGTTGCCACTGCCATGTACAAGGCCTGAATCACATTTATCAGCCTTGGTTCCCTATCTACTGAGAATAACTCATTCGTATGACGATACTTACTATTTTATTTGCGTTTTTGTATGGCGCTAGTCTGATCCGCTTTTCGGTTACTGTATCACCTGTTTCATGTTTTTCATCAAGTTTATTAATAGTGACCATAACAGACATCGACTGTCTTAGAACCCACAACGACAAAATTAATTAGAAGTATCTTAGGAAGGAGTTGGAAAATAATGAAAAAGCCTGTATCGTTAAGGATGGAAACTGAATTTCATCGGAAGCGGGAGACAAAAATAAAGAGATTTAAAAGCCCCACGTTCTAGGCGTACAAAGATGCGTACGCATAAATTTTTATTTTTTGTATTTACTCATGTGAACAGATGCAAGAAGATAGAGAATATGCGTCAACAGTGTAGTATTTAAAACAAGAAGTCAATGACAGTTAAAAGCGTGTGACTTTAAGGGTGACCTTAAGCTCATTTATTTAGTTTAGTTAAGCTATCAAGCTTAAGCCACAAGGATTGTAGAATTGAAAGATTGAATTAACAATTAACGCTTTATATTTTAGGAAGGTTTACAATGTGCAATAACTCGACAGCCAGGGCGTGGTCTGGTATATATTTTTTTCTATTCTATTCAGCAACCTGGCAATCTGTGTTAAGACACAATAAGCCCTTCAGTAGGCGTTCATGGGTATTTAATTTCTAAGCAGAAGGAGTTTTCAGAGTTCCTTTCATATATTGTTGCTGAATCTTAGAGTTAACGTAGGAACGCTATGCCTCTTCAGCCTTGAGTGTATGACACTTCCTGTGCCCATTAATTTTGATGCCAGCTCGTTGACATGGCTGGATATTCTTGTTTGATAACTTGCACTATATCTAGCAATTTCTTGTTTGAGGGTATTGATTTTTAGATCTTCATGTATTTATTCATTGGTTACATAGTAAGGTATGTCAAACATGGTTCGCAGTGTCTTACTTTAGAGTTTGGTATAATTGAATCAAGAATTAACACTTTATATTTTAGGAAGGTTAACAATGTGCAATAACTCGACAATCAGGGCGTGGTATGGTATAATGGACATAGCTGCCGTTTAGGACAGAAGACTTGGTTATAGTCGATGGTTCGACGCGTATACTTCCTAAGTTTATTCAAAACCAAGCACGTCACATGCGAATCGCTACTATATTAAAATTTAACCTCTATCATATTAGAAATGATAAATTTCATATTATAAAATATTATAATAATATAGATCTTCATAATCTCAATATTTCGTATCTAATAAAACTCTCTAAATCTGAGTCACAAGATATTACTTTAAATCACCCCAGTAAGTAGCTTTACTGTAGAGACCAACAAAATAAAATATCGAAACTTTAATACGAGTTTTACAGCTTAATTCCTCTCTAAGAAGATTTAACATTTTCCAATTTTTGAGGCCTTACGAATACGATATACGGCTCTAAGAATACGATTTTCAATTTTGCAAGTAATTTCATACATATTTAATTTAGACATGTCCAATAAATATGGTAGAAATGATTGACTAAGAATATCAAATTATCTATAAAAGCTTATATCTTATGATTCTTGAAACTGTAAGAATAATGTTTTGACCAAGTCAGACTCTAAACTGGTCAACTAAAATATCATGATAGCTATTTTGATGTGATGAATAATGTAAAATATAAATGCCTCCGTGGCCCAGTGGATAAATTGCGACTGATGATCAGAGGTCCCTGGTTCAATTACCGGGTCGGGCAAAAGGGTTACTGCGTTTTTTCGAATTTTCAGTAGCAGCACGGCGTCTGGTGACGTGCCCGGTAACGGCAATAAGCTCGCCCTCTATTACGTGGGACCTAAAAATTCATGGCGAAATGTAAGTGTAATATTCCGCCTCAGCGCGCTCCTTCGGGGATACAGGTCTATATATAATCTGTTTGATAAGTTGTAGTTGGTCTGATAAGGAGTCTTTATAATAAAAAACAATTAAATCTCACACAATTCAATACGTTGATAAAGACATGTTTTAATCCTTGCAATTCCCACCACGAAAATAAAGAAAATTGAAAATAAACTTTTTCTGACGTCTTCGTCAGAGTTTTAAAATACCATCAACTCAAAATTAACATCACACAACTTTATCATAGAACAATGTACCAACATTATAACACGGACCGCAAAAAACCTTTCAATCACTTCATTAACTAAAGAAGTTCTCTAACGAATACGAAAACTCTTGAAAAGCTCTTAACCAGCGTGGAAAACATAAACCAGGCACACGGGCGCATTTTATAAAGTTAACGGCAACTCGATTAAGGAAGCAGTCAAAGAAAGTTGGTAGAGAGCGAAGTTTGAGTGGGAAGAGGCTGATTGAATTGTACGCAACTTAATGTTACATTGCATGACGCCAGTGCGAGTACATGAGCCGTAAAAACACGAGCTTAACTGTTATTGGAAAACGTTCGGTGACGCGTCATTACGTGTCCCGCGTGCGATGTGCGATGTGCGATCGCATCGCGATGACGACATGCTGTTTTATGGTGCTGTCTGTAGTTCCTGCAATCACAAACGTATCAAAAATAGCTGAATACTTCTTTCGAAATAAAATCTTGTCTAAAAGCACCGGCATACATCTAAGCAGTAAAAAATAAGTCATAACGATCGATTTGATAGCGCGTTTTCATCGCCCGTCGCAGACGCTTTTCTGGTTAGTCAATTGGAGAGCTATTATTTATTTATTTATTGAGATAAAAACAGCGTACACCACTTACAAATATCTCACAAAATTTTATTAATGTTTGGCTATTGTTTAAGTACCAAATTAAGTCTGACAATTCAGTATGAATAAGTGATGTGTTATCTGTGTTTATATTAAGAGAGTCATGCTCACTTAAATGAAAATACATCTATCCTTTAAACTTATTTATCTACTGATTGATTTGCTTAAACAATGACTGGTCTCCATTTAGTCTAGTGACCTTGACTCCTAAGCTGGAGCAATTCCTAGTTCAATTCCCAGCCAGAACAAATCTTTTAATAATCATAATGTTATTTTTTTACTCTTTATTACATATTATATGTAAGTGATTATTTAAGAGTATATTTCCTAGATATCTGACTGCTACAGTATAAAATGCGGCTAGTTTTGGATCAGCAGACAGTGTGTGAATTTGCCTTTATTTTTTCACACTACTAGCGACATTAAATGATATACTTATGCGTATATCATTTAATGCCTATGTTACTCAAATATAATAAATAATATAATTCTTAGGGTGAAGGTATTTTTTTAAATTTACTTTTTTACTTATACATTACAAAAATACATGTCGTCTCTCTTTGCAATTACAAAATGTATAGATTCAAGGAAAAGAGTAGATTCGCAATCCAGCAACCTGATTTCATCCGACTAATTGACCATATTTTCTACAATTAAAAGTTTTAATTACACACAAATTAACTTTTACACCACCACAATCATGTTCAAATAAAAAACTTATAGTTAATACTTAGTTGATCGTGTATCATAAACCGTAATGACGGCGTTCCAAACGCCGCGCCGTTCCAAAATTCACGGACTGCGTGAATAGGTATTTTACGCCAAGCGCGCGGGCAACGCGATCAAGTTGTCAATGTGTGCGTCTGTGTAGCCCAACAAAGTCTACCTTGCAGTGAACTCACTGAGACAAAACAAATTAATAATTTGAACAATAAAATTTATGATCGAAATACAGAATTATTTTGGCTAAGGTATTTTGATGTTTAAATGTAATAACTCCAGGTAGATTCCATTGTTGTTGTTAAAAAAATCCGACTTCAAACAGTCGTAGAAACTTGCAATCTCATTTACTTAGATTACACATACATAGACTCACGCCTGCTTCCCCGAAGGGGTAGGCAGAGGCATATTGAACGCCCACTTTTCGCCAGTGTTTTGATCCCACGTATTAGGTGGCGAGCCTATTGCCGCTTATCGGGATATTTTGTTTGCCAGAAATTACAATAAATGACTTAGATTACAATAAACTGACTTAGATTACAATAAATACTAATTCTAGTTATTCTGTGATAAAATCCAAAATACTGAACCGATTTCGGAAAACTTTCTATGGGACCAAGCTGGAAGTAATATCATTATATCCTATCCTATGAAATAAAAATAAATCCAAATTGGTCCATAAATGATGCATTAGTGAGGTAACAAACATGAAAAAATATGAAAAACTAGAGGACCCTAGCAGCTACGCCTGCATTTTTTTTTATTTACCCGTTTTGGCTGATCCCGTGGGAATTTCGGGAAATCCCTTCTTAGTGCACCCCGACGGGCCCCAAGGAACATACATGCCAAATTTCAGCTTCCTGCACCCAATAGTTTCGGCTGTAGCGTGTCTGTCAGTCAGTCAGTAACGCAAGGATTTTATATATTAAGATAATACAACCGAATTGTGAACCGCCTCCGTTTTGAAGTCGGCTGAAAATATTAATCCCTACTAATATTATAAATTCGAATGTGTGTATGTATGTATGTATGTTCCGTTTTCACGCGAAAACGGCTGAACCGATTTTTTTGAAATTTAATATAGAGATATATTGGACCATGGAGACGGACATAAGCTATCATAAGTTGCAAAAATTAAACTGGGAGGGATTGTAGGGAGGATAGAAGTTTGTACGGCAGAAATTTTCCTCTTGGAAGTAAGAATGCATGCGCGAATAATTGAGTGCTGCGCATGTGCTATCTGTTAGTAATGTCACATCATACATATTTTCATATTGTGCACGGTGATTCCATTGTTCGCATATCTAAACTAATAATTATATACTACGCTCAAACGGCTAAAACGATTTTCTCTACCCACTAAAATTATAAATGCAAAAGTGTTTATTTTATAGATACAAAAATTGGACATGTATTGAAACATGGCTTTGACATTTGTCATGGATAATGATCGAGTTACTTTGTACCTTATAGAGCTTTGACTCTTTAGAATAATCAGGAGTGTTTTCACACAACTTGGGACTGAAAGTAGACATGGCTTATCCCGAATTTAACGCGCGCGAAGCCGCGGGCAAAAGCTAGTATACAATATAAATGAGATTTTACTTAAGCTGAAATAGTAGCCGAATCTTTTTCTGGGGTATCCATCTCCTCATTTATTGTACTATTACAAATCAACTGATAGCCATCATCGCCGCTATGTACTGTTTGCTACAATGAATACGTAAAAGTAACGTCTTCATGTTTTGTTTTCAATACCATGCTGTCACCATTAAATTTATAAGACATAAATCATGTACGAACCAACATTTTTGCAGGCAGTATGTAATAATCAAACCTTATAGTACAAACCTCTTAGACGGTGATTGAGTCATTATTAAAAACAAAATTTTAGCTGGAACTTTATTTTTACTTCGGCACCATACCTGGGAAATTACTGGTTCAGGAGATATTGAGTCTCAAAGTTAGTATGGAATTTTTCTAATTATGTACAAAATCGATGCATTTACTCCACCAATATGTTCTTTAGACGCCCTATGACCCCATGGATAAGTAGATATTTCGAGCATAGCACGCACGCGCTTTTAATTACGGTTTAGAAAATGTAAAAACTTAAAAATATTCGTTTCCCTGGTGTCATTCTTGGTAAGTATGACTTGGCAGTCATGTACACAACCAGTAGACTTCGGCTTTGTGATTACACAATATTCTTAACCAATCTGTCATAAGGCGCTAAAACTATCAAGCTATTGGGTGAATAGCCTGTCGTGGGTCGTAATTGCAAAACTTGCTCCAGTCATTAACCACATATCTGACAATGTCTGAACGCACCATCGCTCCTTCTGGTGTTCCGTATAAGAGAGAGCACGAAAAAAACATGCACCGTCACCAACAATAGGGACGACAGTACATTCTTCAACTTCTCCATTAACGTTCAGATTTTCTTAGGCCATTTTTAAAAAAGTCTTACCGACAAACCTACGCTTAAACCAAACGAAAACAAAATAAATGCCAAATACAAAGCTGAGTCTATAACCAAAACTACTTAACCGAAACAAAGCAAATGCAATCCAATATATTCCAAGAAAAGAACAGCCAAAATCGTCAAATATAATCCGCTAGAAATATTTAGGTATGGTATGTATTATACAGCAACCAAAACGATTTAACGACCAACAACATCCAACCAAGTGCGTACAACTAACCTACCTGACGATGAAAGTTAAATAATAACTGGAGAGGGTCATTAATCCACAGAAAATCTTAACACCTCGATTAAAAAAATTACGTAACTGCACAACGCTATCTATTGTCAACATTTATAACTAAAATTATTTTGCTCGTCTTAATTTATTCGTTCCATTAGGTAGGTACTCATAGTTCAAACTAATACATTTACATCATCCATCATCCCTTAGTTTATCCCCATGGGGGTTGAATTTATCAAAATCATATTTAAGCGGACGTCTTCATCATAGTAGCTCCAATCTTTATTTTCAGTTCAATCAGTCGAAAATCTATGAGAATTTATACAAACTTTCATCCCCTATTTTATCCCCTTAGGAGTATAATTTATCAAAATCCTTTCTTAGGGGATGCCTTTGTCATAGTAGCTATATGCATGCAAAGTCTCAACCCGATCGGTTTAAAATCGACAAAGTTTCATACAAATTTTCATCCCTTATTTTATCCCCTTGGGGGTAGAATTTATCAAATTCCTTTCTTAATGGATGTCTACGTCATAACATTTACCTGCATGCCAAATTTCAGTCCGATCCCTTCAGTGGTTTGGGCTGTGCGTTGACCTTTGAGTTTTATATATATTTAGATACAATTTCTGACATTCATAAGAGTCACCTTGTGACCTAAGTGAATATAGTATTTTTGAATTTTGCGGTATTTATTTTATAAGAGCATCGATTTCGTTATCATTATTTTATTATACATATTCAACAATAATAACTCACATCAAGAAGGGTTGGTCGCGCTATAAATACAGTGGTGTTTACATGGCACGCACACAGACGCAGTGACAACGGCAAGCGGCATACGTCCTACCTGGATGAGCGCTCAGCGCGGTCTAAAGTTCTGTAGACGCGTACAGGATTTATATAACGATTTCTAGCTTCGTTTAAAAATTAATTTAAAATATTTGTAATCACATTTAGAAGCTGATTTTTTTTTCCTAGCAAGGTATTATATCAAATCTTGTTAAAGACTATTTGTTTTTTTATTTCTTAGACCCAGTTGCGTAACGTTTGATTTAAGTCACTCCTTAATTTAAATTCGTTGAACAGAATTAACAGCATAAAATAATTTAAGTTAAAAGTATTTAGCGTCCTCTTGCACAACGACAACAACGCTTAGATTTAGTTAAACATTTTATGAGGTCGGTAAAGTAGTTTCTACGTTTTGTTTCATGGCATGAAGCCTTTTTGTTACGATTTTAACGATCTTATGCGTATGGTTTCGCATAAAACCTTAGACTATAAATACATTGAGCATAAAACAAAACGCATTGTCGTCGCCTGGCAACGAAATGACAATTGACAAATAATAACTAGAAACTTTTGAGCATTAACCCTAGAACCCTACATGGGGTGCAGGTGCACCCCACACCGATTTGTTTTCTAAATATCTCAATTTATTTAATGTCCACGAATTCACGCGTCAGAGTATTTTAGTTTGGTGTCAACCTCTTGCCAATACCGTGACGACAGCCGCGTCATGTAGTCGCCTATGTAAGTGCTGTGGGGTATGCCAGTACCCCATTGTAGTAAAATCGTAAGTTATTTTATTTATTACGATTGATGGATTTGTATGTAATATCTTATTTAATTTGATTATTTATTAAAACAATACTCTTATATGAATTAAATACTGATATTTTTAGATGTTATGTGGAGCATCAGGTACAAGTTTGTGCAAAGTGCTCAAACTAAGTTTAACTTAAGGTTGATTTGTGATCTTAAGTTACTGATTATTTATAATTAAACGTATTATTATTAATTGTTTTTTTTATTTTTAGTATTACAATCATTATAGTATGGGGTGTTCCAGCACCCCAGTGTAGGAATAATATGTGCGTCAGACAGTGTAGGATTCTAGGGTTAACAAGAACACTAGTAGCTACATTGTTATCAGTTATATCATCATTATCATCATTTCAGCCTCTTCACCAGATCGTCGGTCCACCTTGTGGGAGGCCTACCCCTGATGCGTCGTCCGATCCAGTTATACATATAATTATAGTTATTTTCGTCGCTAATGACAAGTTGCCAACGTCAGTGTGACAATTTTTTAATTAAATTAGCCACTAAACAGCCGACTTTCGGTAATTAATTTTGACAGTTCTTAAATCATATTAGTCGACAAATTTTTCGTTGTGCAAGACGCTAGTGGCGTTTAATAGTTTTTTTCTCGTTAAATACATCTTAATTCAATTTAAGAATCGTTTGATTTAAGTCACTCCTTAATTTAAATTTTTTGAACAGAATTAACAGCATAAAATAATTTAACTTAAAAGTATTTAGCGTCCTCTTGCACAACGACAACAACGCTTAGATTTAGTTAAACATTTTATGAGGTCGGTAAAGTAGTTTCTACGTTTTGTTTCATGGCATGAAGCCTTTTTGTTACGATTTTAACGATGTTATGCGTATGGTTTCGCATAAAACTTTAGACTATATATACTTTGAGCATAAAACAAAACGCATTGTCGTCGCCTAGCAACGAAATGGCAATTGACAAATAATAACTAGAAACTTTTAAGCATTAACCGTAGAACCCTACATGGGGTGCAGGTGCACCCCACACCGATTTGTTTTCTAAATATCTCAATTTCTTTAATATCCACGAATTCGTGCGTCGGAGTATTTTAGTTTGGTGTCAACCGCTCGCATTACGTCAATACTGTGACGAGAGACCGCGTTGTGTGGTCGCCTGTATAAGTGCTGTGGGGTACGCCAGTACCCCAGTGTAGTAAAATCGTAAGATTATTTATTTATTACGATTGATGCATTTATATGTAATAAGTTATTAAATTTGATTATTTATTAAAATAATAGTCTTATATGAATTAAATACAGATATTTTTAGATATTATGAAGGTAAAATTCAATGAAGTTTATTTATTTTGTTTCGGATGGCTGTCAGAGGTTTGAATTACAAAGAAATAAGCTCTATTCTAGACCAAAAATCTGGCGAGGAAGAAATAGAAGTTGGGACCAGTTGTAATTCCTGGGTTCTTTACAAGTGTTCAAGATCAAAACATAAGCCAAATATAAAGTTTCAGCAGACAGTTTTGAAATTAGGTTTGGAACTGATACATGAATATTTGGAGGACCGTCACCGGATGCCAACTTAGTCCATTGCAGTGATCCTCAAAAAAGGACCAAATCCTACAAGCGCTGTTGCTCAAACTACATTTAACTTTGTGTAATAAGGCTGATTTGTGATCTCAAGTTACCGATTCTGTTTAGTAAAACGTATTTTCATGAATTGTTTTTTTTTATTTTAAGGATTACAGTCATTTTAGTATGGGGTGTTACAGCACCCCAGTGTAGGAATAACATGTGCGCCAAATAGTGTAGAATTCTAGGGTTAACAATAACACAAGTAGGTACATTGTTATCAGTTATATCATCATCATCATCATGTCAGCCTAGGGACGTCCACTGCTGGACATAGGCCTCCCCCTGCTGCGTCGTCCGGTCCAGTTATATAATTATTGATAATTTTCGTCGCTAATGACAAGACGCCAACATCAGTGTGACAGTTCTTAAATAAAATTAGCCACTAAACAGCCGATTTTCGGTGATTAATTTTGACAGTTCTTAAATCATATTACTTGACAAATTTTTCGTTGTGCAAGACGCTAGTGGTGTTTAATATGTTTTTTCTTGTTAAATACATCTTAATTCAATTTAAGAATCGTTGTGCAAGTGGACCTTAGTGTATTTTATGTGATAAAATAATCCATTTAGACGTAACTGACAATTTAATGACATTTTATGGTTTATTTCTGAATGAAACATAACATTTTGGCACAATCATACAAAGTTACAGGATGTTGTTATGTTGTAGATGCATTTAAAAGTTAATTACTCACATTATTTTCGATGTCATGGACCATCGCGTAATGCTCATAAAATGATTTCTTCAAAACATGCTTTGCGGAAACTTGATTTTTCTGTTGTAGGTAATTAAACACTTATTTTTACTACAGTCATACAAAGTGATGAAAACAAACGAAGTGATCAAATAGTATAATCGTTAATTTCTTAATTTGTTGATATATCTGAGTCACAATCACGTATCTCCGCGCGTGTTAATCGCCAAAATGGCTTAAAAAACGGGAACGGCCTCTTAAGTGAAGCACTACACTTAAGTACCATCTATTTTGGGACACTTAAGTGCCATGTTAGCACCAGTTTGGTTAATAGCTATGGCAACGTTCTTAACTTTAGATCGTATTATTATGTGTGACGAACTAAAAGACGCTTAAACATTCATAAGTTTGAGAATGTTGGGGCCGCTTCCGCCCGCGGTTTCTTGAGGTGAAACACGTGAGAAAAGGTAGTACATCAAGGATCGTAGGCTTCTCCAAGCCACTGAGCCCGATTTTGGGTGGTAGTGGAGACTGTATTTTAAAAAAGCTAGTAATAAATCCTGTGTCAATGGACTCACAAACTAGAAATATTAATTAGTGGATCACACAAAGATTTATTAACACGAGGTGGGAATCGAACCTACGAGGTCACTGCTTAAACTACTACGCTATATGACGCCAATAAAACATAATTAATAAAATTGATGATTGTCATGAACTAGCTATTGTACGAAATGTAGCAGACAATTTGTTAAACGTAAATATTAACATACTTTATTACCGCAATTACAATAGCTACATATAGTAGTAGAAAATATATTATTTACTCATGCACCCTCCTTGAAATTATCAAATTATCTAGTAATAGTAAACGAAACGAACATCACGGTAAAAAAGTAACAACATTGAAATCGTCAATAAATTTCCTGCGTAAAATAAAACCATTGACGTCACAACTTAAATACGAACAACCTACATACTTTACATCCATATAATTAACAGGAACAAAGTACTCGTAGTCCAAATTAATAGAATACCGTCTATAAATTGCTTTATTAAATATCGTAAATAGCCTGTAACATATAGCGAACGCGTAATTGCGACTGTACATCGTATACTTCGACGTACATCATTAACAAGAGAATATCCTCCAAGGAGCAGATACACGGAACTAATACCTATTAATATCCATCCACTATAATATCATTGTTAACTGAATTACATAAGCCGTACCTGAGCATTACATAATTTGAGCGCTCAATATATAATTGGGCATTGTGCGGAGCTTATGGTCTTGTCATTGGTTGAACAACGCGACTTCAGTTAATTACCCTTGTCCAAACGTTAAGCTGTTGTGCGCACGCTCTATAATAGTCGACAAAACAAGCAATACACCCGCAGGTGAGCATACGAATAATAATATTCCATTACCCAAGTTTTGGTAAATTGTTCGTGAAATCAATGATTGAAATATTGAATATGTCAGCACAATCCGTATTGCGGACGTTCCATACAAACAAATAGCTAGTAATCAATCGTATTATTTGAATGTCGTTCTGCATTCTGTCGGCAAATGAATGTATGTAACAATAATGTTGAACAACTGCGGCCCTGCTGTTTGTGATGTAATTAAGTGTGCCTGCTTTTAAAGTGTTTGTATGGCTATATTATTATTGTTCGTCATTCTAGGAATAAGCTTGAAGTGGTGGTATCAATAGAATATATCTGGAGTGCTTCGTATGTAGATATAAAAATCGGTCGGTGGTGCCTGCCGTGAGGCGGTAAAATATATACGTTTTTTTATTGTTAATTTTCGAATAATAATAAAAAAAATCAGCTGTGTGATGAAGATCTTTGACAGCCTTTGCTATCAGTACTCTCAAACCTCAACAAACATCCTAAAAATCGCCTTAGCCACAGAATATTGTAATCACTTTATGTTGCACAGTTAAGACGGAAGTTTCTCTTTTAAATAACTAATAGTGTATCAATGGTTAAATTAGAAAATGGATACCAGGCGCCACAACGTAATATTTGATGTGACTGAGGTAAAGCCAGGATGATAATGGTTCCAGGAATGTTTTTATGGTATCGGATACTACGAAGACCCCTTTAAAAGAAGGCTAGTTGAAAGACATTTCTGCGTAAACCATCAGTAGCCTGAATTAAATAAATCTGCTCTTGGAGGGAGGATCGCAAAAAACAGGTCTATGTTATTGCTTTAAAAGAACCGCTGATCAGCCTTTCGACACTGAGCAGACATCTTGCAACTACAAACGATAAAGTTTGAGCGCTTTCTAGTCTAACCGGATTTGACTGAATATTAGCTTTTCTACAGAGCGACTGCATGTCTGACTTTTGCAACCCTAAGGGATAGCGATATTCCATGGTTTAGACTAGTGTCAGTATAGTTAGAAGGTACTGACGCCCTGTAACGACTGTCAACGATCTTCATGACAACCGGGACCGACGGTTTAACGTGCTTTCCAAATCACGGGACAAGCAATAATTAACAATTCAATACGCACATAGCTCCGAAAAGTCATTGGTGCGCGCCGTGGATTCGAACCCGATAACCTCTGCAAGGCAGTCTGTTGGTAGATATATCCACTCGGCTATCGCTGCCTTCATACAATAAGTATTAAAAGAATTTTGTAGCGATCACGGATGCAGAAGTTAGTACTTTGATGTTTTGCGTATGCGCTTTACCATTGTTATCGCTCCAAGTTATTTTTTAGTCTTCCTGAAGTGTCCAAACCAGTCCAAACCAAAACAAGTGTTGTTGTGTGTCTGTGACGAGTCTTACCGGATTTGACTTGGCTAGATATTAGCTTTTCTACAAAGTTGATTCGGAGGTACTGATTCTCAATAACATTGCAAAAGATTTTCATGACAGCCGGAACCAACAGTTTAACGTGAGCACTGAGAACTGGGCACTC
Organism: Euclidia mi; assembly: GCA_944739405.2. Taxonomy (NCBI): domain Eukaryota; kingdom Metazoa; phylum Arthropoda; class Insecta; order Lepidoptera; family Erebidae; genus Euclidia; species Euclidia mi. The sequence continues at coordinate 42,028,878 of OX123193.2, forward strand.
AGAGGCAGGGGCAAATTAACAATTAACAATTTAATACGCGTGTAACTCTGAAAATTCAGTGGTGCGCGCCGTGGATGTGAAACTGATACCCTCTACATGGTAATCTGTTAGTATCTCTACTAGGCTATCGCTGCACAAAATAGTGAGGTATCTTTCTTAAAATAAATCGGTTTGTATACTTTTTACACAGCGTAGTAACTTATGGAAATAAATTATAAGCTAATAATCATAACTACGTGTTGCAATCTAAAAATCAGGGCAGCAAATATACCTAAATGCAATGACATCGCGTTCACCTGGTAAGTACTTTAAATTACTAAAAATACCTTTAAAACACGCACCTACTGCCAAAATATGGTGGCACAATTCCTAGAAATACAGCCGACCCACGATAACAAAGAACTAATAAGTGGCAGCATACAATTATGGTACTTCACAGTTGGCACTTTAGAACTGATTTCCTAAGAATATATATTCCGAAGTATAAGAAATTTGTGTGACGTACACAAATAATATTAGACCTATAGAGAGTTGGTCCCCAGACGACGTCGTAGGATACTTGATCCAAATATGGAAGGGCCTAAACTACTTCAATCCGTGGCTGTCGAGAGGAAAGATAGATCTACTCGTGAGTTGCTAACAAACATTATATACTATAATGTATATATATATAATAATATGGCTGTATTAAGGGGCTCGTAGGTTCGAAATAGTTCATTCTACGCTGACGTGTTCGGTCGTTCGGTCAAGGCTCTTTAGTTAGATTACTTGTTAGCTACCAGGGTAATGACCTTTATGGGGAAGTGATGTAAGTTATCTAATTTAAAAAGGGTAATGGGTTGAAACATACGTTACTCGCACATGTTAAGATAGTATAATAGATTTAAACGGCTATTGATTGTTATTTATTGCACCGCCTCGAAATCAAAACTACGCTTTATAGCTTTCTAACTACAGTAACATCCCTATAATCGTCGTAAATCTGCGCTAATCTTATGAAATTGAACTTTTTCTTTGATTGTATGCTCCCCCTTAATCAACGGAGATTACAGTATAATGAAACATTATCCTGTGATACACTACATGCGATAGTATTCTGGCATATATTCCCAATATTCACACTGAGAGTTAAATACAGGGTAGCGCTAGTCCCTTTATACAGGCAAGTTGAATTCTTCTAAGTTTATTGAAATTCCATAAGCGTTATAATTATCACCTATGGAATTTCAATATAATTAATATATTTCTAATATAACACACATTTCAGTTAGAACTAACATAGTCCATAATCCTCCTTTTAAAGGAGAGCCTAGGCCAGCAGTGAACTATTAAAGGCTGATGTATGAAATACTAAAGAGCTATTGCAGTTAGAAAAAAAAAGTCAGCAGAAAAAGCACATTTTATGTTTTATTTTCCCTATAATTATGAAAACATCAGTCTCCGAAGGAATCATTTCGTTTTAAACCATTTGAAGGCAACAGTAATACACCACTATTTTTAAATTAGTACAAAAAATTTAACAGGGCTCTAAGTACCTTTAACTAATCATATTTGTGTAGGTAAAAAATAAAAACACTAAGTTCCAAAACTGTCTCAAAACTGTCCACAAAAATACGTAATAATTGGTAAATGCATAACTAAAACTATGAGTAGTAAATTAGTAGTAGTAGTAAACTATTCTATTCATAAATTCCTCCCCTGTCCTCTGCGCCCGCGCCGCGCCGCGCCCGATGCGACAAACAGCCTATTCTTATTCTACGTCTCTTTCTCATTCAAGTGCAATCAATTTTGCTTCTCGTACTTTCATGCTGCATACTTTTTCTTTCTGTCATTCATCATCTCTCATTCCAGTAATGGGGGGATACCATATCTACTAATCTAAAACTATTTATTTATTTCCTTTTCTTATATCTATAAACACGGGAACGTGTCAGGGTTTACCTTTTTATTTATTTCCCATTTTATTTTCTTTATTTATTTACAGTTTTTCTTAATATTATTTACTTATGCTATTATTTTGTTACCTTATTATATGTTTAACTTAGTTTGATACCTTAATTACTAACATTTTCTTATACAAGGGAAAACATCTCGTTTCCTTATTGCTATTTGTTATTCTTAACCTATTTGTGTCTATGTTACTTTGCATATAGCACACATCTATATCGAAGTACATATTTTCTTTCTCAACTATTTCTTTTATTGACCGCTATTACAACTTTTTTAAGGAAACATAGAAGCTTGTCCCTGTCCTTGCTAGCCATCACTTTCCCTACGGTATACCGGGTGATCTCTACCCCCAGTGCCTGCTTCAGGTTCTCGCGGTCCACAGCATGAACAGGGCAGCAAAACAAAACGTGTTCTACCGATTCAGCCTGGATGGGGTCACAAACGCACGATGGATTCTCCTTACACTTGAACCGGGTCAAGTATTCTGAGAATCCACCGTGCCCCGTCAACGCCTGTGTTATGATCCCATCCAGGCTGAGCTTCCTAATCGTCGTGTACGCAGCCACCACATTCGGGAAGAAGATCTTAGTGGTAGCAGCTGTGGCACCGGTGGTGTATCTCCGGTTCCAGTCATCAAGCGTTCTCGAACGAATGTAACGCTTGATGAATGAAATCGGGCACAAGTCGTAATAATAAAAAATAAAAAAATCCGGGCCCTCCTGCTATCGAGTGCGGCCTCTTTGGCGAGCTGATCCACTCTTTCGTTGCCCTCAATCCCTGTGTGCGCTTTGATCCAGAACAAGTTAACTACCTTGTTCTGGCGAGACACAGCTGTTATGTTCTCTCTTGTTTCTACCGCTAGGGGATGAAGGCAATTGTGGTTTTTCACTGCCTGCAAGGCCGCCATCGAATCGCTGAAGACCCCGAATGACGACGCCGCGCTCTTACGAATCTCCCCAGTCGCTCTGCATATCGCCAGGAGTTCCGCTTGGTATACCGTGCAGTACTCTGGTAGCGCCAACTTGCGAGCGCGTGTCTCGGCACCGTTTGTCCAGATGGACAACGCGGCTCCGACGCGCCCGCCGATCTTACTCCCGTCAGTATAAATACTGACGTCCGGGATTGGGTTGGCGCTAAACTGCTCCTGGTCCGCCAGGATACCGAACTCCAGGTTGATACGCTCGGCGGGATGGGGAGACTCCAGTGCAGAGGCCATCCGCTCCACCTCCCTGCCCCTCAATACCGGCTGTGGTGCCCCCCTCTTGGCATCGTACAATGATGCCACCTCACGTATGCGGAGGTCGAGTGGGAGCACCCCAGCCAGTAAGAGGGAGGCATTCAGGGAGACAGTGCGGTACGCCTTACACATCTGCTGTGCGACACCTCGTTGCACGGTGCCCAGCTGCTTTATGATCCCGATTTTGTGGGCTGCCGGCGCCCATACGCTGGCTGCGTACATTACGATCGGTTCTATTGCTGCCACGTAAATTGATTTAAAAATTTCCGGATTCAATCCCCAACTTACCTTTGCTGCCCTGGTCAATTGCTTATGAGCCGCGATCGCCTTACGGCAGACATTGCTAACATGCCGACTAAACGTCAGCTTGTCGTCGATGGTAACACCCAGCAACTTCATCTCCCTTGACATCTGAATGTCGACCCCACCCATGCTCAGGCGTGGGGTGTCGTATTTCAGTCAGGTCTTCTGTGGCGCAAATTTTAGTTTATTATCGACACCCCACGCCCGAACATGTTCGAGGGCGCCATTCGCCTGGGTCTCTATTTCTAAGGCCGTGCCACCATCGACGACAAGGACGATGTCGTCGGCAAAAGCTTGGGAGTAGATCCCCCTACACTCAATGCTCTTAAGGAGCGAGTCGAGAAGGAGATTCCAGAGAGTGGGACCTCCAATGGAGCCTTGTACGCAGCGGCTTATCAGTTCACATCACGAGAGTATGTAGCTATGCTTCGTGCGTACTTTTTGAGTGGATAAAATGCGAGTCCAGCTGTGCGTTTGTACGGGGAAGAGTTTGGAAGCCAGTGGATCGGTCTAGGCGGCCCCGTAGCTTGGCCTCCATGCTTACCTGACCTCACGGCCATGGACTTCTTTTTGTGGGTGTACAAAAGTGAGCCGGTTAGTGTCGAACAATTAAAACAGCGCATATTGGACGCTAATGACGAAGTGAAAAGACAGAAGCGTACTTCTCTCGTTAAAAAACAATTTAATTAAACGTCTGAGTATTGACAATAGTGGTGGACATTTCGAAGGACAATTGAAATACTTGTAAGTAAAAATTACCTACCTACGTAAATAATAATTTGATGCGGGCAGATCAAAATCTTTCTGTGTGGAGAACCTTGGGGGAGCCCTATGTCCAGCAGTGGACGTCTCTAGGCTGACATGATGATCGATGATGATGAAGAGAAATTGATGAATTTTGTAAATAGCAGCTGAATCTAACTTCATAAATACGCCAAAATACTATTTTCTTTTCGTCCAGAATACCTTCTTTTATTTTGATATTTGTTTGCTTTCTAATTACATACCTCCGTATTTAATTACTTGTAAAACGGTAAATTTTGCCGGTCCTAAGCCCGGATGAGGTATGAAGGAGAGGGTAGAATTAAAAAAATTAAAAAGTAACTACCTACACTTATTATTGTGCTTCATTTTATTGTCTAAGGCTACCTACATCATAAGTGCGACAGAGAGAATGCGAATGAGCAGGATGAAATATTATCAATGAATTAGTGAAGGGATTGTAAAATATGACTATGATTTAAGTGAGATTTTCTACAATAAACTAATGCTAATAACTTTGCTCTTTATAGATATTATGAAATTCAGTCACATATATGATAATAATGTCTTCGCTAATCTGTCCTTATAGTTTTTGTACTAATTAAAAATAGTGGTGTATAATATAATATTATATCGAAGTATTAAGAACAATTTTAAGGACACTCCGTCTTGCGTGGCCTACTGCGTCTCGCAGCATCATCTGCTGGAGCAAGAAGAGCACCACTGAGCACTTCAGGCACAGATTACAATTCGGGCTGGCCGGTGGTGGGCTGGTTGGCCGATGAAGAACCATGCCGGCCTCCGCTAGCGTACTGGTCGCGCGCCGGCCGCAAACCGCCGCGTCGGAAAGTAAAAACTATAATTTGTGACAAACGTCAACAGTTGTATATAATTATGTGATAATTATTGTGTTTATATAATTTTTATAGTTTGTTATTTTAAGTGTATTAAGTTTTTAAGCTTTTCCAGATTATGTTGTACAACGGTGGCAAAATTGTTGCAGAAATAGGTGCCAATCTACCTTGCACATCGAATACGCTGCTGCGCTGCCCTCTTTGCTCACAGGCACGTTATTTCAAAGGTGAGCGGGGCTTAAAGGTACATTATGGTAAAGTTCATAAACACCAGAATGACTCTGACGTGTCTGACCCACCTGACTCTGTGTCAGATTGCCTCAGGATTACAGCCAAGGACGTGGTTGCAGCCGTTTGCTCCTTCCAAAGCGGGTCTGCTGGTGGCCTCGACGGCTTAACACCACAGCATTTAAAGGATCTTGTGTGTGCAAGCGCCGGGTCGGCCGGCGATGCGCTTTTGAAGGAGCTTACGGCTTTAATTAATCTTATGCTCTCTGGCAATGTGCACGATGCCATCGTCGATATTTTAGAGATATAAGCAAAACAGTGAAACGACAAAGACTCGTGTTGTCTTTGATGGATCGGCACGAACTTCCTCAGGTTTTTCTCTGAACGATCTGCAGATGGTCGGTCCCAATGTTCAAGACTCAATCTTTTCTATTTTGATTCGGGCTCGTCAGTACAAATATATTTTGACAGCTGATATTGAAAAATTCTTTAGAATGATTGAATTAAATGAAAAGGATCGTAATTTACAATTAATACTTTGGAGAAGTGATGAGTCCAATCCTATCAAAACTTTACGTCTAAAAACTGTAACTTATGGTCTTGCAAGTGCTATATATTTGAGCACCAAGTGTTTGTCAGTACCACAGAACAATTAAAGGGGGTTAGAACGGAAATAGTTACTGATTTGTATCAGAACGCGTGTCGCCGATTGTCTCCCACTCTCTATCTCCACTACAATCAATACACTAATACGTACGCGCATTACGCACACAAATCAACTGCAATTACTTAGATCGCGAGTTTGCCATTGGTTGTCACCACAGATATAGATTTACATAGATAACGCAATTATCACGATTTGTATTGAAACCAAGCGTGCCGACTTCTTAATACCTACTGTACGAACTGTACCGAAGCGATGCGCGAGAGTATCGCTTGTGCGATATTCATCGTCTTCCAACACACAACGTCAGATCAAACGTCCAAAGCAAACGCGGCAACGTAATGTGAAGTGTAAGTTTACTTAACGGTAATTTATAGCTAGGTATATTCTGGAACGACACGCAGCTTGGAATACTTAAAAACAGTTTTAATATGAATTTACGCATAATATAATTTTAAAATAACTTACCTGTGATAGGAAATATGTTCCTGCCTTTGGGTGCTCGAAATTTTTGGGCTATTGCAGTTAATTATCACGCAACGAGGCATTTTTTTAGTTTTTTGCGGACGTTCGGCTGCAACAACGGACGCGCGGGGACTGAAGTTAGCGGCGACCAACCTCGACGCTTGGTCGGGGTTCAGACACGCGAAGTGCATGCATTTGCGTTATCTATGTAGATCTATGTCTGTGTTTGTCACACTAGCGCAAATACTTCGCTTGACATGGAACTATCGTGCTTGACGATCACTCACACACTCTCATTAATGTTACGGTGTCCAAAAGGTCGATTATTTATATCGATAAAATACTGTTGTTTTGTTACTGTAAGTTTTGCAATCGTTTGTTTTTATTTTCTGATGGTGGGATAGGGTACAAATAGTGTGGCCTTTCTTAATATATATAAATAATAATATAAAATTAAAGGGGAAGATACAATATGACCTTTATCATATCCGAATACCAAGAGTTAAAAATCATGTCCACCTAGGATGTCAGTGTCCGTGATAAACTATTCATGTGTACAACCACATAAGCTAAAGTTTGTAAAGAAATAAATGACACAAGTATATAATTCAATAATATTTTAATGTTGAACAATAATTTAAATTAAATTTCAACCCAGATTCTATTATTGTCCCGGAAATAAGACGTATTTATTAAGAAGCATATGCTTGATATCTTTTAAATTCGAATTTTACAAAATTAAATGCAATGTTACATTGATATATTTTTCTATGATAGCTTTAGATAGGTCTGTAACATGGCTCGCACTAGGATAAAATCCAACCTGGTGATAACTAATGTTGCTAAATAATTCAGTTCCGACAAAGCTGCGCAAGATCTTTGTTGTCAACATATATTATGTTTATTAATTTGCCGAAGATTGTCGGTGTAAATCTTTATAACTGCTTCGGACATTTTACAGATTAGTATCAGTTCTTTTGAAGGATACAGGAGACCCCCTTTATCTTTTGCTACGATAAATTTCTGGTCCAAATTTATTTCATTTGACAGCAGTGCTCCAACGCATATGTCATAATCAATTTTCTTAATTAAAATATGTGATATGTAACCCGCGAAGTATCGCGGGTTACATATCACAAATTATTAACTTAGTAAAGTTAATAACCCACATTAAACATTAATCGGTAGTAATAAACAAAGTTATGTTAATCTTAATATTACTGATAACAATCATTTGAATAGATTCACACGAAGGAACTCACAATCGACATTGTGCACAACTTGGTAGGTACAACACTATCGGACCCACCACCATAGATTTAGCAGAATTCAAGCTTTAACGTTCGCAGTGAACGAAATACATTACGCAATCGCCTACGTAGTACTATATGGTACCCACGTATTGCCAGCAATGTATATTTTTTATTTGCTTAGTACTATATACTATATTATACTATAGTATCGTTTTTGTCTACAAATTACATAATTCTATTGTAATAATTACAAATATCATTTTTATTTTAAGGTTTTTGGACTTAGCGGTGAAAAGAAATCTCCTCCTCCTTCTCGAGCCACAGTACATAACTGGCTTCTTTTTCGACACGTTATTATAGCGCAAGACGGCATAAATCTTTTATTTTCGCGGAGCTTCGTACGCTGTCGCAATATGAGCACGATTGTTGTCAGCGTCAATCAAATTTTTCGACATATGAGCGTTTGCTCACAAGTACGGCGAGCCTGCCACGCCCACAAGGCCGTTCTAACCTCTCTTAACTGTTCTGTGGTCAATAATGGCAGAGGATTGCGATGACCAGCTTATAGGTAACATTATTAAACACGACCATTATGTCGACGATCTGGTGACCGGATCCAACGACGAGTCCAAGCTATTATACATTCAACGAAAAGTGTCAGACACTTTAAAGTCAGGTGGGTTTAAACTACGTAAATTCAGATCGATTATCAAGCATTTTATCATCATCAGTCATTGATCAGAATGATAAGGTTAGTTTAAGTGAATCTAATAATGCCTTAGGATTAAATTGGAATCCTAAAACCGATACCCTTCAAATATCGATTGAGATTCCCAATAAAAATTATGTGGTTACCAAGCGATCGATACTGTCTGCATCAGTTTGGCTCGACCGGGGTAGTACTACCCTCTCACAGAAAATCGACGTAAAGTAACAGTACCTAAACTGTTGCGTTTCTTTCGGTGAGTGAGAGTGCCGGAGGCCCTATCCCCTTTTCCTTCTCCCTCATCCCACTCCTCATCCTATTCCTTTTCCCAACCTCAAGGGGCGGCAACGCACTGGTGACTCCTATGGTGCTGCTTGTGTCCATGGGCGGCGGTAATTGCTTACCATCAGGCAATCCGTCTGCTCGTTTGCCGCCTTATACCATAAAAAAAAAAACATTCAAGATTTTTGATCCTCTTGGAATTCTCAGTCCATGTGTAATTATAGCTAAAATGTTACTTCAGTCCTTATGGCTGAAGAAGAAGGATTGGGATGAACCAGTTAGTTCCGATATTCTGGAATCCTGGAACAACTTCATTGGCAATTTACATTTTTTATCAGATTTACAAATCCCGCGCTTAACACTATGCGAGGCTCCTAGTTATATAGAAATACATACCTTTAGTGATGCTTCCCAAGTCGCTTACGGTGCCTGTGTGTACCTATGGTCACTCAACTTAGCTGGTGAGGTAAAGGTAAATTAACTGTGTGCTAAGTCTAAGGTGGCGCCGTTGAATCCGACAACAATACCGCGTCTGGAGCTTTGCGCTGCGCTATTAGCTGCAAAATTGTGTAAGACAGTTACCAGCTCTCTGCGATGTGATGTCAATCGCATAATTTACTGGTGCGATTCCAGCGTTGTCCTCAGCTGGTTGAATGGTAATTCTGCAAAGTTAAAAACGTTTGTAGCTAATAGGGTAGCCGAAATTAATGAACATACCGATAGTTCGTCGTGGCGCTATGTGCCGACTGATCAGAATCCGGCTGACCTGATCTCAAGGGGCGTGAGCCCAGATCAAATCATCAATTTTAATTTCTGGTGGTCAGGTCCAAACTTTCTAATACAGCCTGAATCTGATTGGCCCTATTTAAATAAATTAATATATGAATCAGACTTACCTGAGGTGAAGTCCACTCCCGCTGTTGTCCAGGAATCAGAAACAGAAATTCTAAAAATAGATAAGTTTTTATCGTTTTTAAAACTGAGACGTGTGTTTGCGTATGTCAATAGATTTATACATAACATAAGACATAAATGTCCTGAAGATAAATTATTTGGTAAATTAACAGTTAGTGAATTAGAATTATCTTTTATTGGCTTATGGAAAATTGCTCAGCAAACTTCATTTGCTCTAGAGTACAATCTTTTGTTAAAAAATAAAAGTTTAAGTAGCAAGTCAACACCTATGTCACTTTCACCCTTTTTGGATGATGACAAGGTGATGAGAGTCGGTGGTAGGATAGAATTATCTAATTACAATTATACTAAAAAACATCCTATACTTTTACACGCTTCTCATCCACTCACCAAATTGTATTTTAAATATGAACACTTACACAATATGCATGCTGGGCCTCAGCTATTGCTGGCCTGTGTAAGAGAGACTGTGTGGCCTATAAATGGTAGGCACTTGGCCCGCCGCACAGTACATGTCTGTGTTAGATGTAGACGTATACAAGGTAAAACATTAACTGCCATGATGGGAAATTTACCTGCACAACGCATCATACCTGATTTTCTATTCCGTACTGTAGGAGTTCACTTCGCTGGTCCGTTCCTAACGCTAAATAGAAAGGGTCGAGGTGCACGACTAAATAAAACCTATTTATGTTTGTTTGTATGTTTTCGCTATAAGTGTGTGCACCTGGAAGCCGTCAGTGATTTGTCCAAGGACGCGTTCATCATGACGTTACGCAGGTTTATATCGCGACGAGGCAAGCCAGCGAGCAGAGATATTTTGCGATAACGGTCGCAACTTTGTTGCGGCAGCTAAAGAGATTGGCAATTTTCTTAAAACTAATCATGAACCTGTAGTTAATTTTGCTACCAATGAAGGCATAAAGTTTGTGTTCTCTCCCACGTATGCTCTACATTTCGGCGGCATCTCGGAAGCCGGCGTTAAATCCACGAAATACCAGTTAAAACGCGTTATGGGGAACCATCATTTAACGTTTAAGGAGATATGTACTCTCTTCACACAAGTAGAAGCTGTGCTTAATAGTCAACCTTTGTGCCCACTCTCCTTCCCCTAACGATTACCATTTCCTATCTCCCGGTCACTTTCTGATAGGGCGTGCCCTAAATGCATTGCCTGGTCCATCGCTCGAGCACGAGAACCAGAACAACCTTCAAATTTACTTGAAGCTTGAACAGATTCATCGGCATTTTTGGCAGCGCTGGGAAAAGGATATATAGCAGAACTACAACAGCGCTCCAAATGGCGCACTAATTCAGCATCCCTGCAAGTTGGAGATTTAGCTCTTCTCCAGGAGGATAACGTCCCCCCACTGAGCTGGCGAATGGGACGAGTCAGCCGCCTGTTCCCTGGAACCGACGGCGTCACACGAGTCGCAGACGTGGAGACTACCAGAGGCTGCTTCAGGAGGCCTCTCACACGGATCTCTCCCTTGCCTACATCTTTACCGGATGACGACTAACGCAGTTGAAAGGAGTCTTTCAACGGGGGGGAGAAGATGTCTGCGCTGCATAAACGCCTGGTCATTTTTAATAGCATCAAGTTACTCGTTTAAGTAATGCTATACCTGACTCCTAAATTTATTTTACCGACACCCGCACATATTTTTGTTATTCTAATTCTAAATTTGTTACGCTATCATCAAGACGTAAAACTGCGAATCATTGTAATACTTAATGTCAAAAAACCAAGATTAAAGCTGTTATCAACGGAATCTGAGGTTTTCATCATAAAACTTCCATTTAGTGTTTTCTATTACACACCATATATAATACTAGCGACCCACCCCTACTTCGCACAGGTGCAATGTGCATGAATTGTGTATATTATAAACCTTCCTCTTGAATCATTCTATCTATTAAAAAAACCACATTAAAATCCGTTGCGTATTTTTAAAGATTTAAGCATACATAGGGACAGACAGACAGAAGACAGACTTTGTTTTATACTATGTAGTGATTATTTATGGACAGCATACAAATTCACATACTTCGTAACATCTTATTAGAAAATCGGTTCTGAAGTGGCAACTGTGAATATTCAACCAAATATCTTGGGTTAGTTGTATTTGTAGACTTCTTCCCGTTTTATTTGTAAGTGTTATAATGCTTACAATAATGCCTGTTGCATTTCTCTCCTTTCACAAGTCATGAGTTCGGTCCAGCTGCCGCCCTACTTTATTACGGCTATTAGTGCCAAACTCTAGATCGACAAGCGAAACTTCGCGAGAATACCGTTGACTATATCGTATGATTAAAATCGCCGGCAAAAAATAAAGCCCAATAACAGGGCGACCGCGTCCCATCCGAAAAGTGGCTTGTCTGCTGGATTTGTTCAAAACTATCTTCTGTATATGTAAAATTCTTGCGTTACTGACTGACTGACTGACTGACAGACAACGCACAGTCACAAGTATTTGGCGCAGGAAACTGAAATTTAGCACTTTTTTCCTTTTTTTTCATTTATTTTGTTCCTTGTGAACCGTAGGGGTGCACTAAGAATGGATTTCCCGAAATGCCTACGGAATCGGAAAAATCCTTCGGATAAAAAGTGCGGTCGTCACTGCAGACATTCTTTAGTTTATTATATCGATAATAACAATGCTCTAACTTACTACGCAATAATAAAAAGACACACAAATTTTCGCACACAACTTCATTCAAGAGCTATGTTATAAATGAATATTATTCGCCCAATCTTAAGTATAGCCAATTTTCTTTAATCGTAGTTTTACGAGCACTATATTATATTTATTGCTTAGCTCTCAAGCAAAAACGAATGGAAATGTTATGCGTGAGAATTATCGCCATTATTTCAAGAAGACTATGTATATTTTTTTAATATTTAGGTAATGTTAGTCCTAAAGGTCAACGCTCATTAGAGCCACCCGGCACCCACTCCGCACGGCGTCCACGAGTGGACGTCGCGCGGTCAACCAGCGGACCGCGCGCCGTCAACGAGTGAACGCCGCGCGGTCAACGCGGCGACGAGCAGTCAACGTGCGGCAAGCATGCGAGCAGCGAGTTGCCACCGAGCCGGCCACGCGCGGACGGCGGGTGGACCACCCGCCGGCCACGCGCGGACGGCGGGTGGACCACCCGCCGCCCGCGTGTGGACGGCTTACGACAGAGGCGATCCGGTGACGCTACGGAGTTGATGTAGTGAGCGCATACCCATACAAATCCATATAAAGAATACTAACCGCACGAGGCGAGGCGGTGCGGAGTGGGTGCCGGGTGGCTCTAATGAGCGTTGACCTTAAGCGTCAATCCACCACGCTGGCCAAGTATGAGCATGCAGACTTCACAGTCGTGTCTTACAAGAAAGTCATAGCGAACTCTCAGAGATGCAGGTTTCTTCAATGTTTTCCTATACAATTTAGCGAGCAGTAACAACAGTTACAACCACCACATAAGACAACCTAGATAACTGCGAAAATTCAGTGATACAAAAACAAGACACAATGAATATTCTAAAAATTTTAACATACATACATACATACAAAGACTCACGCCTCCCGGAGGGGTAGGCAGAGACTACGGAACGCCATTTGCAACAGTCCTGACATATCTCTCTTGCTTCATTCACTCCCATCAAATTCCTTTCCTGTTTTAAGGATGTCTCCAATCTGGTCAGAGTCTGTCTAACTAGGCGGACTCTGACCAGAGTCCAGAGCAAGAACTTTTCGCCTTCGTCAAATTCAAATTTTAACAAATTAAATAAGTATATGTTTTTATTGACTGTTGCGTTCTGCTTTTAGCGGTTCTCTCGGCGTTCAACACTGAACTGGGTGGGTTCGATCCCCACACGAGCCAACACTTTGTGCGATCCATATATTGTTGTTTTGTGTCCGTTGATTTCATAATTATAATTTCCCGCGACGCAGGACGTAGGCCTAGTGCGGGTTGAGTCATTTAAAATATTTGTTTTACACCCAGTGTTGAACATTGCCTTTTAATATACTATGGGGTATATTTCAAGCAATGTTCATACATTCTACGTAAAAATTATATCCCGCGCATGAAATGCTACTGGCAGTACAACGGCCTGTACAGCAAAAGGGACAATCTATTCAAGACATTTACTATATGGTGGCATAACCTCGGAGATAGTGTCATTCACAGGTCGTATTTCAAAGCCTATATAAAGAACATACAAGGATAGATATATCAGAGCAGACGATAACTCGTCGTGGTCTGTACTAGTTGTTTAAAGTTGGAAGACAGCTAACAATTTATACTTAAGAACACCAAGTGAAAACTCTTAACACAACAAATTTTTTTGCCACTAATTCAATATCGCTGATGACTCCTGGGTCGAAAAAAATATGTTTAGGAATAGATGAATACATATTTAAGTATATCATCTCACGGTAGTAGAGCCTTGCTGATTTCAGCATGAATGGGCCGGCTTGACCGGGGAAGTACTACCCTCTCACAGAAAATCAACGTAAAGTAACAGTACCTAAACTGTTGCGTTTCGTTCAATGAGTGAGAGTGCCGGAGTCCCTATCCCCTATTCATTCTCCCTCATCCCACTCCTTATCTTATCCCTTTTCCCAACCCCAATGGGCGGCAACGCACTTGTGACACCTGTGGTGTTGCTTGTTTCCATGGGCGGCGGTAATTGCTTACCATCAGGCAATCCGTCTGCTCGGTTGCCGCCCATTAATAAAAAAATATATGCATAACGTATCATCATAATACAGCCTTTCATAGACCGTTGCTGGACATAAGCCTCTCCTTATAAGCGTATCCTCATATTAACCCACGTTACGTATAGACATGAGATTTTGTACGTAACAAAGATTAACTACGTAATGCAGCTTCTAAGAACACTCTTACAAATCAATCATAAGTCAATTGATTCATACCGCGAATCAATTACATCATCCACCACAATATTCACTTATAACATTTGGTTCCTAGAGAACAACCATTCAAAGGCAAAGCTGACATCAAGCTGCTAATGAGAAATTTCAGAAACAATATCTGATTCACAATAAGCGTTTACGCTTCCACTAATAGACGAACGGGATCATTGAAATGCAAATGCAGTTTTACGAAGCGAAGCTAACAATCAAATAAAAGTATGAAGTAATTTCGTTGGGGTCATGGACTTATAATTCACCATCTGTTGCGTACAGCGCAGCTTCTTTATTGCTCCAGAACTTTCAACGAACTCACATCTTAATAATATCTTGATACCGGAGCTTATGTCATCGTTATAGTGTGATAACCCTATAAATTCCAGACCAACATGCATTTATATCTCAATTTTGCCACAGTTTTATCCATTTGCATGAAATCACCTTTTGATGTACTTAAGCGTAGTAAAGATATAAGAGATTCGTATAGTTTTTATAAGATACTGCAGGATGCTGGCAGTTCCGCCCGCATATTTTAATAAACATTATCGTTTCTGCCCGATCCCATGGGAATTTCGGAAAAACCTTTTTAGTACAGCCCTATGGCTTAACTTAATTCATTCAGCTTCTTGCCATAAATCATTTTGGTTGTGGGTTGTCTGTCAGTCAGTCAGTAACTAAGGATTTTTTATATAGGTACAGGTGGTTATTAAGAAAAAACTGGTGTACACAATGAATGGAAATCATTATTATGCAACAAGCAACTTATTTGCCCGCAATTACAATAAAATTTATTTACACGATGGCAAATATATTCAAGCATCCTGGTTGCTGCATTTGATGCCCAATTCTGGTAAATAGCGATTTTTATATTTAATAAAAAATTGGTTATTTAAATATCGTGTGTGTTTTTTCAGATTAAGTACAGTTCTCTTAACTGACAGACTTGTTTATTCTAAAATGTCCCTAGTATGTACGTATTATAAAAAATGGCAACATTATGTTTTCAATAAGGGCTTGCATAAGCATATCTTGAACGTTTTATTTTCAACATTTAAAGTAATAAAACAATAAAAAGTTAAACGAAATCTCGTAACCACTTTAATTATCTAACATAAAAGATTTTTATTGTGTGCTTGAATGAATACTATTAAATATTTCGTATAAAAACACATGCGCGCTTGACTTATGAATTCAAGTCACGTTCACATTGCTAACTATTTCAAGAACGAACATTCTAACCTTTGGACTTTTCAATGTTATTCTCCAAAGGATCTAAGTAGACTATGAAAGGGCTCCAAATGGACAGTCTTGAAAGCAATCGGATAGCGCTAGGACCATGACGAATGTCAAGAAGTGTTGAGCTTACACCTTGAGTGGGCTAGTTAAAGTGGTCCTGTGGTGTTAGAAGAACGACAGCGCCTTGCCCTGGCTAGGTGGTTTGACGATTTGACTACCCGAAAAAGAAAATAAGCAAGATACAGTGAATGACGAAACTGATAAACGACAATAGACTACTTGCCAATCACGAGACTTAGAGGTTAAGTCTGAAGCAATACAACATATTTCAGTCCTGTACGTTATCAAGCAATTAGCAAACAGCCGCTACATAATAAGTTTTAAAGCCAACAAATTCAAACCCGTAATATATCAGAAACGCGTTAAACGTACAAAATAATCTCGGCCAGTTTATTCCAGTGTAATCGAGTTATATGATGTGAACATAGAACAATTTTAATTCAGCCTTGTGACAGTTTGTAGCGGCGTAACGTGTGTAATGTAATTTTGCATGTGTCAACGCGTCAAGCGCGTTTTGTCATACGCACCCTGGCACGTGGGCCGACATGCAAGCATCCGCCATAATTATTTTGAGATGATGGCCCGTCTTTCGTGAATGTTAATGTTCTGTGTCGTGTGACACAGACATTATGTTAATTTGCCGACTAGGGTAGAGAACTTTAGAATGGCTATTTAGACGGATATTAGGCGCGCTTGTGACGTTGTTACGTTGTATGTCCGGGCTAGGCTGGAAAACATCTAGGCATCCTAAATTAGGTCTCTCTCCTAGTCGAAAAATTATCATAATGGCTGTGTTTCAGAACAAGTAACGCGGCTTTTTTGCATTACCTCTTCAAGCTAAAGTGAGCTTAATAGCAG
This sequence comes from Euclidia mi, assembly GCA_944739405.2. Lineage (NCBI taxonomy): Eukaryota > Metazoa > Arthropoda > Insecta > Lepidoptera > Erebidae > Euclidia > Euclidia mi. The sequence continues at coordinate 42,045,579 of OX123193.2, forward strand.
CGTAAAATATGTAAATAAAAACAAATACACAAAAACCATGCATAAAACCCATAGAAAACGAGATATTTGCAAAATATGAAAAATAAATCGATTTTTGGGACCTTTGACCCTGAATTTAAAACTTGCGGACATCCAATTATATGTGAATTTTGAGAACAGTTTTAGGATACCAAAATACAAGTTTTTACGTGGTAATATACTGGGTATGTCGATTTTCCGAGGTCAACCCCTAAATTGACTGGACTATAGTACTATAAGAAGACTTAGGCCATCGACCAACATGCTTTCAAAGTGCCTATTGGTATGTTCACATGTCTGTCGAGAATATATTATGGTAATGTTTGAGACATGCGGGTTTTGCGCGATGGTTTCCTTCACAGTTTATCAAGCGATACTGAACGATTTAATACTCCATATTTGGTCTTTTTGAACCCGAGACCGGCTGAGTAACAATCTGTTGGTCTCTCCACCAACTGCCTGTAATAATTAATAGTGATGTATACAGAATGTTTAAGTACATTACAATCTTTTTCCACTCATTATCCATATTTGTAGTATATCCATATCCTTAGTATATAATCCATTTAGGTCATATGTCCCAGCAACTCAGCACCTACGATTAGCAAATCGACAAGCGATGAAAAACGAGTGTGCATTCACTACTCGGAGCTCGTGAGTCGTGAATGAACACCCAATCACTCGCTCTCACAGCCAACACGAGCACAACTGGGCAAGTCCTCGCTGCTAAGAGATTCTGAATGCGAATTCTTGTTTTGATAGCACTTATCTCGACAAATGAATGAAGCAAGTGCTTTTGGTTGCGATAGGATAGTCGACTATGGTTAAAGTATTATATATTTTTTATAGACTCACGCCTGTATCCCCGAAAAGGTAGGCAGAGGTGTAAGATTACACCCACATTTCGCCATGAATTTTTAGGTCCCACGTTATAGGGGGCGAGCCTTTTGCCGTTACCGGGCACATCACCAGACTTCGTGCTAGTACTGAGAATTCGGAAAAACCCAGTAACACTTTTGCCGACCTGGGAATCGGACCCAGGACCTCCGATCAGCAGTCGCATACGCTATCTACTGGATCACGGAGGCAGTCAGTATTATAATAATATTATACTTTGAATAATACGATTCCCATAGATAGTGAATCTATTTAAACTTATAGCATTCGTAAAGATATAACTTATTTTTAAGTATTTTGTTATAGTTGGATTTGCCATATTCTGAACAAAGCAATAACACTTTAAGTTTTGGAAAAGGCTTACTGCAATTCCTTTACGATGTACGAACCTACTTGTAAGCGTCGATTCTGCGAAAATATTGTCCGATTCGTGCCAGCTCGAGAGGTCAATAATCCCCTTGTTGACAGTATAACGTCTCATTAACGAGATTTATGACCCTTGAACAAGAAAATAGTCGATGGCCAGTCCTTTCCTCGTTGTATCCGGTCAACCGCCTCACATTATTAAAACTGGCATGTCAAGTGAGAACTCCATTTGTTTAGCAGTTTGCGCTAAATAACTAGCACCACAGTTTACTAATATTAGCGCTAACTTAAATGTTTCATTAGTAGCAATTCGTGTGATTACGTGTTGAATTAAATACGAGTGCAATTAACAAGGCAACAGACACTTGCTTGACAACATTACAACTAATTACCCGCAGTAAGCAAGCAACAAATGACGTCATTCGACAGCACGTTCACGTTTCAGCGACGAGGCGACATGCACCTCGGGGACATTATCACACGAGTTAAGAGTCGCGGTGCACTCCGTTATAATCTCGCCCGTTTGTCTAAGTGGGTGGCTGCAATGATCCCGCCTTAGCGCTTTATAATGAGGTCCCCAGGCGAGCTCATGTTCCACACTACACGTCCTTGCCGCTGACACATGAATATTATGTATGCCTCGGCGACACGTCTCCTCGTATCATATTAGCGACGCTAAAATGTTTGCACCCAGACCCGTTTTACCTGACACTTTAAACACAATGACAGTTAAACAATTACTTGCAAGTTTCAGCTCTGTTACACCGCTGTGTACTGCCGCTGTTCCGACGTTGTAATGCGTGTACTACACGATCAACGGGTTATTAATTTGATTATATAATGAGTTGTCGATGTTCGCGACATGAAACGATATTCCCAGCAGGCAATCAAATTGTATGATGTGGCAATATATGTATGTGCGACTGAATTCTCTTACGCATTATGATACTAGCTTTATCGCCTTTTTAAGAGTTTTTATTTAATTCCCTTTTTTTCAAGCCCCTTTCCAAAGTTACCATTGACTTAGCGCTTAATCTTTTATCATTTCAGAGTCTTTAAATTATGAACAAACAAACATAGATTTTTATATAATATTGAATTCCCCATTCCTTAAAATATCGGAGACGATACCCATATCGACTTTAAAAAAAATCCCGTACGCCATCTTTGATTTCCTATCCGCCATCTTTGATCACGAAATAGATGTTGTATTTGTATTCACCATCCCTTAAATCATCAGAGACGAGACCCATATTGATTTTTTAAATTTTTCCCATTCACCATCTTTGATTTCCCATCCGCCATCTTGAATCACGAAATAGATGTTGTATTTGGGTTCCCCATCCCTTTAAACATCGGAGACGATACCCATATAGATTTTTAAAAAATTTTCCATCCGCCATCTTTGATCACGAAATAGATGATGTTTTTGAATTCCCCGTTCCTTAAAATATCGGAGACGATACCCATATCGACTTTAAAAAAATCCCGTCCGCCATCTTTGATTTCCTATCCGCCATCTTTGATCACGAAATAGATGTTGTATTTGGATTCTCCATCCCTTAAATCATCAGAGACGATATCCATATTGATTTTTAAAATTTTTCCCATCCGCCATCTTTGATTTCCCATCCACCATCTTGAATCACGAAACAGATGTTGTATTCGGATTCCCCATCCCTTTTAACATCGCAGACGATACCAATATTTATTTTTTAAATTTTCCCATCCGCCATCTTTGATTTCCCATCCGCCATCTTTGATCACGAAATAGATGTTGTATTTGGATTCACCATCCCTTAAATCACCAGAGACGATACCCATATTGATTTTTTTAATTTTTCCCATCCGCCATCTTTGATTTCCCATCCGCCATCTTGAATCACGAAATAGATGTTGTATTTGAATTCCCCATCCCTTTAAACATCGGAGACGATTCCCATATTGATTTAAAAAAAAATCCCATCAGCCATCTTTGATCACGAAATAGATGGTGTTTTTGAATTCCTCATTCCTTAAAATATCGGAGACGATACCCATACCGACTTTAAAAAAATCCCGTCCGCCATCTTTGATTTCCCATCCGCCATCTTTGATCACGAAATAGATGTTGTATTTGGATTCTCCATCCCTTAAATCATCAGAGACGATATCCATATTGATTTTTAAAATTTTTCCCATTCGCCATCTTTGATTTCCCATCCACCATCTTGAATCACGAAACAGATGTTGTATTCGGATTCCCCATCCCTTTTAACATCGCAGACGATACCAATATTTATTTTAAAAATTTTCTCATCCGCCATCTTTGATTTCCCGTCCGCCATCTTGGATCACTAAATAAATTTCATATTATTAATCAGCGTCCCGAAAATCTCGAAAACTATACCCATATACATTGTATCCTATTCGTTTAACCCTTTTTTTGCCTTTGACTCCACCCTCCCCCTTCTCGTTTGACCATTTTATTATTTTTGTCTGGCCCCTAAAAGTTGTGGCGTAATTTTATACAGCCTATAGCCTTCCGGGATAACTGGGCTATCGCATAAAAAAAGATTTTTTCCGATCCGACCGGTAGTTCCTGAGATTAGCGCGTTCAAATAAACAAACAAACAAACTCTTCCGCTTTATTATATTAGTATAGATAAGCAACGCGTGCGCAACGACAATGCGCAAACGTTTAGAGATATTTAAATTTTTACACTGCTCGTAACATAACACGGCCTATCCCGGAAATATAACAGAAAACTTAAATCAATATAAACATAAAGATTCATAATTAAATTCATACATTTTATACAACGACGGCGTTCCCTCGCTCATAAAAATATATTAACTCCTATAAATTTAGCATCGTCAGCGATTTATTTGTCGCTTAAGCGATACGCTCTCGTAGGTCGTAAACAGGGCTCATCAAACCGGGCCGGATTATTGCCGTCATGCACGACCGTATAAACCGAAGCTTTCCTTTATAACAGTGAAAAGAAATGACGCCGCCAAGAACTAAGAGCCACTCGAACGCACAATCTGCCTGGCCCGCGCCGTCACCGCACCGCCACCGAGCACTCGCTCCACTCGCTCTCGATAAATCAGTTTCCATTTAAACCGAATGTTTTTGACATGAATAATTCTAGAGCGGGTCGACTGCCGACTGCCGGCCGCCGAATGATAACGTTAAGTTGCCAAATCGAATATCTCCAGTATAATCGATTAGTCAAATCGATTCATCCCAATAAACGATCGAATGTAAATTTGCATTGATGAAACGTTCCATTTAAAAGAAACGATGAGAAATCATCGTTGTGATGGATGGTCCCGTCGCCGCTTCGATTACATTTGACGAAATGCGATATAGGAACCGAAATGCATTAACATTCACGCTGACTCACCGCAGCTGAAGAGGAGCAACAACACATCGAGATCGAAGATAAAATATTACTGCGGGTGTTAGATTAACCATTATGCGAACGGAATGACGTAAATACTTCCCATTCACCGGCTACCGGCTTTACGCGTTTGGAAAATAATAAAAGTTATAGGATAAATCCGCTGAAATACGGTTCACCGTATTATTAGACAATGTCTTCAGACATTGTCTAACTTGGAAGTCTGAATTCACGAGCCAGCGTAAAACTTGAGAACTCGGGCGGGGACTAACGACTGTTTCACTAAAAAGAAGAAATTCTTTAATTCAATTTCGTTGAAAATATTTTACAACTTTCGCGAAAGGAATAAAATCATGTTTAACTTCATTTACTTGCATTTGAATTATATAATCAATATTAGGTTTCAATGTGTTTGTGCATTGAGTTTGTTGCTTATTAAATAAACTTTTAATTGTTTCTCTAAAAGATATGGTAACATTTATCTAATTACTTTACAGATTATTTACATACATAAAAAAGAAATATGTACAAAAAAGGGGGGGAAAATACAAAGTTCATATTTACAAGACAGGTTTCGGCGTCGTAGAATTCCTCCGCATCGCTGTCTATTGGTAACGTGCCCAGAAGGCTGGCAACATTGCCACGCTGGATGGCAATGCTGATACGCTGGCCAAAATACAGCCCAGCCTTCTGGACACGTGAAGCGTCGATTAGTCGTTTGGCGATTTCTCTGTACAACGTTCGAGCGCTCGGACCCCATGGACCAAGCGTCTCCACCCCAAACGACTCAAATACGTAATTACCTATTAAATTACCGTATTTTCACCGCTTGAGGGAATCTGCGCTTGCAGCAGCAGCGGCGGCACAGCTGGCTGTACTTGGAAGATGTGATGGCGCAAGGGTATCTACGCACATTGCGTCCCATACCAAAGGCCTACCCAACTTCCAAGGCAACAATGACATACCGTCGGGCCTCTTCCCATCGTCGCGTACCAAACCATTGGTTTCAAGTACGGCTGGTACTCCGGCGGTGACAAGAATGCGACGGATGATGTCATTAAGATAGGCGTGACGAGGCGTTCGGCCCGCGCTTCGGTTGCAAGATAGTCCATGGTGTCCAAGGCTATCGACGGCTTCTCCACAATGACAACGATGCGGAGAAACACACGGAGCACCTAAACGGCGGCTAGTGGCGAGGCAAAATGTCGTGTCGTCCAACATTGTGCCCACATTGGACCATGGGAGCGCCTGAAGCCAAAGACCAGACTCGCACTCTCCCACAGCCAGCAAGCGAGCACGCTAAGCAACACTTGTAGATGATAAAATAAGTTTTTCTCTCACCGTGTTGCAAAGCGGCCCGTCCCACTGCCTTTGGGAGAATGGGTTGGTAGGCAAAGCAGAGTTTGGACAAGCCATTTTCCAGGCGTTCACGGCATCGGTTTTACACAGCACTTCCGAATTAACCAGTGTAGGTGCTAATATTTGCCTGGTTAAATCTTCCGTGCTATGCACCGAGTACAGGAACGCCGGTAAACTAACATCGGAAATTTTGCGAACGCCGAGCCCACCCAGACTTACAGGAAGAGACGCTTGCAGCCAGCTTCCACCACATTTAAGTGTATTTTTAATAAATTGGTAATTTTTTTATAAACATTTCATATTTTTCCAAAGCGGTGAAGATCTCAAGGCATGCGTAAATTTTGGAACGAAAAGGCAATATCGAATGATTGTAAAAGCCGAATGAATATTATTTTTTAGCAGGCTTTATTAAAATGTTTCATTATTCATTTTAATACCACTTATGTAATGTAATGTTTAATATTACATTTTAATACCACTTAAGTAATGTACCTAATGTTTATTTAACGAAAAGTTTCTGTATTCAATTGTATAAATGCCAGGCAATGCTTATAAAAATGTATTGGAAACAACTGGAAATGATTTATATTCTCGTATAAGCTCTTTATAATTGCTTTTCATTCTCGCAATTTAGGAGTCTTCGTGATACGCAAAAACTTATCAAGTATCTGGCTAAATACTTAATCTTTAGCGTGTCATATCCTGATTGTGGTATCCGGTGATTACAAGAAAGAGTTCTTTTCACTCTGGCATTCATGATCCTTCACTGTCTGTCCATCCAACTGAGTTTTCAACTCACGTATTTAAAAACCATACTTATTATTCAGTTAAAATTTTCACATTTTTTGTAGGTGCTATAATAATAAATACTAGAACAATAAGTGAATGTAAGAAAGTGTCGTATGAGTGTCTGACTTGTTCTTGAAAAGTTTTACCTTACAATTCTTTACTACAAAACACCTTCTATCCTAATAGGGAGAACAATAGCAAAACTGCTTGATGTGGTATCCCCAAGAGATTTCACAGCGCTGACCAAGTTCAGGTTGACAAATTACGTTCACTTTCGAGCACCGTAAGTAAGGGGAAGAACATACAATTCTACAAGACTACCTTTCTTGCTTAAGAAACACTTCGTGAAGTGAGCCATTACAAACTAGATACTAGCAATAAAAGGCAATTAACTTATGCCTTATAGTTGCAGAACTTTAGAACCCGAGACTAGAGTAGAACAACAAAGTATATTAGTACCCTATGAGTGTTTGGCCCAATCATCATAAGATCCCGGATGCGAGCAACTTTGTTCTCAAATTATGTTCGTCATAAACATAGATTAAGCATTAATCCAAACAAGCCATTATTTTGTTAGCTACCTAATAACTTACCTGACAAAGGAGAATGACAGGTTTCGGGACTGTGGCTTTCGCCGCTACTTATAATTGTGCCTACGTTCCCGGTATAATTTATGAGTTCTGCAAGGGTACTCAGATTCCAATTCTACATATCCCTACATTCGTTCATCTGTCTCGATATTAATCATAAGTATGACTGCTATTATAATGTCACGTATATTTTGGTTGTTGGATAGAAAAGTTGGATCGTAAAGAAATTCTGAGGTTGTCGCAATACTGATTTACGTTTAGTATACTGGCTTGCATGACTGAAAGATTCGAGTGATATCAGACATTCGTCTGTGGTCAGGTCGTCATACAAGATATCCTCGGTGGGAATATAACCGGTTACCCGACTTATCCGTCAGGAATCATCAGACCAAACAGGCCCTAATGTTGAAAAGTCTCAGAAGCAAAAGACTAAGACAGTAATACTCTATAGGTATTCACATCTGCTCTACGACACTCGTCATCATCGTCAACTTTTGACTGCACCCTACCTAAATAATAGGTACTCGTGCTGTTTTCCAATTCATCTGACCCAAATCTTGCAACTATTTACCGAGGCTAATGAAATTCATGCGGACGTATAAATATGAAAGACACTTCTGCTTAACCCTTTGTCAACCCAAACTAATATAACACCTTAGGTACAGGCGTAATGTTATGTTCTTTATATTTATGCAAATGTGTTCCAAGGATTGTAAAATGTAGATTTTTTTAGTCTTACTGAAGTGTAAACAAACCAGATCTAAATTTTCAAAAAAAAGGATACAGGGCAGAATATTGCCCAAAAAGAAATGTAACATCCCGGGCACCTCAAGAGCCCTTGTGCCTTGATGTATTCTAAACCAAAACGAGTGTTGTGTGTCTGTGAAGAGTCTAACCGGATTTGACTTAGCTAGATATTAGCTTTTCGACAGAGTTGATTCAGAGCTACTGAATCCTAACGATTGTCTAAGATCTTCATGATAGCCGGAACCAACAGTTTAACGTGAGCACTGAGAACTGGGCACTCAGAGGCAGGGGCAAATAATAGTTAACAATTTAATACGCATGTAACTGTGAAAAGTCAGTAGTGCGCGCCGTGGATGTGAAACTGATACCTTCTACATGGCAATCTGTTAGTATCTCCACTAGCTATCGCTGCCTCATAGTTAGATAATGGGTTGTGGAAACAAAATAGTGAGGTACCTTTCTTAAAATAAATCGGTTCGTATACTTTTTGCACAAGGTAGTAACTTATGGAAATAAATTATAAGCTAATAATCATAACAACGTGTTGCAATCTAAAAAGCAGAGCAGTAAATTTACCTAAATGCAATGACATCGTGCACACCTGGCAAGTACTTAAAATTACAAAAAAAAATCAAAATAAAAACGTTTAAAACTCGCACCTACTGCCAAAATATGGTGGCACAATTCCTAGAACTACAGCTGACCCACCATTACAAAGAACTACCAAGTGGCAGCATACAATTATGGTACTTCACAGTTGGCACTTTAGAACTGATTTCCTAAGAATATATATTCCGAAGTATGAGAAATTTGTGTGACGTACACAAATAATATTAGACCTATAGAAAGTCGGTCCCCAGACGACGTCGTAGGGTACTTGATCCAAATATGGAAGGGCCTAAACTACTTCAATCCGTGGCTGTCGAGAGGAAGGATAGATCTACTTGTAAGTTGCAAACAAACGTTATATTCTATATTGTATATATATGGCTGTACTGAGGGAATCGTAGGTTCGAAATAGTTTATTCTACGCTGACGTGTGAGGGGTCCGATCAAGGCTTTTTAGTTAGATTACTTGCTAGTTATCTGGGTAATGGCCTATATGGGGATGTGATATAAGTTATCTGATTTGAAAAGGGTAATATGTTGAAACAGATGTTACTCGCACATGTTAAAGACAATATAATATATTTTATTGAGATTAGACATTATTACATATGTTTGAAATAGAAATATTATTTGTGATAGGTCAAGTCGATTATATCGATTTAGTAACGTTTAGTTTAGTCTATTGAAAATTTCTGACTATGGTCACACTGAACTGTCATTCACTCACTTTGGTTCATCATCGTTTCCCGCGGTCAGCGAAAAAACCTAGCACTGGAAGATTCCGTTTTGATGAGCGCGTTTGATCTTGTATAATTGTTTTTGTAACCCGTTTTGATTGCCGCTTCCTTGCTCAATAACTGGCACCGGTTTAATTGTGATAAAAATAGTATCTTGTGAACTATTGATTGACATTTGTGAAAAGTGTGAATCCGGTATCGACGTCCACGTGCCAACGTGTCTTGAAAACGTCGCGTTTGCAGTAGCTAAGTATAAGATACTTCATTCACTTATTTTGGCCAATATATTAGTATGAATGTGTCTAATTTAGCTCAAGCCTGACACCAGGAGATATAAGGTAAAATTTTCATGTACCTACTTAATACTTGTATTCACTGTGCAACACAGTACATTTATGTCTGAGATTTGTTGTGGCTGACAAGGGCTGATGAATAGAATCACGCTTCCACAAATCTGCTGCAATTAATCCCAGTTCCTTCTAGCTAAACTCTAGACAACATATATTATATAACGATTTGATTTGATGCTTACATGTACGAATCACAGAAGTCCTAAATAGAAAACGTTTATTTAACAATATTGGAATTTAAACTTTCGTGGTAATTTAAACTTATTTTAAATTGTCTTTCGGGATATATACCACATACCTTTGTTTGGAATAACCGATATTTCGGCACTGTTGCAAGCGCCATGTTCACGGATGTACTGAGGGCATGCGGGTGGATGAATGTTACGAGCAAGTATAACGGTCTACCCGCTTTCTTACGTGTTCATTACCCCAGCCAGAAAATGTCGATAGTGGTAAATTAAATTTTATAGATAATTAGTTGTTCAGCTTCTGTAATAGTTGCGAACATTTTTAAATTTGTTGCACTTGTAGTTTTTTTGTTATTTCCCAAAAACGTTTCCTGCTGGGGTAACGTTACCGCAGCCAGACATTTTCTTTTTAGTGGGAATATTGAAATAAATATTGGCTATATAATTAGTTGTCTAGACGAGGTAAATGTTGCTACTTATTTCGTAGTTCTTCTATCTTCGGCTGTGAAGTTATTCGAGTTCCTGCTGGAGTAACGTTTGTGGTTTTGCTGGATCTTTGAAACGGTTAAGCGTATTCTTATCATCTTTCGTACATGACTTCTTAAGAATTAGTTTAATTAGTTGTGCAATAAAAGAAACAAAAATAATGCACAGTTCAAAGGCACGGTAATATAATCTAACAGTATTGTAACTCGGCCGTCTTCGTGAGTTATATACCTACCAGACGCGCCGCATGCGAGCTGCGGCACGATAGCGGCTGCGGGTACTGTAGGCACAGTCCGCCCAGTCTAATGGGTACTCTGCTCGAGGCGCGTAGGTATAACTCGAGTTTCGTGCGTTTGTATGGAGTTACAATACTGTTAGATATTATTACCGTGTCAAAGGTTATCTAACTAAATATAAAAACACTTCAATAGGTGCTAACATTTTAAATAAGAGCTTTAAAGACTTAATTTAAATAATGACTTTTATTTTATTATTTCTTTAATTATTGTATGTACTACGCTGAAATTTTACAGGCATAAAACCGAAATAAGCAACTAATTATTGATATATTATTCTGTTTATATATCCACATACAGTTTGATCGATGGTTAAATTACTACGCGCGCATTGTGAGCGTGAACGTGGAGAACTGTATTTCATCATAATTTGTTAATTACTTACAGGATACTAATGAAACTTCACATACATTTGAAGGCAGTTACTAGCTAGAAAATAACGTTTAAGCGATAGCCTAGTGGAGAGACCGACAGACTGCCACGCAGAGGGTCCGGGTTCGAATCCAGGGCGCGCACCAATGACTTTAATACGCACATAACTCCGAAATGAATTTTCGGAGTTATGTGCGTATTAAATTGTTAATTAACGCTTGCTAAACGGTGAAGGAAAACATCGTGAGGAAACCTACATGTCTTAGAGTTCTCCATAATGTTCTTGAAAGACATGTGAAGTCTGCCAACCCGCACTAGGCCAGCGTGGTGGACTATGGCCTTACCCTTCTCATAGTGAGAAGAGGCCCGTGCCCAGCAGTGGGACAATTTATATTGAGGGCTGATGACGATGAACTTACAAAAAATTCTTTAGTCAGCGCCGTGGATTTAAACCCGAGAACCTCTGCGTAGCCGTCTATCGGTCTCTCCACTAGGCTATCACTGCTTCTCAGTAATTAATAATTAACTTAAAATGATCTCATTACAATATCAGCCGTGTCTATAAAGCATCCAACTACCAGGACGGACCTTTTATTACTGTAGGAAGGGTTAGGCGCCAATCCACCACGCTGGCCAAGTACGAGCATGCAGACTACACAGTTCTTCAATATTATGTTTTTCTTGGGTGCATAGGGTTCCCACCAAGAACTTAGGGTCCCAAGTCAACCTCACCTGCAAGTGGTGCACCTGCCGATCAACGGACGAGGCTCTGGCAAACAAAATATCCCGATAAGCGGCAATAGGCTCGCCACCTATTACGTGGGATCAAAACACTGGCGAAAAGTGGGCGTTTAATATGCCTCTGCCTACCCCCTCGGGGAAACAGGCGTGAGTCTATGTATGTATGTATGTATGTTTTTCTATACAATTTAGCAAGCAGTAACACAGTTTAATACGTAGATAACTTCGAAAATTCAGTGACGTGCATGTGCGTGCGTGCGTTCATGGGGTCGATTCCAAGACCATCTAAGAGAACAAGTCACTAATGTTCTAAAAATGTTTGGTACAGAACACCAACAAAGGAGATGTTTCCTTTTTGTATGGAACTCTGACTACAACATGTACCATATTAAAAATACTAGGAAATAAACCCATAAACATAATTAAACTAAAAATATCCATTTTAAAGTTTTGAAGATGTAGAAAATGAAATAAAAAACATTTGACGTCTATCTCAACAATCATGGCGGAATATTGTGACATTTCCAAATGGCGTTTTATGAAAACATTGACATAAAATAATTGTCAAGTGTTAACATCAAAATGTCAAAACGAATATTTCGTTCCGAAATGCACAGGACCTGTAAGATGAGTGCAGTTTTATAACTATTTTATACATTAAGATTATTCTAAATTATTTGTACTGTAGTTGCAGTATGCTGCAATTGAGGTATACATAACTATTTTTATTTTTTTATTTTACATCTTTGTGTTACTTACGTTCTGATATTTCATCTCGTACAATTTCTGAACGCATTAGGTATCATGCTACAATCCAATAAACCGCCATATTGAATATGGCACGAACATAAAAATATTTTTATTTTCTATGATCTCAAATATGAGTAAATACTTAAAATAATATCTTTCCCTGATTTGTGATATTTTTCCCAATTTTTTAGTACCTTTTTTAGCCAAAAATGAAACGTCTCCTTTATATATCTTTTAGTATTAGCTGTTGTGTGCTGCTTTTGCAGTTACCTCGGCGTTCAACACTGAGCTGGGTGGGTTCGATCCCCACACGTGCCAACACTTTGTGCGATCCATACATTGTTGTTTTGTGCGTGTACTTCGTGTCCGTTCATTTCATAATTATAATTTTCCGCGACGCAGGACGTAGGCCTAGTGCGGGATGAGTCATTTAAAAATATTTGTTGTACAACCAGTGTTCAACATTGCCTTTTAATATACTATGAGGTATATTCCAAGCAATCTTCACAAACTATACGTACCTATAAATAATATCCTGCGCATTAAATGCTACTGGCAGTTCAACGGCCTGTACAACAAAAGGGACAATCTATTCAAGACCACGATATGGTGGCATAACCTCGGAGAAAGAGTCATTCACAGGTCGTATCTCAAATCCTATATAAAGAACACACAAGGATAGACATACCAGAGCAGACGATAACTCGTCGTGGTCTTTACTAGTTGTTTAAGGTTAGAAGACAGCTTACAATTTATACTTAAGAACACCAGGTGAAAACTCTTAACACAACACCATTTTTGCCACTATATAATTCAATATCGCTGATGACTCCTGGGTCGAAAAAAATATGCTTAGAAATAGATGAATACATATTTAAATATATCATCTAACGGTAGTAGAGCCTTGCTGATTTCAGCATGAATGGGCCGGCTCGACCGGGGAAGTACTACCCTCTCACAGAAAATCGACGTAAAGTAACAGTACCTACCTAAACTGTTGCGTTTCGTTCGGTGAGTGAGAGTGCCGGAGGCCCTGTCCCCTACTCCTTCTCCCTCATCCTTATCCTATCCCTTTTCCCAACCCCAAGGGGCGGCAACGCATTTGTGCCTCCTGTGGTGTTGCTTGTGGCCATGGGCGGCGGAAATTGCTAGCCATCCGTCTACTCGATTGCCGCATATTATTTAAAAAAAAGTAAAGAAGTATATATATATATATATATATATATATATATATATATATATATATATATATATATATATATATATATATACACCTGCTGGACATAAGCCTCTCCTTATTAGCGTATCCTCATATTAACCCACGTTCCGTACAAACATAAGATTATGTACGTAACAAAGATTAACTACGTAATGCAGCTTCTAAGAACACTCTTACACATCAATCATAAGTCAATTGACTCATACCGCGAATCAATTACATCATCCACCACAATATTCAATAATAACATTTAGTTCCTAGAGAACAACCATTCAAAGGCAAAGCTACATCAAGCTGCTAATGAGAAATTTCAGAAACAATATCCGATTCACAATAAGCGTTTAACCTTCCACTATTAGACGAACGGGACTACTATTGCAATGCTAAATGCAGTTTTACGAAGCGAAGAGAACAATCAAATAAAAGTATGAAGTCATTTCGTTGGGCTCATGGACTTATAATCCACCATCTGTTGCGGACCAGTTCAGTTTCTTTATTGCTCCAGAACTTTCAACAAGCTCACATCTTAATAATATCTTGATACCGGAGCTTATGTCATCGTTATAGTTTGATAACCCTATAAATTCCAGACCAACATGCATTTATATCTCAATTTTGCCACATTTTTATCTATTTGCATGAAATCACCTTTTGATGTATTTAAGCGCAGTAAAGATATAAGGGATTCGTAGGTTTTATAAAATACTAGAGGATCCCGCTGCTGCGCCCCCACGTTGTTTTTATTTAATTTCTCCCGATCAATACCCTTTTGCAGTCCTATGATCCCCAAGAACATACAAGCTAAATTTCAGCTTCTCGCGATAAATCATTTTGGCTGCGTGTTGTCTGTCCGCCAGTTAGTAACGCAGGAGTTCTATAGAGGTGGAGGTGGTTATTAAAAGAAAGCTGATGTACCCAATGAATACGTTATTGCATATGATTTGCCTGGAATTACAATAAAATTTAGTCACACGATGGCAAATATATTCGAGCATTCTGGTTGCTGCATTTAATGCCCACTTCTAGCAAACTAGGATTTTCTATATAAAAAAATAATTGTAATAAATATTGTATGTGTTTTTTCAGAGTTAGCACAGTTCTCTTAGCTGAAGGACTTATTTATTCTAAAATGTCCCTAGTGAAAATTCTAAATGGCAAATTTAAGTAAATAATGTTTTCAATAAGGGCTCAAAGCATGTCCTTGAACGTTTTATTTTCAACATTTAAAGTAATAAATCGAAAACAGTTTACAATGTATAAAATAACAATAAAAAGTTTAACGAAATCTCGTAACCACTTTAATAATTTAACATAAAAGATTTTTATTGTGTCCTTGAATGAATACTATTAAATATTTCGTATATAACACATGCGCGCTTGACTTATGAGTTCAAATCACGTTCACATTGCTAACTATTTCAAGAACAAACATTCTAACCTTTGGACATTTAAATGTTATTCTCAAAAGGAGCTAAGCTGGAGAAAATCTTATATTCTGTCAAATCACTATAGGTAGACTAGAAAGGACTCCGGGCTCCAAATGGTCAGTCTTAAACACAATCGAATAACGCCAGGACGATGACGATTGTCAAGAGGGATTCAGCTTATACCTTGAGTGGACTAGTTAAAGTGGTTTTGTGGTGTAAAAAGAACGACCGCACATACATGTAATCAAAGTACAGTGTATGACAATAGGTAGGTACTGAAATCATTCTAAGAGAAAGAAGCAATATAGCAAAATTCAAACCTGGACGTAATCAACCCAACTGACAAACAGCCGCTACATAATAAGCTTTAAAACCAACAAATTCAAACCCTTAATATATCAGAAACGCGTTAAACGTACAAAATAATCTCCCCCAGTTTATTCCAGTGTAATCGAGTTATATGATATGAACATAGAATAATTTTAATTCAGCCTTGTGACAGTTTGTAGCGGCGTAACGTGTGTAATGTAATTTTGCATGTGTCAACGCGTCAAGCGCGTTTTGTCATACGCAACCTGGCACGTGGGACGACATGCAAGCATCCGCCATAATTATTTTGAGATTATGGCCCGTTTTTCGTGAATGTTAATGTTCTGTGTCGTGTGACACAGCCATTATGTTAATTTGCCGACTAGGGTAGAGAACTTTAGAATGGCTATTTAGACTGATATTAGGCGCGCTTGTGACGTTGTTACGTTGTCCGGGCTAGGCTGAAAAACACCTAGGTGCCCAAGTAGGTCTCTTTCCTAGTCGGAAAATTATCATAATGGCTGTGTTTCATAACAAGAAACGTGGCTTTTTTGCAATACCTCTTCAAACTAAAGTGAGCTTAATAGCAGCGTAAATTATGTAATTAAAAACAAATACACAAAATCTAAGTAGTAGTAGTGACTGCCGCCGTGATCCAGTGGATAGCGTATGTGTCTGCTGGTCATGAGAATTTAGAAAACCTAGTAACACTTTGCCCGACCCAGGAATCGAACCCGGGACCTCCCGATTCCATGCACATTTATGCCGCGAGACCAACGAGGCAGTCGTATAGGGTTTGATGTCGAGTTTTCCGTCTCTACGCAAAGATGGTATTTGCACACCTATTAGGCACGTGGGACCTAAAATTCATAATATGGCGAAATGTGGGTGTAATATTACTCCTCTGCCTACCACTTCCGGAATACAGATGTGGATTCATAAGAAAACGAGTTACGCTTTAGCTGCCGCTTCTCAAGATTGACGATGAGTATAAACCCAATTTTATTCCACGAGATCGAAGTAATAATAAATATTATATCAGCCTTCCGTCTCGGTCCCGGGCCCGAGACGGAAGGCTGGTAATGTTTGAGACATGCGGGATTTTTCGCGATGGTTTCCTTCATAGTTTATCAAGCGAGACTGAACGATTTTATACTCCATATTTGGTCTTTTTGAACCCGAGACCGGCTGAGTAGCAGTCTGTTGGTCTCTCCACTATATACAGAAGGTTTTCGTACATTATAATATTGTGCTACTCATAATCCATATTCGTAGTATATCCATATCCATAGTATAATATATCCATAGTATCCATATCCATAGTATATAATCCATATCAATAGTAAGACCAAATTGAATAGGCATTTTAAGTCATATGTCCCAGCAACTCAGCAGTCAGCACCTACGATTAGCAAATCGACAAGAGATTAAAAACGAGTATGCATTCACTGCCCGGAGCTCGTGAGTCGTGAATGAACACCCAATCACTCGCTCTCACAGCCAAAACGAGCACCACTCGGCAAGTCCTCGCTGCTAAGTGATTCTGAATGCGAATTCTTGTTTTGATAGCACTTATCTCGACAAATGAATGAAGCAAGCGCTTTTGGTTGCGATGAAATAGTCGACTTTGGTTAAATTATTATTATACTTTGAATAATGAGGCATAAATTTGTAGGATTCGCATAGACAGTGAATCTATTTAAACTTCATGCTCTACCGACTGCAAAGCATCTATTTAAACTTACAGCATTCGTAAATATATAACTTATTTTTAAGGTCAGCTTTGTATGGTGCTTAGTGGTTTGTAACTGAATTTACCTACTAATCCTTACAACAGAACCAAGCCTGAAAAGGCACCCAGATAAATAAATAATCTGACGAAATATAAATATCTGTCAGTAATTTTACCGAAACTCTTACCGAATAATTAAACTATCAGTTAATGTGGTAGACAATCTTGTAAACGCAAGTTATAACTGGAAGCGGTTAATGTATGTATAGGCGTATAAAGAGCTGTTATATTCCAGGGTGGTGATATCTCTATGCTTTCTTGGATATGTCGTTTTGGAAAAGGCTTACTGCAATACAATTACGATGTAAGAACCCACTTGTAAGCGTCGACTCTGCGAAAATATTGTCCGATTCGTGTCAGCTCGAGAGGTCAATGATCCCCTTTGTTGACAGTATACCTAACGTCTCATTAACGAGATTTATGACCCTTGAACTAGAAAATAGTCGATGACCATTCCTTTCCCCGTTATATCCGGTCAACCGCCTGACATTATTTAAACTGCCATGTCAAGCGAGAACTCCATTTGTTTCGCAGTTTGCGCTAAATAACTAGCACCACAGTTAAATATTATTAGCGCCAACTTCAATGTTTCATTAGCAGCAATTCGTGTGATTACGTGTTGTATTAAACACGAGTGCAATTAACAATGCAACAGACACTTGGTTGACAACATTACAACTAATTACCCGCAGTAAGCAAGCAACAAATGACGTCATTCGACAGTACGTTCACGTTTCAGCGACGAGGCGACATGCACCTCGGGGACATTATCACACGAGTTATGAGTCGCGGTGCACTCCGTTATAATCTCGCCCGTTTGTCTAAGTGGGTGGCTGCAATGATCCCGCCTTAGCGCTTTATAACGAGGTCCCCAGGCGAGCTCGTGTTCCACACTACACGTCCTTGCCGCCGACACATAAATATTATGTATGCCTCGGCGACACGTCTCCCCGTATCATATTAGCGACGCTAAAATGTTTGCACCCTGACCCATTTTACCTGACGCTTTAAACACAATGACAGTTAAACAATTACTTGCAAGTTTCAGCTCTGTTACACGGCTGTGTGCTGCCGCTGTTCCGACGTTGTAATGCGTGTACTACACGATCATCGGGTTATTAATTTGATTATATAATGAGTTGTCGATGTTCGCGACATGAAACGATATTCCCAGCAGACAATCAAAATGTATGATGTGGCAATATATGTATGTGCGACTGAATTCCCTTACGCGTTATTATGATATGAGCAACGCGTGCGCAACGACAATGCGCAAACGTTTAGAGATATTCAAATTTTTATACTGCTCGTAACATAACACAGCCTATCCCGGAAATATAACAGAAAACTTAAAATTCATATAAACATAAAAATTCATAATCAAATTCAAACATTATATACAACGACGGCGTTCCCTTGCTCATAAAAATATATTAACTCCTATAAATTTAGCATCGTCAGCGATTTATTGGTCGCTTAAGCGATACGCTCTCGTAGGTCGTAAACAGGGCTCATCAAACCGGGCCGGATTATTGCCGTCATGCACGACCGTATAAAGCGAAGCTTTTCTTTATAACAGTGAAAAGAAATGACGCCGCAAAGAACTAAGAGCCACTCGAACGCACAATCTGCCCGGCCCGCGCCGTCACCGCACCGCCACCGGGCACTCGCTCCACTCGCTCTCGATGAATCAGTTTCCATTTAAACCGAATGTTTTTGACATGAATAATTCTAGAGCGGGTCGACTGCCGACTGCCGGCCGCCGAATGATAACGTTAAGTTGCCAAATCGAATATCTCTAGTATAATCGATTAGTCAAATCGATTCATCCCAATAAACGATGAAGCTCGAATGTAAATTCGCATAGATGAAACATTCCATTTAAAAGAAACGATGAGAAAACATCGTTGTGATGGATGGTCCCGTCGCCGCTTCGATTACATTTGACGAAATGCGATATAGGAACCGAAATGCATTAACATTCACGCTGACTCACCGCAGCCGAAGAGGAGCAACAACACATCGAGATCGAGGATAAAATATTACTGCGGATGTTAGATTAACCATTATGCGAACGGAATGACGTAAATACTTCCCATTCACCGGCTACCGGCTTTACGCGTTTGGAAAATAATAAAAGTTATAAGATAAATCCGCTGAAATACGGTTCACCGTATTATTAGACAATGTCTTCAGACATTGTCTAACTTGGAAGTCTGAATTCACGAGCCAGCGTAAAACTTGAGAACTCGGGCGGGGACTAACGACTGTTTCACTAAAAAATTGGTTGCCTGTAAAGTCGGTATACGGGCGAAAGTTTTACGTGACAACGACTTTGAGTGGTAAAATAATTTTAATGTGAATATTCATTCGTATAGTAGGAAGAAGGATGAAAGACGCGTGCCTTTCACTTTTTATGTCTGTCTCTCTCGCTCTTAGGCGGGACGCGTGCCTCTCACTCGCTCTCATTGTGAGCGCATAACGTGAGCGGAGCGTAACGCAGTTTCTTGAAGTGTCACCCGGCAAACCAATTTATAAGACGTTGTCACGTCAAAAGAAGAAATTCTTTAATTCAATTTCGTTGAAAATATTTTACAACTTTCGCGATAGGAATAAAATCATGTTTAACTTCATTTACTTGCATTTGAATTATATAATCAATATTAGGTTTCAATGTGTTTGTGCATTGAGTTTGTTGCTTATTAAATAAACTTTTATTTCTCTAAAAGATATGGTAACATTTATCTAATTACTTTACAGATTATTTACATACATAAAAAAGAAATATACTGTACAAAAAAGGGGGGAAAATACAAAGTTCATATTTACAAGACAGGTTTCGGCGTCGTAGAATTCCTCCGCATCGCTGTCTATTGGTAACGTGCCCAGAAGGCTGGCAGCATTGCCACGCTGGATGGCAATGCTGATACGCTGGCCAAAATACAGCCCAGCCTTGTGGTCACGTGAAGCGTCGATTAGTCGTTTGGCGATTTCTCTGTACAACGTTCGAGCGCTCGGACCCCATGGACCAAGCGTCTCCACCCCAAACGACTCACATACGTAATTACCTATTAAATTACCGTATTTTCACCGCTGAGGGCATCTGCGCTTGCAGCAGCAGCGCCGGCACAGCTGGCTGTACTTGAAAGATGTGATGGCGCAAGGGTATCTACGTACATTGCGTCCCATACCAAAGGCCTACCCAACTTCCAAGGCAACAATGACATACCGTCGGGCCTCTTCCCATCGTAGCGTACCAAACCATTGGGTTCAAGTACGGCTGGTACTCCGGCGGTGACAAGAGTGCGACGGATGATGTCATTAAGATAGGCGTGACGAGGCGTTCGGCCCGCGCTTCGGTTGCAAGATAGTCCATGGTGTCCAAGGCTATCGACGGCTTCTCCACAATGACAACGATGCGCAGAAACACACGGAGCACCTAAACGGCGGCTAGTGGCGAGGCAAAATGTCGTGTCGTCCAACAATGTGCCCACATTGGACGATGGGAGCGCCTGAAGCCAAAGACCAGACTCCCACTCTCCCACAGCCAGCAAGCGAGCACGCTAAGCAACACTTGTAGATGATAAAATAAGTTTTTCTCTCACCGTGTTGCAAAGCGGCCCGTCCCACTGCCTTTGGGAGAATGGGTTGGTAGGCAAAGCAGAGTTTGGACAAGCCACTTTCCAGGCGGTCACGGCATCGGTTTTACACAGCACTTCCGAATTAACCAGTGTAGGTGCTAATATTTGCCTGGTTAAATCTTCCGTGGTATGCACCGAGTACAGGAACGCCGGTAAAGTAACATCGGAAATTTTGCGAACGCCGAGCCCACCCAGACGTACAGGAAGAGACGCTTGCAGCCAGCTTCGGTCGTTCAAATCCTCATTTAAGTGTATTTTTAATAATTTGGTAATTTTTTTCTAAACATTTCATATTTTTCCAAAGCGGTGAAGATCTCAAGGCATGCGTAAATTTTGGAACGAAAAGGCAATATCGAATGATTGTAAAAGCCGAATGAATATTAATTTTTAGCAGGCTTTATTAAAATGTTTCATTATTCATTTTAATACCACTTACGTAATGTAATGTTTAATATTACATTTTAATACCACTTACGTAATGTACCTAATGGTTATTTAACGAAAAGTTTCTGTATTCAATTGTATAAATGCCAGGCAATGCTTATAAAAATGTATTGGAAACAACTGGAAATGTTTTATATCCTCGTATATGCTCTTTATAATTGCTTTTCATTCTCGCAATTTAGGAGTCTTCGTGATACGCAAAAACTTATCAAGTATCTGGCTAAATATTTAATCTTTAGCGTGTCATATCCTGATTGTGGTATCCGGTGATTACAAGAAAGAGTTCTTTTGACTCTGGCATTCATGAGCCTTCACTGTCTGTCCATCCAACTGAGTTTTCAACTCACGTATTTAAAAACCATACTTATTATTTAGCTAAAATTTTCACAATTTTTGTAGGTGCTATAATAATAAATACTAGAACAAGAAGTCAATGTAAGAAAGTTTCGTATGAGAGTCTGACTCGCTCTTGAAAAGTTTTACCTTACAATTCTTTACTACAAAACACCTTCTATCCTAATAGGGAGTACAATAGCAAAACTGCTTGATGTGGTATCCCTAAGAGATTTCACAGCGCTGACCAAGTTCAGGTTGACAAATTACGCTCACTTTCGAGCTCCGTAAGTAAGGGGAAGAACATACAAATCTACAAGACTACTTTTCTTGCTTAAGAAATACTTCGTAAAGTGAGACATTACAAACTAGATACTAGCAATAAAAGGCAATTAATTTAGGCCTTATAGTTGCAGAACTTTAGAACCCCAGACTAGAGTAGAACAACAAAGTATATTAGTACCCCATTAGTGTTTGTCCCAATCATCATAAGATCCCGGATGCGAGCAACTTTGTCCTCAAATTATATTCGTCATAAACATAGATTAAGCATTAATCCAAACAAGCCATTATTTTGTTAGGTACCTAATAACTTACCTGACAAAGGAGAATGACAGCTTTTGGGTCTGTGGCTTTCGCCGCTAATTGTGCCTACGTTTCCAGTATAAATTATGAGTTCTGCAAGGGTACTCAGATTCCAATTTTACATCTCCCTACATTCGTTTAACTGTCTCGATATTAATCATAAGTATGTTTGCTATTATAATGTCGCGTATATTTTGGTTGTTGGATAGAAAAGTTGGATCGTAAAGAAATTTTCAGGTTGTCGCAATACTGATTTATGTTAAGTATACTGGTTGCATGACTGAAAGATTCGAGTGATATCAGACATTCGTCTGTAGTCAGGTCGTCATACAAGATGTCCTCGGTGGGAATATAACCGGTTACCCGACTTATCCGTCAGGAATCCTCAGACCAAAAAGGCCCTAACGTTGAAAACTCTCAGGAGCAAAAAACTAAGGCAGTAATGCTCAACAGATATTCAAATCTGCTCTATGACACTCGCCATCATCTTCAACTTTTGACTGCACCCTACCTAAATAATACTCGTGCTGTTTTCCAATTTATCTGACCCAAATCTTGCAACTATTTACCGAGGTTCATGAAATTCATGCGGACGTATAAATATCAAAGACACTTCTGCTTAATCCTTTGTCAACCCAAACTAATATAACGCCTTAGATACAGGCGTAATGTAATGTTCTTTATATTTATGCAAATGTGTTCCAAGGATTGTAAAATGTAGATTTGGGATCTAAAACGGTGGATTTCCAAATGGTATGTGTAGCAACCTAAAACTTTATAATTACTTAGCGAAGATCATTGCGATAGTTGTGTGGTGGAGCGGTTAGGGCTGTGACCGAGACAATAATTAGTATATGTTGTATAATGTGGGGTAGATAGCAAGACGGCTCGCAGTATCTCCGCATCGCGTCATGCGGAGCCCTACGTCTCGCGTCGTGTAGCGAGCAACGCTATTAAAGCAATTTGACAGCATCTTGTTCATGTAAATCTACTTCTATAGATATTGGTCATATGACTAATAATTATTCATTCAACATTTTAACGTATCCCAACATACAGCAGAAGGTAACAAAGTAGTCATATGAAACACACAATTAAATATTAAATAACTTAACTGAATTAAAGACTCAATGTGAAAAGAAAAATATATATTAAAAGATATATTTATAAAAGATATATTTATAATGTCTATGAGTAACAGTATGCAAAGCGGCTATTTGATTTTGGATTTCGTCCAACCAATCGACAATATTTACTTCAATAAACAGTTTTAATTACACACAAATAAAGTTTTACACCACCTCAATCATGTTCAAATAAAAAACTTAAAGTTATTACTTAGTTGATCGTGTATCATAAACCGTAATGATGGCGCATTAAGAGAAGCACTACACATAAGTACCATCTATTTTGGGACACTTAAGTGCCATGTTAGCACCCGTTTGGTTAAATAGCTATGGCAACGTTCTTAACTTTAGATCGTAGGTATTATTAATTATGTGTGACGAACTAAAAGACGCTTAAACATTCATAAGTTTGAGAATATTATAGCGGCTTCCGCCCGCGGCTTCTTGAGGTGAAACACGTCATATATAGCAAGGATAGTATTTGCTATAATAGTTCTAGATCTTGCTTTATAGAAAAAGAATTATCAATAAAAATACTTTTCACTTCAATGTTGTTAGTTTAAGGGCTTGTTTCACCACTGTCCAATAAGTTCTTGTTATACTACTCGGCAAACAAATTCATACAAATTTTCTAATTTTGAATGTACTTGGAAAGTAAAGCTTACTTAGATGTGGCGAAACAGGGCCTAAGTCAAAACAAACCTGAAAGTTTTTGACTATAGGTAAATATGAAAGATGGATGTTTGTAACTCTTACACGTAAAAACTACAAAACGCCTTTTGGTAAAACTTTGCGGCAGTATAGCTTATACGAGTACTTTTGTCGCAATAACTGACATCCTTCCAAATGGAATGCCAGTTAGAAGCTAGTGTTTCATAAATAATTTCATATACCTTAAAAGTAAGTAACCATAAAGCCTGCATCGCGGGAGACTTTACAAACATGCAATCAACGGACACAAAGTACACCCGGAGAGTTTATGGATCACACAAAGTTGTCTTGTGTGGGAATCAATCCCACAACACTCGGCGCCGTGTCAAGCGGCGAGGTGGCTGCTTAAACCACTACGCCAACCATGCAGTTACCGTTCGAAAGATAGCAGACAATTTGTTAAACGTGAATATTAACATACTTTATTACCGCAATTAGAATGGCAAGATATAGTAGTAGAAAATATATTATTTAATTTTCAAATTAAATATATTATTTGATTCATCAACATGGCGTGATTTAAACTCTGGTGTTCCTCAAGGCGGAATACTTTCTCCTCTTCTGTTTGCATTATTTATTAATTTTCTTACTCATGAACTTCATTGTGCGTATCATCTGTATGCTGATGACCTACAGCTTTATTCACAGTCCAATTTAGAAAATCTAAATACAGCAATAGCAGAAATTAACCAAGATTTGAACACTATAAAGGTCTGGTCGGAACGGTTTGGCCTGTCTGTGAACCCTGCTAAATGTCAGGCTATACTCCTTGGTAGTTCGCGTATTTTCAACAGGGTTGACTTGCAGTCGCTGCCTGCTGTCATTTTTGATGGATCTATCATTCCGTTCAGTTCAAGTGTCAAGGATCTTGGCTTATTTATTGACGCCAACCTTAACTGGCGGACGCAGGTAGCGAATGTGAGTCGTAAAGTCACTGGCGCCTTGCGGTCGCTTTATCGCCTGAAGAACTTTCTGCCATTCAGGACTAAGACAATGCTAGTACAGTCTTTAATATTTCCCATCATTGACTATGGTGATGTGTGCTATCTCGACCTTAATGCAGATCTTCTCAATAAGCTCGATCGTCTTCTCAATAATTGCATTAGATTCGTTTTCAATCTTCGCAAATTTGATCATATTTCTGAGTACCGATCAAAGTTACGATGGCTACCCATTCGTCAACGGCGTAGCTTGCGTACTTTGTGTACTCTACATTCATTACTACACTCTCCTTGTGCGCCCGTCTATTTAAGTTCCCACTTTCAACTTCTCTGTAATACTCATCAGAAAAATCTTCGTTCCTCTAATAATCTTCTGCTTCTTTGTCCTTCTCACAGTTCTAGCCTGGTACATTCATCCTTTAATATACAATCTATCCTTCTCTGGAATGCTCTCCCTCTTGAGGTCAGGATGTCCACTAACCGTTTTACGTTCAAAACTAGAGTTCGGCAGTATTATTTAGACGCACTAACTGAATCGACATAGGTTTTTATCCTTTATTTATTTTATATATTAATGTATATATGTACTGGAATTATAAAATGTATGTAATTTATGTAGTTTATAATAAATATATATTTGTGTATTTTATAATGAATATTTATTTATGATATGTAAGTATGTATATTGGGTATATATATATATAGTAGATTTCTGTCTTTTTCTTTCATTTTTATTTAAGAACTGCACCTATTACATGTTTCTCTGCATCACCCAAAGGTTGGCTGGTAGATAATGCCTACGGCATTAAGCCCGCCTTGTACTATTTTGTGCATAAACTTATAAAAAATAAATATTTACGCGCGCACTTTACTTATTGAAATTACCTAGTAATAGTAAGCGAAACGAACATCACGGTAAAAATAAGTACATTAAATCGTCAATAAATTCCCTGCGTGGAATAAATCCACTGACATCACATATACCTCACCTACATACTTTACATCCATAATTAATAGGATCAAAGTACTCGTAGTCTAAATTAATATAATACCGTCTATAAATCGCTTTATTGAATATCGTAAATAGCCTGTAACAGCGAACGCGAAATTATGGTCGTACATTGTATACTTCGACGTACATCATTAACAAGAGAACATCCTCCAAGGAGCAGATACATGGAACTAATATCTATTAATATCTATCCACTATAATGTCATTGTTAACTGAATTACATAAGCCGTACCTGAGCATTACATAATTTGAATGCTCAATATATAATTGTACATTATGCGGGGCTTATGGTCTTGTTATTGGTTGAACAACGCGACTTCAATTAATTACCCTTGTCCAAACGTTAAGGTGTTGTGCGCACGCCCAACAATAGTCGACAAAACAAGCAATACACACGCAGCGCAGGTGAGCATACGAATAATAATATTCCATTACCCAAGTTTTGGTAAATTGTTCGTGAAATCAATGATTGAATATGTCAGCACAATCCGTATTGCGGACGTTCCATACAAACAAATAGCTAGTAATCAATCGTATTATTTGAATGTCGTTCTGCATTCTGTCGGCAATTGAATATATGTCACAATAATGTGGAACAACTGCGGCCCTGCTGTTTGTGATGTAATTAAGTGTGCCTGCTTTTAAAGTGTTTGTATGGCTTTATTATTATTGTTCGGCATTTTAGGAATAAACTTGAAGTGGTGGTATCAATAGAATATATCTGGAGTGCTTCGTATGTAGATATAAAAGTCAGTGGTGTCTGCCGTGAAGCGGTAAAATATATGCGTTTTATTTTTGTTAATTTTTGAATAATAATAGAAAAAATTGGCTGTGTAATGAAGATCTTTGACAGCCTTTGCTGTCAGTACTGTCGATCATCCTAAAAATCGCCTTAGCCACAGAATATTGTTATCACTTTATGTTGCACAGGTAAGACGGAAGTTGCTCTTTAAAATAGCTAATAGTCTATCAATGGTTAGATAAGAAAATGGATACCAGGCTCCACAACGTAATATTTGATGTGACTGAGGTAAAGCCAGGATGATAATGGTTCCGGGAATGTTATTATGGTAACGAATACTACGATGACCCCTTTAAAAGGATGCTAGTTGAAAGACATTTCTGCGTAATCCATTAGTAGCCTGACTGACATAATTATATATGTTATTGCTTTAAAAGAACTGCTGATCAGCCTTTCGACACTGAGCAGACAATCCTGCAACTACAAACGATAAAGTTTGAGCGGCTGAATGGATAGATGTTGGTTATATTTCATATAAAAAGTATTAAACGAATTTTAATGCAACTTCGCACTAATATACCTACTTTGCAGAAGGGCACATAAACTACCTTTTGTTGCGATCACGGATGCAGAAGTTAGTACTTTGATATTTTGCGTATGCGCTTTACCACTGTTACCACTCCAAGCTATTTTTTAGTCTTCCTGAAGTGTAAACAAACCAGGTATCCAGGCAATCCAATTTCTGCCAGTACTCGCTGCCACCGTTGCGATGCTCTGATGGATCACTGGCTCATGGGCCGCAAGAGAAAGCTGACTTGCTTGTCAATCATTTTGCGGCCAACTCCCGAATCGATGACCGTGGTTCGCAGCTGCCATCTATAAACCACTGCGGCCACTCCATGCCTGATGTTCGCATCAGGCAATGCGATGTTCGCGCGATACTGCGGTCTCTCGATGTCCGGAAAGCCAGTGGTCCCGACGGTATCCTAGCGGTTGTTCTTTAGAAATGTGCAGCCGAGTTGTCTCCAACGCTCACACGCCTGTATCGCCTGTCTTATTCCTCTGGCGTCGTGCCGCAGGCTTGGAAGGAGGCAAACGTACAACCGATTCCCAAAAAGGGGGGATCGTTCTTATCCAGCTAACTATAGACCCATAGCTATCACCCCTATTCTCTGCAAGGTATTCGAACGGGTAATCAACACCCAACTCGTTCGCTACCTAGAAGATCGCTCTCTTATCAATGATCTACAATATGGCTTCAGACCGAAACGATCAACGGGCGACCTTCTAGCGTATGTCACTCACCTTTGGGGTGAGGCTATGGACAGGCACGGGGAGTCGTTGGCTATCAGCCTCGACATCTCCAAAGCCTTCGATAGAGTCTGGCATCGTGCGCTTCTTTCCAAGCTTCCGGCTTACGGCTTGCCACCTCGATTGTGCAACTGGGTTGCTAGCTTCCTGCATAAACGACGTGTTCGAGTTATTTGCGAAGGTCAAAATTCAAAGTTTATGCAGGTAAATGCTGGTGTGCCCCAGGGATCCGTCTTATCGCCCACACTTTTTCTTCTGCATATCAATGATATGCTCACTTTTGGGAGCATACATTGCTATGCAGATGACAGTACCGTGCATGCGCGGTATCTCGGCCATCCTGCGGCTAAGCAGGCCGACATTGAGGAAAATAGGCGAAAACTTGTCGCTGAGCTTGACCAGGTTTTGTGCTGAAAACGTGGTCAATTTCAACGCCAAGAAGACACAGGTGTGCGCATTTTCAGCAAAGTTATCTCCATTCCTTCCCCAACCTTCTCTTCTGGACACTCCACTACCGATACAGGACAGTCTAAATATACTTGGTATGGACATACGCCGCAATCTCAACCAGAGAAACTACATCAAGGGTGTCATTAAATCGGCATCTCGAAAACTCAGAGTCCTGAACAGAGTGAGGAGGTTTTTCACGCCGGAGCAGCTATGTCTATTGTACAAGACTCAGGTTCGCTCCTGCGTGGAATACTGCTCTCATCTCTGGAACGGCTCCGCTCAGTACCTGCTAGATGCCCTTGATAGGTTGCAGTGGCGCGGCGTGCTGTCCGTATCATAGATGACCTTGAGGCTACTAAGACCCTTGAATCTCTGCAATTACGCAGGGACGTAGCCTCAATGGCTGTCTTTTACCGATTATATCACGGTCAGTGCTCAGAAGAACTCTTTCAACTTATCCCACCCTCTCCTTTCCTATCCCGAACAACACGTGCCGAGATAAGGTGCCACGCTTACGCGGTAGAACTGATACCGTCACGTACGAAAAGGTTCGGTACATCTTATCTTTGCCGTACCATGAAGATGTGGAACTTACAGCCAGCTCACATGTTTTCTTCCTCCCTTGATCCTAGGTCCTTTAAGCGGGGCGTGAAAAAGCATCTCTCAAGGCCGGCAAAGTGAGGGCCGCCATGTCACATTGCTTAACCAGTAATTGGGGATGGTGGCCTTCACAATAAGACTTCACTGTCAGCTTACCATCAGGTAACATCCCGGGTACCTCAAGAGCCCTTATGCCTTGATGTATTCTAAACCAAAACAAGTGTTGTTATGTGTCTGTAATGAGTCTGAGGATTTGACTTAGCTAGATATTAGCTTTTCGACAGAGCTGATTCAGAGGTACTGATTCTCAATAACATTGCAAAAGATCTTCATGACAGCCGGAACCAGCAGTTTAACGTGAGCAGTGAGAACTGGGCACTCAGAGGCAGGGGCAAATAATAGTTAACAATTTAATACGCATGTAACTCCGAAAAGTCAGTGGTGCGCGCCGTGGATGTGAAAATGATACCCTCTACATGGCAATCTGCTAGTATCTCCACTAGGCTATCGCTGCCTCATAGTTAGATAATGGGTTGTGGAAACAAAATAGTGAGGTATTTTTCTTAAAATAAATCGGTTAGAATACTTATTGCACACGGTAGTAACTTATGGAAATAATTATAAGCTAATAATCATAACAACGTGTTGCAATCTAAAAAGCAGAGCAGTAAATATACTTAAATGCAATGACATCGCGCACACCTGGCAAGTACTTAAAATCATTAAAAAAAACGTTTAAAACACGCACCTACTACTAAAATATGGTATCATGATTCCCAGCAATACAGACGACCGACCATTACAAAGAACTACCAAGTAGCAGCATACAATTCTCAAACTTCACAGATAGCACTTTAGAACTTATTTCCTATGAATATATATTCCGAAGTATGAGTTTGTGTGACGTACACAAATAATATTAGACCTATAGAGAGTCGGTCCCCAGACGACGTCGTAGGGTACTTGATCCAAATATGGAAGGGCCTAAACTACTTCAATCCGTGGCTGTCGAGAGGAAGGATAGATCTACTCGTGAGTTGGAAACAAACATCTACTCGTGAGTTGGAAACAAACATTAATATTATACTAAAATGTATATATTATTATGTATGGCTGTATTGAGGGACTCGTAGGTTCGAAATTGTTTATTCTACGCTGACGTGTTCGGTCGTTCGGTCAAGGCTCTTTAGTTAGATTACTTGTTAGTTATCAAGGTAATGACCTTTATGGGGAAGTGATGCAAGTTATCTGATTTGAAAAGGGTAATATGTTACTCGCACATGTTAAAGACAAATTAATATATTTTATTGAGATTAGACATTATTAGATAGATTTTATAACGATTTGATGCTTACACGTACTGATCACAGTAGTCCTAAATAGAAAACGGTCATTTAACAATATAGGAATTTAAACTTTCGTGTTCATTTAAACTTATTTTAAATTGTCTTTCGGGATATATACCACGTACCTTTGTTTGGAGTAACCGATATTTCGGCACTGTTGCAAGCGCCGGGTTCACGAATGTACTGAGGGTATTGTGGGTGGATGAATGTTACGAGCAAGTATAACGGTCTACCCGCTTTCTAAAGGCCCCAGTACACAATGGCCCGATCACTTGGTGTTCACACAATGGCGTATGGCTCATTGCTGCCTGGCGAATCACTTGCGATGGACGTGGAAGTAATTTCGGCCGCGGCTATCTAATACTAATATATAAACAACTAATCTCAAAAACTACTGGTCCGATTTGAAAAATTCTTGCACTGTTAGATAGCCCATTTATCGAGGAAGGCTATATACCATATCACATCACGCTATGAGCCACGAGAGCGGACAAAGCCTTAAATAACGCGGGTGATACCGCGGGCTCCTGTGTCCTTCCTCGGGTCTTTGATTGATCGAATAATTAGTTATAAATATTAATATTTTAACAGAAAATCCTCATCATACTAGACAACTACTGCTAAGCCGTCAAGTCTGTATGGTATAGTGCAGACTAGCTTTTTCCCGCGGTTTCACCCGCGTCCTGAAGGAACTACTTCGCGTACCTGACGACAAGCCTGTATATGTTATAGTGTAGTTAAGCTCTTTAAGTTTCACATCAGATGTTCGAGATCTTCAAATTTTAATCGCTTATCAGAAAATACTCATCAAGCGAAATGATTTTTGCCACACCGCAATTTTTTATGTCTTAGTTTCGCTGGGCTGTTGTGGTTCTGCATCAGATGTTCTACTTTCCAAAATCAATTTAATTTAAAACAAAAAAAGTTTATTTCAAACCCGTCCAGTAACTTCGGAGATTATTCCATATGGAATTTCAATGTAATTAATATTATATTTCTAATATCACACACATTTCAGTGAGAACTAACATAGTCCATAATCTACATAAATTATTGGTGACCACGTAAATACAATAATATTATTGCAATTTCAAATCACAATTGTAACGTGATTTGATTGTTGACATTCAAAACCAATTCATCAATATTATCTTACAGTGTTGTGCAGTTTGTATTCTGATGTTTATTGGTAGCTTTGATTAATGAACTTTTGACCGACTGCAAAAGAAGAGGTTATAATTTAAATCCATAAAAATGTAATCTAATGATATGTGTGTACGGGGATCCTGCCTTTTCGCCGAATATTGTTTGGCCGATTATCACTTGCCAACCAACGTTTCGCCTATTCTTCACTTTGACGACTAACGATTGTCAAATTTTTGTATGACAACGTTTCATTTGGTAGAATTATTGTTAAGCTGTTTGTTGTAATGACAAAAAACGTTTGGGACATTTATCTTTTGTCAAATTATTAGGCCAAACAACTTTTAGACGAATGTCGTTTCATCTGTTCAGGTGATGTTACGGGAAGTTCAGGTGAAATCGAAAGGAATCGGTTAGGTTAGGTTAGTATGCTGATAAACAATGCACGTCAACTGAAACAATGGCTGGTTAGGTTAGGTTAGAACTGCGACCACAACGCACGAGCCGAGCGAGTGAAGCGAGCGTGCCGTGGCAGCGGCCGGCCAAGTGCCAGAACCAAATTGCTTTTATTTCACTACACAGGGCATTTAAATATGCTACATCGGTTAGGTTAGAACTGCGACAATAAAAGGAAGATCAAACCTAAAGTTGGCAACTGTGAGGTTGGGAAATAAAAACAGAATTATATCACAAGTTGGCAAATGATTATTCTGCGAAATAAAATTTTGCGAAACGTTAGTTGGCAAGTGATAATTGGCTGAACAATTTTCGGCGAAAAGGCAGAGATCCGTGTGTACGATCTTATTTTATTTATCGACAGCTTACAAATTCACATACTTCGGAATAAATTATTAGGAAATAGATTCTGAAGAGCTAACTATGGAATAATACCAAATATGTTGGGTTGGTTGTATTTGTAGGCTTGTTGTTGTTGGTGCCAATAGCTAGCCATACACGCACAGATGTGCCCGGCAAATGGGACCTGTTGTTGTTTTGTTTTTCGTGTGAGTGTGTGGCCAACTCTAGTGTCGGAGTTTTTGAGATGAGACCTGAACGGGTACCTGATGTGTGTCTCTGTGATGGCCATAACATAGATGGTGATAACAGGACTACCGCACTCCATCACAAAAATAGCTTATCTGTTGGATTTGCTTAAAACTATCTGAGAATATAAAATTATTTCGTTACTGACTGACAACATCCAAAACTATTGGGCGCAAGTAGCTAATATTTGGCATGTGTGTTTCTTAGGACGGTAAAGCTGCGACGGTAGACGGTAAGAAAGGATTGCCCGAAATTCCGACGGAATCGGGAAAAAATAAAATAAAATGAGCGAGCGTAGCTGCAGGCATCTTCCATTTTATTATACCGATAACATCAATATCCTAACTTTACAGTAATCAAAAAACACACAAATTTTGTCGCACACAACTTCATTCAAGAGCTATGTTAGGACGTTAAGGTGTCTATAACAATGATTCAACTTACCGAATATTATTCGCCCAATATCTTAAGTATAGCCAATTTTCTTTTATCGTAGTTTTACGAGCATTATATTCTATTTTTTGCTTAGCGCTCTGGCAAAAACGAATGGAAATGTTATGCGTGAGAATTATCGCCATTATTTCAAAAAGACTATGTATATTTTTTTTAATATTTAGGTAATGTTAGTCCTAAGGCAAGTATGAAATATTAACATAAAGTCATTTTTAGTTTTCACTTTTATTCAAGTAGCAGAGGATGCTCGCAGCTCCGTCCACACATTCTTTTTTATTTAATTTCTCCCGATCTCCTGGTAATTTCGGCTAATCCCTTCTTAGTGCACCCCCACGAATACCAAGGAACATACATAAAAAATTCAGCTTCTTGCGCCTAGTACTTTTGACTTCGCGATGTCTGTCAGGCAGTGAGTAACGCAAAAATGTTGTATATACAGCAATTAAGCATCATCATCAGCCCCGTTTACCGTCCCACTTCTGGGCACGGGTCTCTTCTCACAGGAAAGGGTTAGTTAGTTAGTTAGTTGGACGTGGGTTTTCTGCACTTAGCCACTTATTTGGGCCATTGTGCGTAAGTGGCGACTTAATTGACGCCGACTACTCATACCACCTTAGCTCCTTCCAGGAAGCCATTAGTTGGCTGGTGTCGTTCAAAGCCTCACACATTGTTCTGGGTTTGTTCAACAACTATGCCCGTTGATCGCTCACACTTGTGCAATGCAGAATGACGTGAGCGGGTGTTTCTTCAGTTCCCATACAGCCCCTGCACATGCCTGGTGCTTGTTGGGTGGCCGGTTATTTTGCCTGTCAGATGCTTAAGTGTTTTTCTATTTGAATGCAGCAGCATGTGCGAGAGTCGCTTGTTCAAGCAGGGGATAGCATCTTTTCTTTTATGTCTGCCCACTGTTTTTCGTGTTCTTGTACGGTTCTCTCGCGTAACCACGTTTTGAGTTGGCTTACCGGTATCGGTACAATCGGCTCGGGTCCCATTCTCATTGTGTCCGATCCTTGCCGTGCCAGTTGGTCTGTGGCGTCATTGCCTGCGAAGTTGTTGCAATCTTTTGCAGCTCTAGATGGCATTCCATGATGAGGCCGCTGCTAAAGCAGTTGCTGCCGAGAGCTTGTAGTACTGAGGCACTATCTGTGATGATGCGTAAAGACAGGTCACTTACGTTCCTAGATGCGA
Organism: Euclidia mi; assembly: GCA_944739405.2. Lineage (NCBI taxonomy): Eukaryota > Metazoa > Arthropoda > Insecta > Lepidoptera > Erebidae > Euclidia > Euclidia mi. The sequence goes on from OX123193.2 coordinate 42,080,078, forward strand.
TTGCTGTTGCGGCTCTTGTGATCCCAACACACTCAGCTTCCAATATGGTGTTAGGAGTACCAAGGGATGTTGATATATTGATATTTAAGTCATGGGAGAATACGCCCGCACTTGTCCCATACTTCGTTTTTGAGCCGTCTGTGTATACTCTGACTTCGTGTATACCAGAGCTGTCTCTGTGTTCCTCCTGTAATTGGATGCGATATTTTTTGTCAAAGACAAAAGTTTTAGGGATGAGATCGCATGCGGCCTCTAGCATCGGGATTTTTTTGGTTAAGGTCCCTTTGAGGCTTGCGTGGGTAATTCGATCATACTTTCTCCACAGCCCAAATTTGTCTAGACGGATTGCTGCAGCGCCAGCTTCCTGCTGGATCATTAGGTGCAGCGGTCTTAGGTCCAGTAGTATCTCCAATGCGGCTGTTGTGGTGGTCTTCATGCAGCCCGTTGTGGCCAAGCAGGCTAGGCGTTGAAGGGAAGGGAAGACTAGGAAGGGTAAGGCCATAGTCCACGACGCTGGCCAAATGTGTGTAAGACATTGAAGTCTGCCAGACTTCAATGTCTTTCGAGAACATTATGGCGAACTCTGTTATACAGGATTCCTCACGATGTTTTCCTTTACCGTTAAGCAATCGATAATTAATAGTTTAATACACACTTAACTTTCGAAAAGTCATTTGGACCCGAGAACCTCTGCGTAGCAGTCTATCGGTCGCTCCACTAGGCTATCGCAATTAATAATTAACTTAAAATGATCTCATTACAATACACGGTTGAGTATATAAAGCATCCTACTACTGGGACGGACCGTTTATTACTATAGGGCTGGTTAGGCGCCAATCCACTACGCTGGCCAAGTACGAGCATGCAGACTACACAGTTCTTCAATATGTTTTCCTATACAATTTAGCAAACAGTAACCCAGTTTAATACGTAGATAACTTCGAAAATTCAGTGACGTGCATGTGCGTGCGTGCGTTCATGGGGTCGATTCCAAGACCATCTAAGAGAACAAGACACTAATGTTCCAAAAATGTTTGGTACAGCACACCAACAAAGGAGATGTTTCCTTTTTGTATGGAACTCTGACTACAACATGTACTATATTAAAAATCCTAGGAAATTAACCCATAAACATAAGTAAGCTAAATATATCCACTTTAAAGTTTTGGTATTGAAAAATAAAAAAACATTTGACGTCTATCTCAACAATCATGGCGGAATATTGTGACATTTGCAAATGACGTTTTATGAAAACATTGACATAAAATCAAGGAGCAATTATTAGATGGAGAGATAGCTTTAAGCATAAGAAACCTATCGTTATTTCTTTTAGTTGTATAAAATGTCATATGTGTAACCGAGACAGATGTATTGTATTTATTACCTCTTGAAATACTCATGTCGCAATTTCTTTTGAAGAAGAAATGACTGTCAATAGTGATGTACTCATGATGTATTATTCTTTGATTGGTATTGGTATATAATTCGGTATTTAGAGGCAAAACAAGCATTTGATTAAATAATATATCAGTAGTATATTATTTTACGAGTTTTTATTTAGAGTATAGTACTTAGGTGCCTACAAAGAAACAAATACTGTAAAAAGAGAGGTAATAATGAGAGATGATTAATATTTTGAGGAGACTTGACTAATGTCCAGCAAAGATATTTTTTTGGCTGAAATAATAATGCAATATTAATGAGAAATTCAATATTTCTCATAAAATTACGAAGTCGGAAATCGAATTGACAATGTCCTTAGGGGTGCTCCCCTCCTATCGCTTATTCACAGGAGGAATTCAAGTATCCACTTCGAACTGGTAGTCAGAGTATACTTTTTTATCCACCTCTATGACCACTGGACCAGTTCCAAAAAAAATCCCTTTGCACACTAGAAACTGGTTTTGTATACGAATGTCAATGTTTGTGTAAAGTAGCACTGGATGCGGCGATGTCTTGAGCGATTCTCACCGTTATTGTAGTCTAGCGGGATGTTGTTCGACTGTACCTAGATAGGAACAGTATACAGCGCAGTTTAACATTGCTCGGTATCACAATTTGACAATATTCTTATAATCCGACAGAAAATAATAATAATTACCTTTAATTCCTCTTAAATTGACAATAATGAAATATAAATAAAATTTTTGAAGGAGTGAAAAACTGCGCTATTAGGTATATTTAACCAGTTGAATGTTGCAATACCGACTAGATAGTTAGACACAATAAAAAATCTGTTATGTCTCGCACTGATCAGTGCATTGGCAATCAGCGAGTTATTTTATGTTCTCATTCTTTGTGACATTGGTATTGGAAATTAATTGATAAAAGTCAAAATAGTCAAAATCATTTATTTATTCCACAAAGTGACGCACACGATAACTGCCCGGCAGGTGTGATACTATGTGTATTACCTAAATGGGATGTACATGGGCGGAAACAGTTAACATTTACGAACAACATTTTCATCCTGAGTTCCAAAAGTGCAAGCCATGTTCTCTATTGAAGCTTTATTTTCAGTTCTAAAAGTAAGTTATCGTTATTTCGGACATTTCTGAAATTTACAACACAAATCTGTTTCATATTCATATTCTTTATTTGCTATTCCACAATGTAGGTACATTAGAAGGTAAAACTTAAAATTAGGTGACATTATGGACCCAGTAGGGGCATAGCAAAGTAATTATATACAATTCATAAATTATTAATATTATTATACAATTATAAATCCATATATAAGGATACAGGCGTGAGTCTATAAATAAAAAAATAAAAATAAATCAATATTCAATATGTTTTAAATTACAACACATCTTCAATATGTTATAGTTTATGATATACTTTCATGTATATATGATAACTATAACATATTTTAACAGTTGCAATTTTGGTATGAATTGATTGACAAAAATATAAGTTAACTAGAGGACGCCAGCAGCTACGCCTGCATTTTTTTTTAATTTACCCGTTTTGGCCGATCCCGTGGGAATTTCGGAAAATCCCTTCTTAGTGCACCCCTACGGTCCCCAAGAAACATACATGCCAAATTTCAGCTTCCTGCGCCCAATAGTTTCGGCTGTAGCGTGTCTGTCAGTCAGTCAGTAACGCAAGGATTTTATATATTAAGATAATAATAAAGTATAGTACCTCAGTATTAGATATCTGGTTAGCAAAAATAGTAGGCACAGCATAAGAATGCAAAACTTTTCTTTGAAAACCTAATAAAGAGCAATTTAATCTTAATATTATAAGTAGCTTCAGTTAAAACGAAAAATAATGAAAAAAATTAATACGAAAATGTATTGAACAGAATGTGAATTCATGTGAGTTATGAAATGTCTTCTTGAATTTAAAGGCTTTTGAAATTTGATTTGGCATCGACTTCAAACCAATTAGTAAATAGCACATATAAATAATAGGTAGTATTTAATTAATGTTAAATCTTTATTATTTTTCTCTTTTTTTGAAGTCGGTTGTTTTTAACGTAGTTATTTTTATTTCATACTTTTTTGTGAACCTATTGTTGTATTGTCAACTAGTTATAGGTACACCTAAAAAAGGTGCTGCGCGCCTTAAAATATAGATCTCAAGAAACGGGAACGGAATTAAGTAGTCGTCTCTGTAAAAATGCTCTTCGGGACACAGTTTTACGTTCTTGTGAGACTATTAAAGATCCTGAAAAACGTTTGTTGGCCAGGAAAGCATATATGAAATCACGTTAACGTCAAGAAACTCTTAAGCAGTATAATTCTAGACTCGGTAAGATCCAAGAGCGTCTAGCGAATGAGTCTTTTGAGCAGAGAGCTAATAGACTTGGTCTCATTAATAATCGACAAATCATGGCATTACCGCATGATTTACGTCTTTGAAGTCACCATTATCATCATTGTGCAATTCAAATAGATTTTTGTAATTACTGAGTTCGTATCGCCACCTTCTGACTCCTTCATCGGACGAGAACGAGCCCAAACTCTACAAAATTTTGTCAATTAATTACTGAGTTCCTATATTATTCCTATGGCAACCTTTCGATTCCAACATCAGAGCAGCTCTATTTCATAATAACTTTTCATTGTCATCCAATTGAAATACGTATACAAAACCCAGGCCCGATGTCTGACATTTTTTTTTATAGACTCACGCCTGTATCCCCAAAGGGGTAGGCAGAGATATAATATTACACCCACATTTCCCATGAATTTTTAGGTCCCACGTAATAGGGGGCGAGCTTATTGCCGTACCGGGCACATTACTAGACTCCGTGCTGCTACTGAGAATTTCCTAACGGAAAAACCCAATAACACTTTGCCCGACCCGGGAATAGGAATCTGAGACCTCCCAATCCCACGCGCACATATATGCCGCGAGATTAACGAGGCAGTCTGTCCATTCCTTTTTGAAGTTTCTAGAATTTTCAAATTTTTATTCGAAATATTTAAATAATATTTTGATGATGCTGGCGCTGTTGCTGCATCGGCGGAAACCCTCAAATGGCTCAAATACGGAAACCTGGCTGGTAATTACGTTTTTGAGCTGTTTGGGGTCGAAACGCTGGGGCCATGGGGCCCTAGTGCACGCGCATTATACAAAGAAATCGCCAGAAGGCTGATCGATGCTTCCCGTGACCAGAGGGCTGGTTTATATCTCGCTGAGAGAATAAGCATTGCCATTCAACGTGGCAATGCTGCCAGCCTTCTGGGCACGCTACCTCTCGACAGCGTTGCGGAGGAATTTATTTTTTTATTATATTTTATTTACTTTTCTTTTCATACTTTTGCTTTTTTATAGTTTAGGATAGTTTAGTTATATAATTAGTTTTATTTTATTTACATTATAATGTTAATCCTACTTAAAGACCAATTATACTTTAGATTATTTAAAGTCTACCTAAGATAAAAAAAAATGCCAAATATTCATAAACATTTTCCAAATTTCATACAAACCAAAATCGACTAACTGTTTTGATTGGGATTTGAACTCACACCTTCAGAACGTAAAGCGGATGTATTATCAGCACGGCCATCGCCTTGTTATCAATTAGTGACGAATTTAGCGAACACTTGACAGAGTGCTTACGTCATCTTACTTAAAACTGTCATTTCCAAATAATTAAATAGTCTTCAAACCTTTTTGCTAATTATTATGTTTGCGACCGGCCAGTTTGTCGTGTAGACGCATAAAGTGTAGACGTCAGTAGTCCTTAGTGACCGTAGTGATCATAGATATAGGATGCACAAGATACACATAGGCGGGTTGGAGACATGACAAAAATAAATATGTACATGTGTTGGTAAATCTCTATGTGTGAGTTAAAAATAGTGTTGTCCATGATAAAATTTCACGTTATCGATTTTTTCAGTCTGTAAGCCTTTTTGTACAGAAAGCAATAACGTCAATCGTACTGTATTATGTAGAACTTATGTATCTAGATGATAATATAATAATATATGAACGACGACGACGGACGACGGGCGAACGGACAATGGGCGACGAGCAAACCCGACGATGACAGGCGACGGGCGACGACGACGATGTTGCCGGGCGACGACGATGATGGGCGACAGACGATGGACGACGAGCAATGACGACAATGACGGGATGACGGCCAACGGTTTTGAAGAATTGAAATTTTATTTTTAGACTGATACATGAATACTAATAAATAATGCATTTAATTAAAACACTTTATATATTTTGAATTATTTTATTTATTGCCCTCGGAATATTACACTTGAATGAAGAATGAAGTGACTATCTCTGGCGAAAGTGTAATGTTCCTGTTGACACACCAAGACACCGGTCTTCTTCGTGGCAATTGAATCTTTAAACAAATAGCGTAAATTGTACACTACATACTATAATTACACGCTCTCATTTATTTAATATTAGCTAGCGAGTCAAATTCCAAGAATAATACTTACAGGTACAAAATAATAATGTAGGTATCGTGTCTTTCATTAGTACACGGCGATGTTTTCTTTATATGAAACATTTGCCGTCAAAATGTTTGTTACAGACAGTGGAGTTCATAGAGATAATTATAAAGGATAGAGTGGCAAAGAGGGGCCAATGAGTGTCCGTCGGTGCGAGGGAGAACGCTACAGTTAAAGGCCCCCTGCATCTCTCTCTAACAGTACATGCACAACATCAACATTGCGCAATGGCGTGCTACCTGTAACTATTATTTATATCAGTTTATCAGTAATCAATAGTTTAAAAGTTGTATTTATTGAAACACGAAGATTGTTTGAAATGACAAAAAAGTGTATTTAATGTAAAAAATTGTCCATAATACAAATTTAATGTTTGGGGACACAACGACAACATTCTTTGATAGTTGCCAACCCCATTGTAGAATGTAGAGCATGCGTTGTTATAAAGAGATGCCTAGTGGGGGCCTTTAACTGTTGCGTTCTCTCTCCCACCGGCGGACACGACACAGTATTGAGTTAGGTACTATTCTGCCACTCTATCCTTTATATCTCTATGGTGGAGTTCGTACTAGGAGTCCAATCTGGTCTGTTTATAGTCCACATCCATTTTTCAAACAATAACGAATTGCGTGGAAGCCTAGAAAAAATATCACATACTCTATTACCAAAGTTTGAATACTTTTAAGTATTTAAATAACGACCATCTAATGTGAATAAATTGTTATTTTAACATGACTAAATAACTTGTATTTGTGTCATGATGTAACCAAAAAAATAGATTCAAGTTTTTATCGATACGTAGGTATCGATAAAAACGTCGTGGCGTCATCGCTTTGTCAAGCACTAGCGTAACCAAACGACTAACTATTTTACACATTTTTACCGCAAATTCTATTTAAAATCACGAAATATACTATAATATGAATATAGATATATAAATGGAAAACAAGATACTATTAAAAAAATCTCTTTCTTAGCCGATTACTAGCCGAAAGTTCGCATAATAAGGTTTGAAAAATTCCAATGACGAAATCGTATTTACCTGTGAAAAGTGTATTGATTCGGATTATTTCCTCTTGTGACTTCACATTCAGGTACACAATACGACATCATAATTGCAAAATATAATATTCTCAATTATAATCAAAGATTTAGCACAAAAATGCACAAAATTCACCGACTCTTAAAACACACTAGGACGCTATCGCCTCTTACTCGCAAAAACAATGACATGACGGTACTTGCGCTGTCTCTTTTTCTCTCAAACGGTTTGAACTTGATTAGGAGTTCTCGCTCCCACGCTTCGTGTATCTTTTAGCGCAGCAAAAAAATCCTAAATCTATGGTAGTGATGACCATTTGACATGACACCAGCCGTCACAATTATTATTCATAGGAAATTCAGCCTTAAGGATAGGTGAAAATAAATAAAAAAAATGCTCATAAAATAAAAACTACCAGGCCAACATAAATCAATTTTTTATGGGACCAATTCGAAACTATTGCGCATCAAACAAAAAAAGAATTACGTAAATCGGTTCAGAAACCTCGGCGAAATCGGTGTACATACATCGAAAAAAAAAAATATACCGGCCGAATTGAGAACCTCCTCCTTTTTTTTTGTTTGAAGTCGGTTAATGAATTCCGAAGCTTTTTCAAATTTGATTGAACATTCTCTCGAAAATACATTGTTTGATGATCACAGATTTTTATTGATAAAGTGCATTAGTCAAAAATATTTGAAAATTAGAATCCATCATAATACAAAAAAATAAGAACTGTCTGCATTTCATACTGCATTTCATACATTAAATACCTGGGCATAATAATTGATGACAGACTCAACTGGAACTCCCACGCAGTGGCCATTATGGCTGCATGGCTGCTAGGATTAGAACATACATACATACATACATACATAGACTCACGCCTGTTTCCCGGAGGGGTAGGCAGAGACTACGGAACGCCATTTGCAACGATCCAGACATATCTCTCTTGCTTCATTCACTCCCATCAGATTCCTCATGCATGCAATCATCGGATTAGAACAATGATTTACAATAATACTAATAATAATTATTATTATTTATTTGCTTAAAATGTAGGTTACATAAAGATGTTACATTGTTATCATATAGCGCCAGATACATTTTGTCGCACCGCGACGTGCAAATCCATACATACTTGGTTGGACCAAAACTTGGTTGTTCTTGTTCGACTAGTGGACTAATAATGTGCCGATCCCACGATAAAATGGAAGGGCCAGTCTAGCCACAACTTTTTTCTCTCTAAATATTCTGTGTGTCACATGTATGATCGAAAAGTGTCCGCTCCCGCACATACATTTTTTACACATATATGTGAGAAAATGTCAATAAAAAGTGATTATTGTTAATGACAAAGCTTTGGGGACTATTCGAGATTTTCCCTAAATTATCTATTTTAACTTTAATTTTATGTGTTTTGCTTGATACAATCCATGTCGACCATGCCTTTTCTTATAATGTGTCGATTAGGATAAATATATGACATTTACTAGATCTACAAGACTGCCTCGTTGGTCTCGCGTGGGATTGGGAGGTCTCGGGTTCGATTCCCGGGTCGGGCAAAGTGTTATTGGGTTTTCCGTTAGGAAATTCTCAGTTGCGGCTCGGACTCTGATAATATGCCTGGTACGGCAATAGGCTCGCCCCCTATTACGTGGGACCTAAAAATTTATGGCGAAATGTGGGTGTTATATCACACCTCTGCCTACCCCTTCGGGGATACAGGCGTGAGTCTATAAAAAAAATATGACATTTACAGTTATTATAATGCCTAAAGCATGCGTTTTGCCTTATTCTTAATTGTTTACTTTCTCTAGCAAAAATTTATAATTTGGGGCGAATTATATGAAAGTGATTGTTGTTAATAACAAGCGTAAAGAAAAATACCATGAAAATTAGAAAATAACGCCTCGAAAGAATAAGTGCTACTGAGTACCCATTTGAAACAACAATATATAAGTTCAGTTTAAAAATGCAAGTTTGTGTAATAATTATTTAAAGACTGTCCATCAACTAGCGTTCTGACTGCTATGGACACAAGCTTACGAAATTTAAAATGTATAACATGTACATAATATACTTTACAAGTCTGTTTAATTTTGAACCTATATTGAAACTTTGATCGATATCGACAGCGGATTTGCTCAATCACTATTAAATTAAGAAGTTACGATATTTGTGTTCAGTTTGTCTTTAGCCTTAACTGACAAACATAGTGCCATCTTCTTCTGGCAACTCTTATTTGTCATTTGAGTGAAGAGTGTAGCTATATTCAATTTGTTCTTAAAAATATCGTTCCTTCCATGCTTTAGTTATTCTTCTGTGCTATATATATTTGCTCCTTGCATAAAATAATTGTCAAGTGTTAACATCAAAATGTCAAAACGAATATTTCGTTCCGAAATGTACAGGACCACAAGACCTGTAAGATTAGTACAGTTTTATAACTATATAATACCTTAAGATAGGTTCATAACAATTATTCTAAATTATTTTTATTGAAGTTGCAGTATGCTGCAATTGAGGTACCTATACATAACTATTTATATTTTTTTATTTTACATCTTTGTGTTACTTACGTTCTGACATTTCATCTCGTACTATTTCTGAACGCATTAGGTATCATGCTACAATCCAATAAACCGCCATATTGAACATGGCAAGAACATAAAAATATTTTTATTTTCTATGATCTCAAATATGAGTAAATTCTTGAAATAATATATTTCCCTGATTTCTGATATTTTCCCAATTTTTTAAGGTATGGTACCTATTTTAGCCAAATATTAAACATCTCCTTTATATATCTTTTTGTATTGGCTGTTGTGTGCTGCTTTAGCGGTTACCTCTCCGTTCAACACTGAGCTGGGTGGGTTCGATCCCCAGACGCGCCAACACTTTGTGCGATCCATACATTGTTGTTTTGTGCGTGTACTTCGTGTCCGTTGATTTCATAATTATAATTTCCCGCGACGCAGGACGTAGGCCTAGTGTGAGATGAGTCATTTAAAAATATTTGTTGTACACTGTAACGGGTTCTGGTAGTAAAAACGCAGTAGAGGTTCTAGATGCGTTTATTGCAGCGTATTGTCTCACTTCCCTTGCACGAGTATGACCGACCAACAACACGACACTGGCCTGAACACTAAGGGCTGCAGTCTCCCACGCTGTTCCCTCCGGTAGTGTGCAGGGCAGGTTGCTCGAAGGGCTGCGCGTAGCGGCAGATCCTCGCAGGCCGTTGGCTCAGCTGGCAGGTGCCGGCGGTGTGTGTGCGATGAGCGGGGCAGGCCAGACTCTTCGACAGAGGGACGCCGAAGGTGATGCAGCAGGTGTAGCGGTCTAGGTAGCGTAGCCCGGAGCTTAAGGAAAACCTGGAACCTGAAGGAAAGCAGCATTAGGAGAGCCACAACCAATAGAGTCAGGCAGGCGGCGTCAGCCGGCCTCAGCTAGCAGGTAGAGAGATTGGCAGTACGCTAACGCAGTAAATGTAGTAACTTACCCACAGCTGGGATCAGGATACACGTAGAATGTATAAAGATATAGCGGTACAGAATAGAGTAACGGTAGTAGGTTAGTGTAGAGTAGCGGTGACGGCCTCTCTGTCGGCCCCTTTATATACCGGCCCTCCATCAGCGTTGATGTCGGCACATTACCAAATAAGGGCAAAACTTACGAGCGCGGACGATGGCCTTCCCTGATTGGCCGAGCGTATGGACGGTATTATGAGGTACACTCGGTAGGTACCGGTCATACGCTACAATACCGCCCGCCTTAGGAGAGGATTTTACGTGGCTAACAAGGAAAATCCGACTAGCTGCGTTAGGTCTCCGAGTCCGCTACTGTCCAAGCTAAGACGGCATATAGAGAGAAGGAAGGGAAAGTCTTCTACGGTTTGTAACAAATAGTTAGGCACCATAGTGTATAAGTTTTAGGTCCTTAATGTGCCAAAACCCCATAGAATTTCCAGACGCGTCCGACAACTCGTAAACGAGAGGCGACTTTTTATTAATCACTGTGCACTTCACGAATTTAGGGCTAGTTTCTTACAAAAGGACTTATCCTTGTCGCTCTGATTAGAAGTCCTTTTCCACACAGTGTCTCCCACATTAAACTCAGCTGGTTTACGGCGTAAATTATACGTTTGGGAATTCCTAGCATGAGCTTGAATGAGGAGTGCCTGAACTTTGTCAAATATGCCTGATAAGTGACCTATGTTTTCTGCATAATCGTCCCTAGGTATGTATACTATATCCTCAGCGTCCGTGTCGACATAGTGTGAGCCGCATGGAACTAATTCACGTCCATAGACTAAAAAACTAGGTGTATAGCCCGTGACTTCATTAACTGCAGTATTTAATGCAAACTGCACCTTAGGTAGGAGAGTGTCCCATAATCTCTGGTCATTTCCTACAAACGCCGCTAAGGTAGAACCAATGGTTTTACTATAGCGTTCGACCGTATTGACATGTGGGGAATATTTAGGAGTATAATGAAGATTAGGGATTTTGTACTTGCGCAACATAGCTTTTAAAGTAGCACTGACAAACTGTTTACCATTGTCCAATATAATTGTAGATGGTATATGTCGGCGATGCGCCAGGGTTATGGTGTCCAGACTCCATAATAAAAACACTCACGTAATATTACTTGGTTTATTATCTCTTGATTTCTAGCACAGAATTGAATTAAAATGCGAACTACAGTCCTTTTTATAAACTAACCGTCATTACACTTAATGTAACGTTTAACAACTCCTTTTCAACATATAATTGAAATTACTGTACGATTAATTATAAACTAATCAAAAATTGACATTAATATTGTAATGAATTTTGCACAACACCAAATTATTTATTTTACACGAATAACAAATTTATTTTATTAACCAAACGCTGCTTTACAACATTGTCAACAGATGGCGCTATCAACAGGATGCAAATATAAACGCATGTTATTTATTACCGTAAAAATAAGTGTCAGAATAATGTTATTTAATACTAATTGATTTTACTTTGAAAGTTTCTGGAGTTATCTTAATAATTAAGCGATAAATTAAATACCCAATCTTTATAAAACAGTTAAGCAGCCAATACAGTGTCTAATATTGTAAAGTAGTGAAGTTCTCAGTTCTGTGTTCACAAATAGTTATTTAAATATCAATCTTAAATATTATTAACATTTTCTTACGACAATATAATCATTTTATATTAATTTGCGCCCATACGGCCATTCTGATCCAGCGCGCTCCTCGCGCTGATTATTTAACGGTTACAGAATAAACAGCATAACAAACAAAAATAAGGAATATAAAAATTATATAAATAAGCGTTTATCATACAGAATGAACTAAAAGTTATTTACAAGGCTTCACCTAGTCATAGGATCTTAGCCTGAGGCATGCGTCACCCATCACGGGATCTAACAAACAATGCTTCACCCATGGCTAAGCCGATTACGGCATCACCGATTACGGGATCTAGCGCATACAGGCATCACCCACATAGGGATCTAGCCCACGCGGCATCACCCATCACGGGATCTAGCCAATACACGGCATCACCCATCACGGGATCTAGCCAACACACGGCATCACCCATCACGGGATCTAGCCAACACACGGCATCACCCATCACGGGATCTAGCCAACACACGGCATCACCCATCACGGGATCTAGCCAACAAGACCAGGATCTAGGATACGCATGGTGGCCAGCCAGCGTTTTGGGAAGGATGTTGGATAGGAAAAATAAAATTTTACTCAAACACATGCAAAATTTGCCTCATAAACACATCAATGCATATACATAAAATAATCATCATCGTTCGTCATGATCAGTTATATCAATACAATGCAATTAAATAGGTCCAAGAACGACAGTGGAGGAGGTAGAGGACCCCCCCACGTAAATCGGTATCTGACGAATCCTCCGCCCATACGGTCAAGCTGCTCATACAGTTGTTGATGTTGATCAACAAAGGTTAGCAAACAATGCTCGACTCCAGCTCAGTACAGCACTCATGCGGCATGTGTGCGCGTAGCCCACACACAAAACCACTGACGTCAAAAGGGCGGGCCACCGTCATCCATACATACCAATCAGTAAAGGACCGCTCGTCCATCCTCTCTTAACACCAAGGTCAGGTCAACTGCCAGGATGTCATCACCAACCTGCAACACTCAAAAGACAGGTGGTGGGCAACATTTCCCACCCAACTATTAGTTCCATGAACCTTCGTAACTGTAGATGAAATAAAATTCTACTCTTACAAAGTGGTGCGGTCTATTAAGCTATATCTATATATCAGGCATGTTCAACCTGTGCACTGGTCTATAGTTATCTTTGCTACAACAGTGTTGGAGTCCATATTTTACGTATAAGGTAAAATGCAAAAGACACTCTGAATTTTCTCAGGTTCTGCCTGACAGTGCCATAATCAAGTATAAAGTTATCAGGATTTGCAGTTTTGATAAAACAGTTAAAACTTAATTTATTCAACATAAGTTTTATCCACATCAAACAGGAAAACAAAATGGCAAAGACAAAGAGAGGCCCATGTTCAGCCGTGAACAGTCTGACTGTTGGTGATAAATATGAAATGATTTCAAACCATGCAGATCCAAGGATTTCGAAAATACTAGTGCTATAATTAATTATTACTCATGTAAGAACATGTTTTATCCAATATTAAATATTTTTAGGCATAGTACAATCTGTGAAATTTTTGAATTGTTTGCCAACAGAGCCATAAAAGAGAAATTTACAAGCTACCAATATTACAAAGCAAGATTAGTGCCGTCTTATTTTTACAAATGATTCCACTCAGTTAAAAAATTTACTACAATAAACCATAAAAACCAATAAAGACACTCAGATATTGGTTTTTTATAATTAATTCAAATAGACCTTTCTTTCTGATCATTCGTCCCCTTCTTCATTATGTAATTCAACTTGAATTTTATTTGACTTTATATTTAAGGGAATTTTCCAAATAATGTTAATATTTATCTTAAACTGTTAACATGTGGTGCCTATGTAATTCTTATCAATTCATACACAATAATTGTTTATCCGAATAAATAAACTTAAACTGACCAATCACAACTGGCTTAGAAATAAAGCATGAGCAGTCCACACAACTACTTTTATTTGCCAAGAATAAATACTGCTAAATGGGAAAAGAGATAATATGGATTTTCACATCATGTTCTTTAAACCCTCTTACCATTATCCTGATAATCATATTCTTATGTCTTGTATCCCACAAGAGCTAAGAAATAAGGTTGGCACTAAATTTTATTGGTTTATCACTGGTTGTCATCTTGAATATAGATGCAACTAACTTAGCAAATGAACTCACAACTAAAATAAATTGTATTTACCGAGTATAACACTAAGGCTTGTTATTTATAAAAGATTAGCAGTCACCTGCCTTAAGACTTTCAACCTAAAATGCTTAGAGATGGACTTTTATAAAACCTAAGTGAGTGCATATGTTCATAAAGAAATCTACTGTCCAGATCTCATGTTTCTATTCAGTAGTTTGGGTTAAGCAAGGACGTATCATGGTCGGAACAAATCATTCTATACAGGTATAAAATTAAACGACAAATATTAAGATATGTTGGGTTCCCTTGTCTTATAACCTTAATTTGAGCTGCAAGTTGACAGTAGGTAACAATTTCAACATAATGTTAAAATTCAATCATGTAGGCACCTACAGAGCCCACAAATGTATAATAAAACCTATTTCGTAACTTTACAAATATTAGCTTTAAAAATGTGTATCACAAATTTATTTTTATATCTACCTTCCGAATATATATCTGTACTAATATAATAAAACTGAAGTTTGTTTTGTTGAATGCACTTATCTGTGAAACTACTGGTTTTATGCAAATAATTATTTTTGTGGTGGATGGTCATTTATCAAGAGAGGCTTCATATAATCGCGCCGTGAGCACTAGCCATAAGTAATGCAGTTAGTTAGCCTTATGTAATGTGTAACCAAGGGCTATAAATAATGTTTTGATTCCTTTAATGTTTTACTATTGTGATAACCTATTGACTACCAATTGAATTCATATTCAGCACATCAATTAGCTTATTTAAACTGAAAGCAAATCAGGTAATTTGTACAATGGATCTATATCAGAGCTTTAACTCGAAAAGGGCAGTTATACCGTTCTTTACTAATAATTACATTAGTAGAACCACATAACAACAAAGCTATTTTCTCTTTCTTGTGTAGATAAGTAAGTTTTACAGAAAGTTTGCGACATGGCCTAACGATTAATAAACAGACAAGAGCCCCAGCCGACGCGCGACGGCATAACATGACTATAAGCACAGTAGCACTGCTATGTACCAAACGAGGATAAACAACAGTTACCTATAAGTTCTATTTGGGGTATAACTTTCGTAATTTTTACTGTATAATGTTTATCTGGTAATCCTTACGGGGACAGTAGGTAATCGTGTAAGCACCATAATTTATAAAATTAGGATGTTTCTCAAAAACTCTAATCAAATCAATTCTGGATAAATACCTCTAGTCAGTGCATCAACAACCCGCATCTGCAACCTCTGGTAGAACTCCGAGCAGAACAGCGTTCACGCCACAGCACACCCCGGTGCGTGCACCCCGTCGTAGTCGCTCAGTCGCTCTCGCTCGCACGTGGCCTCACGTGAAGTGTAGACGTGCTCGCCATAACTCCGACACACCGTGTGGTCTCCGATCCGAGGTTGACTAGGGCCAAACACGGTTTCCAAGCGCTTGTCGCATCAGTCTTCAGGTCATCATTGGTAATGGCGGCCAAGCCACGAGACCCATCACTCTCGCGCCAACCGTAGATCCCGAAGTCTCTTAGGGGGCGTTTATCCAACCGCTGTTGTCGGCGATGCGCCAGGGTTATGGTGTCCAGACTCCATAATAAAAACACTCACGTAATATTACTTGGTTTATTATCTCTTGATTTCTAGCACAGAATTGAATTAAAATGCGAACTACAGTCCTTTTTATAAACTAACCGTCATTACACTTAATGTAACGTTTAACAACTCCTTTTCAACATATAATTGAAATTACTGTACGATTAATTATAAACTAATCAAAAATTGACATTAATATTGTAATGAATTTTTCACAACACCAAATTATTTATTTTACACGAATAACAAATTTATTTTATTAACCAAACGCTGCTTTACAACATTGTCAACAGATGGCGCTATCAACAGGATGCAAATATAAACGCATGTTATTTATTACCGTAAAAATAAGTGTCAGAATAATGTTATTTAATACTAATTGATTTTACTTTGAAAGTTTCTGGAGTTATCTTAATAATTAAGCGATAAATTACATACCCAATCTTTATAAAACAGTTAAGCAGCCAATACAGTGTCTAATATTGTAAAGTAGTGAAGTTCTCAGTTCTGTGTTCACAAATAGTTATTTAAATATCAATCTTAAATATTATTAACATTTTCTTACGACAATATAATCATTTTATATTAATTTGCGCCCATATATACCATGAACTAAAAATATTATTTCTTCCAAAATATTAGTTATTATTTCAGCAGTTGCGCACCTGATAGGAAAAAGTAGACAGTATTTACTAAAACAACAAGTTACTACAAAGATGTAGGCGTTTTTTTTTTCTTGTGACGGGTAGTGGCCCCACCAAATCTACACTAATGTTTGGAAGGGTCGTGAACACACTTTGGGTCATCCCATGGTTCCCAATGGTGCATGGTTCTGATGTTTGTGCGCGATACAAGTGTCGCAATAATTTATGAACTTAACTACGTCATCACGCATTTTGGGCCAATAGTAACGCAGTGCTAAGCGCTTGTAAGTTTTAAATATACCGAAATGCCCCGAAGTGGGTTCGGCATGGTTCTCTAATATGGCATTATTTCGATCAGAAGAAGGTAGTACTTCTTTCCATTCGAACTCCTTACGTAGCATACACCTAGATTTAATCAAACGATACAATTTATTATTTTTAATAGAATAGTCTGGATAGTCATTAGGCGAAGATAAACAACCATTGTAGGTGGCTGAATACCATTGATCAGTGTCAACATTAGGGTCATTCACGTTATTATTATTCGGCTTATTTTCACTTAACACACTACACGGCAATGTTTTAGACATGCATACAGATGCGATATGGTTAGGCAGTAATTTAAATAGTTGCCAGAAATCGATGCCTAAAATTAAATTACTTGTAACTTCTGGAATAATATAAGCTTTCAATAAGTGGGTTTGATTATTAAAAGTAGTGGGTAAGTTGATAAGACCGCGTGGCAACAAGATATTTCCATTCGCAGTCCGAATGGAATTAGTGTTGTGACACTGCTGTATTTCTAACCCGGTTTTAGTAATTACCTCCAGATGGGAGTTGTTACCTAAAATTGTAATGGCTGAACCGGAATCGAGCAATCCACAAATAGGTAAACTGTTAATCGTTACGTTAACATAGGGCCGTAGGTCATTTTTAGGTTTATTATCCAGGATCGAGGCGACGGAATAACTAGAGAAATACACTTTTAGAGTGTTTAGCCAATTTCTCCAATCATCTTTGTCGAAATTGGTTGAATAGGTTGTAGAACCTAATTTAGATTTTGACACGCCCCGACCCTGACCAACTAGTTTTTTGGTTTCGTAGATTTACAGTTCGGGCAGTTAGGGAATGTCACATCCCTACGGCCGCACTTGAAGCAAATTGCGAACTGATCGCGTTTGCATTCATTCAAACTGTGATCATTGATACGGCAGCGCGGGCAGTACTTGGACGTGACTAGAGCGACAGAGCTAGGTTTAGACTTAGGTTTGCTAGGTTCGTTGTTCTCAGTGTATTCGGACGTACCCTCTATAGTAGCCTTTTCTGCGTTTAACTACTACCAGAACATCGCACACACACCGCCGGTACCTGCCAGCTGAGCCAACGGCCTGCGAGGATCTGCCGCTACGCGCAGCCCTTCGAGCAACCTGCCCTGCACACCACCGGAGGGAACAGCGTGGGAGACTGCAACCCTTAGTGTTCAGGCCAGTGTCGTGTTGTTGGTCGGTCATACTCGGCATAGGAAGCGAGACAATACTCTGCAATAAACGCATCTAGAACCTCTACTGCGTTTTTACTACCAGAACCCGTTACAACAACCAGTGTTAAACATTGCCTTTTAATATACTATGAGGTATATTTCAAGCAATCTTCACCAACTCCACGTATAAATTAGATCCCGCGCATTAAATGCTACTGGCAGTTCAACGGCCTGTACAACAAAAGGGACAATCTATTCAAGACCACGATATGGTGGCACAACCTCGGAGATAGTGCCATTCACAGGTCGTATCTCAAAGCCTATATAAAGAATATACAAGGATAGACATATCAGAACAGATGATAACTTGTCTAGACTTTATCACTTGTTTAAGATTAAAAAACAGTTTGCAATTTATACTGAAAGACACAAAGTGAAACCTCTTAACACAATTTATTTGCCATGAATTCAATATCACTGAGTCCCTGGACCGAAAAAAATATTATCATGTTTTCAAATTCAAGATAACAGGCAAGGTTTCAAATAGACTTTTTATGGCAAGAGACTGTCAATATGTTAAGGGACAGATAAATACATGCCTAGTTTAGTCTATACGTAACGTATCGTGATCATACATTTCACAGTGCGCTAATGTTCATAGGCCTCGCCAAAGTTGTGTCACAATAGCATTGTGAGGTATTATGAAAACATAATCCTTATATTATCCCACGTAACGCATAGACATAAAATTACTTAACAAAGATTAACTACGTAATACAGCTTCTAAGAACACTCTTACACATAAATCATAAGTCATTTGATTCATACCGGGAATCAATTACATCATCCACCACAATATTCCCCTTATAACATTTAGTTCCTAGAGAACAACCATTCAAAGGCAAAGCTGACATCAAGCTGCTAATGAGAAATTTCAAAAACAATATCTGATTCACAATAAGCGTTTACGCTTCCACTAATAGACGAACGGGATCATTGAAATGCAAATGCAGTTTTACGAAGCGAAGCGAACAATCAAATAAAAGTATGAAGTCATTTCGTTGGGGTCATGGACTTATAATCCACCATCTGTTGCGGACCAGCTCAGCTTCTTTATTGCTCCAGAACTTTCAACATCTTAATAATATCTTGATACCGGAGCTTATGTCATCGTTATAGTTTGATAACCCTATAAATTCTAGACCAACATACATTTATATCTTAATTTTGTCACATTTTTATCTATTTGCATGAAATCACCTTTTGATGTACTTAAGCGAAGTGAAGATATAAGGGATTCGTAGGTTTTATAAAATACTAGAGGATCCCGCTGCTGCGCCCCTACATTGTTTTTTAATTAATTTCTACCGAGCCCGTGGTAATTACGGGTAATACCCTTCTTGCAGTCCTATGGTGCCCAAGAACATAAAAGTTACATTTCAGCTTCTGGCGATAAATCATTTTGGCTGTGTTTTGTCTGTCAGCCAGTCAGAAACTAAGGATTTTTTACATAGGTACAGGTGATTATTAAGAAAGAAGTGAAATGTTGTGAATTAGAAGGTTACCACACAATGGTAAATATATTACAGCATTCTGGTTGCTGAATTTGATGCCCACTTCCGCCAAATTAAGATTTTTCAATATCAAAAATAATTAATTATAAATGTTGTGTATTTTTTTCAGAGATAGATTAGCTAAAGGACTTATTTTTTCTAAAATGTCCCTGGTGAAAATTCTAAATGGCAACATTATGTACACAATGTTTTCAATAAGGGCTTGAAGCATACCTTGAACGTTTTATTTTCAACATTTAAAGTAATAAAACGAAAACGGTTTACAATGTATAAAATAACAATAAAAAGTTAAACGAAATCTCGTAACCACTTTAATTATTTAACATAAAAGATTTTTATTGTGTGCTTGAATGAATAGGATTAAATATTTCGTACACATGCGCGCTTGACTTATGAGTACAAGTCACGTTCACATTGCTAACTATTTCAAGAACAACATTCTAAACAATCTAACCTTTTGACTTTTCAATTTTATTCTCAAAAGGAGCCAACCTAAAGAAAAGCTAATATTCTGTCAAATCTAGGTAGACTAGACAGGACTACGGGCTCCAAAAGGTCTCTCTTGAACGCAACCAGGATAACGCTAGGGCGATGACGATTGTCAAGAGGTGTTGAATTTATACCTTAAGTCTCTAGTTAAAGTGGTTCAGTGGTGTAAAAAGAATGACCGCACATTCATATAATCAAACTACAATGAATGACAATAGGTAGGTATTGAAATTATTCTAAGAGAAATAAGCAATACAGCAAAATTCAAACCTGGACGTAATCAAATCAACTGGCAAACAGCCGCTACATAATAAGCTTTAAACCAACAAATTCAAACCCGTAATATATCAGAAACGCGTTAAACGTACAAAATAATCTCGTCCAGTTTATTCCAGTGTAATCGAATTATATGATGTGAACATAGAACAATTTTAATTCAGCCTTGTGACAGTTTGTAGCGGCGCCGGCGTAACGTGTGTAATGTAATGTTGCATGTGTCAACGCGTCAAACGCGTTTTGTCATACGCACCCTGGCACGTGGGCTGACATGCAAGCATCCGCCATATTTATTTTGAGATTATGGCCCGTCTTTCGTGTATGTTAATGTTCTGTGTCGTGTGACACAGCCATTATGTTAATTTGCCGGCTAGGGTAGAGAACTTTAGAATGGCTATTTAGACGGCGCGCTTGTGACGTTGTTACGTTCTCCGGGCTAGGCTGGAAAACACCTAGGTACCCAAGTAGGTCTCTTTCCTAGTCGGAAAATTATCATAATGGCTGTGTTTCATAACAAGAAAAGTGGCTTTTTTGCATTACCTCTTCAAACTAAAGTGAGCTTAATAGCAGCGTAAAATATGTAATTAAAAACAAATATACAAAAACTAAGTAGTAGTAGTGACTGCCGCCGTGATCCAGTGGATAGCGTATGTGTCTGCTGGTCATGAGAATTTAGAAAACCTAGTAACACTTTGCCCGACCCAGGAATCGAACCCGGGACCTCCCGATCCCACGCGCACATTTATGCCGCGAGACCAACGAGGCAGTCATATAGGGTTTGATGTCGAGTTTTCCGTCTCTACGCAAAGATGGTATTTGCATCGTGTTATCCCTTAGTCGCCTCTTACGACACCCACGGGAAGATAGGGGGTGTATTGTATTCTATGCCGTCAACCACACCTATTAGGCACGTGGGACCTAAAATTCATAATATGGCAAAATGTGGGTGTAATATTACTCCTCTGCCTACCACTTCCGGAATACAGATGTGGATTCATAAAAAAACGAGTTACGCTTTAGCTGACGCTTCTCAAGATTGACGATGAGTATAAACCCAATTTTATTCCACGAGATCGAAGTAATAATTAATATTATATCAGCCTTCCGTCTCGGGCCCGGGCCTCTTAGTACTATAAGAAGACTTAGGCCATCGACCAACATGCTTTCAAAATGCGTATTGGTATGTTCACATATCTTTCGAGAATATAATTATCATGGTAATGTTTGAGACATGCGGGTTTTATCGCGATGGTTTCCTTCATAGTTTATCAAGCGAGACTGAACGATTTAATACTCCATATTTGGTCTTTTTGAACCCGAGACCTGCTGAGTAGCAGTGTTGGTCTCTCCACTATATACAGAAGGTTTTCGTACATTATAATATTGTGCCACTCATAATCCATATTCGTAGTATATCCATATCCATAGTATAATATATCCATAGTATCCATATCCATAGTATATAGTCCATATCAATAGTAAGACCAAATTGAATAGGCATTTTAAGTCATATGTCCCAGCAACTCAGCAGTCAGCACCTACGATTAGCAAATCGACAAGAGATTAAAAACGAGTGTGCATTCACTGCCCGGAGCTCGTTAGTCGTGAATGAACACCCAATCACTCGCTCTCACAGCCAAAACGAGCACCACTCGGCAAGTCCTCGCTGCTAAGAGATTCTGAATGCGAATTCTTGTTTTGATAGCACTTATCTCGACAAATGAATGAAACAAGCGCTTTTGGTTGCGATGAAATAGTCGACTTTGGTTAAATTATTATTATACTTTGAATAATGAGGCGTAAAATTTGTAGGATTCGCATAGACAGTGAATCTATTAAACTTATAGCATTCGTAAAGATATAACTTATTTTTAAGGTCAGCTTTGTATGGTGCTTAGTGGTTTGTAACTGAATTTACCTACTAATCCTTACAACAGAACCAAGCCTGAAAAGGCACCGAGATAAATAAATAAATAATCTAACGAAATATAAATATCTGTCAGTAATTTTACTGAAACTCTTACCGAATAATTAAACTATCAGTTAATGTGGTAGACAATCTTGTAAACGCAAGTTATAACTGGAAGCGGTTAATGTATGTATAGGCGTATATAGAGCTGTTATATTCCAGGGTGGTGATATCTCTATGCTTTCTTGGGTATGTCGTTTTGGAAAAGGCTTACTGCAATACAATTACGTAAGAACCCACTTGTAAGCGTCGACTCTGCGAAAATATTGTCCGATTCGTGTCAGCTCGAGAGGTCAATGATCCCCTTTGTTGACAGTATACCTAACGTCTCATTAACGAGATTTATCACTCTTGAACTAGAAAATAGTCGATGGCCATTCCTTACCCCGTTACATCCGGTCAACCGCCTGACATTATTAAAACTGGCATGTCAAGCTAGAACTCCATTTGTTTAGCAGTTTGCGCTAAATAACTAGCACCACAGTTTAATATTATTAGCGCCTACTTAAATGTTTCATTAACAGCAATTCGTGTGATTACGTGTTATATTAAACACAAATGCAATTAACAATGCAACAGACATTTGGTTGACAACATTACAACTAATTACCCGCAGTAAGCAAGCAACAAATGACATCATTCGACAGTACGTTCACGTTTCAGCGACGAGGCGACATGCACCTCGGGGACATTATCACACGAGTTAAGAGTCGCGGTGCACTCCGTTATAATCTCGCCCGTTTGTCTAAGTGGCTGGCTGCAATGATCCCGCCTTAGCGCTTTATAATGAGGTCCCCAGGCGAGCTCGTGTTCCACACTACACGTCCTTGCCGCCGACACATAAATATTATGTATGCCTCGGCGACACGTCTGCCCGTATCATATTAGCGACGCTAAAATGTTTGCACCCTGACCCATTTTACCTCACGCTTTAAACACAATGACAGTTAAACAATTACTTGCAAGTTTCAGCTCTGTTACACGGCTGTGTACTGCCGCTGTTCCGACGTTGTAATGCGTATACTACACGATCATCGGGTTATTAATTTGATTATATAATGAGTTGTCGATGTTTGCGACATGAAACGATATTCCCAGCAGACAATCAAATTGTATGATGTGGCAATATATGTATGTGCGACTGAATTCCCTTACGCATTATTATGATATGAGCAACGCGTGCGCAACGACAATGCGCAAACCTTAAAAGATTTTTAAAATTTTTATACTGCTCGTAACATAACACGGCCTATCCCGGATATATAACAGAAAACTTAAAATCAATATAAACATAAAAAATCATAATCAAATTCAAAAATTTTATACAACGACGGCGTTCCCTCGCTCATAAAAATATATTAACTCCTATAAATTTAGCATCGTCAGCGATTTATTGGTCGCTTAAGCGATACGCTCTCGTAGGTCGTAAACAGGGCTCATCAAACCGGGCCGGATTATTGCCGACATGCACGACCGTATAAACCGAAGCTTTCCTTTATAACAGTGAAAAGAAATGACGCCGCAAAGAACTAAGAGCCACTCGAACGCACAATCTGTCCGGCCCGCGCCGTCACCGCACCGCCACCGAGCACTCGCTGGACTCGCTCTCGATAAATCAGTTTCCATTTAAACCGAATGTTTTTGACATGAATAATTCTAGAGCGGGTCGACTGCCGACTGCCGGCCGCCGAATGATAACGTTAAGTTGCCAAATCGAATATCTCCAGTATAATCGATTAGTCAAATCGATTCATCCCAATAAACGATGAAGCTCGAATGTAAATTTGCATTGATGAAACGTTCCATTTAAAAGAAACGATGAGAAAACATCGTTGTGATGGATGGTCCCGTCGCCGCTTCGATTACATTTGACGAAATGCGATATAGGAACCGAAATACATTAACATTCACGCTGACTCACCGCAGCCGAGGACTCAGGAGCAACAACACATCGAGATCGAAGATAAAATATTACCGCGGGTGTTTGATTAACCATTATGCGAACGGAATGACGTAAACACTTTCCATTCACCGGCTACCGGCATTATACGTTTGGAAAATAATAAAAGTTATAAGATAAATCCGCTGAAATATGGTGAAGACATTGACTGTGTAACTCGGAAGTCTGAATTCACGAGCCAACGTAAAACTTGAGAACTCGGGCGGGAACTAACGACTGTTTCACTAAAAAGAAGAAATTCTTTAATTCAATTTTATTGAAAATATTTTACAACTTTCGCGATAGGAATAACATCATGTTTAACTTTATTTACTTGCATTTACATTGGTATCAATAATAAGTACTCCGCCGTAAGCTTTATTAAAATGTTTCATTATTCATTTTAATACCACTTACGTAATGTACCTTATGTTTATTTAACGAAAACTTTCTGTATTCAATTGTATAAATGCCAGGCAATACTTATAAAAATGTATTGGAAACAACTGGAAATGTTTTGTATCCTCCTATATGCTCTTTATAATTGCTTTTCATTCTCGCAATTTAGGAGTATTCGTGATACGCAAAAACTTATCAAGTATCTGGCTAAATATTTAATCTTCTGCGTGTCATATCCTGATTGTGTTATCCGATGACTACAAGAAAGAGTTCTTTTGACTCTGCGATTCATGAGCCTTCACTGTCTGTCCATCGAACCGAGTTTTCAACTCACGAATTTAAAAACCGTATTTATTATTCAGTTAAAATTTTCACAATTTTTGTAGGTGCTATAAGAATAAATAATAGAACAAGAAGTCAATGTAAGAAAGCTTTCGTATGAGAGTCTGACTCGCTCTTGAAAAGTTTTACCTTACAGTTCTTTACTACAAAACACCTTCTATCCTAATAGGGAGAACAATAGCAAAACTGCTTGATGTGGTATCCTCAAGAGATTTCACAGCGCTGACCAAGTTCAGGTTGACAAATTACGTTCACTTTCTAGCTCCGTAAGTAAGGGGAAGAACATACAATTCTACAAGACTACTTTTCTTGCTTAAGAAATACTTCGTAAAGTGAGCCATTACAAACTAGATACTAGCAATAAAAGGCATTTAACTTATGCCTTATAGTTTGCAGAACTTTAGAACCCGAGACTAGAGTAGAACAACAAAGTATATTAGTACCCTATTAGTGTTTGGCCCAATCATCATAAGATCCCGGATGCGAGCAACTTTGTTCTCAAATTATGTTCGTCATAAACATAGATTAAGCATTAATCCAAACAAGCCATTATTTTGTTAGCTACCTAATAACTTACCTGACAAAGGAGAATGACAGGTTTCGGGACTGTGGCTTTCGCCGCTACTTATAATTGTGCCTACGTTCCCGGTATAAATTATGAGTTCTGCAAGGGTACTCAGATTCCAATTCTACATATCCCTACATTCGTTCATCTGTCTCGATATTAATCATAAGTATGACTGCTATTACAATGTCGCGTATATTTTGGTTGTTGGATAGAAATGTTGGATCGTAAAGAAATTTTGAGGTTGTCGCAATACTGATTTACGTTTAGTATACTGGCTTGCATGACTGAAAGATTCAAGTGATATCAGACATTGGTCTGTAGTCAGGTCGTCATACAAGATGTCCTCGGTGGGAATATAACCGGTTACCCGACTTATCCGTCAGGAATCTTCAGACCAAACAGGCCCTAATGTTGAAAAGTCTCAGGAGCAAAAGACTAAGACAGTAATGCTCTATAGGTATTCACATCTGCTCTACGACACTCGTCATCATCGTCAACTTTTGACTGCACCCTACCTAAATAATAGGTACTCGCGCTGTTTTCCAATTCATCTGACCCAAATCTTGCAACTATTTAGCGGAGCTAATGAAATTCCTGCGGACATATAAATATTTATTTATTTATTTATACACTAAACTGTGTACAGGTTGACTTAATGCCTTGGGCATTATCCGCCAGTCTACCTTTGAGCGGTGCTGAGAAACGTAGTAGGTGTATTAAATACTCACTATAATTCAAAATATCAAAGACACTTCTGCTTAATCCTTTGTCAACCCAAACTAATATAACACCTTAGGTACATGCGTAATGTTATGTTCTTTATATTTATGCAAATGTGTTCCAAGGATTGTAAAATGTAGATTTTTTTAGTCTTCCTGAAGTGTAAACAAACCAGATATAATTTTTCAAAAAAAGGATACAGGGCAGAATATTGGCCAAAAAGAAATGTAACATCCCGGGCACCTCAAGAGCCCTTGTGCCTTGATGTATTCTAAACCAAAACAAGTGTTGTGTTATTATACAAAAAAAAAAGAAACGGAATAAAATAGGAAAAAAAATCACATAAAATGTAACAAGTCAAGAAAAAATTGAGAATAAATACGTAACAAAAGAAAAAACAATATGCAAGACGAAGTAGGTAAAGGAATATGCGTGCAGCCAAAAAATTGTTCATGCTAGTAAAGTCTGGCGCCGATTTTCAACCAGGCTCACTAGTGACTTACGCATGTGATATCAGATACAATATATTATAATAATAAACATAAACATCAAAAATTGTAATAGAGAGGCTGAAATAAACATAAATGTAACGTATTTAAATCATAAATAATTAAAAAATAACAATAGTACGTATACACATACATAAATACAATGACATCGCGCACACCTGGCAAGTACTTAAAATTACAAAAAAAAACGTTTAAAACACGCACCTACTGCCAAAATATGGTGGCACAATTCCTAGAAATACAGCCGACCCACGATTACAAAGAACTAATAAGTGGCAGCATACAATTATGGTACTTCACAGTTGGCACTTTAGAACTGATTTCCTAAGAATATATATTCCGAAGTATAAGAAATTTGTGTGACGTACACAAATAATATTAGACCTATAGAGAGTTGGTTCCCAGACGACGTAGTAGGGTACTTGATCCAAATATGGAAGGGCCTAAACTACTTCAATCCGTGGCTGTCGAGAGGAAAGATAGATCTACTCGTGAGTTGATAACAAACATTATATACTATAATGTATATATATATATATATATATATATATATATATATATATATATATATATATATATATGTATATATAATAATATGGCTGTATTGAGGGACTCGTAGGTTCGAAATAGTTCATTCTACGCTGATGTGTTCGGTCGTTCGGTCAAGGCTCTTTAGTTAGATTACTTGTTAGCTACCAGGGTAATGACCTTTATGGGGAAGTGATGTAAGTTATCTAATTTAAAAAGGGTAATGGGTTTAAACATACGTTACTCGCACATGTTAAAGATAGTATAATAGATTTTAACGGCTATTGATTGTTATTTATTGCACCGCCTCGAAATCAAACCTACGCTTTATAGCTTTCTAACTACAGTAACATCCCTATAATCGTCGTAAATCTGCGCTAATCTTATGAAATTGAACTTTTTCTTTGATTGTATGCTCCCCCTTAATCAACGGAGATTACAGTATAATGAAACAATATCCTGTGATACACTACATGCGATAGTATTCTGGCATATATTCCCAATATTCACACTGAGAGTTAAATACAGGGTAGCGCTAGTCCCTTTATACAGGCAAGTTGAATTCTTCTAAGAATATTGAAATTCCATAAGCGTTATAATTATCACCTATGGAATTTCAATATAATTAATATATTTCTAATATGACACACATTTCAGTTAGAACTAACATAGTCCATAATCCTCCTTTCAAAGGAGAAGTTTAGGCCAGCAGTGAACTATTAAAGGCTGATGATGATGATGTATGAAATACTAAAGAGCTATTGCAGTTAGAAAAAAAAAGTCAGCAGAAAAAGCACATTTTATGTTTTATTTTCCCTATAATTATGAAAACATCAGTCTCCGAAGGAATCATTTCGTTTTAAACCATTTGAAGGCAACAGTAATACACCACTATTTTTAAATTAGTACAAAAAATTTAACAGGGCTCTAAGTACCTTTAACTGATCATATTTGTGTAGGTAAAAAATAAAAACACTAAGTTCCAAAACTGTCTCAAAACTGTCCACAAAAATACGTAATAATTGGTAAATGCATAACTAAAACTATGAGTAGTAAATTAGTAGTAGTAGTAAACTATTCTATTGATAAATTCCTCCCCTGTCCTCTGCGCTCGCGCCGCGCCCCGCCCGATGCGACAAACAGCCTATTCTTATTCTAAGTCTCTTTCTCATTCAAGTTCAATCAATTTTGCTTCTCGTACTTTCATGCTGTATACTTTTTCTTTCTGTCATTCATCTCTCATTCCAGTAATGGGGGGATACCCATATCTACTAATCTAAAACTATTTATTCATTTCCTTTTCTTATATCTATAAACACGGGAAGGTGTCAGGGTTTACCTTTTTATTTATTTCCCATTTTATTTTCTTTATTTATTTACAGTTTTTCTTAATATTATTTACTTATGCTATTATTTTGTTACCTTATTATATGTTTAACTTAGTTTGATACCTTAATTACTAACATTTTCTTATACGAGGGAAAACATCTCGTTTCCTTATTGCTATTTGTTATTCTTAACCTATTTGTGTCTATGTTACTTTGCATATAGCACACATCTACATCGAAGTACATATTTTCTTTCTCAACTATTTCTTTTATTGACTGCTATTACAACTTTTTTAAGGAAACTTAGAAGCTTGTCCCTGTCCTTGCTAGCCATCACTTTCCCTACGGTATACCGGGTGATCTTTACCCCCAGTGCCTGCTTCAGGTTCTCGCGGTCCACAGCATGAATAGGGCAGTAAAACAAAATGTGTTCTACCGATTCAGCCTGGATGGGGTCACAAACGCACGATGGATTCTCCTTACACTTGAACCGGGTCAAGTATTCTGAGAATCCACCGTGCCCCGTCAACGCCTGTGTTATGATCCCTTCCAGGATGAGCTTCCTAATCGTCGTGTACGCAGCCACCGCATCCTGGAAGAAGATCTTAGTGGTAGCAGCTGTGGCACCGGTGGTGTATCTCCGGTTCCAGTCATCAAGCGTTCCCGAACGAATGTAACGCTTGACGAATGAAATCGGGCACAAGTCGTAATCCGGGGCCCTCCTGTTATCGAGTGCGGCCTCTTTATCGGGCTGATCCACGCTTTCATTGCCCTCAAACCCTGCGTGCGCTTTGACCCAGAACAAGTTAACTACCTTGTTCTGGCGAGACACAGCTGTTATGTTCTCTCTTGTTTCTACCGCTAGGGGATGAAGGCAATTGTGGTTTTTCACTGCCTGCAAGGCCGCCATCGAATCGCTGAAGACCCCGAATGACGACGCCGCGCTCTTACGAATCTCCCCAGTCGCTCTGCATATCGCCAGAAATTCCGCTTGGTATACCGTGCAGTACTCTAGTAGCGCCAACTTGCGAGCGCGTGTCTCAGCACCGTTTGTCCAGATGGACAACGCGGCTCCGACGCGCCCGCCAATCTTACTCCCGTCAGTATAAATACCGACGTCCGGGATTGGGTTGGCGCTAAACTGTTCCTGGTCCGCCAGGATACCGAACTCCAGGTCGATACGCTCGGCGGGATGGGGAGACTCCAGTGCAGAGGCCATCCGCTCCACCTCCCTGCCCCTCAATACCGGCTGTGGTGCCCCCCTCTTGGCATCGTACAATGATGCCACCTCACGTATGCGGAGGTCGAGTGGGAGCACCCCAGCCAGTAAGAGGGAGGCATTCAGGGAGACAGTGCGGTACGCCTTATACATCTGCTGTGCGACACCTCGTTGCACGGTGCCCAGCTGCTTTATGATCCCGATTTTGTGGGCTGCCGGCGCCCATACGCTGGCTGCGTACATTATGATCGGTTTTATTGCTGCCACGTAAATTGATTTAACAATTTCCGGATTCAATCCCCAACTTACCTTTGTTGAATTGGTCAATTGCTTATGAACCGCGATCGCCTTACGGCAGACATTGCTAACATGCCGACTAAACGTCAGCTTGTCGTCGATGGTGACACCCAGCAACTTCATCTCCCTTGACATCTGAATGTCGACCCCACCCATGCTCAAGCGTGGGGTGTCGTATTTCAGTCAGGTCTTCTGTGGCGCAAATTTTAGTTTATTATCGACACCCCACGCCCGAACATGTTCGAGGGCGCCATTCGCCTGGGTCTCTATTTCTAAGGCCGTGCCACCATCGACGACAAGGACGATGTCGTCGGCAAAAGCTTGGGAGTAGATCCCCCTACACTCAATGCTCTTAAGGAGCGAGTCGAGAAGGAGATTCCAGAGAGTGGGACCTCCAATGGAGCCTTGTACGCAGCGGCGTATCAGTTCACATCACGAGAGTATGTAGCTATGCTTCGTGCGTACTTTTTGAGTAGATAAAACGCGAGTCCAGCTGCGCGTTTGTACGGGGAAGAGTTTGGAAGCCAGTGGATCGGTCGAGGCGGCCCCGTAGCTTGGCCTCCATGCTTACCTGACCTCACGGCCATGGACTTCTTTTTGTGGGTGTACAAAAGTGAGCCGGTTAGTGTCGAACAATTAAAACAGCGCATATTGGACGCTAATGACGAAGTGAAAAGACAGAAGCGTACTTCTCTCGTTAAAAAACAATTTAATTAAACTTGCCCGTCTGAGTATTGACAATAGTGGTGGACATTTTGAAGGACAATTGAAATACTTGTAAGTAAAAATTACCTACCTACGTAAATAATAATTTGATGCGGGCAGATCAAAATCGGTCTGTGTGGAGAACCTTGGGGGAGCCCTATGTTCAGCAGTGGACGTCTCTAGGCTGACATGATGATGATGAAATTTGTATATGAAATTTGTAATATAGCAGCTGAATCTAACTTCATAAATACGCCAAAATACTATTTTCTTTTCGTCCAGAATACCTTCTCTTATTTTGATATTTGTTTGCTTTCTAATTACATACCTCCGTATTTAATTACTTGTAAAACGGTAAATTTTGCCGGTCCTAAGCCCGGATGAAGTATGAAGGAGAGGGTAGAATTAAGAAAATTAAAAAGTAACTACCTACACTTATTATTTTGCTTCATTTTATTGTCTAAGGCTACCTACATCATAAGTGCGACAGAGAGAATGCGAATGAGCAGGATGGAATATTATCAATGAATTAGTGAAGGAATTGTAAAATATGACTATGATTTAAGTGAGATTTTCTACACTAAACTAATGCTAATAACTTTGCTCTTTACAGATATTATGAAATTCAGTCACATATATGATAATAATGTCTTCGCTAATCTGTCCTTATAGTTTTTGTACTAATTAAAAATAGTGGTGTATAATATAATATTATATCGAAGTATTAAGAACAATTTTAAGGACACTCCGTCTTGTGTGGCCTACTGCGTCTCACAGCATCATCTGCTAGAGCAAGTAGAGCACCACTGAGCACTTCAGGCACAGATTACAATTCGTACTGGCCGGTGGAGGGCTGGTTGGCCGATGAAGAACTATGCCGGCCTCCGCTAGCTATAATTTGTGACAAACGTCAACAGTTGTATATTTTTATGTGATAATTATTGTGTTTATATAATTTTTATAGTTTGTTATTTTAAGTGTATTAAGTTTTTAAGCGTTGTACAACATAATCTGGAAGATTATGTTGTACAACGGTGGCAAAATTGTTGCAGAAATAGGTGCCAATCTACCTTGCACATCGAATACGCTGCTGCGCTGCCCTCTTTGCTCCCAGGCACGTTATTTCAAAGGTGAGCGGGGCTTAAAGGTACATTATGTTACAGTATATAAACACCAGAATGACTCTGACGTGTCTGACCCACCTGACTCTGTGTCAGATTGCCTCAGGATTACAGCCAAGGACGTGGTTGCAGCCGTTTGCTCCTTCCAAAGCGGGTCTGCTGGTGACCTCGACGGCTTAACAACACAGCATTTAAAGGTTCTTGTGTGTGCAAGCGCCGGGTCGGCCGGCGATGCGCTTTTGAAGGAGCTTACGGCTTTAATTAATCTTATGCTCCCCGGCAATGTGCACGATTCCATCGTCGATATTTTAGACATATAAGCAAAACAGTGAAACGACAAAGACTCGTGTTGTCTTTGATGGATCGGCACGAACTTTCTCAGGTTTTTCTCTGAACGATCTGCAGATGGTCGGTCCCAATGTTCAAGAATCAATCTTTTCTACTTTGATTCGGGCTCGTCAGTACAAATATATTTTGACAGCTGATATTGAAAAATTCTTTAGAATGGTTGAATTAAATGAAAAGGATCGTAATTTACAATAAATACTTTGGAGAAGTGATGAGTCCAATCCTATCAAAACTTTACGTCTAAAAACTGTAACTTATGGTCTTGCAAGTGCTATATATTTGAGCACCAAGTGTTTGTCAGTACCACAAAACAATTAAAGAGGGTTAGAACGGAAATAGTTACTGATTTGTATCAGAACGCGTGTCGCCGATTGTCTCCCACTCTCTATCTCCACTACAATCAATACACTAATACGTACGCGCATTACGCACACAAATCAACTGCACTTACTTAGATCGCGAGTTTGCCATTGGTTGTCACCACAGATATAGATCTACATAGATAACGCAAATATCACGATTTGTATTGAAATCAAGCGTGCCGACTTTTTAATACCTACTGTACGAACTGTACCGAAGCGATGCGCGACAGTATCGCTTGTGCGATATTCATCGTCTCCTAACACACAACGTCAGATCAAACGTCCAAAGCAAACGCGGCAACGTAATGTGAATAAAGTTTACTTAACGGTAATTTATAGTTAGGTATATTCTGGAACGACACGCAGCTTGGAATACTTAAAAACAGTTTTAATATGAATTTACGCATAATATATTTTAAAATAACTTACCTGTGATAGGAAATATGTTCCTGCCTTTGGGTGCTCGAAATTTTTGGGCTATTGCAGTTAATTATCACGCAACATTTTTTTAGTTTTTTGCGGACGTTCGGCTGCAACAACGGACGCGCGGGGACTGAAGTTAGCGGCGACCAACCTCAATGCTTGGTCGGAGTTCAGACACGCGAAGTCCATGCATTTGCGTTATCTATGTAGATCTATGTCTGTGGTTGTCACACTAGCGCAAACACTTCGCTTGACATGGAACTATCGTGCTTGACGATCACTCACACACTCTCATTAATGTTACGGTGTCCAAAAGGTCGATTATGTATATCGATAAAATACTGTTGTTTTGTTACTGTAAGTTTTGCAATTGTTTGTTTTTATTTTGGGATGGTGGGATAGGGTACAAATAGTGTGGCCTTTCTTAATATATATAAATAATAATATAAAATTAAAGGGGAAGATACAATATGGCCTTTATCATATCCGAATACCAAGAGTTAAAAATCATGTCCACCTAGGATGTCAGTGTCCGTGATAAACTATTCATGTGTACAACCACATAAGCTAAAGTTTGTAAAGAAATAAATGACACAAGTATATAATACAATAATATTTTGATGTTGAACAATAATTTAAATTAAATTTCAACCCAGATTCTATTATTGTCCCGGAAATAAGACGTATTTATTAAGAAGCATACGCTTGATATCTTTTAAATTCGAATTTTTCAAAATTAAATGCAATCTTACATTGATATATTTTTCTATGATAGCTTTAGATAGGTCTGTAACATGGCTCGCACTAGGATAAAATCCAACCTGGTGATAACTAACGTTGCTAAATAATTCAGTTCCGACAAAGCTGCGCAAGATCTTTGTTGTCAACATATATTATGTTTATTAATTTGCCGAAGATTGTCGGTGTAGATCTTTATAACTACTTCGACATTTTACAGATTAGTTTCAGTTCTTTTGAAGGATACAGGAGACCCCCTTTATCTTTTGCTACGATAAATTTATGGTCCAAATTTATTTCATTTGACAGCAGTGCTCCAACGCATATGTCATAATCAATTTTCTTAATTAAAATATGTGATATGTAACCCGCGAAGTATCGCGGGTTACATATCACAAATTAATGTTTATTAATTTTTATTTTTATTAATGTTTACTGTGGGTTATTAACTTAGTAAAGTTAATAACCCACAATAAACATTAATCGGTAGTAATAAACAAAGTTATGTTAATCTTAATATTACTGATAACAATCATTTGAATACATTCACACGAAGGAACTCACAATCGACATTGTTCACAACTTGGTAGGTACAACACTATCGGACCCACCACCATAGATTTAGCAGAATTCAAGCTTTAACGTTCGCAGTGAACGAAATACATTACGCAATCGCCTACGTAGTACTAGATGGTACCCACGTATTGCCAGCAATGTATATTTTTTTATTTGCTTGCGATAGTATCGTTTTTGTCTACAAATTACATAATACTATTGTAATAATTACAAATATCATTTTTATTTTAAGGTTTTTGGACTTAGCGGTGAAAAGAAATCCCTTCTCGAGCCACAGTACATAACTGGCTTCTTTTTCGACACGTTATTATAGCGCAAGACGGCATAATTCTTTTATTTTCGCGGAGCTTCGTACGCTGTCGCAATATGAGCACGATTGTTGTCAGCGTCAATCAAATTTTTCGACATATGAGCGTTTGCTCACAAGTACGGCGAGCCTGCCACGCCCACAAGGCCGTTCTAACCTCTCTTAACTGTTCTGTGGTCAGTAATGGCAGAGGATTGTGATGACCAGCTTATAGGCAACATTATTAAACACGACCATTTTGTCGACGATCTGGTTACCGGATCCAACGACGAGTCCAAGCTATTATACATTCAACGCAAAGTGTCAGACACTTTAAAGTCAGGTGGGTTTAAACTACGTAAATTCAGATCGATTATCAAGCATTTTATCATCATCAGTCATTGATCAGAATGATAAGGTTAGTTTAAGTGAATCTAATAATGCTTTAGGATTAAATTGGAATCCTAAAACCGATACCCTTCAAATATCGATTGAGATTCCCAATAAAAATGATGTGGTTACCAAGCGATCGATACTGTCTGCATCAGTTTGGCTCGACCGGGGTAGTACTACCCTCTCACAGAAAATCGACGTAAAGTAACAGTACCTAAACTGTTGCGTTTCGTTCGGTGAGTGAGAGTGCCGGAGGCCCTATCCCCTTTTCCTTCTCCCTCAACCCACTCCTCATCCTATTCCTTTTCCCAACCTCAAGGGGCGGCAACGCACTGGTGACTCGTATGGTGTTGCTTGTGTCCATGGGCGGCGGTAATTGCTTACCATCAGGCAATCCGTCTGCTCGTTTGCCGCCTTATACCATAAAAAAAAAACACTCAAGATTTTTGATCCTCTTGGAATTCTCAGTCCATGTGTAATTATAGCTAAAATGTTACTTCAGTCCTTATGGATGAACAAGAAGGATTGTTATGAACCATTTAGTTCCGATATTCTGGAATCCTGGAACAACTTCATTGGCAATTTACATTTTTTATCAGATTTACAGATCCCGCGCTTAACACTATGCGAAGCTCCTAGTTATATAGAAATACATACCTTTAGTGATGCTTCCCAAGTCGCTTACGGTGCCTGTGTGTACCTACGGTCACTCAACTTAGCTGGTGAGGTAAAGGTAAATTAACTTTGTGCTAAGTCTAAGGTGGCGCCGTTGAATCCGACAACAATACCGCGTCTGGAGCTTTGCGCTGCGCTATTAGCTGCAAAATTGTGTAAGACAGTTACCAGCTCTCTGCGATGTGATGTCAATCGCATAATTTACTGGTGCGATTCCAGCGTTGTCCTCAGCTTGTTGAATGGTAATTCTGCAAAGTTAAAAACGTTTGTAGCTAATAGGGTAGCCGAAATTAATGAACTTACCGATAGTTCGTCGTGGCGCTATGTGCCGACTGATCAGAATCCGGCTGACCTGATCTCAAGGGGCGTGAGCCCAGATCAAATCATCAATTTTAATTTCTGGTGGTCAGGTCCAAACTTTCTAATACAGCCTGAATCTGATTGGCCCTATTTAAATAAATTAATATATGAATCAGACTTATCTGAGATGAAGTCCACTCCCGCTGTTGTCCAGGAACCAGAAACAGAAATTCTAAAAATAGATAAGTTTTCATCGTTTTTAAAACTGAGACGTGTGTTTGCGTATGTCAATAGATTTCTACATAACATAAGACATAAATGTCCTGAAGATAAATGATTTGGTAAATTAACCGTTAGTGAATTAGAATGCTCTTTTATTGGCTTATGTAAAATTGCTCAGCAAACTTCATTTGCTCTAGAGTACAATCTTTTGTTAAAAAATAAAAGTTTAAGTAGCAAGTCAACACCTTTGTCACTTTCACCCTTTTTGGATGATGACAAGGTGATGAGAGTCGGTGGTAGGATAGAATTATCTAATTACAATTATACTAAAAAACATCCTATACTTTTACACGCTTCTCATCCACTCACCAAATTGTATTTTAAATATGAACACTTACACAATATGCATGCTGGGCCTCAGCTATTGCTGGCCTGTGTAAGAGAGACTGTGTGGCCTATAAATGGTAGGCACTTGGCCCGCCGCACAGTACATGTCTGTGTTAGATGTAGACGTATACAAGGCAAAACATTAACTCCCATGATGGGAAATTTACCTGCACAACGCATAATACCTGATTTTCTATTCCGTACTGTAGGAGTTGACTTCGCTGGTCCGTTCCTAACGCTAAATAGAAAGGGTCGAGGTGCACGACTAAATAAAACCTATTTATGTTTGTTTGTATGTTTTCGCTATAAGTGTGTGCACCTGGAAGCCGTCAGTGATTTGTCCAAGGACGCGTTCATCATGACATTACGCAGGTTTATATCGCGACGAGGGCAAGCCAGCGAGCAGAGATATTTTGCGATAACGGTCGCAACTTTGTTGCGGCAGCAAAAGAGATTGGCAATTTTCTTAAAACTAATCATGAACCTGTAGTTAATTTTGCTACCAATGAAGGCATAAAGTTTGTGTTCTCTCCCACGTATGCTCCACATTTCGGCGGCATCTGGGAAGCCGGCGTTAAATCCACGAAATACCACTTAAAACGCGATATGGGGAACCATCATTTAACGTTTGAGGAGATATGTACTCTCTTCACACAAGTAGAAGCTGTGCTTAATAGTCAACCTTTGTGTCCACCCTCCCCTTCCCCTAACGATTACCATTTCCTATCTCCCGGTCACTTTCTGATAGGGCGTGCCCTAAGTGCATTGCCTGGTCCATCGCTCGAGCATGAGAACCAGAACAACCTTCAAATTTACTTGAAGCTTGAACAGATTCATCGGCATTTTTGGCAGCGCTGGGAAAAGGAATATATAGCAGAACTACAACAGCGCTCCAAATGGCGCACTAATTCAGCATCCCTGCAAGTTGGAGATTTAGCTCTTCTCCAGGAGGATAACGTCCCCCCACTGAGCTGGCGAATGGGACGAGTCAGCCGCCTGTTCCCGGGAACCGACGGCGTCACACGAGTTGCAGACGTGGAGACTACCAGAGGCTGCTTCACGAGGCCTCTCACACGGATCTCTCCCTTGCCTACATCTTTACCGGATGACGACTAACGCAGTTGAAAGGAGTCTTTCAACGGGGGGGGGAGATGTCTGCGCTGCATAAACGCCTGGTCATTTTTAATAGCATCAAGTTACTCGTTTAAGTAATGCTATACCTGACTCCTAAATTTATTTTACCGACACCCGCACATAATTTTTGTTATTCTAATTCTAAATTTGTTACGCTAGCATCAAGACGTAAAACTGCGAATCATTGAAATACTTAATGTCAAAAAACCAAGATTAAAGCTGTTATCAACGGAATCTGAGGTTTTCATCATAAAACTTCCATTTAGTGTTTACTATTACACACCATATATAATACTAGCGACCCACCCCGACTTCGCACAGGTGCAATGTGCATGAATTGTGTATATTATAAACCTTCCTCTTCAATCATTCTATCTATTAAAAAAAACACATTAAAATCCGTTGCGTAGTTTTAAAGATTTAAGCATACATAGGGACAGACAGACAGAAGACAGACTTTGTTTTATACTATGTAGTGATTATTTATGGACAGCATACAAATTCACATACTTCGTAACATCTTATTAGAAAATCGGTTCTGAAGTGGCAACTGTGAATATTCAACCAAATATCTTGGGTTAGTTGTATTTGTAGACTTCTTCCCGTTTTATTTGTAAGTGTTATAATGCTTACAATAATGCCTGTTGCATTTCTCTCCTTTCACAAGTCATGAGTTCGGTCCAGCTGCCGCCCTACTTTATTACGGCTATTGGTGCCAAACTCTAGATCGACAAGCGAAACTTCGCGAGAATACATTTGACTATATCGTAAGATTAAAATCGCCGGCAAAAAATAAAGCCCAATAACAGGGCGACCGCGTCCCATCCGAAAAGTGGCTTGTCTGCTGGATTTGTTCAAAACTATCTTCTGTATATGTAAAATTCTTGCGTTACTGACTGACTGACAGACAACGCACAGTCACAAGTATTTGGCGCAGGAAACTGAAATTTAGCACGTATGTTCCTTGTGAACCGTAGGGGTGCACTAAGAATGGATTTTCCGAAATGCCTACGGAATCGGAAAAATACTTCGGATAAAAAGTGCGGTCGTCACTGCAGACATTCTTTAGTTTATTATATCGATAATAACAATGCTCTAACTTACTACGCAATAATAAAAGACACACAAATTTTCGCACACAACTTCATTCAAGAGCTATGTTATAAATGAATATTATTCGCCCAATATCTTAAGTATAGCCAATTTTCTTTAATCGTAGTTTTACGAGCACTATATTATATTTTTTGCTTAGCTCTCAAGCAAAAACGAATGGAAATGTTATGCGTGACAATTATCGCCATTATTTCAAGAAGACTATGTATATTTTTTTTATATTTAGGTAATGTTAGTCCTAAGGCAGCACGAGTATGAAATATTCACATAAAAGTAATTTTTAGTTTTCACTTTTATTCAAGTAGCAGAGGATGCCCGCAGCTCTGCGCACACATTCCTTTTTATTTAATTGCTCCCGATCCCCCTGGTAATTTCAGCTAATCCCTTCTTAGTGCACTCCCACGAACACCAAGGAACATACATACAACATTTCAGCTTCCTGCGCCTAGTACTTTATCGTAGTTTTACGAGCACTATATTATATTTTTTGGTTAGCTCTCAGGCAAAAAACTAATCGAAGTGTTATGCGTGAGAATTATCGCCATTATTTCAAGAAGACAATGTATATTTTTTTAATATTTAGGTAATGTTAGTCCTAAGGCAGCACGAGTATGAAATATTCACATAAACGTAATTTTAGTTTTCACTTTTATTCAAGTAGCAGAGTATGCCTGCAGCTCCACCCACACATTTTTTTTTATTTAATTTCTCCCGATCCTCTGGTAATTTCAGCTAATCCCTTCTTAGGGCACTCCCACCAACACCAAGGAACATACATACAAAATTTCAGCTTCCTGCGCCTAGTACTTTTGACTTCATGATGTCTGTCAGGCAGTGAGTAACGCAAAAATATTGTATATACAGCAATTAATCATCATCAGCCCTGTATACTCCCCCACTGCTGGGCACGGGCCTCTTCTCACTGGGAAGGGTAGCGCCATAGTTCACGACGCCGGCCATGTGCGGGTTGGCAGACTTCAATGTCTTTCGAGAACATTATGGCGAACTCTGGCATACAGGTTTCCTCACGATGTTTTCCTTCACCGTTAAGCAATCGATAGTTAATAATTTAATGCTTACTTAACTTTCGAAAAGTCATTAGCGTGCGCCGTGGATTTGAACCCGAGACCCTCTGCGTAGCAGTCTATCGGTGTCTCCACTAGACTTTCGCTGCTTCTCAGCAATTAATAATTGACTTAAAATGATCTCATTACAATATCAGCCTTGTATATAAAGCATCCTACAACTGGGACGGACCTTTTATTATTTTAGGAAGGGTTAGGCGTCAATCCACCACGCTGGCCAAGTATGAGCATGCAGACTTCACAGTCGTGTCTTACAAGAAAGTCATAGCGAACTCTCAGAGATGCAGGTTTCTTCAATGTTTTCCTATACAATTTAGCAAGCAGTAACAACAGTTACAACCACCACATAAGACAACCTAGATAACTGCGAAAATTCAGTGATACGAAAACAAGACACAATGAATTTTCTAAAACTTTTAACATACATACATACAAAGACTAGGGGGTAGGCAGAGACTACGGAACGCCATTTGCAACAGTCCTGACATATCTCTCTTGCTTCATTCACTCCCATCAAATTTCTTTCCTGTTTTAAGGATGTCTCCAATCTGGTCAGAGTCTGTCTAACTAGGCGGACTCTGACCAGAGTCCAGAGCAAGAACTTTTCGACTTCGTCAAATACAAATTTTAACAAATTAAATAAGTATATGTTTTTATTGACTGTTGCGTTCTGCTTTTAGCGGTTATCTCGGCGTTCAACACTGAACTGGGAGGGTTCGATCCCCACACAGGCAAACACTTTATGCGATCCATATATTGTTGTTTTGTGCGTGTACTTCGTGTCCGTTGATTTCATAATTATAATTTCCCGCGACGCAGGACGTAGGCCTAGTGCGGGATGAGTCATTTAAAATATTTGTTTTACACCCAGTGTTGAACATTGACTTTTAATATACTATGAGGTTTATTTCAAGCAATGTTCATAAACTCTACGTATAAATTATATCCCGCGCATGAAATGCTACTGGCAGTACAACGGCCTGTACTACAAAAGGGACAATCTATTCAAGATTACTATATGGTGGCATAACCTCGGAGATAGTGTCATTCACAGGTCGTATCTCAAAGCCTATATAAAGAACATACAAGGATAGATAGCAATAACTCGTCATGGTCTTGACTAGTTGTTTAAGGTTAGAAGACAGCTAACAATTTATATTTAAGAACACCAAGTGAAAACTCTTAACACAACAAAATTTTTTGCCACTAATTCAATATCGCTGATGACTCCTGGGTCGAAAAAAATATGTTTAGGAATAGATGAATACATATTTAAGTATATCATCTCACGGTAGTAGAGCCTTGCTGATTTCAGCATGAATGGGCCGGCTCGACCGGGGAAGTACTACCCTCTCACAGAAAATCAACGTAAAGTAACAGTACCTAAAGTGTTGCGTTTCGTTCAATGAGTGAGAGTGCCGGAGTCCCTATCCCCTATTCCTTCTCCCTCATCCCACTCCTTATCTTATCGCTTTTCCCAACCCCAATGGGCGGCAACGCACTTGTGACACCTGTGGTGTTGCTTGTGTCCATTGGCGGCGGTAATTGCTTACCATCAGGCAATCCGTCTGCTCGGTTGCCGCCCATTAATATAAAAAAAATATATGCATAACGTATCATCATAATACAGCCTTTCATAGACCGCTGCCGGACATAAGCCTCTCCTTATAAGCGTATCCTCATATTAACCCACGTTACGTATAGACATGAGATTTTGTACGTAACAAAGATTAACTACGTAATGCAGCTTCTAAGAACACTCTTACAAATCAATCATAAGTCAATTGATTCATACCGCGAATCAATAACATCATCCACCACAATATTCACTTATAACATTTGGTTCCTAGAGAACAACCATTCAAAGGCAAAGCTGACATCAAGCTGCTAATGAGAAATTTCAGAAACAATATCTGATTCACAATAAGCGTTTACGCTTCCACTAATAGACGAACGGGATCATTGAAATGCAAATGCAGTTTTACGAAGCGAAGCTAACAATCAAATAAAAGTATGAAGTAATTTCGTTGGGGTCATGGACTTATAATTCACCATCTGTTGCGTACAGCGCAGCTTCTTTATTGCTCCAGAACTTTCAACGAACTCACATCTTAATAATATCTTGATACCGGAGCTTATGTCATCGTTATAGTTTGATAACCCTAAAAATTCCAGACCAACATGCATTTATATCTCAATTTTGCCACAGTTTTATCCATTTGCATGAAATCACCTTTTACCACGAAGGTACTTAAGCGTAGTAAAGATATAAGAGATTCGTATAGTTTTTATAAGATACTGCAGGATGCTGGCAGCTCCGCCCGCATATTTTAATAAACATTATCGTTTCTGCCCGATCCCATGGGAATTTCGGAAAAACCTTTTTAGTACAGCCCTATGGCTTAACTTAATTCATTCAGCTTCTTGCCATAAATCATTTTGGTTGTGGGTTGTCTGTCAGTCAGTCAGTAACTAAGGATTTTTTATATAGGTACAGGTGGTTATTAAGAAAAAACTGGTGTACACAATGAATGGAAATCATTATTATGCAACAAGCAACTTATTTGCCCGCAATTACAATAAAATTTATTTACACGATGGCAAATATATTCAAGCATCCTGGTTGCTGCATTTGATGCCCAATTCTGGTAAATAGCGATTTTTATATTAAATAAAAAATTGGTTATTTAAATATCGTGTGTGTTTTTTCAGATTAAGTACAGTTCTCTTAACTGACAGACTTGTTTATTCTAAAATGTCCCTAGTATGTACGTATTATAAAAAATGGCAACATTATGTAGGTAATGTTTTCAATAAGGGCTTGCATAAGCATATCTTGAACGTTTTATTTTCAACATTTAAAGTAATAAAACAATAAAAAGTTAAACGAAATCTCGTAACCACTTTAATTATCTAACATAAAAGATTTTTATTGTGTGCTTGAATGAATACTATTAAATATTTCGTATAAAAACACATGCGCGCTTGACTTATGAATTCAAGTCACGTTCACATTGCTAACTATTTCAAGAACGAACATTCTAACCTTTGGACTTTTCAATGTTATTCTCCAAAGGATCTAAGTAGACTATGAAAGGGCTCCAAATGGACAGTCTTGAAAGCAATCGGATAGCGCTAGGACCATGACGAATGTCAAGAAGTGTTGAGCTTACACCTTGAGTGGGCTAGTTAAAGTGGTCCTGTGGTGTTAGAAGAACGACAGCGCCTTGCCCTGGCTAGGTGGTTTGACGATTTGACTACCCGAAAAAGAAAATAAGCAAGATACAGTGAATGACGAAACTGATAAACGACAATAGACTACTTGCCAATCACGAGACTTAGAGGTTAAGTCTGAAGCAATACAACATATTTCAGTCCTGTACGTTATCAAGCAATTAGCAAACAGCCGCTACATAATAAGTTTTAAAGCCAACAAATTCAAACCCGTAATATATCAGAAACGCGTTAAACGTACAAAATAATCTCGGCCAGTTTATTCCAGTGTAATCGAGTTATATGATGTGAACATAGAACAATTTTAATTCAGCCTTGTGACAGTTTGTAGCGGCGTAACGTGTGTAATGTAATTTTGCATGTGTCAACGCGTCAAGCGCGTTTTGTCATACGCACCCTGGCACGTGGGCCGACATGCAAGCATCCGCCATAATTATTTTGAGATGATGGCCCGTCTT
Organism: Euclidia mi; assembly: GCA_944739405.2. NCBI lineage: Eukaryota > Metazoa > Arthropoda > Insecta > Lepidoptera > Erebidae > Euclidia > Euclidia mi. Next base: position 42,123,827 of record OX123193.2, read on the forward strand.
TCGTGAATGTTAATATTCTGTGTCGTGTGACACAGACATTATGTTAATTTGCCGACTAGGGTAGAGAACTTTAGAATGGCTATTTAGACGGATATTAGGCGCGCTTGTGACGTTGTTACGTTGTATGTCCGGGCTAGGCTGGAAAACATCTAGGCATCCTAAATTAGGTCTCTCTCCTAGTCGAAAAATTATCATAATGGCTGTGTTTCAGAACAAGTAACGCGGCTTTTTTGCATTACCTCTTCAAGCTAAAGTGAGCTTAATAGCAGCGTAAAATATGTAAATAAAAACAAATACACAAAAACCATGCATAAAACCGATAGAAAACGAGATATTTGCAAAATATGAAAAATAAATCAATTTTTGGGACCTTTGACCCTGAATTTAAAACTTGCGGACATCCAATTATATGTGAATTTTGAGAACAGTTTTAGGATACCAAAATACAAGTTTTTACGAGGTAATATACTGGGTATGTCGATTTTCCGAGGTCAACCCCTAAATTGACTGGACTATAGTACTATAAGAAGACTTAGGCCATCGACCAACATGCTTTCAAAGTGCCTATTGGTATGTTCACATGTCTGTCGATAATATATTATGGTAATGTTTGAGACATGCGGGTTTTGCGCGATGGTTTCCTTCACAGTTTATCAAGCGATACTGAACGATTTAATACTCCATATTTGGTCTTTTTGAACCCGAGACCGGCTGAGTAACAATCTGTTGGTCTCTCCACCAACTGCCTGTAATAATTAATAGTGATGTATACAGAATGTTTAAGTACATTACAATCTTGTTCCACTCATTATCCATATTCGTAGTATATCCATATCCTTAGTATATAATCCATTTAGGTCATATGTCCCAGCAACTCAGCACCTACGATTAGCAAATCGACAAGCGATGAAAAACGAGTGTGCATTCACTACTCGGAGCTCGTGAGTCGTGAATGAACACCCAATCACTCGCTCTCACAGCCAACACGAGCACAACTGGGCAAGTCCTCGCTGCTAAGAGATTTTGAATGCGAATTCTTGTTTTGATAGCACTTATCTCGACAAATGAATGAAGCAAGTGCTTTTAGTTGCGATAGGATAGTCAACTATGGTTAAAGTATTATATATTTTTTATAGACTCACGCCTGTATCCCCGAAAAGGTAGGCAGAGGTGTAAGATTACACCCACATTTCGCCATGAATTTTTAGGTCCCACGTTATAGGGGGCGAGCCTTTTGCCGTTACCGGGCACATCACCAGACTTCGTGCTGGTACTGAGAATTCGGAAAAACCCAGTAACACTTTTGCCGACCTGGGAATCGGACCCAGGACCTCCGATCAGCAGTCGCATACGCTATCTACTAGATCACGGAGGCAGTCAGTATTATAATAATATTATACTTTGAATAATACGATTCCCATAGATAGTGAATCTATTTAAACTTATAGCATTCGTAAAGATATAACTTATTTTTAAGTATTTTGTTATAGTTGGATTTGCCATATTCTGAACAAAGCAATAACACTTTAAGTTTTGGAAAAGGCTTACTGCAATTCCTTTACGATGTACGAACCCACTTGTAAGCGTCGATTCTGCGAAAATATTGTCCGATTCGTGCCAGCTCGAGAGGTCAATAATCCCCTTGTTGACAGTATAACGTCTCATTAACGAGATTTATGACCCTTGAACAAGAAAATAGTCGATGGCCAGTCCTTTCCCCGTTGTATCCGGTCAACCGCCTCACATTATTAAAACTGGCATGTCAAGTGAGAACTCCATTTGTTTAGCAGTTTGCGCTAAATAACTAGCACCACAGTTTACTAATATTAGCGCCAACTTAAATGTTTCATTAGTAGCATTCGTGTGATTACGTGTTGAATTAAATACGAGTGCAATTAACAAGGCAACAGACACTTGCTTGACAACATTACAACTAATTACCCGCAGTAAGCAAGCAACAAATGACGTCATTCGACAGTACGTTCACGTTTCAGCGACGAGGCGACATGCACCTCGGGGACATTCTCACACGAGTTAAGAGTCGCGGTGCACTCCGTTATAATCTCGCCCTTTTGTCTAAGTGGGTGGCTGCAATGATCCCGCCTTAGCGCTTTATAATGAGGTCCCCAGGCGAGCTCATGTTCCACACTACACGTCCTTGCCGCTGACACATAAATATTATGTATGCCTCGGCGACACGTCTCCTCGTATCATATTAGCGACGCTAAAATGTTTGCACCCAGACCCGTTTTACCTGACACTTTAAACACAATGACAGTTAAACAATTACTTGCAAGTTTCAGCTCTGTTACACCGCTGTGTACTGCCGCTGTTCCGACGTTGTAATGCGTGTACTACACGATCAACGGGTTATTAATTTGATTATATAATGAGTTGTCGATGTTCGCGACATGAAACGATATTCCCAGCAGGCAATCAAATTGTATGATGTGGCAATATATGTATGTGCGACTGAATTCCCTTACGCATTATGATACTAGCTTTATCGCCTTTTTCAGAGTTTTTATTTAATTCCCTTTTTTTCAAGCCCCTTTCCAAAGTTACCATTGACTTAGCGCTTAATCTTTTATCATTTCAGAGTCTTTAAATTATGAACAAACAAACATAGATTTTTATATAATATTGAATTCCCCATTCCTTAAAATATCGGAGACGATACCCATATCGACTTTAAAAAAAATCCCGTACGCCATCTTTGATTTCCTATCCGCCATCTTTGATCACGAAATAGATGTTGTATTTGTATTCACCATCCCTTAAATCATCAGAGACGAGACCCATATTGATTTTTTTAAATTTTTCCCATTCACCATCTTTGATTTCCCATCCGCCATCTTGAATCACGAAATAGATGTTGTATTTGGGTTCCCCATCCCTTTAAACATCGGAGACGATACCCATATGGATTTTTAAAAAAATTTCCATCCGCCATCTTTGATCACGAAATAGATGGTGTTTTTGAATTCCCCGTTCCTTAAAATATCGGAGACGATACCCATATCGACTTTAAAAAAATCCCGTCCGCCATCTTTGATTTCCTATCCGCCATCTTTGGTCACGAAATAGATGTTGTATTTGGATTATCCATCCCTTAAATCATCAGAGACGATATCCATATTGATTTTTTAAATTTTTCCCATCCGCCATCTTTGATTTCCCATCCACCATCTTGAATCACGAAACAGATGTTGTATTCGGATTCCCCATCCCTTTTAACATCGCAGACGATACCAATATTTATTTTTTAAATTTTCCCATCCGCCATCTTTGATTTCCCATCCGCCATCTTTGATCACGAAATAGATGTTGTATTTGGATTCACCATCCCTTAAATCACCAGAGACGATACCCATATTGATTTTTTAAACTTTTCCCATCCGCCATCTTTGATTTCCCATCCGCCATCTTGAATCACGAAATAGATGTTGTATTTGGATTCCCCATTCCTTTAAATATAGGAGACGATTCCCATATTGATTTAAAAAAAAATCCCATCAGCCATCTTTGATCACGAAATAGATGGTCTTTTTGAATTCCCCATTCCTTAAAATATCGGAGACGATACCCATATCGACTTAAAAAAAAACCCGTCCGCCATCTTTGATTTCCCATCCGCCATCTCTGATCACGAAATAGATGTTGTATTTGGATTCACCATCCCTTAAATCACCAGAGACGATACCCATATTGAGTTTTTTGATTTTTCCCATCCGCCATCTTTGATTTCCCATCCGCCATCTTGAATCACGAAATAGATGTTGTATTTGGATTCCCCATCCCTTTAAACATCGGAGACGATTCCCATATTGATTTAAAAAAAAATCCCATCAGCCATCTTTGATCACGAAATAGATGGTGTTTTTGAATTCCTCATTCCTTAAAATATCGGAGACGATACCCATACCGACTTTAAAAAAATCCCGTCCGCCATCTTTGATTTCCCATCCGCCATCTTTGATCACGAAATAGATGTTGTATTTGGATTCTCCATCCCTTAAATCATCAGAGACGATATCCATATTGATTTTTTAAATTTTTCCCATCCGCCATCTTTGATTTCCCATCCACCATCTTGAATCACGAAACAGATGTTGTATTCGGATTCCCCATCCCTTTTAACATCGCAGACGATACCAATATTTATTTTAAAAATTTTCTCATCCGCCATCTTTGATTTCCCGTCCGCCATCTTGGATCACTAAATAAATTTCATATTATTAATCAGCGTCCCGAAAATCTCGAAAACTATACCCATATACATTGTATCCTATTCGTTTAGCCCTTTTTTTGCCTTTGACTCCACCCTCCCCCTTCTCGTTTGACCATTTTATTATTTTTGTCTGGCCCCTAAAAGGTGTGGCGTAATTTTATACAGCCTATAGCCTTCCGGGATAACTGGGCTATCGCATAAAAAAAGATTTTTTCCGATCCGACCGGTAGTTCCTGAGATTAGCGCGTTCAAACAAACAAACAAACAAACTCTTCCGCTTTATTATATTAGTATAGATAAGCAACGCGTGCGCAACGACAATGCGCAAACGTTTAGAGATATTTAAATTTTTACACTGCTCGTAACATAACACGGCCTATCCCGGAAATATAACAGAAAACTTAAATCAATATAAACATAAAGATTCATAATCAAATTCATACATTTTATACAACGACGGCGTTCCCTCGCTCATAAAAATATATTAACTCCTATAAATTTAGCATCGTCAGCGATTTATTTGTCGCTTAAGCGATACGCTCTCGTAGGTCGTAAACAGGGCTCATCAAACCGGGCCGGATTATTGCCGTCATGCACGACCGTATAAACCGAAGCTTTCCTTTACAACAGTGAAAAGAAATGACGCCGCAAAGAACTAAGAGCCACTCGAACGCACAATCTGCCTGGCCCGCGCCGTCACCGCACCGCCACCGAGCACTCGCTCCACTCGCTCTCGATAAATCAGTTTCCATTTAAACCGAATGTTTTAGATATGAATAATTCTAGAGCGGGTCGACTGCCGACTGCCAGCCGCCGAATGATAACGTAAAGTTGCCAAATCGGATGTCTCCAGTATAATCGATTAGTCAAATCGATTCATCCCAATAAACGATGAAGCTCGAATGTAAATTTGCATTGATGAAACGTTCCATTTAAAAGAAACGATGAGTAAACATCGTTGTGATGGATGGTTCCGCCGCTTCGATTACATTTGACGAAATGCGATATAGGAACCGAAATGCATTAACATTCACGCTGACTCACCGCAGCTGAAGAGGAGCAACAACACATCGAGATCGAAGATAAAATATTACTGCGGGTGTTAGATTAACCATTATGCGAACGGAATGACGTAAATACTTCCCATTCACCGGCTACCGGCTTTACGCGTTTGGAAAATAATAAAAGTTATAGGATAAATCCGCTGAAATACGGTTCACCGTATTATTAGACAATGTCTTCAGACATTGTCTAACTTGGAAGTCTGAATTCACGAGCCAGCGTAAAACTTGAGAACTCGGACGGGGACTAACGACTGTTTCACTAAAAAGAAGAAATTCTTTAATTCAATTTCGTTGAAAATATTTTACAACTTTCGCGATAGGAATAAAATCATGTTTAACTTCATTTACTTGCATTTGAATTATATAATCAATATTAGGTTTCAATGTGTTTGTGCATTGAGTTTGTTGCTTATTAAATAAACTTTTAATTGTTTCTCTAAAAGATATGGTAACATTGATCTAATTTACAGATTATTTACATACATAAAAAAGAAATATGTACAAAAAAGGGGGGGAAAATACAAAGTTCATATTTACAAGACAGGTTTCGGCGTCGTAGAATTCCTCCGCATCGCTGTCTATTGGTAACGTGCCCAGAAGGCTGGCAACATTGCCACGCTGGATGGCAATGCTGATACGCTGGCCAAAATACAGCCCAGCCTTCTGGACACGTGAAGCGTCGATTAGTCGTTTGGCGATTTCTCTGTACAACGTTCGAGCGCTCGGACCCCATGGACCAAGCGTCTCCACCCCAAACGACTCAAATACGTAATTACCTATTAAATTACCGTATTTTCACCGCTTGAGGGAATCTGCGCTTGCAGCAGCAGCGGCGGCACAGCTGGCTGTACTTGGAAGATGTGATGGCGCAAGGGTATCTACGCACATTGCGTCCCATACCAAAGGCCTACCCAACTTCCAAGGCAACAATGACATACCGTCGGGCCTCTTCCCATCGTCGCGTACCAAACCATTGGGTTCAAGTACGGCTGGTACTCCGGCGGTGACAAGAGTGCGACGGATGATGTCATTAAGATAGGCGTGACGAGGCGTTCGGCCCGCGCTTCGGTTGCAAGATAGTCCATGGTGTCCAAGGCTATCGACGGCTTCTCCACAATGACAACGATGCGGAGAAACACACGGAGCACCTAAACGGCGGCTAGTGGCGAGGCAAAATGTCGTGTCGTCCAACATTGTGCCCACATTGGACCATGGGAGCGCCTGAAGCCAAAGACCAGACTCCCACTCTCCCACAGCCAGCAAGCGAGCACGCTAAGCAACACTTGTAGATGATAAAATAAGTTTTTCTCTCACCGTGTTGCAAAGCGGCCCGTCCCACTGCCTTTGGGAGAATGGGTTGGTAGGCAAAGCAGAGTTTGGACAAGCCATTTTCCAGGCGTTCACGGCATCGGTTTTACACAGCACTTCCGAATTAACCAGTGTAGGTGCTAATATTTGCCTGGTTAAATCTTCCGTGCTATGCACCGAGTACAGGAACGCCGGTAAACTAACATCGGAAATTTTGCGAACGCCGAGCCCACCCAGACGTACAGGAAGAGACGCTTGCAGCCAGCTTCCACCACATTTAAGTGTATTTTTAATAATTTGGTATTTTTTTTATAAACATTTCATATTTTTCCAAATCGGTGAAGATCTCAAGGCATGCGTAAATTTTGGAACGAAAAGGCAATATCGAATGATTGTAAAAGCCGAATGAATATTATTTTTTAGCAGGCTTTATTAAAATGTTTCATTATTCATTTTAATACCACTTATGTAATGTAATGTTTAATATTACATTTTAATACCACTTACGTAATGTACCTAATGTTTATTTAACGAAAAGTTTCTGTATTCAATTGTATAAATGCCAGGCAATGCTTATAAAAATGTATTGGAAACATCTGTAAATGATTTATATTCTCGTATAAGCTCTTTATAATTGCTTTTCATTCTCGAAATTTAGGAGTCTTCGTGATACGCAAAAACTTATCAAGTATCTGGCTAAATACTTAATCTTTAGCGTGTCATATCCTGATTGTGGTATCCGGTGATTACAAGAAAGAGTTCTTTTCACTCTGGCATTCATGATCCTTCACTGTCTGTCCATCCAACTGAGTTTTCAACTCACGTATTTAAAAACCATACTTATTATTCAGTTAAAATTTTCACAATTTTTGTAGGTGCTATAATAATAAATACTAGAACAATAAGTGAATGTAAGAAAGTGTCGTATGAGTGTCTGACTTGTTCTTGAAAAGTTTTACCTTACAATTCTTTACTACAAAACACCTTCTATCCTAATAGGGAGAACAATAGCAAAACTGCTTGATGTGGTATCCCCAAGAGATTTCACAGCGCTGACCAAGTTCAGGTTGACAAATTACGTTCACTTTCGAGCACCGTAAGTAAGGGGAAGAACATACAATTCTACAAGACTACCTTTCTTGCTTAAGAAACACTTCGTGAAGTGAGCCATTACAAACTTGATACTAGCAATAAAAGGCAATTAACTTATGCCTTATAGTTGCAGAACTTTAGAACCCGAGACTAGAGTAGAACAACAAAGTATATTAGTACCCCATTTCTGTTTGTCCCAATCATCATTAGAACCCGGATGCGAGCAACTTTATCCTCAAATTATATTCGTCATAAACATAGATTAAGCATTAATCCAAACAAGCCATTATTTTGTTAGGTACCTAATAACTTACCTGACAAAGGAGAATGACAGTTTCGGCTCTGTGGCTTTCGCCGCTAATTGTGCCTACGTTCCCGGTATAATTTATGAGTTCTGCAAGGGTACTCAGATTCCAATTCTACATATCCCTACATTCGTTCAACTGTTTCGATATTAATCATAAGTATGACTGTTATTATAATGTGACGTATATTTTGGTAGTTGGATAGAAATATAAAGTTGGATCGTAAAGACATTTTGAGGTTGTCGCAATATTGATTTACGTTTAGTATACTGGCTTGCATGACTGAAAGATTCGAGTGATATCAGGCATTCGTCTGTAGTGAGGTCGTCATACAAGATGTCCTCGGTGGGAATATAACCGGTTACCCGACTTATCCGTCAGGAATCATCAGACCAAATAGGCCCCTCATGTTGAAAAGTCTCAGGAGAAAAAACCTAAGACAGTAATGCTCTACAGATATTCACATCTGCTCTACGACAATCGTCATCATCGTCTACTTTTGACTGCACCGTACCTAAATAATACTCGTGCTGTTTTCCAATTCATCTGACCCAAATCTTGCAACTATTTACCGAGGCTAATGAAATTCATGCCGATCCATGCTGCTTAATCCTTTGTCAACCCAAACTAATTTAACGCCTTTGGTACAGGCGTAATGTTATGTTCTTTATATTATTTATGTAAATGCGTTCCAAGGATTGTAAAATGTAGATTTGGGGTCTAAACCGGTGGATTTCTGAATGGTATGTGGAGCAACTTAAAACTTTATAATTACTTAGCGAAGATCAGTGCGATAGTTGTGTGGTGGAGTGGTTAGGGCTGTGACCGAGACAATAATTAGTATCTGTTGTATAATGTGGGACAGATAGAAAGTCCGCCCGCCGTATCTACGCGTCGCGTCATGCGGAGCCCTACGCCGCGCGTCGTGTATGTTCAAATCTACTTCTATAGATATTGGTCATATGACTAATAATTATTCAATTCAATACGTTTAGTTGCATCCCACAATGACATTTGTGTCGTTAGATGTACCTGGTCCTATAAATCAAGCACAACTGAATTCAAAAAGATTTATTTACTTTAATTTTTGATTTACGATTGCACTTTCCTTAATTGTATTTACGCCTTTTTACAAAAATGCATTGTATCTAAATAAATTACTGTACATTGATCAGAAGGCAACTATAGCCTAGTGGAAAGAAGACAGCAATTACCTAGCAGAGTGCCTAAAAGACGGCTAACCAAAGGAGAGTTAAAATCCACCCAAAGCGCAAACACTGACTTTTCGAAGTTTTGCTTAACGATAAAAGAAAATATCGTCAGAAAATTTACATGGCTAAGAGTTCTTTAGCTGTGTCGAGCGGCCGCCTCGCCGCTCGACACTGCGCCGAAGTGTTGTGGGTTCGATTCCCACACGAGACAACACTTTGTGTGATTCATAAACTGTTGTTTCGAATCTGGCCGTTCAGTGTCCGTTAGTTGACTGTTCGCAAAGTCTCCCACGACACAGGATTTAGTCCTAATGCGGGAGTTGTCTTTTTTTAAGAATAATAAAAATTAGAAGAGGCCTGTGTGGGCACAGGCCTATGAGTGACAGATCATAATCAAGACTAATGATAACAAAACATAAAAAAAATAAACTAGCGTTATACTTAAATTTGATTCTTAGTTTATCTTCTTAGTGCTCCACTTAATTATAGCATGATTGTTACTTATTTCACAGCAACAAACATCGCTCATTCCAAGCCATAAAGACTCGTTGACGTATAACAGAGAAGATGTAATCAGAGAGCTCCACGTATTTACCTTAAATCATGCGGTATTGTCTGAAGTAATGGCAAAATAATGTGAGTGGAGGCTGATTGCCGAGCGACAGGTGCACGCTTCAACTGAATACTAAATAGCACCACGCATATTATATCTACAGCTAGATTTTCCACGAAAGATAAACCGGAGTGGAACGGTCTTCGTTTTCGGGTAATAGTTATAGTAGTTAGGCAATTTAGTCGTCTGATTCCAACCGCAAAAGAGAAATAAGATGGGAAAATATGCTCCGTTTTCGAGAAATGAGCGAGCTCATTTTTACTCTTTTTGCTCACTGACTCATATACGCCCGACTCTTTGTTGGTGAAAACACAAGTATCAGCTCCCCACTCCACTTGCGGCGGAAGCTGACCTTTAGACTCTGCGCTAACTGACGACACGACACGACAAGGAACGTTTTCCTCTAAGAAAAACATAGCTTAACTATATAACAATAAAACTGACATTTCCGCATTTAACTGCCTTCAGAACACCTCGGCGTAATGTATGATACTTATAATAAAGATTATTGTAATTTGAATTTTATTTTCGTTGCGTTTAAGTTTTATTTTGCTTTGTTTTCAATACCGTCCTGTGAAGTCTGTGGCACAGTGTCTTATATAGCACATTCAGTTGAACATTCATTAGTTAGCGTTTCATGTCATACGAACATGCTTTCCCGCGGTAAAGGGCGTTTTGTACTCGCATAACGTATTCAGCATTCGAGCAACTAACATTAATACTCACTCAGACACAACTTTGCCTCTATGTGATCTAAGAGCTTTGAATTTACGTGTGATATACTGAATTTATTGCACTGCTCGGTTTTCACTAACAAATTCTAGTAGGTCTTTGATATAGCTACATGGGTATGTAGACATATTTCTAATATTTAATAAATTTTAAGTACGCAGTGTTCTGCTCCCAGATACATCTTAGGAAATTAAAAGACTTTGCCAGGACTTCACAATCATTCATCTTGATGTCTGATGATGAAAAGATTATAAATTAATGACCAACTTAACATTAACATTTAAATTAGTTAAATAAAAAAATGTATTCAGATATAAAAATATTACCAGATCGTGAGTCAAAGGCACAGAAAAAGTTTATAAGTAATGTCTACCCTACTTCAATTACATCCGAATTAAAAATAAATAATTACTAATCGAATCTCACGTGCAAATAATAAAAACAATATAGGCCAAATTTAATTATTGAGTCAAAGCACAAACCTTTAAGCTCCATGTTAATTACTCTAAATGTTACAATCGATAAGCAAAGCAACTTTGACATTTGTGTAATTTTAATAGAGTTCGCTAACTTCTAATCTGAATACTTTCAATGAGGGATAAACTAAAAAAGTACATTAACTTTAGATAGATAGATAGATAATTCTTTATTTTACACCACCAGTCACACTACAGAGTTAGAAGAGAAATAGAAGAAGTCGTGTGTAATTCTTCTATAGACCGTTAACAATAATAATAGTTAGCCTATGTCTTCTTGTGATGACTACTATCGTAGACCACTTAAAAGTAACAGAGTGTACTACATAAACATTGTTTACGAATCTGTTCGTAAGGATTCCAGTAAATCCTGAGTCTAATATATATCGATTCAATCCTCGTATCTACTGTACAAAAATTTATACTATGTACACATTCATCCAATCTTATTATAAGGTAAGCGTGCCAATGGTTCGTTTTAATGACAGGAATGATGTCTCAAGAGCTCTTTAGTATTTTACGATGTACGCAATATAAAACAAACAAGTTGTTCAGTTTCCGGCACAGCGATTTATAGCGCTGCGATTTCTAATTAAAATTGAAGCTAATAAAACTAACCGCAACCCTCCAATTAAACAACAGGAGGGCAACGGATCGGTACAACGCTTACAAGGGAAGAAACAGTTACATGAAGCCGCCGGTGAGGGAGGTATGGCCCAATTTTTGTACAATCGTAAACCCCTAAGATTTAGTGAACGGTCAGAGTTTTAACGAGGTACTGTGTCCTCGGCGGCTCGGCCTGACCCTCCTCCCCGACGAAATATAGTTTTACGACAATCGCTAGTGAGCCATTAAACAATTTTCACCGGCCGCCGCGCCATCCGCTTACAATGTTTATGCTTAATGGCTTTCCAACGGTTTTGTGTCATGTAACCACTTTTATATGCATTTTAATTTCGTATCAAAAGCTTATACCGTCTGCTTACTTTGTACTCATAGCCCGTAAGCATCATTCGAAAATCAGTGACTATTGTCCGTCAAAACATTTGTGTAGAGTTAACAGGATCAACAATTTAAAATTATAACAATCAAATTAATCCGCTACTGAAGTTTAAGTTTATCCGGAAAGCCGGGAATATCAACACAGAACTGTTTAATTAAGTGTTTTGAATAGGATTAATTCCATTTACCTACCCAATCTAAAAATTCCTCAAGTATCGCGCACTTTTTGAACACAAAAGCTTATCGCTTAACGCAGGCAGCTGCGGACGCGGGGCGGGACGGTGCGGAGCAGCGCGGATGAAGACAATAACTATGGCAGTCGTAGTGACAAAACGACACGAGATAGAAACCTCTCGTCTGTAACAATACGCTTTGTGTCACTCCAATCTCAAAAGGATATTCGAATGTATTGAACTCGAGAGAATTTCACTCACATTGAACCATTCAAGGGAATCTCATGGAAATTCCTCGTGAAATTTTCACATAATCCGACGCAGTACGCCGAGGACAACCCCATTGTTTAGAAAAAATGCGGAAATTCAGTAGGGACCCTCCGCAAATTCTTAACGGAAAAACCCTTCCGACTCACACGTTTTTGGTTAAATGTTAGAAATGGCATGTTCACAGAAATGGAATCTGAGATTATGATTTGAGAACACTCGTGATGAGGGTAGGAGATTGTGCGGAGGCTCGTGTCGCATGTGTTTGCGTAAAGTGCGCGCTGCCCGCAAGTGGCGCTGTTTACAAGCTGTGACAAACAAACGCACCCGCAGAGCTTTGTTTAATTAAGATAACTTTCGTAGTCACATTAATGAGCATTAACTCGACGAATGTCTCCCGCAATTAAACCAACGCCCAAACTTGTGTGCGATAAAATAAAGTTGAGTGAATTGAACGGACGAGATGTTCCGCGATGCTCGGCAATACGATAAGTATTACTGGTGGAATTTTACACGCTATGTCGTCCGATATAATTGAGTAAGCCACGCCACTTGACCGGGTTAATTCTTGGAAGAAAATCGTTGGATTGGAGAGGGAATGTTCAATAGTCCCGTGGATACTCCGAGCGATTTCAAGTGGATATGCGTTTATACGCGTTATTTGTATCTTTACAGAGTATTCAAAATGCCTTATAAAATATTTTGAATTATTGTTAAATTAAGGATTGATCATAGCTAGAAATTTAGGTATGCTGACAGTACTTCGTAGTCTTAAGACGTAACAAAAAAAATTAAAGCCAATGGGCGCCCAAAGGATCATAAATAATCTGCTGACGAAGCCGTACGTCTTGAGTACCATAACTGTGAATATCAAATCTCTTACTTAGTTGTAGTCTCACGGGACAAATAGTAATTTAAGAACTTTAAGACTATTTACTTTAACTATCCAACTTGCATTAGAAAATTGATGCCAACAGATTTAATATCTATCTTTTATTCTTTTTTATATCACTTGATTACAAAATAGACAAGCTGTTCTAAAAACATCTCAAAACGTTAACACTGAAACCCCACAAGATGACCACAAAAACATATTTTTCTGAGCTTTAAACAAATGATAAAAATACCAAGTACTCCTCAATTATGATTGTAAACAGCGAGGTGGCGGGCTGATGAATCAACTTCAAACAAAAAGTAATTTCTTGTACAACAAACGTTCACTTGGAGCACTTCGTCGGGATATTTCTTTGTGAGCGGAGCCATAACAATAGCACTTCATTCAAACATTATTTTCTCATACACTTGGCAGGAGATAGTGGGGCTGACAATTGCTTGCTATTCACAATTCGTTACAGAAACAAGCTGGCAAGTTTATCTGTTACACGGAGACCCACCATGACAAGGCGATAACGATAATTCTGCCCAAAGCCCAATTTACACACCTACCTACATCTGTTATGCTGAGACGTTTATGAACGTTGCCAACCATTACACCAATCATCTAATAGTAACAGTTATTTATTGGAGCAAGCTCACATTTTTGTTTAGGGAGGTTTTGTTGTTTCGGATTTATAAACTTGAAAAGTACATGAACGACTCCTTAAAGTTGTGTGTGAAAATACATTTTCTTTTCATATTTAATGACCATAGTATCTGTCTTATACAGACACTAGAGCCCGTCATGTGAACTGACGACAACTGTTCCAGAGAAGGATTAACTTCTTATTAGGGAAAGCCATTACAAAGGGGTTTGGGTAATTTTGTATGAACCAGTGGCATGTTTTTTTTTTTAACGGCCACTTAATTTATTGTTGCTAAAGTATAGTGATATACAGGGTGTAAAAAGACCCTTAACGAAAACTGAAACCCCATATTGTACCAATCATTACGAACATTTTTTACTTCCGCACCATACCTGGGAAATTAATGGTTCAGGAGATATTGAGGCCCAAAGTTAGTATGGATTTTTTCTAATTAGGTACAAAATCGATGCATATACCCTGCCAATATGTTCTTTAGATGCCCTAAGACCCCATGGATAAGTAGGTGTTTCAAGCACTGCACGCGCCCGGTTTTAATTGCGGTTTAAAAATGTGAAAACTTCAAAAAAAAGATCGTTTCCCAGGTATTATTTTTTGTTAGTATGACTTGGCATGATGTCCACAACGAGTAGACGTCGGCTTGGTGATGGGTCTTGTGACACCCTGTATATAATAATAATAACTCATAAAATAACTTTGCCCTAAGTAATATCGGAGCTGAAATATATGATATCGAAGTAGGAAGAATTTCAACATCATGTCGTCGAAATAAAGACGTAACCACGTATATGTATTGTGAATACAGCACGCATGGCACAATACATACATTCATAAAGTTACGCATGTTATTGGAGGAGTATGTACGGCATTCATCATCATCATATCAGCCACACGACGTCCACTGCTGCTCCCCCAAGGTTCTCCACACAGACCGGTCTTGAGCCGCCCGCATCCAACCGCCTCCCGCGATCTTGACGAGATCGTCGGTCACCTTGCGGGCGGCCTACCTCTGCTGCGTTGTCCGGTACGTGGCCGCCACTCCAGAACCTTTCTGCCCCAAGGGCCAACGGTTCTTCGAGCTATGTGCCCTGCCCACTGCCACTTCAGCTTGGCTATCCGGAGAGCTATGTCGGCGACTTTAGTTCTACTGCGGATCTCCTCATTTCTGATTCGATCTCGCAGTGAAACTCCAAGCATAGCTTTCTCCATCGCCCTCTGAGTGACCTTTAGCCTTCTGATAAGGCCCATAGTGAGCGACCACGTCTCTGATCCGTAAGTCATCACTGGCAACACACACTCGTCAAAGACTTTCGTCTTGAGACACTGCGGGATATCGGACGAGTAGATGTCGTAGCTTCCCAAACGCTGTCCAACCGAGTTGGATTCGACGATTGACCTCCTTCTCGAAGTTGGACCTACCTAATTGGACTACTGGTACTAGGTAAATAAATACTTGTCCACAACTTCGACTGTAGAGTTCCCAACCTGAATAGGAGCTGGTACAACATGGACGCTCGACATGATTTTCGTCTTGTCCATGTCCATCTTAAGACCTACTTGTTGGGAGACTCTACAGAGGCCATCGAGCATTGTGCCTAGGTCTTCCATGGTCTCAGCCATGACTACGATATCGTCTGCGAATCGAAGGTGAGTGATGTACTCTCCGTTGATGTTGATGTTTATGAAGGCTATAAGATTTTCTTTGAAAATAATAGTTACTGCTTTTTTGCAAGTAAACGTATGTGCCGTCAAGTATAATAATGGCTCTACGATCACCTACAGGGGCATCTGGATTTCCAAGTAGAGCATTTGGAATGGATAGACATCGGAATATAACCTCTTCACTGGTCCGGGTTAAAACCCAAGTTCTGTGGCACGAATTCTGCGATTAAATCTTGTCTAACCAGTCGCATTGTCTTCAATTGTCTTAAATTTTTAGCAAATGGCAATTTGATTTTATAGATTATTTACTTTAAATATCTCGGCTTCGATGAACGTGGGAAAGTAACGTTCATAGAAAAAAATTAACGACTTAATGTGTTCTTTTTAACAAAACACTTTTCATTAGTGGCCGCGTATTTAAAAAAACATGCCACTTTTACCCAAACCCCTTTGTTCAAATTCAAACTGAAATATAATCAAATACCAAAGAATAACAAAAACAATAATTCCAAGAATTTTAAACTAGAAATTGTACTGCTAATATAGCTATTTTAACTTTTATAAACAGCAACAATAATATAGCCTTAGTCCTTTCTAAGTAAACTAAAAATATAGCGTATTAAATTGTTATTTAGCAGTTGCTAAAACTAAACGGTTTGGTGTCGAATTTTCCGTCTCTTCTCAAAGATACTACTTGCATAGTTTATTTTCCTTAGGGCGGTTTCAGATTAGCGTATTTTTCTGCGCGTATACGGTCGTTTTAGCATACGCGCTTACACGCGCGCTACAATACGCGCTTCAAAAAACCAGACTCACGTAAACGGGCGTGTTCGCTCGAAACGGTAGTGACGTTTTGTCAATGTCAACATGGATTTTGACGGCTCGTGGTTATACGAGCTTAGAAGCGCGTCAACGCTCGTACGACTTGCACTTAGTCACGACGGGTTGGCGCAGCGTGAGTGTTAGCGACTGCTACGCCGAAAGTGGCGGGTACGATTGCCGCTCAAGTCAAACATTTGTGTACATGAACATGGATGTTTGTCTTGGTCTGGGTGTTTATATGTATAATATGTATGAATTTACAAACAAAAGTACCTATATAAGTATGTTTATCCATTATCTAGTACCCATAACACAAGCACTGGTTAGCTTGGGACTAGATGGTGATGTGTGTATGTGGTAGAATATTATCTTAATATACGTTACTGACTGACTGACAGACACGCTACAGCCGAAACTATTGGGCGCAGGAAGCTGAAATTTGGCATGTATGTTCCTTGGGGACCGTAGGGGTGCGCTAAGAAAGGATTTCCCGAAATTCCCACGGGATCGGTCAAAACGGGTAAATTAAAAAAAAATGCAGGCGTAGCTGCTGGCGTCCTCTAGTTATATTATATAATACCTCTTCACAAGTTTTCTACTTCGTCGTGCATCCATAGTTGGCCAGTGCTGTATTATGCACCTGGTAGACACATGGCGATAATTTTAAACTTATAACGAACTTTGCCATTTCAGCAATAAACTTTGCCGTGTGGTTGACGGCATAGAATACAAGTGTCACCATGCCCTATCTTTCCGTGGGTGTCGTAAGAGGCGAATAAGGGATAACACGATGCAAATACCATCTTTGCGTAGAGACGGAAAACTCGACATCAAACCCTATTAACGACCGCCTCGTTTGTCTCGCGGCATAAATGTGCGTGTGGGATCGGGAGGTCCCGGGATTCCTGGGTCGGGCAGTGTTATTGGGTTTTTCTGTCACGAAATTCTCAGTAGCAGCACGGAGCCTGGAAATGTGCCCGGTACGGCAATAGGCTCGCCCCTTATTACGTGGGACTAAAGTATATCTGGCGAAAAGTGGGTGTAGAAATACACCCACTTTTCTTTGGGGTTATAGGCGTGAGACTATGTATGTATGTATGTAAACTTATAACGTGTAAAAATAATTTTCTTTCCATATTGTTTGCCTATAAGCTTCTAAACATAGAGTCAATATTCTGATTCAGCCTTTAAGTTGTGTTAATTATAAAACTACATAGAGCAACCAATTAATTCAAAGTCCATGCCTCGCCATATATGTCCAGCCAACACAAATTGGATTGAGATTAAGCCTGTGTTCTTTTCCTATAGCAAGCAAACAAATCGAAAATCAAAATAACAGTATATTATTGTCTATTATTTATTCATATTCATAGCCACTCTTTGAAATACATAACGATTCACGTACTCTCGATAATCTAGCAAAGAAAAGTGATAAATAGACAGTATCATTTATTATTTGCTTCGTACAAACGTATGTTTAATTAACATAATGAATAATCTCTTTGTTAATCCATATATTAAGATTCACGTCACATTTGCGATCGTTTTCAATTATTTATATTGGACTTGTTTTAATGTAGCGCTAACATTTTATACAGTATAATCTCATTTGGTGAAAGATTAACTTGAAATTAAATGTACTTATTATTTCATATAAGGAATAGTAATCAAGTGGTTATAGCGAATTAGTACCAAAACATAGGATAAAACAAAGTCTGAACTACGCAACGCATTTTAATGCATTTTTTTTAATAGATAGAATGATTCAAGAGGAAGGTTAATATGTATAATTGACGCGGGCGAAGCCGCTGGCGACATCTAGTTTTTTTTATTAATATGACGTTCCATTACAGTAGGAATAATTCCTATAAAGTGCGTGTTTTATGAACAAGCAATTGACAGACGTGAGGCAGCGATAGCTGAGTGGAGAGACCGACAGACTACTACGCAGAGGGTGTCGGATTCGAATCCACGGCACGCACCAATGACTTTTTGGAGTTAAGTGCGTCTTTAATTGTTAATTATCGCTTGCTAATCGGTGAAGGAAAACATCGTGAGGAAACCTGCATATCTGAGAGTTCTCCATAATCTTCTCGAAAGACATGTGACAGTCTGCTAACCCGCACTTGGCCAGCGTGGTGGACTATGGCCTTACCCTTCTCATAGTGAGGAGAGACCCGTGCCCAGCAGTGGGACAATTTATATACAGGGCTGAACAAAATTATTGTATAACACTAAAGTCTATAAAAATATGGATAATCAGTAACCGAGTACAGTGTAGGCATGCAATAATTTCATTTCAATTTACATACTATCAAAAGGTCATCATGGCTTTATAACTTAAAAAAATACAGTAGAACTAAGTAAACGAGCGACCTGGAACTACATGCGTTATAATTAACATGTACGGTTAATTGATAAGAACGTAATTAAATACAGTCAATAATGTTCGCCCTTGAAGGACTCCACATGTTTTTTTAGATATTATAAGGGCATGTATGGCGCAGTAATACACTATGATGATCTGCATTTGTTGAATATTTTTATACTACAACATAGACAGTATACTTATTAACCTAAAATTATATCAAACAGTGTGCGATGATAAGACCTTTATTTCTTTCTTTAGATTTAACTTAGTTGATAAATCAGAATAAACTGTTGACTAATAAGACTGCTTCGGCTGTCGCGGTAGGTACGTGTGCTTGTGTGTGTTAGATACCGGCAATGGCGATCAGCTGAGCGGCGGCGGCGGTCAATACCCCGAGGTGATTTTTTAAATGTATGATGACGAAAAACAAAATTTAAGTTTTAAAGAGTTATTTTTCTCATATTTGTACTCAGTTATAGTAGTATATTTACCCCTGAAAATTTATTGCAAATGCATAACAACACACTGTATAAGTAGTCAACTCGACGTGTGACGTAGGTTCTATTACCACCTGGATCTACCTTCCGCCACTTTCGACATGCAACTATTTGAGTATAATACCTTATGCTATGAATAGATATGGTGAATTGGTTATTTGTGTATCACAAAGTCTGGATGTACTTTGTGTATGATGTTCGTAAAGCAATCACGACACCGGCGGCAGAGCAAACCTCTATCAAGTAATTTTGATATGGACTTTCTATACGCAACACTCAAAGAAAGTACAATCAGCAGTTGAAACGGTAATCATAGTAATAATGAAAGACGAATTGAATTTATCGAATCTTATAAACAAATAGTTGTTTTGTTTTGATTATTTAATGTTGAATAAGCAAAATTAAACAAGTTCTTCATGTTTGTATTAATAAAAATAATACGTTATCCAAAAGAGAGAGTTATAAATTATAACGTAATAATGACATAACATATTCAGAGATAGGATCAGAGCATCAAGAGATGCACCGCTACCCTACTAGAAAAACTCATGGAGAACTCGCAAGAGTCCCATAGGCGAAAACTCAGCGCCTCAGATAAATGATGTTGATCATGATAAAGTCACAACGACAGGCTATTTTCCTCAGTCGGCCCTTACACTTTGCGAATAATGATAAGCAACTGATAAGCTTTATTTTTTCTTTAATTTCAGCACCAGCGAATAATACTCGCATTATTTTTTTCCTCCCAGTAATAAGCTAACATTATATTATATAATTCTCTTTGTGAAACAAACGACATCCCGGGAAATGATAAAATAGTAAATTATGTGGAGGGCTGAACACCTGCATAATGTCCCCGTCAATCATACAAGTGCGTGAAATTGAATCTCATGAGCGCAAATCACACAACCCTCTATTACCATACGCGATGGTGTCACTCACCTTAAAACGTGATGACAAAGCAAAATAAACCCTATCCATAAAACAACAAAGTCTACATCTTAAATACTCAGCGGATTTACACTGTATGATAAACGGACCGTATTCGCACGTAATATATTTCATTTTTGTTTAGCGCCGCAATTTCGTCTTTGGGTTAATAATATACAGTATAGTCTGTATTTAAGCTGTGGTTATTTCTTATATACTTCCACCTCATTCCTTTATTATGTGGCTGTGGATTCAAATGGGATTGCCACATCACTAAACTGCGGAGTTTAATTATGAATTCATTACCGCTCACTACAGTCTTGCTAAACGGAATACATGAAAGTAAATGAGAACATTCTGATTATCATATTTCGAGAAAAAGTTATATTCATTGAGGGTCGTGGGTGTGTTTGTGTGGTATCTATTAACCAGTAATTCCTCGTGGTTTTATTTGCGATATTTTTTAATTTGATACAGCGCCGCCTACCGTTTATATGTAATGAATTAATGATATGGTTTAGACAAAAGCTTTGTAAAAGCTTTGTGAAACCATGCCAAAATAAATATTTTTATACCTATGTCTAAGAAAATTATACTACTTGTGCAATAGTACATATTAGGATCTGGATACACCTGAAAACGAGCTTCTTTGTAGCTTTTATTTAATATCTGACCGCGTCTTTCGTGCTTACTTAGTCGAATTTCAGCAAGACTTAAGACCCGGGCATAGCCAATCTATAACAAAATATTCCAATAATTTACTGTAAAATAATTTAACTATGAATTTTTGGTACACTAGATCATTAACCGTTCTCCACCGAACACCTACCACCACCAGATCCATACACGCCCCCGGAAACACAAGGCACTTTAAACAAATATTACGATATGAACATTTATTAATGTTCTACCGCTGAGTCTAATTTATCTCTTCTGAATAATTTTCCATAAATAAAACGTAACGTTTCTTTAAACAATCTATCCAGTATTCAGAATGCTAATATAATACTTGCCTAATTTGGTTAGATACTGATTTCAGGCATTTCAGAAGTGCCGAAATAGCGCATTGGCTGGCCATGCTAGAAATATTAGGTATGTCAGCTTTGTGCTAACTAGTAGTATTGATGAACTAAATAACATAAACCTGCCACTATGATAACGGCACCAACTATTAGGTCCAATTATAAAACTACGTCAGCCAAGAACCTACCTTCTCAACGCACAACAAAAAAGACATCGTGTTGGATCCTCAAATATGGACGTAAAAGTAAACTCTTTTCTTCCGTGTTAGTCAAATGGGTTTTATTTATTGTTTTGTTTTGGAACTTTTGGACAAGGTTTAGTGCTTGACTTGATCAATAAAAATAAATGGAGAAATCGTTGGCTTTTGATGACTGAGCGAACACTACGAATCTGTTTATATATTTTTTTTGCGTACTGTCTGACAGACAAGTCACAGCCAAAACGAGTAGGCACAATAAGCTGAAATTTGTATTTTCCCTGGGGACCGTAGGGATACACTAAGAATGGAATTGATATATTGATATATATAATGCCGAAATTCCCACGGTATCAGGCAAAACTTGTCAAATTAAAAAAATGTGAGGGCGTAGCTGCGGACTTCCTCTAGTCTAATATATGTACAATCTTGTTTATCCTTGACTATGATGTCGAGTAGGTATGCAACATAACTTACTGATCTCAACCCGCACCTACTACCCTCCACTTAATGGGGGTTTCCGCAATTCTTTGCTAAACCCCTATCAAGTGTCAGCTGTCAACCCTTTTTGACTTCTAACGTACAAACAAACACTATTATAATATTAAATATAATACTTATGGTAAACTAGAGAGTACCGGGGAAAGAGTTATCGTGATAGTAACCTGACCGACTATTTGAGTCATACCGCATTCGGTTATCTGTGATAATAGGTACTTGTTACTAGGTAATCTATAATATAAAAATGAATCACTGAATGTGTTGCTAAGCGCAAATCTCGAGAACAGCTGAACCGATTTAGCTCATTATTTTTTTATAATATTCCTCGAATACGAGGATGGTTCTTACGGAGGGAAAAAGTTAAAAGAAAAAAGAATCGACTGTTAAGCGGTACGAAGTTCGCCGTGTCAGCTAGTATTGTTTATATACATATTTATTTCTGCATTTTGGTTGTTTACAACGACTTATACAAGTCAAAACTCTATTCTAGATGATGCCGGCTTTTCCTAGCTAAATGACTTCTTGAGAAGGAAGGTCTAAACAAACTCAGAGTCATTTTTGTCGCTATAATTTCTTTCATCTTTTCATGATCTTTTTAAGTCCAAACAAAATTGGTTTAGTATGCAAGTACACTACTTATGCAAGTACGTACTTTTGGCTGACTCAGCCCACTGACGGCCCGCATTCAACAGCAATCGTACGGCTCAAACTTGATTGAGGGAGCCAGCACGATCTGTATCACTATCTTGTTTTCTTATACCTATTACAATTAAATGCTTATTTTATTTTGCTGTGATGCGTCAGGTATTACTTTAATTGACTTCTAGACACTGTCCTTAACTTACTGTCATTTTTTTATGTTTGTATTGAGATGAAGATAAAACTTTTCTTTCATTCTATATTGTAGGTTGGCTTGGCAGGTTGGGCCAGTTTTGCAGTGATACATTGGCGGAATGCCCTGCCTGAACACGGCATCTACTTGATTGCGCCACACTCGGTATGGATGCATTCTCGCTTCGGACACACAAGCAATGGTCTCTCCAGCATAAGGAGACGTTGGAGCGGCAGAAAATTCGAGAACGCGTTGACTCAACCGCAGGTCCGGTATTCGAAAAGCACATGACAATCTCCAGCCACCGTAGAGCATGACGCCGAGGCAATGGGTCCACTAGCCAGACTACCGCTACAACTGTCGTACTTCTTTGAGAACTTTTATGTCTAACTCTAATTGATCCTAATTCCTTCATAATTTTGGTATCTTGGGGCTGGTTGAGGACCAACATGGTGTTCACCAAGTTAGGTCTATGCAAGTTACTCTTGGGTGCAAGTTCTCTCCCGCACAAGAAATGCATTAGTCCAACATTTAGACAACTCTTAAAACCCACAGATTTAAAACAACCATTTGTAGATCGCACCACACCACAAAACATACAAAGTTTCAGAAGTCAGAATTACATTTTTTATTATTTCTAGTTTCGTCTCATATTTAGTTTCATACAAATTGCGTTGACTACCAAACTCTTTAACTTAATAATTTATCAAGCCCGCAGTGATAATTAAACTAGTGACATTTTCACTACGCATGGCGGATGTATTTGAATGCTGGCACGTACAAACTCCAATGAAACAATTTAAATATTCCCATCCCAACATTTGATTCTGTAAGCGTGACTGTAATTTATAATGTAAGGTAAGTCGCGCCTCCATATTAACGAATGTAGGTAAGCTAAAGTGTGATTTATATACTACATAGGTTGATTTTAAAATTTCAGGTTAAGCTGCACAAGCCACGGTGGCATAGAGACTGATCTTCAAAAAGTTGTATTGTAACAGCAGCCTCACTGATATTCGAAACATCAACAGCACTCGGCGTATATCTAAACGAGGAGGCTTACGCTTCTTCTTCCTCATCGTGTCACTGGTTCAGATTTTCTGTTCCCAAAACATGGCTACGGTAACGGCATTGTCTGAGGCCACTTTAAGATCCTGTTTACTGCAGGTAGATGGGCAAAGAGGCTTAAACCACTACACTATAAGAGCAGCCGTTACGCAAACACAAATCACAACTTCGTGACGTTTGTCTTGCTGGCTTTGCTTTGCCCAAGAACAGCGTAAAAATACACCCAAAGGCATTCATAACAAAATCGTTTACCGTTGCAAGTTATCAAGTTCAAAAACATAATTTAATGTGTCGCCCGCTTACCAGAACACACATGCGGCTCAACGCAAATATATTGTGTTCTCGGCTAACCGACTTAACGCCACAGAACTTTGTTTACAGAGCTGCTACATAATCTTTAGTTATAACACAATCACGTTGTGTGCTTAGCTCTATTTATTTGAGGAATTAAAACATAAATGTGAACTCAAAGGGGTAGAAAGCTACTATTAATATAGTGCTACTTTATAAAGGTTTATGTACTCTCCACTCGTTGCAACCGCGGTTTCATGATTAGATACACTTATGTCTACCTTGTTTTTCTATACACTGCGTATTTACTTACATTCAGTATCTCTAGAAAGTCTAGAAAACTTGTCTACAAGATGCTTATTTACCTGTGCACATTTTCTTAGAACCTTACAGAACAGGCACCAATGTAATAGTGCGGGTTTCAGACATTATAGTGTTGTCCTACCATCGACATTGAAAAAAATGCCTATTTAAAAAAGTAGAGCCACATGAGAAGAATCAGGCAAGAAACTCAGGGCCACTCTTTTCATCGTCCTGTTTTATATAATTTAAATAACTAAGTAAGTAACTACCCTGCATTTTTCATATATGAGCTGGTTTGTACATGATGTTGTCGCTAATTAAAATGGATATTTTAAAAATAATATAAATGCACTAAACCAGACTAGCACAAAAGACTTAAAAATCTTAAGAAAGAAATAGTCCGTGGGACTGAACAAGTTAATCCCAAGCATTTTTATCTTCAATATAATCGAGTACCGAATGGTAGTAACTTTAAGCTCCATATTAATTACGTTATATCTTACAATCGCTAAGCAAAGCAACTTTAACATTTGTATAATTTGAATACAGTTCGCTAACTTGTAATCCTAAGTTTTACTTTTCTTTTAAAAGCCTTTTGTACTTTGATAGAGGAATTATCTAAAAAAATACATTAAGTTTAGATAGATAGATAGATAATTCTTTATTGAACACCACAAGTCACATTACAGAGTTAGAAGAGAAATAGAAGAAGTTGTTGTTTATTTACATTTTGATCAGATTTTAAAGAATTAAGAAGTAATTGAGTGTAATTTTACTGTATTTGTATATGACATTGAACTCCTAGACAGCTAGAACGGTTACAATAATAGCCGTATGTCTTCTTGTGATGATTACTAACATAGATGACTTCAAAATAACAGAGTGTACAAAATAAACATTGTTTACGTTACTTTTAGCTCTCAAAATTAAATAAAACCTTTTTTGCAGCGAGCTTATATTATCAGACCTTAGCAATTCCATCTCACTCTCACTGTATCAAGAGCTCATTATAGACACTACAATAGTTGATCTAATCCTACTTATTTTATATTGCCATTTTTAATTACCTTTGTTTGAGATCTAATCCTAATATCTGATGTCCAAAAAAATACACAAGGTACAGATTAATCCAATCTTATATAAGGTAACCGTATCAATTGTTCGTTTTAATGACAGGAATGATGTCTCAAGAGCTCTCTAGTATTTTACGATGTACGCAATATAAAACAAACAACTTGTTCAGTTTCCGGCACAGCGATTTATAGCGCTGTGATTTCTAATTAAAATTGAAGCTAATAAAACTAACCGCAACCCTCCAATTAAACAACAGGAGGGCAACGGATCGGTACAACGCTTACAAGCGAAGAAACAGTTACATGAAGCCGCCGGTGAGGGAGGTATGCCCCAATTTTTGTACAATCGTAAACCCCTAAGATTTAGTGAACGGTCAGAGTTTTAACGAGGTACTGTGTCCTCGGCGGCTCGGCCTGACCCTCCTCCCCGACGAAATATAGTTTTACGACAATCGCTAGTGAGCCATTAAACAATTTGCACCGGCCGCCGCGCCATCCGCTTACAATGTATATGCTTTATGGCTTTCCAACGCTTTTGTGACATATAACCACTTTTATATGCATTTTAATTTCATATCAAAAGCTTATACCGTCTGCTTACTTTGTAATCATAGCCCGTAAGCTTCATTCTAAAATCAGCGACTATTGTCCGTCAAAACATTTGTGTAGAGTTAACAGGATCAACAATTTAAAATTATAACAATCAAATTAATCCGCTACTGAAGTTTAAGTTTATCCGGAAAGCCGGGAATATCAACACAGAACTGTTTAATTAAGTGTTTTGAAAAAGATTCATTCCATTTACCTACCCAATCTAAAAATCCCTCAAGTATCGCGCACTTTTTGAACACAAAAGCTTATCACTTAACGCAGGCAGGTGCGGACGCGGGGCGGGACGGTGCGGAGCAGCTCGGCTAAAGACAATAACTATGGCAGTCGTAGTGACAAAACGGCACGAGATAGAAACCTCTCGTCTGTAACAATACGCTTTGTGTCACTCCAATCTCAAAAGGATATTCGAATGTATTGAACTTGAGAGAATTTCACTCACACTGAACCATTCAAGGGAATCTCACGGAAATTCCTCGTGAAATTTTCACATAATCCGACGCAGTACGCCGAGGACAACCCCATTGTTTAGAAAAAATGCGGAAATTCAGCAGGGACCCTCCGCAATTTCTTAACGGAAAAACCCTTCCGACTCACACGTTTTTGGTTAAATGTTAGAAATGGCATGTTCACAGAAATGGAATCTGAGATTATGATTTGAGAACACTCGTGATGAGGGTAGGAGATTGTGCGGAGGCTCGTGTCGTGTGTGTTTGCGTAAAGTGCGCGCTGCCCGCAAGTGGCGCTGTTTACAAGCTGTGACAAACAAACGCACCCGCAGAGCTTTGTTTAATTAAGATAACTTTCGTAGTCACATTAATGAGCATTAACTCGACGAATGTCTCCCGCAATTAAACCAACGCCCAAACTTGTGTGCGATAAAATAAAGTTGAGTGAATGGAATGGATGAGATGTTCCGCGACGCTCGACAATACGATAAGTATTACTGGTGGAATTTTACACGCTATGTCGTCCGATATAATTGAGTAAGCCACGCCACTTGACCGGGTTAATTCTTGGAAGAAAATCGTTGGATTGGAGAGGGAATGTTCAATAGTCCCGTGGATACTCCGAGCGATTTCAAGTGGATATGCGTTTATACGCGTTATTTGTATCTTTACAGAGTATTCAAAATGCCTTATAAAATATTTTGAATTATTGTTAAATTAAGGATTGATCATAGCTAGAAATTTAGGTATGCTGACAGTACTTCGTAGTCTTAAGACGTAACAAAAAAAATTAAAGCCAAAGGGTTGGGCGCCCAAAGGATCATAAATAATCTGCTGACGAAGCCGTACGTCTTGAGTACCATAACTGTGAATATCAAATCTCTTACTTAGTTGTAGTCTCACGGGACAAATAGTAATTTAAGAACTTTAAGACTATTTACTTTAACTATCCAACTTGCATTACAAAAATGTATGCCAACAGATTTAATATCTATCTTTTATTCTTTTTTATATCACTTGATTACAAAATAGACAAGCTGTTCTAAAAACATCTCAAAACGTTAACACTGAAACCCCACAAGATGACCACAAAAACATATTTTTCTGAGCTTTAAACAAATGATAAAAATACCAAGTACTCCTCAATTATGATTGTAAACAGCGAGGTGGCGAGCTGATGAATCAACTTCAAACAAAAAGTAATTTCTTGTACAACAAACGTTCACTTGGAGCACTTCGTCGGGATATTTCTTTGTGAGCGGAGCCATAACAATAGCACTTCATTTAAACATTATTTTCTCATACACTTGGCTGGAGATAGTGGGGCTGACAATTGCTTGCTATTCACAATTCGTTACAGAAACAAGCTGGCAAGTTTATCTGTTACACGGAGACCCACCATGACAAGGCGATAACGATAATTCTGCCCAAAGCCCAATTTACACACCTACCTACATCTGTTATGCTGAGACGCTTATGAACGTTGCCAACCATTACACCTATCATCTAATAGTAACAGTTATTTATTGGAGCAAGCTCACATTTTTGTTTAGGGAGGTTTTGTTGTTTCGGATTTATAAACTTGAAAAGTACATGAACGACTCCTTAAAGTTGTGTGTGAAAATACATTTTCTTTTCATATTTAATGACCATAGTATCTGTCTTATACAGACACTAGAGCCCGTCATGTTAACTGACGACAACTGTTCCAGAGAAGGATTAACTTCTTATTAGGGAAAGCCATTACAAAGGGGTTTGGGTAATTTTGTATGAACCAGTGGCATGTTTTTTTTTTGAGCGGCCACTTAATTTATTGTTGCTAAAGTATAGTGATATATATAATAATAATAACTCATAAAATAACTTTGCCCTAAGTAAGCCCAAGGAGGAAGAATTTCAACATTATGTCGTCGAAATAAAGACGTAACCACGTATATGTATTGTGAATACAGCACGCATGGCACAATACATACATTCATAAAGTTACGCATGTTATTGGAGGAGTATGTACGGCATTCATCATCATCAAATCAGCCACACGACGTCCACTGCTGCTCCCCCAAGGTTCTCCACACAGACCGGTCTTGAGCCGCCCGCATCCAACTGCCTCCCGCGATCTTGACGAGTTCGTCGGTCACCTTGCGGGGGGCCTACGTCTGCTGCGTTGTCCGGTACGTGGCCGCCACTCCAGAACCTTTCTGGCCCAACGGCCAACGGTTCTTCGAGCTATGTGCCCTGCCCACTGCCACTTCAGCTTGGCTATCCGGAGAGCTATGTCGGCGACTTTAGTTCTACTGCGGATCTCCTCATTTCTGATTCGATCTCGCAGTGAAACTCCAAGCATAGCTTTCTCCATCGCCCTCTGAGTGACCTTTAGCCTTCTGATAAGGCCCATAGTGAGCGACCACGTCTCTGATCCGTAAGTCATCACTGGCAACACACACTCGTCAAAGACTTTCGTCTTGAGACACTGCGGGATATCGGACGAGTAGATGTCGTAGCTTCCCAAACGCTGGCCAACCGAGTTGGATTCGACGATTGACCTCCTTCTCAAAGTTGGACCTACCTAATTGGACTACTGGTACTAGGTAAATAAATACTTGTCCACAACTTCGACTGTAGAGTTCCCAACCTGAATAGGAGCTGGTACAACATGGACGTTCGACATGATTTTCGTCTTGTCCATGTCCATCTTAAGACCTACTTGTTGGGAGACTCTACAGAGAACATCGAGCATTGTGCCTAGGTCTTCCATGGTCTCAGCCATGACTACGATATCGTCTGCGAATCGAAGGTGAGTGATGTACTCTCCGTTGATGTTGATGTTTATGAAGGCTATAAGATTTTCTTTGAAAATAATAGTTACTGCTTTTTTGCAAGTAAACGTATGTGCCGTCTAGTATAATAATGGCTCTACGATCACCTACAGGGGCATCTGGATTTCCAAGTAGAGCATTTGGAATGGATAGACATCGGGATATAACCTCTTCACTGGTCCGGGTTAACACCCAAGTTCTGTGGCACGAATTCTGCGATAAAATCTTGTCTAACCAGTCGCATTGTCTTCAATTGTCTTAAATTTTTTGCAAATGGCAATTTGATTTTATAGATTATTTACTTTAAATATCTCGGCTTCGATGAACGTGGGAAAGTAACGTTCATAGAAAAAAATTAACGACTTAATGTGTTCTTTTTAACAAAACTCTTTTCATTAGTGGCCGCGTATTTAAAAAAACATGCCACTTTTACCCAAACCCCTTTGTTCAAATTCAAACTGAAATATAATCAAATAACAAAGAATAACAAAAACAATAATTCCAAGAATTTTAAACTAGAAATTGAACTACTAATATAGCTATTTTAACTTTTATAAACAGCAACAATAATATAGCCTTAGTCCTTTCTAAGTAAACTAAAAATATAGCGTATTAAATTGTTATTTAGCGGTTGCTAAAACTAAACGGTTTGGTGTCGAATTTTCCGTCTCTTCTCAAAGATACTACTTGCATAGTTTATTTTCCTTAGGGCGGTTTCAGATTAGCGTATTTTTCTGCGCGTATACGGTCGTTTTAGCATACGCGCTTCAAAAAACCAGACTCACGTAAACGGGCGTGTTCGCTCGAAACGGTAGTGACGTTTTGTCAATGTCAACATGGATTTTGACGGCTCGTGGTTATACGAGCTTAGAAGCGCGTCAACGCTCGTACGACTTGCACTTAGTCACGACTGGTTGGCGCAGCGTGAGTGTAAGCGACTGCTACGCCGAAAGTGACGGGTACGATTGCCGCTCAAGTCAAACATTTGTGTACATGAACATGGATGTTTGTCTTGGTCTGGGTGTTTATATGTATAATATGTATGAATTTACAAACAAAAGTACCTAAATAAGTATGTTTATCCATTATCTAGTACCCATAACACAAGCACTGCTTAGCTTGGGACTAGATGGTGAAGTGTGTATGTGGTAGAATATTATCTTAATATACGTTACTGACTGACTGACAGACACGCTACAGCCGAA
This sequence comes from Euclidia mi, assembly GCA_944739405.2. Taxonomy (NCBI): domain Eukaryota; kingdom Metazoa; phylum Arthropoda; class Insecta; order Lepidoptera; family Erebidae; genus Euclidia; species Euclidia mi. Next base: position 42,154,490 of record OX123193.2, read on the forward strand.
ACTATTGGGCGCAGGAAGCTGAAATTTGGCATGTATGTTCCTTGGGGACCGTAGGGGTGCGCTAAGAAGGGATTTCCCGAAATTCTCACGGGATCGGTCAAAACGGGTAAATTAAAAAAAAATGCAGGCGTAGCTGCTGGCGTCCTCTAGACATAAAGACATAAAGACATAAAGACATATTTATTTCTGCATTTTGGTTGTTTACAACACTTATACATGTCAAAACCCTATTCTAGATGAAGCCGGCTTTTCCTAGCTAAATGACTTCTTGAGAAGAAAGGCCGAAACAAACTCAGAGTCATTGTTTTTTTTGTCACTTCAATTTCTTTAGTCTTTTCTTCATCTTTTAAAGTCCAGACAAAAAAGGGTTTAGTATGCAAGTACAATGCAGGAAATTATCTGACGCTTTTGACTGACTCGGCCCACTGATGGCCCGCATTCAACAGCAATCGTACGGCTCAACCTTAATTGAGGGAGCCAGCACGATCTGTAGTTATATTATATAATACCTCTTCACAAGTTTTCTACTTCGTCGTGCATCCATAGTTGGCCAGTGCTGTATTATGCACCTGGTAGATAAATGGCGATAATTTTAAACTTATAACGAACTTTGCCATTTCAGCAATAAACTTTGCCGTGTGGTTGACGGCATAGAATACAAGTGTCACCATGCCCTATCTTTCCATGGGTGTCGTAAGAGGCGACTAAGGGATAACACGATGCAAATACCATCTTTGCGTAGAGACGGAAAACTCGACATCAAACCCTATTAACGACCGCCTCGTTTGTCTCGCGGCATAAACGTGCGCGTGGGATCGGGAGGTCCCGGGATTCCTGGGTCGGGCAGTGTTATTGGGTTTTTCTGTCACGAAATTCTCAGTAGCAGCACGGAGCCTGGAAATGTGCCCGGTACGGCAATAGGCTCGCCCCTTATTACGTGGGACTAAAGTATATCTGGCGAAAAGTGGGTGTAGAAATACACCCACTTTTCTTTGGGGTTATAGGCGTGAGACTATGTATGTATGTATGTAAACTTATAACGTGTAAAAATAATTTTCTTTCCATATTGTTTGCCTATAAGCTTCTAAACATAGAGTCAATATTCTGATTCAGCCTTTAAGTTGTGTTAATTATAAAACTACATAGAGCAACCAATTAATTCAAAGTCCATGCCTCGCCATATATGTCCAGCCAACACAAATTGGATTGAGATTAAGCCTGTGTTCTTTTCCTATAGCAAGCAAACAAATCGAAAATCAAAATAACAGTATATTATTGTCTATTATTTTTTCATATTCATAGCCACTCTTTGAAATACATAACGATTCACGTACTCTCGATAATCTAGCAAAGAAAAGTGATAAATAGACAGTATCATTTATTATTTGCTTCGTACAAACGTATGTTTAATTAACATAATGAATAATCTCTTTGTTAATCCATATATTAAGATTCACGTCACATTTGCGATCGTTTTCAATTATTTATATTGGACTTGTTTTAATGTAGCATGTAGTGATGGCAATTAATGCGATTTCGCATTAATTTCATTAGCATGCGAATTCGTGACTCTTAACATGCTAAATGCTATTGCTATGCTATTTGCTAATTATAACGGTGATTAATCATAATGTTACATGTGAAGTGTGAAATTTATTAATATGCGAATTAAAAAGCGCGTTCGCTTAAAGACTCTTGCACATGTATTTTATGTACCTAAGTAAGATAATGATCACAATTAAAATAAAAGAATAATATAAACATAACAACATTAACAACTTTAAGGACCTTCTGTCATACTTACTAATTACCTACTTTATCTAGATTTGGGACTAACAATAAAATATAGAAATTGGTGTATTATTTAGTAGGTAGGTACCAATATTATTTACAGGTAAGTATCTACTTATATAATTTGTTCATATTATTATCAATTATAAGTACAACAATAAATATTAGACGAAAGAAAGTTTATCAAATACGTAAACAAAACTCACTATTATGTGCCAATTCGTACTAAACTTTGACATAATACGAACACGAAGAATACGAACACGCGCCAAACGCGTGTAAACACAGATGATTATTACCTAAACAAACATTCACACGCATTCACTCAATGTACGACCTTAAATACGAGTAAATCAAAGATAATAATATAATAATTGCTTAACAACATCATTCGCATTCGCACCATTTGCTAATAATTTCACTTGTCGTGTCAGGTGAAACGGATATATTGAGTATTCCCGTGGACGATACAGAGAACGCGTTTCCCGCGTTAGCAAAAAAATATAAACGAACCACAGAAGAATAACTGAAGCATGGAAGGAACGATATTTTTAAGAACAAATTGAATATAGCTACACTCTTCACTCATATGAAAAATTAGTGTTGCCAGAAGAAGATGGCACTATGTTTATCAGTTAGGGCTAAAGACAATTTGAAAACAAATATCGTAACTTTTTAATTTAATAGTGACTGAGCAAATCCGCTATCGATATCGATTAAAGTTTCAATATAGGTTCAAAATCAAACGGACTTGTAAAGTATATTATTTATGTTATGTTATATGTTATACATTCTAAATTCCGTAACTTTGTGTCCACAGCAGTCAGAACGCTAGTTGATGGACAGTCTTTAAATAATTATTACACAAACTTGCATTCTTAAACTGAACTTATATATTTTTGTTTCAAATGGGTACTCAGTAGCACATAATCTTTCAAGGCGTTATTTTCTAATTTTCATGGTATTTTTCTTTACGCATCAACAGCCTTTTCCAGTCCACTGCTGGTCTTAAACCTTCCGTGATGGAAGTTTGGCCTACTATTATACCATACTAGCCAGACGTATTCGTATAGGGTTTTAATTCGAGATTTCCTTCTCTTGTGTTTCTCTTAGTCGCCTCATACGACACCCACGGCATAAATGTTTATTAATACGTATTTATAGTTCGTTTTTCAGCTGTAAGTGGGATTAATAAATATTAAATAAATAAATCATCACCTCCAAACAACATAATTATTTTTATTAGAGAAAGCAAATAATTAAGAAACAAGCAAAACTCATAGCTTAAGCATTATGATAACTGAGAATGGCATATCCAAATTAATTCTTTACAAGGATAGGACATAGTCAACATGGATTTCATCAAGCAAAAAACATAAAATTAACTTAAAATAGATAAATCAGACAAAACCTTGAATAGTGCCCAAGGGTTTGTTAATAATCACTTTATTGAAATTTCCTCATTACATAGTGTAGGTAATACAAATCTATGTGTAAAAAATTTATGTGCGGGATCGGGCACTTTTCGATCATACATATGTGACACACAGAATATTTAGAAAATGTGTAATTTGGCCAAATTACACATTTTTGCTAGAGAAAGTAAACAATTAAGAATAAGGCAAAACGCATGCTCAGGCATTATGATAACTGTAAATGTCATATATTATCCAAATCGACATATTATAAGAAAAGGCATGGTCGACATGGATTATTGTACACATAAAATTAAAGTTAAAATAAATAATTAAGTGAAAATCTTCAATAGTCCCCAAAAGTTTGTTATTATTAATAATCACTTTTTATTGACATTTTCTCATTACATAGTGTAGGTAATACAAATCTATGTGTAAAAAATGTATGTGCGGGATCGGACACTTTTCGATCATACATGTGACACACAGAATATTTAGAGAGAAAAAAATTGTGGCTAGACTAGCCCTTCGATTATATCTTGGGATCGGCACATTATTAGTCTTCTAGTCGAACAAGAACAACCAAATTTTGGTCTCTGGGTAGATGACATTTAACAAAATTTCTTTCAAATGAAGATTCCCTTATTTTGATGCATATCCACTCAGTAGTCGTGACTATGCAAGCAGACAGTTCTTATCAAACCTTCAAATTACTGTCCTTTAAATATTACTGTCTTTGTAAAGAAAGATCAGATTTTTTCTATAAGTGCATTAATTTTTTGTGTAATATGATGGATTCTAACAAGCTTTGAAATTCATTACTGTTGCTGATAGTTTAATTATTAGCAAGTAATTATTTAAACACTCACACTGATATGTTTAGAAGGGAGGAGACATCTGTCATTACTATAAAAACATTCCGCAGTAAAATGCTTGAAACAAATTCTATGGTGCTTTCTAGGCACCCAATTTTCTCCACGACATACTGCAGCAATCCACTTATTTTATAAATCTTTATCACGTGCACATAGAATCTAAAAAATAACGAAGTAAAAATGTACGGTGGATAGACATATCGATAAGATTTTTTACAACACTTGAAAAGTCGATATAAATATTATACGGCTAAATTCAAAATCATGATAGAACTGTTATAAAAGAAAAAATCACTAAGGTAATTTGATGGCATAATATTGTCTAAATTGTATCTTACACGTCAGTTGACTGTATTCAATTTGTAAGCACTAGGATTACCTCTATGAATATATATCCAATCTCTTTGAAACGAACCGAATCGCGCACGAAACGATAAATTCACAATTCACGAAATTTCGCAACGATATTTCACATGCTAAATGCTAAATGAAAATTCACATGCTAAAATTAATGTGAATGCTAATATATCCATCACTAGTAGCATGACCATTTTATGTAGTATTATCTCAGTTTGTGAAAGAAATCAAAATATACTTATTATTTCGTATAAGAAATAGTAATCAAGTGGTTATAGCGAATTAGTACCAAAACATAGTATAAAACAAAGTTTGAACTACGCAACGGATTTTAATGCGTTTTTTTTTAATAGGTAGAATGATTCAAGAGGAAGGTTTATATGTATAATTGACCCGGGCGAAGCCGCCGGCGACGTCTAATTTTTTTATAAATATGACGTTCCATTACAGTAGGAATAATTCCTATAAAGTGAGTGTTTTATGAACAAGCAATTGACAGACGTGAGGCAGCGATAGCTGAGTGGAGAGACCAATAGACAGCTACGCAGAGGGTCTCGGATTCGAATCCACGGCACGCACCAATGACTTTTCGGAGTTGAGTGCGTCTTCAATTGTTAATTATCGCTTGCTAATCGGTGAAGGAAAACATCGTGAGGAAGCCTGAGAGTTCTCCATAATGTTCTCGAAAGACATGTGAAGTCTGCCAACCCGCACTTGGCCAGCGTGGTGGACTATGGCCTTACCCTTCTCATAGTGAAGAGAGGGTCATGCCCAGCAGTGGGACAATTTATATACAGGGCTGAACACAATTATTGTATAACACAAGTCTATAAAAAATATGGATAATCAGTAACTGAGTACAGTGTAGGCATGCAATAATTTCATTACTATTTACACACTATTGAAAGGCCATCATGGCTTTACGACTTAAAAATAAATAGTAGAACTAAGTAAACGAGCGAATTGGAGCTACATGCGTTATAATTAACGTGTTGGGATAATTGATAAGAACGTAACTAAATAAAGTGAATAATGTTCGCCCTTGAAGGACTCTACATGTTTTTTTAGATATTATAAGGGCATCTATGGCGCAGTAATACACTATGTTGATCTGCATTTGTAGAATATTTTTATAATAGAACATAGAAAGTATACTCATTAACCTAAAATTATATCAAACAGTGTGCGATGATAAGACCTTTATTTCTTTCTTTAGATTTTACTTAGTTAATAAATCAGAATAAACTGTCGACTTATAAGACTGCTTCGGCTGTCGCGGTAGGTACGTGTGCTTGTGTGTGTTAGATACCTGCAATGGCGAACAGCTGAGCGGCGGCGGTTGTCAATACACCGATGTGATTTTTTAAATGTATGATGATGAAAAACAAAATTTAAGTTTTAGCGAGTTATTTTCACATATTTTAACTCAGTTATAATTGTATATTTACACCTGAAAATTTCTCACAAATGCATAACAACACACTGTATAAGTAGTCAACTCGACAGTGTGTAACATATCAACACACTGTATAAGTAGTCAACTCGACAGTGTATAACATATCAACACACTGTATAAGTAGTCAACTCGACAGTGTGTAACATGTCAACACACTGTATAAGTAGTCATCTCGACAGTGTGTAACATATCAACACACTGTATAAGTAGTCAACTCGACAGTGTGTAACATGTCAAAACAGTGGATAGATAGTCAACTCGACAGTGGGTAACATATCAACACACTCTATAAGTAGTCAACTCGACAGCAATGTGTATTATGTTCGTAAAACAATCACGATACTGGCGGCAAACCAAACCTTTATCAAATTATTTTGATATGGACTTCCTATATGCAACACTTGAAGAGCACAATCAGCAGTTGGAACGGAAATCCTAGTAATAATGAAAGACGAATAGAATTTATCGAATCTTATAAACTAATAGTTGTTTTGTTTTGATTATTTAATTTTGAATAAGAAAAATAAAACAAGTTCTTCATGTTTTCTTCATAAAAATAATACGTTATCCAAAAGAGAGAGTTATAAAACTTTTAAATTATAACATAATAATGACATAACATATTCAGAGATAGGATCAGAGCATCAAGAGACGCACCGCTACCCTACTAGAAAAACTCATGGAGAACTCGCAAGAGTCCCATAGGCGAAAACTCCGCGCCTCAGATAAATGATGTTGATCATGATAAAGTCACAACGACAGCCTATTTTCCTCAGTCGGCCCTTACAATTTGCGAAGAATGATAAGCAACTGATATGCTTTATTTTTTCTTTAATTTCAGCACCAGCGAATAATACTCGCAACATTTTTTTTTCCTCCCAGTAATAAGCTAACATTATATGATATAATTCTCTTTGTGAAACAAACGACATCCCGAGAAATGATAAAATAGTAAATTATTCGGAGGGCTGAACACCTGCATCAATCATACAGGTGCGTGAAATTGAATCTCATGAGCGCAAATCACACAACCCTCTATTACCATACGAGATGGTGTCACTCACCTTAAAACGCGATGACAAAGCAAATTAAACCCTATCCTTAAAACAACAAAGTCTTCATCTTAAACACTCAGCGGATTTACACTGTATGATAAACGGACCGTATTCGCTCGTAATATATTTCATTTTTGTTTAGGGCCGCAATTTCGTCTTTGGGTTAATAATATACAGTATAGTCTGTTTTTAAGCTGTGGTTATTTCTCATATACTTCCACCTCATTCCTTTATTATGTGGCTGTGGATTCAAATGGGATTGCCATATCACTAAACTGCGGAGTTTAATTATGAATTCATTACCGCTCACTACAGTCTTGCTAAACGGAATACATGAAAGTAAATTAGAACATTCTGATTATCATATTTCGAGAAAAAGTTATGTTCAATGAGGGTCGTGGGTGTGTTTGTGTGGTATCTATTAACCAGTAATTCCTCGTGGTTTTATTTGCGTTGTGTTTTGTGTTTATGAAGCGTCGCCCACCGTTTATATGTAATGAATTAATGATGTGTTTAGGCAAAAGCTCTATCAAACCGTGCCAAAATAAAAGTACTTTTGGATCAAACACTATGTCTACGAATATTTGTGCAATAGTAAGTAGTAGGTTATAGATACACCTGAAAACGAGCTCTTTTGTGCTTTTATTTTACATCTGACTGCGTCTTTCATGCGTAGTCGAATTTCAGCAAGATCAAAGACCCGGGCACAGACAATCTAAAGAAAATATTTAATGACATTTACGGTAAAATTATGTATATACCTATATTTAGTAACTAGATCGTTAACTGTCGACCACCGAGCACCTAACAACACTATAGTCGTATTTTTTATTAGACGAAGTCAACTGACGTTTACTGTGTTGTCAGTTTATGATGAAATAAAAATAGTGTTGTGACAAAGTGAATGATTGAAAAATCTCTTGAATGAATGAAATTGCATCGATTGTCTAGTGAATAGTTAGTGTGCCGACGGCCGATATCGGGTACGGTGTTCGAGTTTTCGAAGACTATGTTCCTATAGTAGGTATTTACCTATACTGAATACCGAGTGTTTTAAACATTAAGGAAAACATTGCGAGGAAACCTGTAAGACTGTTCTATTTTCAATAAATCATGTAGTTGAAACTATACAGGGTGTCACAAGACCCATCACCAAGCCGAAGTTTAGTCGTTGTGGACATCATGCCAAGTCATACTAACCAAAAATAATACCTGGGAAACGATTTTTTTTAAGTTTTCACATTTTATAAACCGCAATTTAAAGCGCGCGCGTTCAATGCTCGAAATATCTACCTATCCATGGGGTCATAGGGCATCTAGTGAACATCTTGGCGGGGTATATGCATCGATTTTGTACTTAATTTGAAAAATTCCATACTAACTTTGAGCCTCAATATCTCCTGAACCAGTAATTTCCCAGGTATGGTGCCGAAGTAAAAAATTGTTTGTAGTGATTGGTACAACATGGGATTTCAGTTCTCGTTAAGGGTCTTTTTACATCCTGTAGATGTATAAAATATAACAATTTATACTACTCACATAACTACTAGTAACTTATATCAGAGCACTTTTATTGTAATATAGAAATAATATTCTTTTATCGTTTGAAATGATTAACTATTCACACTCAATGTTCGTTCATCTGATTGAACGAGAACTAAACGCATCACTATTACTTTAAATATGACAACATTATTTTACATAGTGACATTAGCTACTGTCAGTTGGCTTCGTCTAATTAAAAATACGACTATAGATCCATACGCGCTCCAAGAAGTACAAGGCACTTAAACAAATATATTACGATATGAACATTTATTAATGTTCTACTGCTGAGTCTAATTTATCTCTACTGAATAATTTTCCATAAATAAAACATAACTTAACTTTAAACAATCTATCCTGTATTCAGAATGCTAATACTTGCCTAATTTGGTTCATTACTGTTTTCAGGCATTTCAGAAGTGACGAAATAGCGCAATGGCTGCCCGTGCACGAAATAATAGGTATGACAGCTTTGTGCTAACTAGTAATATTGATTAACTGGATAACAGAAACATGTACCACTATGACAACGGCGTTAAGAATTAAGTCCAATTTAAACACTAAGTAAACCTTCCCAAACACAACAAAATATCATCATATTGGACACAGCCTTTCAGTGACATACACATATATAGACGTAAAGATAAACTCTTTTCTTCCGTGTTAGTCAAAGTTTTTAGTTCTTATTTTGTTTTGGAACTTTTGGACAAGGTTTAGTGCTTGACTTAATCAATAAAAATAAATGGAGAAATTGTTGGCTTTTGATGACTGAGCGAACACTACTAATCTGTTTATATAATTTTTTGCGTACCTACTGTCTGACTGACAGACAAGTTACAGCCAAAACGAGTAGGCACAGTAAGCTGAAATTTGGTATGTATTTTCCCTGGGGACCGTAGGGATGCACTAAGAATGGGTATGCCGAAATTCCCACGGCATCAGGCAAAATTTGACAAATTAAAAAAATGTGCGGGTGTAGCTGCGGATATCCTCTAGTCTAATATATGTACACACTTGTTTATCCTTGGCTATGATGTCGAGTAGGTATGCAACATAACTTACTGATCTCAACCCGCACCTACTACCCTCCACTTGATGGGGGTTGCCGCAATTCTTTGCTAAACCCCTATCAAGTGTCAGCTGTCAACCTTTTTTGACTTCTGACGTACAAACAAACACTATTATAATATTAAATATAATACTTATGGTAAACTAGAGAGTACCGGGGAAAGAGTTATCGTGATAGTAACCTGACCGACTATTTGAGTCATACCGCATTCGGTTATCTGTGATAATAGGTACTTGTTACTGGGTAATCTATAATACAACAATGAATCACTTAATGTGTTGCTAAGCGCAAATCTCGAGAACAGCTGAGCCGATTTAGCTAATTCTTTTTTTATAATATTCCTCGAAGTACGAGGATGGTTCTTACGGAGGGAAAAATTCAAAAGAAAAAAGAATCGACTGTTAGGCGGTACGAAGTTCGCCGTGTCAGCTAGAATTGTTTAAATACACATTTATTTCTGCATTTTGGTTGTTTACAACACTTATACAAGTCAAAACCCTATTCTAGATGATGCCGGCTTTTCCTAGCTTAATGACTTCTTGAGAAGGAAGGCCTAAACAAACTCATAGTCATTTTTTTGTCGCTTCAATTTCTTTCATCTTTTCTTGATCTTTTTAAAGTCCAGACAAAATGGGTTTAGTATGCAAGTACACTACTTATGCAAGTTCGTACTTTTGACTGACTCAGCCCACTGATGGCCCGCATTCAACAGCAATCGTACGGCTCAAACTTGATTGAGGGAGCCAGCACGATCTGTATCACTATCTTGTTTTATTATACCTATTAACAAGGATCAAAACACTGGCGAAAAAGTGGGCGTTTAATATGCCTCTGCCTACCCCTTCGGGGAAACAGGCGTGAGTCTATGTATGTATGTATGTATACCTATTACAATTAAATGCTTATTTTATTTTGCTGTGATGCGTCAGGTATTGCTTTAATCGACTTCTAGACTGTCTGACCGTCACCGTCCTTAACTTACTGACATTTTTGTATATTTTATTACTTTTTACTTTTTTATGTTTGTATTGAGATGAAGATAAAACTTTTCTTTCATTCTATATTATAGGTTGGCTTGGCAGGTTGGGCCAGGTTTGCAGTGATACATTGGCGGAATGCCCTGCCTGAAGACGGCATCTACTTGATTGCGCCACACTCGGTATGGATGCATTCTCGCTTCGGACATACAAGCAATGGTCTCTCTAGCATAAGGAGACGATGGAGGGGAAGAAAGTTCGAGAACGCGTTGACTCAACCGCAGGTCCGGCCTTCGAAAAGCACATGACAATCCACCGTAGAGCATGACGCCGAGGCAATGGGTCCACTAGCCAGACTACCGCTACAACTATCGTTCTTCTTTGAGAACTTTTATGTCTAACTCTAATTGATCCTAATTCCTTCATAATTTTGGTATCTTGGGGCTGGTTGAGGACCAACATGGTGTTCACCAAGTTAGGTCTATGCAAGTTACTCTTGGGTGCAAGTTCTCTCCCGCACAAGAAATGCATTAGTCCAACATTTAGACAACTCTTAAAACCCACAGATTTAAAACAACCATTTGTAGATCGCACCACACCACAAAACATACAAAGTTTCATAACACATAACATAACATATCTTCAAGCCTTTTATCCCCGAAGGGGTAGGCAGAGGTGTATTACACACCCACACTTCGCCAGATATGTTTCGGTCCCAATGTAATAGGGGGCGAGCCTATTGCCATCTACCGGGCACATTATTAAGCGCAAAGTTTCAGAAGTCAGAATTACATTTTTTATTATTTCTAGTTTCGTCTCATATTTAGTTTCATACAAATTGAGTTGATACCAAACTCTTTAACTTAATAATTTATCAAGCCCGCAGTGAAAATTAAACTAGTGACATTTTCACTACGCATGGCGGGTGTATTTGAATGCTGGCTCGCACAAACTCCAATGAAACAATGTAAATATTCCCATCCCAACATTTGATTCTGTAAGCGTGACTGTAATTTATAATGTATGGTAAGTCGCGCCTCCATATTAACGAATGTAGGTAAGCTAAAGTGTGACCTATATACTACATAGGTTGTTTTTAAAATTTCAGGTTAAGCTGCACAAGCCATCTACCAGAAAACGGTGGCATAAAGACTGATCTTCAAAAAGTTGTACTGTAACAGCAGCCACACTGATATTCGAAACATCAACAGCACTCGGCGTATATCTAAACGAGGAGGCATACGCTTCTTCTTCCTCATCGTGTCACTGGTTCAGATTTTCTGTTCCCAAAACTTGGCTACGGTAACGGCATTGTCTGAGGCCACTTTAAGATCCTGATTACTGCAGGTAGATGGGCAAAGAGGCTTAAACCACTACACTATAAGAGCAGCCGTTACGCAAACACAAATCACAACTTCGTGACGTTTGTCTTGCTGGCTTTGCTTTGCCCAAGAACAGCGTAAAAATACCCCCAAAGGCATTCATAACAAAATCGTTTACCGTTGCAAGTTATCAAGTTCAAAAACATAATTTAATGTGTCGCCCGCTTACCAGAACACACATGCGGCTCAACGCAAATATATTGTGTTCTCGGCTAACCGACTTAACGTCACAGAACTTTGTTTACAGAGCTCCTACATAATCTTTAGTTATAACACAATCACGTTGTGTGCTTAGCTCTATTTATTTGAGAACTCAAAGGGGTAGAAAGCAAAATTTATATAGTGCTGCTTAATAAAGGTTTATGTACTCTCAGCTCGTTGCAACCGCGGTTACACTTATGTCTAGGTACCTTGTTTTTCTATATACTGCGTATTTACTTACATTCAGTATCTCTAGAAAGTCTAGAAATCTTGTCTACAAGATGTTTAGTTACATAGATACTTTTACTTATTTTCTTAGAAGTTTACAGCACATGCAGCAATATAATAGTGCGGGTTTCAGACGCTGCGGTGGTAGCTGTATTATGTTAAATACAAGTCTGCTATCTTGTCACCATGCGCGCCTTCATCTAATGTCTCGCGATTCTTTTTTCTCGGTTACAGAACCAGGCCTATATAAGTACCACACTTCTAAATATTCTTTTGACAGTAACGTGTCTATACAGAGTCTGTCGACACTGCGACGCTAATCGGTCCTACTAGAGTAAGATCCCAGGGCCGCCAGACCTTACTTATTTTCTCAGAAACGAAATGAATAGAATAATGTAGTGTTAGTAACAGCTATGAGTGTACCCATACCTGCTAGCTTGAATCGTGGGCCAATTTTTAGTTATGAGGTGCTAAAGGGCCACGGGAATAATTTCCATACATTTTCTAAATGCGCCCCATAGCGGTCTCTACCGATCGCTAGATACCAATTATTATTTTAGAAGCTTTAAAGCGTCTGATAAAAATTACCGCGGGCGTAATGAGTCTGGCAGTATTATTTATAAATTTTTAATAAAATTTTCTAAAACATACCAAAAAATCAGCACTGAGAATTTAATAAAAGTTAATAGGTACTAGCTATTTTTTTTAAAAGTTATTAACATTTAGCATCTCATACCTAAAAATTTGCCCACGATCGAAGCTAGCAAGTATGCGTACACTCATAGCAGATACTAACACTAAATTGTTCTATACATTTCGTTTCTGAGAAAATAAGTAAGGTCTGGCGGCCCTAAGATCTTGGACTGTGCTGACGCTGACGAACTACGCGCGGAACGTCGACTTCAGTCTTTTTCGTGTCACATTAACGTGGAACGCTCAGCATCCACAGGTCGGTACCGTACGCGTCGCATCAACCGCATTATTTTTTCATACTGCGTCCACTGTATCGGCAGCAGTCGGATTGCCGACGCAAGTACCAGTGATCGTACGTGTATTTATGAGAATGGAGAAAAGCGAAGGAGAACAATTTGTCATTATTGATTGTTTGTTAGTAGAAGAGAAAGTTAATGCAAAAACGTCATCGACACACATCGCAGAAGTTGCCTCTCGGAGCATCGGTGTCAGCATTGCCCCCCCCGTTGGATCTCCACCTTGTCGTGGTGGGGGGGCTCAGTAACCGTGGGTTTGAGGTACACCCACGGTGAAGCTAAGCGGGATCCCGGGAGGGGACGCTCCACGTGGGCTTGAGTGAGGCCTGCGTAGGATGCGTCCCAAGGTGCGGGTGCGAGGGACAGTTCTGTCTGTCACTCGCAATCGGGTGCGGTCACGGGAGGAGAGGCGTGTCGGTGTTGCGTTGCCACGCGCCCTATCTCCCGCGACCAAATGGGGGCGCACCATTTGTTGCGTCGCGGTGGGGCCGCAGAGGAAGAGGAGATGCGGTGTTGCGTTGCCGTCCTCCCTATTCTCTGCGGCCGCTGGGTGTTTTGGCGGCGGAGCCCAACACCTTCATCCGCCGCCAAGGGGGTTTCGTTCGGGGCCCGCCTGACCATCTGGCGGGCCAATACCCGTCGGGGGGTAGCGAGGAATGCTTCGGTGAAACCCTTCCCTCCGATACATGGGTGCATGGGGAGCACGGGTTGGTTTTTGGTCAGTAAGAGTCTGACAGTCCCCTTCGTCCTCCCCCCAGGGCGGAGGGGCTCCATGAGGATTTTCCAACCCGACACCAAAAAAAAAAAAAAAAACGGTGCTAGCATTGCCGATGTGCGATCCGTACGATGGCTACGATACCGACCTGTGGACGCTTAGCAGAATACAGATGTAAACAAAACATAAACATAGCGTGACTAACCATGCCGATTGTAATAGATCGGCAGTTTTGACACAGATGAGTGACCGCTTGATGTATCATTAACATCAGACTGGTATAATGTCCTGAAAGGCACAAGGACGAAAATCGTCAGGCCATGTGGAAGGCCTTTGGACGGCCAATGCACTTCGATAGCACACACTCACACCAAAAGAATAAGAAATAATTATACACTCTTCATCTTATACTAATATTAGTAACCAAACAAACAAACAAACTCTTCAGATTTATATTTATATAAATCTGAAGAGTTTGTTTGTTTTTTTGGTTGAACGCGCTAATCCCAGAACCTACTGGTCCGATTTGAAAAATTATTTCAGTGTTAGATAGCCCATTTATCGAGGAAGGCTATAGGCTATATATAACATCGCGCTGTGAGCGACAGGAGCGGAGCAGTAGCCTTAAATAACGCGGGTGTAACCGCGGGCATCCTCTAGTCATAGATATACATGAACCAACGATATATACTAATGCCATTCATGATCATAATATAGCTTCGTTGTATTGGTACTTACGTATAAACGATAATACTTTTTTTTTTTTTGTTTTACGAGGTGGAAAATCCCTTCGGATCTCCGACTCTTGGGGGAAATAAGAGCCGGAGTATGTGGTGTTTCCACTAAAAACCACCTCGACTGCCGCCATGTACCAGTGTGTCGGAGGGTGGGGCATCATCTAAGCACTCGTCGCCACCCTCCGACGGGTATTGGCCCACCAGATGGTCAGGCGGGCCCCGAACAAAACCCCCTTGGCGACGGATTAAGGTGTTGGACTCCGCCGCCAAAACGCCCAGCGGTCGCAGAGGATAGGGAGGACGGCAACGCATCTCCTCTTACTCTGTGGCCCCACCGCGACGCATCGAATGGTGCGCCCCCATTTGGTCGCGGGAGATAGGGCGCGCGGCAACGCAACACCGACACGCCTCTCCTCCCGCGACCGCACCCGACCGCGAGGGACAGACAGAACCGTCCCCCGCACCCGCACCCTTGGACGCATCCTGCGCAGGCCCCTCCAAGCCCACGCGGAGCGTCCCCTCCTGGATCCCTCTTAGCTTCACCGCGGGTGACCAATCCACGGTTACTGAGCCCCCCACCACGACAAGGTGGAGATCCCACGGGGGGGATAAACGATAATACTACGTATCGACCGTTAGCCCCAATCAAAATAAAATAACCGATATAAATAAAATTAAATGTAGCACCTGTTGTTATTTATTTATTGTTTAAATACCTACAACCAGTGTTTACATTTGAAGTGCCGCTAATATAGAACTTCGCGTATTATCTCCGGTTTCATTCTCTGCGCTTCAAACTAAATTAAAATACAATGCAACTTTGACAACCATGCTGGTTATAGCATGAAATTAATCATTATTTTATGTATTTTACACATTCCAAGAAACAGTATAGTGTAGATAAAATTTAGGAACTAGTTATTACATATTTATTTAACGATAAGGTATACAACTCGTGGCCTCTTGTGGCATGTGAACCAACAGTACCGTGAAAGCTAAAACTACTATAACTGCCTACTGACAACTGGTAGGCCATAAGCAATAAGTCTGGCTCGTAGCTATGGCTGCGTATAAAGGTACTTTCATTTTATTTATTTATTAAAATATAAATATAAAACGACAACCCGATACCACATTGTACATGGACTGTTATGTTTCCTTCTACAAAATTGGTTGTGTGAAATATCAGTGCAACGCATGTCCGTAAGAACGACATGCGTGGAAATTCAAAATTAAATTAAGATTAAGTTTTATTTTTAATTTGGATCACTTAGTGAAAGTTATATTCTAAACAAATATATTCAGGTTCTGTTATTATTTCAAGTTGATATTTTTGGTGACAGCAAATCAAAATTTAAATCTAAAGTTTTGAAATCCCTAAGTGTTAATACATCCCGTTAGACAGTATTTTATTTGAGTAAATGTAAATAAAAAATCTTTAATGGCTCTTAAATAATTTTAACTGTAGTTTAATTTTATTTTTTATTTTTAATTATTATTACTTGAATTAGTTTTATAAGTTTAGTTTATTTCGTTTATTTCATTTTTGGAGATTCACTCGATTAAGTAGCATGTCATAACAATGTTGTGTTAACTCGTAATTGGCATATGCATGGGAATGATATGTATATTCTACAAAACTTGATGTAACATATATGTATGTGCTTTGAGTAGACCTAAATAAATAAATAAATAAAAGTAAATTTAAAAAGTATTTTTTGTTTTTACATTGTGAAGGTGGCACCAAGCTTTGTTCCCATTTAACGATTGAAAAATAAAAATTACTATCTTTTTTGTATATGGGAAAGACCAGAAAGAAAGAATCGGACTACCCGAGCAGACCGAATAGAAACCGCATGGTGACCTGCCAGTCAAGACCTACAGAGAATTTCGTGTTCATTCTCTTAAAATGTCATCACAAAGTGTTACATGAATAGTACTCGATTATTTATTTTTCGACTGCCCCCGTGGTCCAGTGCATAGAGTATGCGACTGCTAATTGGAGGTCCCGGGTTCGATTCCCGGGTCGGGCAAAAAGTGTTACTGGGTTTTTCCGAATTCTCAGTAGCAGCACGAAGTCTGGTGATGTGCCCGGTAACGGCAATAGTGTGGGTGTATATTACACCTCTGCCTACCCCTTCGGGGATACAGGCGTGAGTCTATAAAAAAAATATTTTTTTCCTATTACCTGCTGTACAGCTACGTTAAGATACAATACGATTACATTGGTTACATTATTGAGTAATCATAGTAGAAACCTTATTTAGAATCCCATGTGTAAGTTGCTCCAAAATAATATTTTAGTAGAGTATTATTACATTGAAGTTTATAATATTTGAAAAACAAATGTTTGCGTACATATTGTACGAATAAAGATATAAAACAAAATATGTACTATTATTACCGACAGAGTAAAGAATTGTGTGATAAGAGAGTGTTGTGGGGTAAAAGAAGATGTAGTGACAAGCATTGAGAAAGGCATGTTAAGATGTTTTGGGCACATGGAGAGGATGGATGACGATAGACTGACAAAGAAGATATATAAGGCAAGTGTGAATGGGACAGGACAAAGGGGAAGACCTAGGCGGACGTTCTCTGACCAGATTGGAGACATCCTGAAAAAAGGACAAGTCAGAAGTACCCTTAACAGAAGAGCATGCATGAGAAACTTGATGGGAGTGAGTGAAGCAAGAGAGGTATGTCAGGATCATTGCAAATGGCGTTCCGTAGTCTCTGCCTACCCCTCCGAGAAACAGGTGTGAGTCTATGTATGTATGTACTATTAGATAATTAATTATGAATTACAGGACATATTACATTCATGTGACATTTCATAGAAAAATATAAAATGCAATATTTTGAACGGTCCAACACAAAAATAATATGCCGATTCGAACGTCTTCTAACGATACTGAACTCAAGGGTCCTCGGAACGACGCGACGTCAAAGAAATTGTAAGTCAAGCTTTGGTGAGAAAAATGCTTTTTTATTACATTTACTTCACACTACAAAATACAAACATGTTTAAGTAAAACCCTGAGCTACCTGCGCTTGTGCTTCGGTTCTAAAAAATACACTGTTACCGCAGGTTTTGTTAGTATAAACACCTTATCTTAATACTGTTATCGTATATGAGGACTATTTAACACAATTAAAAATGAAGTATGAGAATGATAAATCATTATTTCTTCATAATCAACATCATATCAGCCGAAAGACGTCTACTGCTGGACATAGGCCTCCCCCAAGGCTCTCCACACAGACCGATCCTGAGCCACCCGCATCCATCCGCTGCCCGCGACCCCTACTAGAGACCTACCTCTGCTACGACGTCCTGTGCGTGGCCGCCACTCCAGAACCTCATTGCTTCATACTAGACATTAAAAGAACGACACACCTTTAATATTGACTCATTGCTGTAGACACGGGCAAAAGCTAGAAATAAGTAACCTAGTTTTTATCCGCGGCTTCGCCCGCGTTAAGTTCGTTTATGGAAGTGTTACTCTACTAAGTATATTATAGCAAAGTTTCATAAAAATCCGTTCAGCACTTTGCGTGAAAGAGTAACTAACATCCACCCTCGCAAACTTTTACATTTATTATTTATTTATTTATAGACTCACGCCTGTATCCCCGAAGGGGTTGGCAGAGGTGTAATATTACACCCACATTTCGCCAGTAATTTTTAGGTCCCACGTAATAGGGGACGAGCCTATTACCGTACCGGGCACATTACCAGACTCCGTGCTGCTACTGAGAATTTTCTAACGGAAAAACCCAATAACACTTTGCCCGACCCTTCTGTATTACAGTAGTAAAATTATACTTTTAATAGACAGGTAGTATTTAGGTATATATATTTATATTGAACTAGTAAACACATTTGCTAAGCATAGCTCGTGTAGTTTATATTATGATTGTAACACTAGATTCAGTTACAATGTAAGTAGTTGCACTTGTAAGTGAGTGAACAAATAAAAATATGCATACAAAGACATACATTGTAAGTCGTAAAAGGTCGAGCTTGCGAATAATTGAGAGAAAACCTAGATGTTAGGTATAGTAATTTAAGCGGTCGCTTCGCTATAAGATAAATATTTGTGTGATAGGTTCGTTAATTTGTTATGTGTCTGGATGTACTTTTCTATTATGTTTAAGAAAATAGGTATTCCTGAGTTAGTAGGCCACATTTCGTGCTCTACCTAGTTAGTAATCAGATCAACTTAAGTTGCCCTGGGCCTACAATAACATTATTTCAGATACAACATTTTAATTTCACTAACACTAAAAACAAACAAACTTTTGATACGGTGACCAACAGGTAACTAATTGTAATATTTTAAAATAATTTGACGACAGTGAGAAATATTACGACACATTATTAGTGTTAATTATAAACATTTCGCGTCAGCAGTTTAGTAAGCAAAACTGAATGCATCCAAAAGAAAAACTTTGAATCAATTAGCATATTAAGTGGGACATTAAATTATACATTCAACACAATAAATAAACTAGGTATTGCTTCCAAAAATCTTGCAATACCTGTTTACTGTCTGCATAAGACGTGCACTCTTTCAAACATATCTACCATTAAAAATGGATGTGTATAAAGTATTAAATGGAGTAGAATCTCGTTTGTTAACGTTTGGCAATCCGTTTGAGAGTCGTGGTTCGGAGATAATAGTTGTTATAACTGGAAGTCCGGGTATAACTGAGTTCTACAGAGAGTTTGCTCAGCAACTCTACAGTAATACCAACCTACCTGTCTGTGTAGTCGGTAAGTGACACCAATTCTGTTATTTGTAAATTGTTTTGAACGGGATTTTGAATGTTTATTAATAGGTAGACGAAGTTTTGAATTGTTGTTGTTTATTTATAATCTTGCATGTGTTGATTTTTTTATATGAAACATCATCATACAGCTTTTTGCAATATTATATAAGAGGGACACTCTTACTTTTCAAATCTAAGATGATCGTTCAATGACTTCTATGACTTTTCGAAATTAAGTGCCTATTAAATAGTTACTTATAAAAATTAATTAACTAAATAACGGTGAAGGTATCGTGTGAGGAAACCAGGATGTCTGGGAGATCTCCATAAAATTCTCGAAAAACATGTGAAGTCCACTGACTCGCACTTGACCAGAGCGTGGAGAAACCTATCATAGTGAATAGTTGCCCATACTCAGCAGAGCAATAGTGTTCGTATACTTACTGGTTCGATGAAGATGATGATGCGATAATTAGCATTTTATTTATATGTAGAGTTAATTTATTTTTGCAATATTTAAAATTAGTTAAAATACATTTATATACAGACAAAAATGGCAACGTAGCCATTTAACCAGGGTCACAGGTGACAAGTAATTCAACATATTTTTTAAAGTAGATATATTTTAGGTCATTTACAAAATGATGGAATAAAAAACATCGGTTAAAGGCCGACCTCACATTGGGCGTCAACGTACCTCGAGCGTACGCCCGGCATGCGCTCGGCGTTAACTCTGTAGTACAAAGTGAACGCCGGGCGCACGCCGGACGGACGCCGAGCGTACGCTCGAGGAACGCTCATGAACAATGTAAGGGGGGGCAAAATGTCTCAAGATTTTCGAAATAAAGAATCCTAATGACGATCCTTCTATTTTTGGATGATTTTCTGAAAATGAAACTGTAGTCCTATTTCAATTTGTAACATTCGCGTAAACCCAAAAGAAGATATTATGAATATATGAAAAAATATGTACTACACTTTACTTACAAAATTATTTACCTTTCGAAAATGGTACAAATATAGAACATTCTTGTGACAGTGGGAAAAGATAAGAGCCGGTATCTTAACAACATCATAAGATTTCTTACATTAAAAATCGCACATACTTTTTTCCGAATAGATTGCATTTTGAGATGGTGACAACACTACAGTTCAAACATCAAGGTCATTGCTTATCATCTCATTCGTGAAAAGGGTCGAAATATCGAAGCCAAAATACCGCTGCAGACCTCCTAGGTGGGATAAAATACACCAGCGTCGCTTGGGCTATGCAAGCATGTATGTATGTCGTAATGAAGGTGAAGTGGCAGATATTCAAGTATTATCGAAGAGATTCTATTTCAACTTGGCTCGTAGTAATTAGACTGGACATATCTTGATCGCAACGGTTTAGAGACAAGAAATAACAAAAGAAAACAATTCTGAACTATCAAGGATGGTGCGAATTTTAATGTAAGTAATCTTCCGCTCTTTTACGACACCGGCTGGTATTTTTAACTGTTACAAAAGTGGACTATATTTGTACCATTTTCAAATGTTAATGAACCCACGATGGATTTAATTAATTTGTACCTTATGTTTAGTACATATTTTTGTGAATAATTCATTGCAAATTTCGGATAATCATCCAACAATATAAGGATACGCCTCTTAGGTTCCTTTATATCGAAAATCTTGAAATATTTTAAGCGATTTTTTGTTTAGATCAATTGCTACTTAACAGCTTTCCAAAAGGTAACAATTTAGAACCAAGAATTGAAAAGTTTTTATTAATTACGATAATCTAGATGACAAGGTCGCAAATTTCAAAAAAATCTTTAATTCTTGATATCTCAGAAATCCTTAATTTTGGACCTTTAGTTGTCGAGGTCAATTATTTGAAGAAATGATCTCAAATATAACCTCCTTCAAAGAATAGATCAAATTTCCTGTCACACTGTATATATAGCAACACATAATTGTTGGTCTTATATTAAAAAAAACAAGTTATCTATAGTAAAACAAATATTTTCACGGCACGCGGGACACGACGTCATCCGGAACTTAGACGAACAAAAATATATCAACACAGACTTATTTAAGTTGGACAACCAAGTGAAGCACAAACTTTAATTTCTAAACAAACATATTGATGCGAGTTGCAAACTTCACATCATCGGCCATTCGATGGGAGCGTGGATATTACTAGAACTTTTGGACAAAAATGACCACCTTATTGAAAGGACATGTGCTCTCAATTTATTGTTCCCAGCATTACAAAAAATCTCAGAAACTACGAATGGGAAATATGTGAAAAAGTTTGTAAAAAGATTATTTAGACTTGTTATGTTGCTATTCTATATATGTCATTGGCTTCCATCATTCCTCCTATCGTTTTTTATTAAGATATATCTCATAATAGTGTCTTGGCCCTTACATTACGTTGACAGGGTTAAATTATTCCTTAATCCAGTTGTTCAGAAAAGATCTTTGGAATTAGCTTTCGAGTGTTTAAAGAGAATAAACGATTTAAACAGAGATGCTATTAAGAAAGTCCAGCACTTAACTAATGTAGTGTACTGCCTGGAGGATGGATGGGTACCCATGCATCATATAAAAGACTTGAAAACGTTTGGAGCGCACCTTAGTCTAACTGAGGTTAATGTTAACCACGCTTTTGTTTTAAAAAACGCTGAATTAGTCGCTGATGTTGTTAGTAAACTTATAAGAATGAGAAGTAGTTTTCACAGTGAATCTATTAACCAAAGTCATGGCGTGCTGGAGCAGTCTTTAACCAACAGTGGCCTACAGCAGGCTGATGACTGTGAGGATAATGATGAAGTCAAAGCGACATTCATTTAGAAAAGTATGTTAATGATATCGAACAATAGTGTTTCCTACAAATATACATATACAAGGATAAGTATTTCCATGAATGTATATATATATGTGGGCCGTAAGTAGATGTACTGGTCTTTTATTGGTTATAAATATTACTATTGATTATTTAATTATTTTTAGTTTAAGCTCGTTCCCTCCCATAACTGTGTAAAAGCCTAACAATTCACCTTCCATATACTTCTGGTTTAACCCCTTACAGATTAGACTTTATCAAATATTAGAGGACGCCAGCAGCTACACCAGCATTTTTTTTAATTTACCCGTTTTGGCCGATCCCGTGGGAATTTCGGGAAATCCCTTCTTAGTGCACCCCTACGGTCCCCAAGGAACATACATGCCAAATTTCAGCTGCCTGCGCCCAATAGTTTCGACTGTAGCGTGTCTGTCAGTCAGTCAGTAACGCAAGGATTTTAAATATTAAGATTAAATATATATTCGAATAAAATTCTATATTTTATTTGAATATATCGATATGTTTTGTTTGATAATTAATATAGGCAATGTTAGAAGTATGATTAAAGTAGTTTTTGATGATTGTGGTTTCATTTATATCGGTTCCTTAAGATTTTATACAACTGGCGTCAAACTACGCTCAGCAGATTCACTTTAGAAACTTAACTAAAATGTATGTAAAATGCTTATGACTCAAAAAACAAACTGAGTATCAGATTTGATGCGGCCTGTGTTCTAATAGATACCTACTATGGATGTTAAGATTTTTTGTTCAATATTAATGTTCCGATCAAAGTATGAGATGTTAGATTAACAAGTAATAAGTACAAATACATATATTATGAGTTGGCCAGTCACCGTCGGCTCCTTTTTAACGTACCTAAAGAGTATTAAAGAAGGCCGCCGATTGTCAAACATAGTTTTCAAACAGACCAATCTATACACAAGCCAGAATATGCATAATTAGTCTTCATTTGAGTAGCAATAGTCCTACAATCTGCTGTGGCTCAACTGTGGCTGTTCTTAATAATGCAGTAAGGGAGACTTCACAGTAGGTATCCTACTTTCTGGATTAAAACTTTTAAAGAGTCTCTGCGCGTTGGATTTTTCTAACACCATAATTATTTTAGACAAATAAGCGTGATAGAGAAACACTAAATTATATTAATGTACTCATTCTATAAGTTCAAAAAATATCCCAATCAAAGGTCAAGATGTTTTGTAACAAATGTAGTACCAGATTCATCAACCTTGCAATATTACCCGTGTAATGTTACTCTTCTTGTTGTTTTGATTATAATTTCTCAGACATTTAAAACATCTTGAAACACAACTACCTATTTAAATTAACACACAATGGCATTAATTAATTGCACTATGCACTTATATGTAAAAAGTGCTTACGTAAAAAGTGGTTACGAATAAACATAAATATTGCATAAATTGTAAAAGAGCCGTCATCCACTTACCTATATTCTAGATGCTAATTATCTGAGTACAACCCTATTTTTATCTTTTTTTTATTGTTCCACAAATTTAAAAGTAAAATAGGTATACTGCCGAAGGTTCTATGGAGTTAAATATATTTCAGCCTTCTGCGTCTTCCTCGAAATAGCTGTTTCTTTTCAAATGTTACTTAGAGTGCCCTTCATAGATAGAGTGTTTGCGAGTATCAGGTAATATTTGGTGGGCATCACATTTTTGTCCATTCCTTGTTTCCATGTGAATATCCTTTTAAATAGTGATTTAATGTTGTGCACAACAGCAATCAGCAATCCGGCAGACGTTGACAGCTGGGTGTAACTCTTTAAGCACACAGACTGATTTTGAGCTACCCGCAACTGTTTCCCAACTGCCTGTCATTGTCTCTAGTAACTACTGACCACTACTGTACCTTACCATACGAGGCTTCTTGTGTAGAACCTTCCAGGTTGAATATCTGGAAAGCAATGTCGTCAGTTTTGGTTTAACACCAGTTTATTTCTGATTTCATCTCGCAGGGAAATGCCGACCTCCATCGAATCTCCAACCAACCATCGAATAGTTGACCGTGAGCATATTGTTATCACACGGTGAATAATACCAAACCAATATGGAGACTTGATCCCGAATCTGAGCTTTATAAACGGCCTATACAAGTACAGCCGGATAGTTTCTTTTTCGCAGACATACTTTGATTAGAATGTATGTAACATTCTCCATTTAAAAAGTTCTAATCAATTTATACGTAATCCATTTCAGTATTTATCCACTGTAAAGACCCAGACAAAGACTTTCGCAAGCAATGTAAGTGAACAAGTCCAAATATAAAATTTACAAAGCCAACAAACTATTCTTTACTAATGAACACTCGGTCTGAGTAAAATAAACAAAGAATTTATTCAATTACTTCTTAGCAAAGAAGTTCTTACGTAAAATAAACACAAGTTATTCGATAAACATAGTTATTTAGAGATGAATAAAAGCATTTGATAAAGTTGAATCGCAACAGGTCGCTTCAAGAGAGCATATTGTCAATTTCCCATATTGTGAAGTTCCGAACAACAATTGAATCGGGGTCCCGGCGTCTCGCTTTCAATCGGATCTATCTACGATATAAAACAGAGGTACTTCTGTCACGTAAATCTTCTATTGTACTGTCGACCCGAACACATACATACTGGCAAACAATCTTATATATTTGCTGAATATAAATCGTACATCGACAGAACCTTTTTTATTTTTTTGGGCTCTAGAAGACTGGAATGAGTGATATGCTACTAACAAAATGCTTAATTGTTTTACTTTTAAATAAACGTGCCTGTCTATTCAATTTGTGCTTTGAAATGTAAAGAAAATAAAATTGATTAATAATAATAATAATATTCTACTACTACATTCACACAACACCATCTAGTCCCAAACTAAGCAGAGCTTGTACTATGGGTACTAGATAATGGGTAAACATACTTATATACTTTTTTTTTTTTAGTAAATACATACATATTATACATAGAAACACCCAGACCAAGACAAACATCCATGTTCATGCACACAAATGTTTGACTTGTGCGGGAATCGAACCCGCGACCTTCGGCGTAGCAGTCGCTAACACTCCCGCTGCGCCAACCGGTCGTCAACATTGTACCTTTTTTGTGTTGCAAATTAATTTTGTTTAGTCGCATTTGAGTACACCTTTTCATTCTTACAGCCAGTAACAAAGAATACACATTAAAAAACGTAAATTTGATTAGGTATTTGGTTTTTTATTTTTATTATTATTCGTCACCTTTGATATCACTCTCAAGATCAAATTACTGAACCATTCGTTGCTTGTACTCGGGATCAAAAAAGTTCATTAATTGTTTTATTTTCACCTTGTCTTTAGCTTGCTTATTGATTCCAGAACTGATTATACTTAGGTGACCGTGAAAAGATTTAAAAAGGATTAATCCAAGTTCATTATAGTTGATGGCAGAAGACATTTGACTAACGTAACGTAATAAAGATACCACATAGCATTTAACTACATTATGTATATGCAGCCTTAAGGTGCGAGGAAATTATGCTTCATTTAAATTGGGCGTACCGGCTAAACTTGCTAACAATATCATGGACCCGAAACACTGGCCCGAAGACATATGCATCAAGCCGTGGCGCCAGAACTTTCGCAACAAAACGTTTCGTAAATCAAAGACGTCACAATAATACATCTGCAGCTACTGCCGGTCAACGGGCGACGAAACATCATAATATGCTAGACCTTTACTATCAGAATGTCAGAGGTTTGCGTACCAAGATACCCACATTTTACCAAAACACATTAACATCGACCTACAACTTATTTGCCATTACAGAAACTACTTTAAATGAATCCATACACGACGGAGAACTAGTCCCAAAAGGGTACGTCGTACTTCGATGTGATCGTGCTGATGGCCGCAAACATGGAGGAGTAATGTTGGTATGCCCTTCGCGAAGTCTTGAGGTACGCCGAATACCAATGCCCGGCGCTGTCAACCTCGATGACCATCCGTTTGAAATAGTATGCGCTACAGTTTATCGTAATAATAAGCTTTTATTTTTGTGCATTGTAGCATATATACCACCCAGTACTATTTTGAGTGAATATATGTTTATGTTTCACTTACTTGAACAACTATGTGTTGAGTACGACAACGTCATATTAGTTGCAGATTTAAATTTGTATTCTGCTAACAAAGATGTGCAATGCTACTATGAATACTTTACTACTTATTGCGGATTTCGCCAGTGTAACAATATCTCTAACTGTAACAATCGCACCCTTGATGTCGTGTTGACCACATTTCCGATAGAAAGTATAGAGGTAACGCAGGCGAGTGAGTGTTTAACCACCATCGATCCACAGCACCCACCACTGCGTGTCGAAGTGTCGGGCGCGCGGGAGCGCACTGAGCCGATAGCGACGGGACCTATTGCAGCGCCACCGCACACGCCCCCCTACCCGCGATGGAATTTTTTCAAGACCGATTTTTACTCACTGTATACATCAATTGCCGACGCTGATTGGAGCGCACTTTACGCGACAAACAAATCCAGCGATGCCTTTGGTATATTTTATGACATATTCTACAAATTATTAGATGATAGCACTCCCAAGAAAAAGCCTACAACCGGCCACTCTCGGTACCAATACCCAGAGTGGTATACGGCAGAAATTATAGGCGACATAAAGCAAAAGGCTTTCTGGCATAAGTCGTATAAAATCAGTAGATCGACAGACCATTACGAAAGATTTTCTTATTATCGCTCCCAAGTCAAAAGTAAGATTACTATTGCCTACAATCATTATCAAAGTCGTATTATGACGCAATTTGCGAAGGAACCTAGATCTTTCTGGGCTTACATAGGTAATAAACGGTCTAAAAGAGGTAAAACACAAATAGTGAAGAATGGGGTGCCTCTATTAGATAATAAGTGAGCCCAAGAATTCGCGGACTATTTCAGCTCAGTGTATGCACAGGAGGAACCACGGCTGGATGCGGCGGCCGCGGCGCTCGTAGTGCCCGAACGCTGTGCGCGCGTTCATGTTGGCCAGTTGTCCCTTAAATACGTCTATACAGCCCTCGCGCGTCTTAAGCCTAAGCGATCGGTGGGTCCGGATGGTGTTCCTCCCTACATTGTAAAAGACTGTAGAACATCTTTAGCGTATCCCCTTTGCCATTTATTTAATCTTTGCCTAACGGAACGTGTATACCCCGATGGGTGGAAAATAACTAGGGTAACCCCGGTTCCTAAAGGAGCCGCTAGCTCAGAGGTAAGTGGTGTTACGAGCTGGGGTTCGACGATAAATTATAACCCACTATGCCACTTAAACTGAACTTTATTTACTAACACAATAACACTAGATACACACACTTAATTTTCCAACACTAATAAAACACACTATTCACACGACTAGTACAACACTAAACACTTCCGAATTACTTTCTTCGCTTCTTGTTTATCGCTTCGATCTTCAATTGTTACTGTCCGGTCCGTTCGCTCGCACTCTATTAATACTGGCCGGATAACATCACTAGCGCATTCTAGATACTTCCACAAAACTGTCGAATAATCGCGAACAGTCGATGCTCGATACAGCAACGCCATCTAGTACAGAGTAGCTGAAATACCTTTAAACCACCGATACATTCAATCTCTTCTAGTACCCCCATTCACCGATAGATGGCGTAACACTGCCCCCCTCTTAAACGTGTTCGTCTCGAACATCGTTGGACCCATGGTAACGAGCCAACCGGTCCACATGAACTATCTTCGGTGCACCTCGCGACCCCTTCTGGATTCGATAGGTGACGTCGTTAATCCTGGTAATTATGCGATATGACCCGTCCCATCTGGCTTGTAACTTAGGCGATTTTCCTTTGCTTCGTACTGGGTTATGAAGCCACACCAATGATCCCTCATCGAAGCCTTTGTTGTTTGCCTTCCGGTCGTAGCGAGTCTTCATCTTCTCAGACATCTGTTGTCCAGATTCCCTGATGTGCTCGTATACGTCGTTCATCCTGTTGCGTAGCTCGGTTGCGTAATCCGTTATATTGCGTGGAGATTCTGGTGGAATACCGGTGATTAAGTCTGCAGGTAAACGTAGTTCTCTACCGAAATTGGCAAAAGCTGGTGTTATTCCTGTGGTTTCGTGAACCGCCGGGCAGCGGGCATATGACAGGAGAAACGGTTGGATGTGCTTATCCCAATCTCTTTGTTTGCTCTCCGCGACCTTCGCCAGGTACCTTTCCAGTGATTGGTTAAATCGTTCAACCATGCCATCTGATTGCGGGTGATTAGCCGTGGTCCTGGTTTTATGTGCACCCATCACGCGACAAGTCTCCTTGAACACCTCAGATTCGATGTTCCGGCCTTGATCGCTGTGGATTTCCAAAGGCACCCCGAACCGACAAAAGACTTCATGCACCAGCTTATCGGCCACTGTGGTAGCTTCTTGATTTGGGGTTACAAACACTTCAGGCCACTTCGTGACGTAATCCATCACAACCAAGAAGTATTTGTTTCCGTCCTGGCTCTCCGGAAATGGTCCAGCGACACCCAATGCTATGCGCTCCCATGGAGCTCCTACATTGTACACCTTCAATGCACCTCTGCTACGAGTGTGTGGCCCCTTCACAGCCGCACAACTTGTGCATTTGCGGCACCAATCCTCGACGTCATCCCGACAGTGGAGGCAATAAAACCGCTCTCGGAACTTAGTAAGGGTCTTCTTAACTCCCATGTGACCTCCCGAAGCACCATTGTGATAGAGCTGCAAGACTTCCGGCACCTTAGTTTTGGGCACTACCATTTGCAAATGGCACTGGTTACCGCGAGCGTTTTCCCAGTTGCGGCACAGAACTCCATCCTGGACGACCAAGCTTTCCAACTGTGCCCAATAACTCTTGGTGATGGGGCTTATTGCTGCGATATCACTCCATTTGGGCCTAGGCGCATCTGATTTCTTCCATTCAAGAATCGGCTGTATGTCCTTGTCGTCTTGCTGAGCACTCTGCAAAGCTTCTTTCCATTCGTCGCTCAGATCCGTCTTCAACATGCTCACTAGCGCTGCCGGCTTCGCTTCCTGTCTTGCACAGTGTTTGCGTTGGTCGGGATAAGGCCTAAGCGTCAGAGCATCTGCGCTACGTGGCTCTTGCCGCTAGACAGGTACGTCAGGTGACCCTTTTGGTGGAGACAGGGTACCAACGTGCCGCTTACGCTTTGGGCAGCTCAAGCGGATATGGCCTCTTTCCCCACAGTTGTAGCACCGTGGTGAAGAAACAACTTCCCTGATACGGTAAGTTCGATCCTCGTGACGCGCTGCTTCCACCTCCAGAGCGTAGGATAAGGCTGCCTTCAGGGACTTGAAGTGCCCAAGTCTTACCGCTGCTCTAACTTCCAGGTCCCGGATCCCATCCGTAAACGCTTGTACGAGGTTCCCGTCAATGAGGACAGGTGACGACTGGTATGCCTTCCTGACCAGCTTTTCCACCTCTAGAGCCCACTGCTGCAGAGTTTCTGCGGTGCGTTGTGCCCTGTCCTTCAGCTGAGCACGATACACATGTTCTAGGTGTGCGTCACCGTATCTCGCCTCCAGCGCCTCCATCAGCTTTTCATAGGAGACGTCTTGCCCAAGCACCTCCAACACCGTCAAGGCCTGATCACGAAGGCCCAAGGTTAGGGCGGTGAAGGCCTGTTCTTTGTTCCACCCATTCGTTCGCATAACGGCCTCAAACTGGACCTTGTATGCAGACCACGATGACGAGCCATCAAATGGTGGAACCTTAAATCCACGAGGTGAGGGCGCTACAGCCGCTGGTGTCACTTCGAGCCCACGCAACTTCTTCTCCACTTCAGCAACACAGGTCTCGTGGTGGTCGTGTACACGCTTCTCTAAAAAGGCGACGCGAGTCTCAAGCTTGTCGTGTACGAGCATCTCTACGTCGCTGATACGGGCCTCGTGCTGCTGAAGTTCCTCCTTGACCGCCTTCAAGTCCTTCCCTACAGCGGCGCTGAGGTCCTTCATAAGCACCACCTGCTCTTCTAGGCGGCGCGCGTGCTCCTCCTTGTCGCGCTGGAGCTGTTCTTCTAGGCGGCGCGCGTGCTCCTCTTGACGGCGAGCCTGCTCTTCCTTGTCGCGCTGAAGCTGTTCCTCCAGGCGGCGCGCGTGCTCCTCTTGACGGCGAGCCTGCTCCTGTTGACGGCGAGCCTGCTCCTCCTTGTCGCGCTGAATCTGTTCCTCCAGGCGGCGCGCGTGCTCCTCTTGACGGCGAGCCTGCTCCTGTTGACGGCGGTCCTGCTCCTCCTTGTCGGGCTGTCGCTGTTCTTCCATGCGGCGCGCGTGCTCCTCTTGGCGGCGGGCCTGCTCCTCTTGGCGGCGGGCCTGCTCCTGCATAAACGCCATCAGAGCAGCGCTATCGGACACCGCCATGGAGTGTGCGCTTGCAGGTTCCACTGCAGCCGCGGAGTCGCCTGATCCACCAGACGATGGAGAAGGAACGTCTCCGAAGCGTCTCTGGTCCAGGTCTTGCTGGCGCTGGTTCCTGGTACGCACTCCGTCAGTTTCTTCCTTCGGCATAACCGGCATAATTTATCCCTTTCTTCTGACACCAATTTGTTACGAGCTGGGGTTCGACGATAAATTATAACCCACTATGCCACTTAAACTGAACTTTATTTACTAACACAATAACACTAGATACACACACTTAATTTTCCAACACTAATAAAACACACTATTCACACGACTAGTACAACACTAAACACTTCCGAATTACTTTCTTCGCTTCTTGTTTATCGCTTCGATCTTCAATTGTTACTGTCCGGTCCGTTCGCTCGCACTC
This sequence comes from Euclidia mi, assembly GCA_944739405.2. Taxonomy (NCBI): domain Eukaryota; kingdom Metazoa; phylum Arthropoda; class Insecta; order Lepidoptera; family Erebidae; genus Euclidia; species Euclidia mi. The sequence continues at coordinate 42,185,736 of OX123193.2, forward strand.
TATTAATACTGGCCGGATAACATCACTAGCGCATTCTAGATACTTCCACAAAACTGTCGAATAATCGCGAACAGTCGATGCTCGATACAGCAACGCCATCTAGTACAGAGTAGCTGAATTACCTTTAAACCACCGATACATTCAATCTCTTCTAGTACCCCCATTCACCGATAGATGGCGTAACAGTGGGTACAGACCGGTAGCGGTACTATCCACATTCGCGAAAGTTTTTGAGTCGGCGTTGTCTGCATGTATCACATCACAGGTAAGTACACAGTTTAGCGACGCACAGCACGGCTTTCGGGCAGGTCGTAGCACAAACTTGAACCTCATGTGCTTTATGAACCAGGCTGTATCAATAATTGATTCAGAGGCTGGCTCACAACTTGATATTGCCTATTTTGACTTTATAAAGGCTTTTGATAGTGTAAATAATGACGTACTTTTGTCGAAACTGGCGATGGCAGGTTTCACTCCAGACTTGTTGTCTTTTTTTGCGAGTTACCTGAGGGATCGTAAGCAGTACGTAGAATATAGTGGTTATGTCTCAAGTTCATACCGCACTCTATCAGGTGTAAGTCAAGGGAGTAATTTAGGCCCATTAGAATTTATTCTGATGATAAATGATCCGCCGGATGTAGTGCAGCACGCGAGCTGCTTACTCTTTGCGGATGACTTAAAACTTTTTCTACTTATTGCGGACGAGAATGATTGCGAAAGATTGCAGAGTGACATCGATTCAGTAGTAGAATGGAGTCAAAATAACAAATTGCTCTTCAATGTCACGAAGTGCAATGTCATGTCTTGCACACGAGCGAGTTACCCCTTACACTATGCCTATCAAATAGAGGGAACGGTCATTCCTCGTATTACAGCTGTGAGAGATTTAGGCGTTTTGATAACCAATGATTTAATGTTTAAGCAGCATATAATTCGGATCTGTTCGAAAGCATATAAAAATTTAGGTTTCATAATGAGAGAAACCAGAAACTTTAATAACCTAGCAGTGGTGAAAGGTTTATATAATGACTTAGTGAGGAGCCAATTAGAGACGAGTGCTATGATCTGGAATCCCCATGAGGCCAAATATAGTCTCATGGTGGAGAAACCCCAAAACAAATTTGCACGATATTTGTATTTTAAGCAGTATGGAGTCTACCCATTCTTCCCACTTATGTATCCAACCCTATTTGTGATAGGTATGGTTGGATACTATAAGTTGGAAGTTAGACGAGACGTAGCATTAGCAAAATACGTATTTGAAATATTTAGAGGCAAACTTAATAACCCAACAGTATTGGCTTCGTTGAGGCTGATTGTCCCGAACACCAGTTTAAGAGTTAGTGTGAGGCAGAGGTTATTTGAGGTCTCGACAGCTCGCACTAATTTAGCTAAATATGCGCCACTCACTAGAGCTATAAATATTATAAACAAAGTTAGCTGTAAGACAGATATTTTTAATTGCACACTGGCGGAATTCGTAAAGGTAGCTATTGACATACTAACAAAATTGTAGCTTACTTGATTGTTTTGTTTTTTCTTTATATTGGTTGTTGTTGCTTTGCTTTTTATTGTTTGTGCTATTTCTTTTTTTTGTTTCTTTTGTTTTTTTGACTGCTTATTTTTATATTTTTTATGTGTGTATAACAATTTCAATCGCATTGGGTCTATCCTGTTAAGATTGTTTTGTGTTGAATAAATAAATAAATAAATATTAAAAGACTACATTCTGCTGATTACGTCACGTCAAGTCATGATAAGATAATATATTTTTCAGTCTAGTCTTAGTTATTTTTGTAAACGGGACATACGATTGTATCATTTAGCTCAAAACTAAAAAATAAAAGCACTAGGTATCTGATCTAAGGAACAGGAAACTAAATTCTCAAAGACTAAATATTCCTTACAAAACGTAACAAAAGGCTACATTTCCAAGTTGGATTAATATCCGGTGTTATTCAGGTGTCCGTGTTGCGTCCACCGTCCGGCTAGAATCAATAATGAATATTGTATCCAATTCACAGGCATGTGGATCATCTTAGCCGGCCGGTGTTCGCCAGGAGCCTACATATCGCCAATGGATATGCAAATGGAGTATGTCCAGAGCCGATTACACGTAAACCCACTTGCTGGCCGCCGTCTTGATTGTAAGCAAGCATCCTGTGCTGCGACACTACCGTGTGTTTACTTGTAAGTTGTATGATGTTCGCGGTACTATCGATATACGTACGTTTACTTAAGCTCATATGTATATAAGTCATGCATCGAGTTACGTTACGAGTATATACTGGAGTAAGTAGGATGGACATACAACTTCGACAAGGACATACATAGTCTCTAGCATTCCAATCATTTATTTTCTACTAGAACTATTTTATTGCTGACTGATTTTGTTGATTTTTCACGTGTACAAATATAAAGTTAAATCCTACACCAACTAAAACCAGAAATGAAATGTTGGATTTGTTTAAGACCAACGCTTTCGAATCAATCGTACACACAAGGACTCCAAACTACGTTCAACAGATTACGTTCTTAGTAACAAGCTCGAGACAGCGTTTGACTGTACAGTGTACATAGAGGTAACTTCTACACAAGTGACCGGGAAGTTTATGAAAACTTTGAGTGCAAAGAGGCGAGTGTGGTTTTCATTAGACACCGTCATTTGCATGTTATTCGTTAGGCTGTAGGGGCGGTGCCTGCGCCAATGCCGCCCTCGGCCCCTTTAGAACTGTTTGCAAAAGTACTACGTACTGTGTTTAGTCCACTGGCTTTATGAAACACATACTGTATGTGACTTGGTTTCATTAAATTTTAAAATAGAAGTTTAAAATATTGAGGGTTTTATTAGGGTTTAGAATTCACCCAATACGAAAGCAGGCTTCGATCAAACCATGTCTAGCAGATAATACTTCAGCGTATTTATAATATTCATCTTTAAAGTAGTGCAAAGTTTAAATCAGTTAATTAAGGTATATTTTGCTTATTACTGCTGAAATTATAATACATACGGTTTGTTTGATAGATGAAAGACGTTAGTTAGACCGACAACAAAGTGAACATATAAGTATCTGGTTCATTAAATTAAGTATTTGTTATTTAGTAATAGCACTTTTAGTAATACGTAGCCTCGGTTCACGTTTATATACGTGCGTATACACTATGCTTTACTTAAAGCAAGGACTCCACTCAAAATCCCTCGGACACATCTGATTACCAATAAAAAGCGTACTAACTTCAAATAGGCGAAGTTAGAGAGCTGAGAGCATCGGGTAAGTTGGTGGAAGTCCATTCGCAGGGGGTTAGTGACGTTCAGGCATGCAATAACCCCGTACATACCCGTATACACGGCAGTAAGTTGGTGAGCGGTCGGGCCCGTTGCAAATGACCGTCCGACCAACTCATGAAAATGTCATCGCTACAACTTGCTAGTAGTTGCACGCAACTTGTGCACACATTTTTGCATACACTTACCTCTCTCTAGACATTAATGCCTGAATGAGGCTTTAGGTATGCAAACCATTTTATAATGACGCGTAGATTTATTTGAAAATAGGTTCTATGTACTAGTAATTTATAACACCACTATACTAGGCAAGTTTCTGCATTGGTGCACAAACTTACGTACTTGTAAATTGAAATTGAAATTTTCATATGCATATTAAGCAATCTTTAAATTGTGAATATCATCATCAGCCAGTCCACTGCTGGACTAGGCCTCTCCTTTGAAAGGCGGAATTGGCCTACTAAACCACGCTGGCCAATCGGGTTGGTATAGGGTTTTTATCAAGTTTTCCTTCTCTTACTGTTCTCTGCATAATATGCTTCCTCTGTCGGTTCTTACGACACCCATGATATGGGGTGGTGACATTCCGTATTCTTAATCTGTCACCACACGGACAATTGTGAATATATATTAAAAAAATATAAACACTAATATTATAGATAGTTCAACTCAGATGTGCGCGCGGCCCTATGTGTGAGTAAACCTTGTACATATACAGTGACTTTGTGTGCGTGACAAGAGGTACAATCGGGTACAAATACAAATATAGTTATTTACGGGTTCTATACGGGTTTTTAATAAAAACAGTTGTTTCGTTATTTCATGTTTATTTATTGAACATTATTTTCAATCGCTACTTGAAAAAGTCCGCTAGTATTTGGAGCGTTTTAGGCAGTCTTGGCATTGGGAAACATCGGTTGGTAGATGAATTTCCTATAACGATTGGGTTGGACGATATAAATCGTCATTTTACTGCCTCCAACCAGATGGACAACACGATGAAGTGTCAAACTCTTTCTTATATTTCTGGATTATTGCGTCCCAATATTAACCCTTTTAATTTTTCTCCAGTTACGTTGGGTGAAATCAAAAAGATTGTCCTATCAATTAAATCCAAAGCGGTGGACTATGATAACGTGAGCCGTTTTATGGTCACCACTATCCTAGATTCTCTCCTTACTCCCCTTACCCACATGCTTAACTTCTCTCTTGAATCCGGACAGTTTCCATCAGTGTGGTGAAAAGGCTTGATCCGTCCTTTGCCAAAAATCTCCAATCCTTCTCTCCCCTCTCATTTCAGACCTATTTCCCTTCTTCCTTTCCTATCAAAGGTGCTTGAGGCATGTGTTCATAAACAGTTGTCCGAGTTTGTCTCCGAAAACCATATTCTCTCTCCACTACAATCTGGTTTCAGACCCGGCCATAGCACTGTCTCGGCACTACTGAAAGTGACTGGCGATGTCAGGGCGGGCGTGGAGGATACCAAGATTACAGTTTTGGTCTTGGTAGATTTTTCAAACGCCTTCGGCACCGTCAGCCACGATATCCTCCTTGCCGTCCTCTCCCACTATATGATTTCACCCGACGTGCTGGAATAGTTTTCTTCTTACCTTCGAGGACGACAGCAGTCAGTTCGCGTAAATGAACGCTCATCAACTTGGCGTGATATCGACTCTGGCGTTCCTCAAGGCGGTATTATTTCTCCTATTCTCTTCTCATTATTTATAAACCTCCTAACCTACAATCTTCACAGTTCGTATCATCCGTATGCCGATGATCTTCAGATCTACGCCCAGGCAAGAGTAGACAATCTCAGCACTGCTGTCAACGAGGTGAACCGAGATCTTGACACGATTCGGGACTGGTCTGACAGATTTGGCCTGTCAGTGAATCCCGATAAATGCCAAGCTATATTAATAGGAAGCCCACGTATTACGTGCAAAGTGGATGAAAAGGCCCTTCCCCCCATTATATTTAATGGATCCGTCATACCTTTCAGTCCCAGTGTAAAGGATCTCGGCCTTCATCTTGATGCTGCTCTTGACTGGCGTGCACAGATTGCGAGTGTCAGTAAAAAGGTCACCGGAACACTGCGATGTCTCTATCGCCTTAAGAATTTCTTGCCAAATAAAAACAATGCTTGTGCAAACTTTGATTTTTCCTATTATCGACTATGGTGATGTATGTTATCTCGACCTGAATGCAGATCTACTCAACAAGCTTGACCGACTTCTCAATAATTGCATTCGGTTCATTTTCAATCTCCGTAAATATGACCACGTTTCTGCTCACCGCTCTAAATTACGATGGCTGCCTATCCGTGCACGTCGTAATCTACGTACGCTCACTACACTATATTCTATTTTAACATCTCCGAATGCCCCGTCTTATCTATCCTCTCAATTTCAATATCTCTACAGCAGCCATGATAAAAATCTCCGCTCTACCAATAATCTTCTTCTTCTCTGTCCTTCTCATACCTTTACTCTCGTTCACTCGTCTTTCTACTTCCAGGCTATTCTTCTGTGGAATGCACTCCCTCTCGAAATTAGGATGTCCTCTTCTCGTGAGCTTTTTAAAGCTAGCTTACGACGGCAGTTATTTGAACAATCGGCAGAATAATCTTCCTAGTAGGTATATTTATGTGTATGTATATCATATGTATATAAGTAGGAATATATATGTATTTATGTATTGTAGGTATGTACTATATTTATTTTATAAGTTCAAATTATATGTATATTTATACGTAATATTTTATGTATCTTGATTAGTAGTTTACATGCAGTTTTAGCACCCACCTTGATTCGTCTCTGCACCACCCAAAGGTAGGCTGGTAGAGAATGCCTTGGGCATTAAGTCCGCCTTTGTACAAATTATATTGTTTTGTGCAAGAAGTCAAATAAATAAATAAATAAATAAATAAAAAAATCAAATGATGAATTTTCGGATTTGCTGCTCTCACCATGGTTGATTATGATTTGTGACTCCGTGTCAAAATGTCTATAGTATTCTTCTTCTTTCTTTTGTACATGTCGACAAGTATCAACCCTCATCCCTTCATCAATTTGACTTAAACGTTCATTTATGAGTTTAATTATTTCCGTCACATTTTGGTCGACATTATGTGAAGCAATATAATTTTTTTAAATTCCCCTCACATTTTCTATGGAGTTTAGTTCAGGATGATATGGTGGCAATCGAAGAACTTTTATGCCATATGGCTGAAGTATCTCGTCAATCTTGTAACAGACATATTTTTCTTTATTTTTTTTAATCAAATCATACAGTTCAATTTTTTTCATATCTTGATTAAAAGCAATATATTTTTCTGTCAGCCATCTCTGCATTTCTATTTTTTTTTTAATTAGAATTTGGGGCTCTGTCATTTTGAACTTTATGGTATGAGGCATTATCAAGCACAACCACAGAGTTAGGTGGAAGATTCGGTACTAGACGTTCTTTTAGCCACTTTTCATAGTTTTCTGCGTTCATATTAGAGTGGTAATCACCAGAAACACTATTTGCTTTGTATGCCAATAGTGCGTTAGGTACGAAACGTTGTTCTGAACCAGCATGCACAATGATAACTCTTTGTCCTTTCGACAAGTTTCTCTTTAAAGGTGGTCCATCTTTATTACCCCGTCCTTTGTTTTGCACATGATTAGTTAAGATGTAGCTCTCATCTGTATATACGATACACCGATTTTATTGACGGTATCTGAATAAATTTTTTAGGTAGGAAAATCGTAGTTTTTGGATGTCATGCCGCTCTATAATAACACGTCTGTTATCCACAGTTTTTCGCCATTTGTATCCCAACTTTAACAAAGCTTTACGCAGAGTCGAAATACTTCCATCATAGTTAAGTTTATCTTGAAATATTCTTTTCAACTTTAGCAAGGTAGGTAACTCGCGATGTTCTAAATGGTAACTTTGAATAGTGGAACGTATAACATCAACGTTAAAGTTGTCTAATTCTAACTTCTTTAAACGTTTTTACGGTCTTTATGCGAAGATTTAAATTTAGAGTCAGATTCTTTTCCTTCAGCCAATATATTAGTAATTGTTCTCTCTGATAGCCCCACTGCCATTGCTGTTCTTTTCCGTGCGCTATTTAAATGTTCACTTAATTTCGATATTAAAATTGGACTTGCACTGCAAACTGGATCACTTACTAGTTCCAATATATCTCTCGCATCTATTTTCAGAAATTCGTATACCTTAGCAATGGTTTCTCGAGTTTAAAACAATAATACGTAAACGTCAACAAGGATATTTTTTTTTCGTATATAGAATCATAGTAAATATAAATTACATCTAAATTTTAAATAAAAAAATATTTACCAGACTCCTTAAGCATTTTCTCCGTGAAGAACTAGACATTTTCGTAAACGACTGTCCCCGTAAGAAAAAGCGATAAGAACACGTCTTGCTCGGACGACGGCAGCCGCGTCACTGCCACAGGAATGAAAGTTGTATATTTACAAGCCCACGCACACAAAGGGCCGCGCGCACAACTGAGTTGAACTATCTGTATATGTATTTGCAAGTCGAAATATAGTATGCCGAGTTAACACTTCAACGTTAACCTTAACACGCTAATTATGGCAACTGTTTTTTTTTTTTTGTTTTACCGTAGGGCAGTCATCTTCTCCACACTACCTATAAGAGTTTGGGGCAGGCGTAGATGTGGGACTCTCGGCTTTCAGGGAATTTTCTCACTAAAACCCCCGCGGTGTCCTCTACGTCCCGCAGCGCCGGGGTATATCAAATTGCGGTTGGCATACTTTGTCTTCAACCACTGGCAATGAATGATAGACTAATTTTGTAAATACATTTTAGACTGTAGATATTCTTTGATTTAGGTTTTCTCCATTTATTTTCAAGTTAACATTTTCATTTATTTATTTTTGATGTCACAAAGCCCTATTACATAGAAAACGCAAGTTTATTTATTAATACCGTCCATCACAGAACTACGCGTCAACTGTTGGAACAAAGGCCGTCTGCTGTATTTTCAATTCCAATATTTCAGTGCAAACGTAAAATGACTTATTGAATCTTGTATAAAATAAAAAAACACTGACTTGAAAGGTTTCATTTGTAGCCAATCAGAAGCGGTTCTTAATTAAAATGAAATTGTGAAGAAACACGTTGATAGGCTTAGCGGATCAGATATTTATTTTAAGGGGTTCTGGTGAAATGAGCACCGCTTTGATTGCGTCTGCCATCGTATCTGCATAACAAAGGCGACTCTTTTTAATTAGGTGACTATTCTAAAGTCGCCCCCGCATACAAATGTAGGAAGATTAGCGCGATTTCGAGAACGCTCCACATTCCATTTTTACTTTGACGGTTAATTTAAAGACTCAGCAGTTTGTTTTTGTGCATAACTCGATGGACTTCTGTGTTTACGTTTCTAACAAATACTCGTGGATGAAAAAACTCATTTATGTTAATGAGGATCGTAAAGACATAAACAGTGACGGTCCAATACGTTTACCTTCGTAACTAAAAAGGTAGAACCTTTGTAATATAGGTAGGTACGTTTATGTTGTTTGTATCTACTTGGTAAAGGCAGATTCATGATTGTCATGCCCGTCATATTTAGTTTTCTGTCTGTTCTCGCAATTTTAAATATGCTGAATTGATTAAAGATACTGTGGGTTATGTAAGATATTGTTAATCAGCACCATATGTTCTTAACAAAAGATTCCCAACTGACCTTTGACTTATAGAATATTTTTAGTTGTTATATAACCATTTGGTAGACAACAAAAATCTGACTACTGGCGTTTGAATAATAAATACTTATTATTTAAAATGATAAATAACTCCGCATAATCGAAAAAACGTCATCTTTAAAAGGTCGTTGCGCAATAGCAAAGACTAAATCATAGAGTTTTAATTGCGTTACAATCCAGCCATTAACAAGTGGTAATGGTACAATGGAAAACCTCGTGGATAAAGTCCAGGTTACGCGTCATGTCTGGTAAGTTTGAATTTCTGGTACGCACACAGCCCACGTTTGTACACCATTTCCTAGAACGCAGATTTCACAATTGAACAACAAAAAGTTGCTATTAATTTAAAACCCGCAGAACGGACTAGGGCTGTCTACGAAGTCGAACCAACTTTATTATGGACTGTTATAACACAGTTTTTGTTTGTTTGTAATAAAACTGTCGCACTATGTTGTAATAATATTGTTGTACGAAAATAAACAGCATCCTTCGTTTTGACTTCGTGGAATTCAATTCTACCTCTGGTGTATAAATATGAAGTATTTTTTATACTCCGAAGGCGTTCAACATACTTTTGGTCATCCAATAATGTGTCTGTATGCCCAATAGAGCTGCGAACCACTCACGCCACCAACCCTAAAAGAAGACGACTTTTTTTAATACCTACTTGCAGTAAGTACTAATCCTGCACCGCGATGACCTTTAACCACAATGATATTCGTTTCGTGTATTCAAGCCGTGTGGTTGACGGCATAGAATACAAGTGTCACCACCCCCTATCTTCCCGCGGGTGTCGTAAGAGGCGACTAAGGGATAACACAATGCTAATACCATCTTTGCGTAGAGACGGAAAACTCGACATCAAACCCTATACGACCGCCTCGTTGGTCTCGCGGCGTAAATGTGCGCGTGGGATCGGGAGGTCCCGGGTTCGATTCCTGGGTCGGGCAGTGTTATTGGGTTTTTCTGTCACGAAATTCTCAGTAGCAGCACGGAGTCTGGAAATGTGCCCGGTACGGCAATAGGCTCGCCCCTTATCACTTGGGACTAAAGTATATCTGGCGAATAGTGGGTGGAGAAATACACCTCTGCCTACCTCTTCGGGGTTATAGGCGTGAGACTATGTATGTGTGTATGTATATTCGTTTCTGAGGTCCACCCTAAAAATAAAGACCTAGAAACTTTTATCTAGATAACTATATACAGATCTCAACAGTCCATTCAAATAAATAGTCTCAACACGGGATTGTAGTAACAATAAGGCTAGCAGCCGCAATCGTGTATCCATGATCCTTGAAACAGATCAAGCGCAATTGCTTAGTGTATTTATTAGAGGGCATTGTATGTATGTAGCATATCTTGTAGACAATCCAGACTTACACGAATGATATATGTGCGGTACAAGCTGGATACTATCCATCTTTATTTCCTAGAACATCGGGCTTAACTCCCACTCTTTAGAGAACCTAATGTTACCAAATACGTAGTAATTCGATCAGCAATTATATAATATGATATGTGAAAATAACACCAAATGTCTGATACATTTCTGAGTGACTTATGATAGAAAAACAGTTATAATTAGATTTAAAATAATGAGACTGGAAACCAAACATGCTCGAGTGAACATTTTGTTGGTGTTATATTTATATATGGTTTTATAATAAAATTGCTTGTAACGAATACCGTGATCGTAATTTGCAAATTGTTGTTCGCAAAGAGTTAATGCTTCAGTCATCATTATTGAACACATTCATTAAAAAAGGTGTATCGAGCTACACGTATTAAATCTTTGCATCTGTCAAGCGCATTCACTGAATCTTTGCTGCAAGTGAACATATCTTAATATATAAAATCCTTGCGTTACTGACTGACTGATAGACACGCTACAACCGACTGAGCGCAAGTAGGTGAAATTTAGCATGTATGTTCCTTGAGGAGAGTAGGGGTGTCTGTACAAAATATTTTATCTAATCGTAATTTACGCATGCAAAGCAGCGGGCAAAAGCTAGTCTTATTATAAAACCTAAACTACCTAAGCCGTAAGGATCAACTTTAACTGAGCTTAGGAAAAAATATTTTAACATAAAAAGTTACACACTTCTTCAAATAAGTACGAAAATAAAATCACTTCATTTTTAAAATCACCAAAATGAAAAAGAAATATAATATATTGTCTTCACATCATTGACAGAGATTCCGACTAAAAAATAACGTGACTTTATTTCAAAAGAATTGTGGTATATTGTTCATCGCCCTTAAATTTCGGATTCTTGCACCGAACGAACGGTAAAGAATCGAACACAGAACAGTGAATCGAATATAGAAGCTATCAGTTGTGAAGATACTGCGGAACGAAGATTACTGTCACAAAGGGAGATTTTCCATCAGAATTCACATTTCAAGTATTATTTATTTACAACGAGACACCGCTACTTGCGAGTGTCGCCATGTCTGTATTAGAGACAACACACTGGCTGTTTTGTGGCGTTCGGAAATATTGTAGCCCCGTCGAAACTGTGTTGTATTGTATATTAAAACTTATTATAGACACCGCCATACCGGCCATAGACTACACGCATAGCTGGCTCCAACGAATCTTCAAACCAGTGTTTTTTATAATTATTTTCATTCATATAAAATGAAGGCAGCAATAGCCTAGTGGGGATACCAACAGACTGTCATGCAGAGGGTATCGGGTACGAATCCACGGCGCGCACGACTGACTTTTCGGAGTTATCAATTCAATCAATCAATCAGCCTATCGCGTGGTTTTAGTGAGAAAATTCCAAGTGCCTGAAAGGTCGAGAGTCACACACCTACTCCGCCCGAAACTCGAATTATAGTGTGGAGAAGATCACTGCCCTACGCTACGGTGGAATAAGCAAAGTTTAACTTAAAATATTACAATAATACTCACCTATATCATACTTAGTGTTTGTTTAAACACAGAGAATTTTTGCAGTAAACAAAAAGAGATATCGTGCTTAGCAATCAGTAGGTATAGATTCTCCCCTAAACATCTCGTTGGACTTTGAGAAATGTCGATTTGAGTTAGTGGTGCGTGTATAGGGGAGTTCTGTTGTTAGCCAAAAGCACCTCGCGATTCAGATATTTTTCTTCTGCTTACTCTTATTATTCCCAATCGTATTGGGAGCTCACCGTCTAACTAGATGCGATCGGGATTTAGTTTACAACATATACCTGGGGATTGTTATGAAATCTCATTAATTTGTACGTTATGCCAATTATTAGATATAATTACTGTGTATGTAGTAGTTATTAGAGATTCAAGATCAAGAAGCTACTGCTCTTCTGGTCAGTAGTATTTGTTTATGGAGTCCTTTATTGTGTTCTATTGGATATAGTTTCATTCAAATACACCAGATAGATAATATGTATAATATTATACAGGCCTCTATAGGCCTTCTTTGCAAGTGCAGCCTACACATCAGACTAACACATAGGCTACTTTTGGTCACGATAACTGACACCCACGCAGGAGAAGCCGCGAGAAAATGCTAGTGTTGATATAAACTGACTCCTTATTACTAACATTGACATTCGAAATTTGTTGTGTAATTCTATACTATTATGATTAGTAGTAATAATACCACTGAGGTAACATAGCAACTAGAGTAACAAACTCCTACAACTGACGTTTTAAAATAGCGTGGCGACCAGCCGACACAGCCGACGTAGCTTTGAAATCATTAAGCACCTTAGAAAAACCCTATACTCATATCTTTCACTTATCACCCGACTACAGCGAAGCCAAAGGAAGAGTAATGTTTTTGGCAGACTATGTATGTATGTATGTGTTCCACTGTAGCGCCTTAACTAATGAACCGATTTAAATGAATGGGGTGTCAAAAGATTTGTAATAATAGCGCGGGTGACATAGGCACTTTAATTTTTATCTAAATTTTCCATTACGAAATTAATACCTCAGATTCCAACCTCAAAAAAAAAAAATAACTGAGATAATAATTACGTGTTTGGTATCAAAAGAAAGGTATTGGTGAGCACATTATTCAGTTAATAAAGCATTGTTTGCATATTTAATTATTTTGTATTTTCTTTCTCAACATTTATTTTATAATCCGGATAAATATATTTTACCTACTATAACAAACATTTTAAGAAATTTAACTTCAAGCCTAGAACCTAGCCTATACGCGCTCCGGGAAGTACAAGGCACTTAAACAAATATTACGATGTGATCATTTATTAATGCTCTACTACGGAGTGTAATTTATCTCTTCTGAATAATATTCCATACGTTAAACATAACTTATCTTTTAACAATCTATCCTGTATTCAGAATGCTAATACTTGCCTAATTTGGTTAGTTACCAACTGGTTTCAGGCATTTCAGAAGTGCCGAAATAGCGCAATGGCTGCCCGTGCTAGAAACATCCCGTGACATCCTTGTGCAAACATGTACTCAACATGTATCGAAATATGATACCATCTGGCAAAAGTAAGAAAAGTCATAAAAACAAACGGTTAGTACATTTTTTGTTCGAAGGTTCCTTTTTGATTGGTTAACAAAATTAAGGGCGGAGTTACTTAAAGTCAACATGTGCAAGCGAAAATTTTTCTAAAATGGTTAACCGTCGCTGCGATTGATGGTCCCACTATGACTACCACGTTAAGAATTAAGTCCAATTTGAACTCTAATTCAGCCAAGAACCTTCCCAAACACAACAAAATATCATCATATTGGACATTGCTTTTCAGTGACATACACATATATGGACGTAAAGATAAACTCTTTTCTTCCGTGTTAGTCAAAGTTTTTAGTTCTTATTTTGTTTAGGAACTTTTAGACAAGGTTTAGTGCTTTACTTGATCAATAAAAATAAATGGAGAAATTGTTGGCTTTTGATGACTGCGCGAACACTACTAATCAGAATCTGTATATCTAACATTTTTGCGTACTGACTGACTGACAGACAAGCTACAGCCAAAGCCAGTAGGCGCAATTTGGTATGTATTTTCCATGGGGACCGTAGAAGTGCACTAAGAAAAAGTGTTCCTTCACTAAGCGACATTCTCCAGTCACAATTCTCAGACGTACCACAAAACTTTAATGTAGTCCATATAAACGCACAAAGTATTCCAGCCCATTTCCCTGATATGCTAGCTAACCTAGACTGCAAACACATACACGCTGTCCTCGTTTCAGAGTCATTGCTAAAATCATGTCTCCCTTCAGCATCTTATTCTCTTCCAGGATTCAACCTAATAAGAAATGATCGCGTATCCGGCAGTGGGGGTGGTGTAGCCATATACCTACGTCATCAGATCTCTTATAACATAGTCTCTATGTCTCCGCAGCCGCCCCTGCCGAATACAGGCGAGCATCTCTTCTTGGAAGTAGAACTTCAGCACCTTAAAGTACTGCTAGGCGTATACTATTCACCTTCAAATCGCCATAACTTTTTTTCATCTTTCGAGCAACTATTAGAAAATTTAACACCTCTATATAACCACACTATCATAATGGTGACTTTAACACTTGCCTCCTTAAACAGGATTCTCGTGCTGCCTCTCTTCGACATGCTATAGAGTCATGTAACTTGTAAATTTTAGACCTTAACGCTACTCATTACTTTCCAAACTGTACTCCTTCTCTACTTGACCTTATCTTGGTCTCTTCTCCTAATTTCGTCACTAAGCATGGTCAGTGTACAGCAGACACTTTTTCCTACCACGACCCCGTCTTTGTATCATACAGACTACGCCCACCTAAATCGAAGCCGAAGGCGTAATTTTGGTGGCATGGATCTTGACAAGTCGCGTGCGGATACCATTGATATAGACTGGGAGCCTCTGTTTTCCTCAGAGTGTGTCAATACCAAAGTCCATATTTTCACAAATAAGCTAATTGAATTATATGACGTTCATGCACCAGTTCGCACCATTAAACTAAAACATTTACCAGCTCCTTGGCTAACAGGGGATATCAAAAAGATTATATCAAAAAAATCTGCTACCAAGGCGCAAAAACAACGCGAAAGCGCAACGCCAATATATTCATACTTCTGTTGAAGATGGTGATCCAGCAAAAATCTGGAAATTTCTTAAAACTCTGGGAGTTGGTAAAACACGGCAACAATCCATCCCAAACAAAGTTAACCTCGATTCTCTCAATAGACATTTCACTACTTCGCCCAAATTTGATGGAAATATGAAAAAATCTACATTAGAATATCTTTCATCCTTGTCAACCCCAGATTACTCTCCCTTTACCTTCACGCAATTCACCGCTTGTGATGTTAAGAAGAGTTTACTGGCAGTTGCGTCTAATGCGGTCGGCAGTGACTGTATCAGCCGTAAAATGATCCTCCCCATCCTAGAAGAAATTCTTCCAATCCTTTGTCACATCCTAAATCATTCCGTGGCCTGTGGCATCTTTCCATCTGATTGGAAGGATGCACTGATCATTCCTTTGCCCAAGAAACCTAAACCCTGTTCCTTCTCAGACTATAGACCCATATCAATACCCTTCCCTACCCTTCCTGTCGAAAGTCCTTGAACGTCTAGTTCACTCACAATTGAGTTCTTCCTGTATAAAAATGCCCTCCTAAATCCTTATCAATCCGGTTTCCGTCCCTGCCACAGTACTGCCACTGCATTGGTTCGCGTAACTGACGACATTCGGCTAGGTATGGATAGTGGCAATCTTACAGTTCTGTCCTTACTCGATTTTAGCAATGCTTTTAACACTGTAGATTTTCACATCATACTTGGCATTCTACGCTCTCTTAAAGTATCTCCATCGGCAATTGGCTGGTTTCATAGTTACCTGTTTGGTCGCCAGCAACGTATACGCATTGAAGATTCTTATTCAACTTGGTCTGATACTAATGTCGGTGTGCCACAGGGTGGCGTGCTATCTCCTTTACTCTTCGCGATATTTATAAATTCTATCTCAAACCAATTACTTTCATCCTACCACCTTTACGCAGATGATTTGCAAATTTATACGCAAGCACCTTTAAATAAGTTATCTGAAGCCTGTACCACCGTTAACACGGACTTAGCGCGCATCTGTGAGTGGACCAATAAATATGATCTTCTAGTAAATCCTGAGAAAACTCAACTCATTATTATTGGCAGCCCCAAACTGGTCTCGAAAATTAGGTGGTCCGAATTACCTAAAATCAGCTTTGATGGCAAAGATCTGACCTTCAGCAAAACTGTGAAAAATCTGGGGATCTACTGGGACGAAACTTTGTCTTGGAGACCGCAAATTCAAGAAATGAGTCGCAAACTATTTGCATCAGCAGGTTCGTTGCGTAGACTACGCAATTTTCTTCCTACAGCCACTAAAATTGCGCTTGCTCAATCCTTGCTTCTGCCCGTAATCGATTATGATGATGTCAGCTATATTGACCCCACCGAGGAGCCGTTAGATAAACTGAGCGTCTCCAAAAATTTGCATACGATTTATATTTGGACTGCGCAAATATGATCACATTTCAGATTTTCGTAATAAGCTCAAGTGGCTGCCGATTGATCGTCTTCGTAGGAATACACACGTTCTCACATTGTTATATAATGTTCTATTCAATCCTTGTGCTCCCTTTTATCTCAAAAAACGTTGTAAGTTCCTTCATGACACACATGTAAGGTCCTTGAGGTCATCTGAGGATCTAACGCTGGAGATGCCTAAGCATTCCACAAATTACTTCGCCAAATCCTTTGCTGTTCAGGCTGTCCGCCTGTGGAATGGTTTACCATTAGAAATTCGAAGGGCAAAATCTCTACCTATATTTAAAAACCTAGTTAAAAATCACTATTTACTTTTTTTTTTACTGTATCTGTTTGTTCTGAGTATGTTTATATATATTCAAAGTAATATCTATGATATATGTTTATTTATATATCGCTCCTTGAATACAAAAGGGACACAAATCGAAATCCATAAATTTTACAGGACAGCCAAAACAAATTTTTGAAACTGTTTTTTTATAATATTTCATGTATTTAATAATTAAATATAAGATGTTAATATATCATTAGATGCGTATTTTTAGCTCTATCTATCTACAATATAAACTTTGTAATAGCTGTTACCTATTAAGAAAAAAAAGCATAAAAGTCCCTTTTGCATTCAAAATTTGAACCAATATTATAAAAAATATGTCAAAAATTAAACACAGTTTTACGAATAAAAATGGTTTATTGTACCTTTTTGGTAAAAAACCGTACCAAAAAGTTTAATCTTATTACTAGGTAAAAACATAAGTGAATGGACACCAGGAAAACATTGTATTAAAAAATCTAAACTAAAAAATCCTAACTTATTATTAAGTAATTTAATTGAGATCAACTTTGTACGTAACTATTATTCAGTAAAATAAAACATCTCTCTAAAACAATTATATTTGTAAGAATAATAGAAAAAACAAGAGATAAAACTGTAATAATCATTATCAAAATATACATAAAATAACCATATTCATTAATAAATTCTCTAAAAAACTCAAAAAATAATCAACTGACGACACTAATTTGTCTCTCTTTAACATTAATAATTTAAACAACATAAAATACGAGATCAGTTCTAAAGGCACATAATTCAGTAGCAAAATATTATAGCTTATATGTAATAATACTATTGCACAATAACAATCTAAGTAGTCTTACAAAATCACAGTTATAAACAATTTAAGGCACTTTTTACGTAAACTATTTTAAGTTAGAATAATTTATAATCGTTATTTATTATTGTTATGTAAATGTTTGAATGAAATTTATACATAAGTCTTTATTATCAAAGGGAACTTTCAAAATTAACTATTCTAAATATTATCACAATTAGGTATCTATTATTAAAATAACAAATTTTCGTAAAAGCTTTTACATACTTAGGAATGATATTTTTCTCAATAAGTTTAGAATACCCTGTTTTTAACTTCAGTTATTTTAAGGTTTTGTTTGCACAGTTGTTTGGCACTATAGGATTAGTGGACCTTCTTTTTGTCAGCGTGGCTACCGAGGTAAACTCTTCAGTTTCGTAAGAAGTCTTGAAGAAAAATATTGTGGCCAGGTAATGCTTGAACTTTTTCCGATTCTTGAACGGAGGTTGCCTTATTCAACATTTTTCGTGCTCTATTCATTTTGTCAATCTGTAAAAATAACATCTTTAACATTTTATAACTAAAAACATAAAATACACACAGTTCTATACATATATTATACAGTCCTTAGTACATACACACAATACCATACAATATTCTTGTATTACATCTAGTGATTAAACTGTTGGTGTGCTTATTAATAAATAAATAAATAAAATAAAAACATACATACACTAAAACATACACACAATCAAATACATAACAATCCTTAATATGACATTTTCAATACTAATTTTCTAGGAATAACACCTTAATTATATTTAACAAATTTAAGCTACCACCTCATATTTAGCATTCAAATTCACAGAAAATATGGGGCAATGCATCTTAATCACATATTTTTCAACATTTACGAATATCTACCTATATTATTATAGGTCCCTAAAAACACTCATTGATATTATTTAAAAAACTTTAAATTAGTGACGAAAGCTACAGGGACAGGGCTTCAATTTAGTTTTTTTTTAAGCAAATAAATAAATTTGTATGATTTTTATGTTAAAAATCACTGAAGTAAAAAGAATAGAACAAAATTAACATCAAAATGGTAATTTTTATTTTTAAAATGGTAACGAAAACTAAAATTATTATCATGCAAAACGGCCATTTTTCTGGCCTTCCCATTCTAGCACGCTAAAAATAAATATTTATTTCACTTTAATTTAATGCAATTGGGACGTATTTCACAATATGCTACTTTTGTATAATAAAAAATAATTATACTTAACTAATATTGGATTTCAAAAAGGACGCATTTCAAATATGGCAATTTTGTATTACAAAATATAATAACAAATACTAATGTTAGAATGCAAAACGGAAGTTTTCAAAAATATGGCACTTTTGTATAACAAAATATGGTTACAAATTCCAATGTTAGAATGCAAAACGGACGTTTTCCAAAATATGGCACTTTTGTATTGTAAAATATAATCACACTTACCTGAAATTTTGAATCCAACACAGACGTATTTTGGATTGTGGCACTTTTTCACGCAACCGACGTGCGTATGCGTTGAATCTCCGGGCGCAACTAACAAAATGGCGGTTTTGCACTGACATTACCTGTCAAAGTGAGCTAATGCAAAAATGGCGGTAGGTCAGTGCAGCCATAATATAAGCAAAAATGATGGGAGTTTTTTTTTCACTACAAAATATAGTCGGTTCAGGTGTCATTTTTGCAATAAAACGATTTTCATTTTTTTTTTAATTGTGGCCCTTTTGTATTCAAGGAGCGATATGTATTGTCTATGTATATATTCCATAGTATTATTAAATTGTATGTATTGTCTAAGTACATATTCCATAATATTATTAAATTGTATGTATGTATTTTATTTTAAATTATCTTGCTATCCAAGTCAGCCAGTACTACACCATGGCTGCATGGCTAGGAAAAATTGCTAACATCATTCCTGTCCATCCAAAGGTAGCCTGGAAGAGATCGCACTTAGCGATAAGGCCGCCGATTGTACATATACCATAGTCTAAGTTACTTATAATTAATGTACTGTTAAATTATGTATTGGTGTGCAATAAAATAAACGTATATCTGACTAAGAAGAAATTCCCTTCCTCTCGCGTCGGTTTCCACAATGCTGAGGGTCGTGACCACATCGTGGAAACAGTCTATTGCGGACTACTCGCCGCCATCTGTTTCTGTCTGACGAGTGGAGAGCGTCGTGTAACGTGGTGTTGAGAGTGGTGCGGATCTGATCGGTCCAACGTATCGAGTTTCTGCCTCTAGGTCTTTTTCCTTCCACTTTGCCAGAGATTATTAACTTTTCCAAGTTATCACTGTCTTTCCTCGCAATATGCCCAAAGTACTCCAGAACCCAGGCAGATGGTGGAAAGCCTCGTCTAGATCTTGAGCTCTTGTAGGATCGATACGTTGGTGCGGTGTGCTTTGCAATTAATGCCCAGCATCTTCCTCCAGTACCACATCTCGAAAGCATCAACGCAATCACGATCAGCTTTCTTCAAGGTCCATGTCTCTGCGCCATAGAAGAATATTGAGAACACCAGAGTGCTTACAAGATTGATCTTGGTTTTCAGGGAGATGTTTTTGACCTTCCATATCATTGAAAGCTGAGCCATGGCCTCTTTTGGCAACCCGATCCTTCTTCGCACCTCAGCTTCGCAAGAGCCATTATAACTTAATGCTTGAACCCAGGTAAATAAAGCTGTTAACCGTCTCTAAGGTAAGTGATCCAGTGGGCTCAAGCTTGGCTGTGTGATCTATGACCATGATCTTCGTTTTGGTTTATCGAGAGTCCTAGTTCAACTCTGATGCTCTCCATCCTATCTCGGCTTCATCTGACGCTAGCAAGGTGGTGTCTGCATAACACAAATTACAGATTTTGCTACCACCGACGGTGAAGCCTCCCGCCTAGTTCTCCCAAGTACGCCTCACTATATATTCACCGTATATATTGAATAGGATGGGTGAAATGATGTAGCCTTGTCGAACTCCTTTTTCAAAACTGAATGCTTTAGATGTTGTACCGTCAATCCTCACCACACCTTGGTTCTTACGATATAAAGATTGCAGGAGTGCAATCAAGTGATGAGTTACAGCCAGTTCTGATAAGACTCTCCATAGACAGTACCAGTTGACACGGTCAAGCGAGAGCTAAAGGCGTCTATAATGGTGCTGAAAAGCTTCCTATCAATACAGAGCTCGATGAGCTTTAGACCTCGCTCATTTCTGGTGCCTAGACAATATTTCCCCACCATATCTTTGATGGTATATTCTTTTAATATGATTGTGACCTGCCGGCTAGGTATGTCATAAAGTGTCTTCTCGTGGTTCACATAGAATGCGTTGATGTCCTCGTCCAAAGCTTGTGCTGTAGAGGCGTTTGTATTATATTAAGAAGGCACGGTTTCGTATTCAACTTCATGCTGACAATTCTATCAGAGAAAGGCTTGTATCCGAGGACAAACTTATCGAAATTCCCACGATCGAAAAATGGTTAAATTAAAAACTTGTGCGGGCATCCTTTAGTCTAATATACGTACAAACTTGTTTATCCTTGGCTATGATGTCAAGTAGGTATGCAAAATAACTTACTGATCTCAACCCGCACCTACTACCCTCCACTTGATGGGGGTTTCCGCAATTCTTTGCTAAACCCCTATCAAGTGTCAGCTGTCAACCCTTTTTGACTTCTGACGTACAAACAAACACTATTATAATATTAAATATAATACTTATGGTAAACTAGAGAGTACCGGAGAAGCAATTATCGTGATAGTAACCTGACCGATTTTAATAACAGGAACTCCGGAACGTGACCCCGACTATTTGAGTCATACCGCTTTCGGTTATCTGTGTTGCCTACTTGAAAATATGTTGTAATATTGCTTTATTATCCCTATTACAGTTAAGTGCTTAGGTATTTTATTTAACTGTGATGCGTCAGGTTTTGTTTATACTGCAACAAAAATCTGGCGAATTTACTTTACCTTATTTTGATCTCTAGGTACAGACGTCTACTTACTGTATTTTGTTTATGTTTGTATAGAGACGAAAATATAACCTTTATTTGTTTTTCTACATTGAAGCTTGGCTAGTCATTACGAGTAGTTTGGCTAGGTTGGATCAGCTTTGCAGTAGTAGCTTGGTGAAATGGCCTGTTTGTGTCATTCGTTCCTACAGCCCCATTCATGTTCCACAGCAGCGACGCGACGAAGTGGCGACGACGAGCGTAAGAGCGTGAACGTAGCTCACTGCCTGTTGTTGCTTCTCTGAGGCAATAACGCATAGCATAAGGAGACGTCGAGGTGAGAGCAGGCGCGTAACCGCGTTCACACCAACCGCAGGTCCGGGCTCCGAAAACTGCTTGACGATTTCCAGCTACTGCTCGCAGAGATCCACTCGCCACCCGACCAGTAAACACCAGGCTGTGAAGAGTGATGCAATTGCTACTTGCGCCTCACGATCTGTGCTCAAGCGCTCCGGCACAGGGATCGCTCTAGCTGTAACTACCACACAAATAATAATAATAATAATATTCTACCACATACACACATCACCATCTTGTCCCAAACTAAGCAGAGCTTGTACTATAGATACTAGATAATGGATAAACATACATATATACTTTTTTTGTAAATACATACATAGGTATTATACCTATATAGAAACACCCAGACCAAGACAAACATCCATGTTCATGCACACAAATGTTTGACCTGAGCGGGAATCGAACCCGCGACCTTGTGGTAGATTCGCGTGGCCCTGTCGTGTGCCGCTGAGCTGGAGATACGGTATGTCGAATTTGTATTGGGCATCATACATATAAACTTCAAAAAAATTGTTGCTCCTAGAGAAGGTATGGATTTTGCAATCATTTAAGCAATGCTCAAACTCTAAAAACCCACAGATTTGAAAAAACACCTTTGTAGATCGCACTACACTGCAAAACATACAAAGTTTCAGAAGTCAGAATTACATTTTTTATTTCTATTAGTTTCGGCTCATATTTAGTTTCATACAAATTGCGTTGACTACCAAACTCTTTAACTTAATAATTTATCAAGCCCGCAGTGAAAATTAAGCTAGTGACATTTTCACTACGCATGGTGGGGTGTATTTGAATGCTGGCACGTACAAACTCCAATAAAACAATTTAAATATTCCCACCCCAACATTTGATTCTGTAACGTGACTGTAATTTATAATATATGTATATATAACGAATGGGTAAGCTAAGGAGTGATTTATATTGTCTTTAAAATTTCAGATTAAGCTGCACAAACCATCTACCAGAAAACGGTGGCATGGAGACTGATCTTCAAAAAGTTGTATTATAAAAGCAGCCACACTGACATTCGAAACATCAACAGCACTTGGCGTATATCTAAAGGAGGAGGCGTACGCTTAAACCACTACACCATAAGAGCAGCCGTTATGCAAACACAAATCACAACTTCTTGACGTTTGTCTTGCTGGCTTTGCTCCCAAGAACAGCGTAAAAATACCCCCAAAGGCATTCATAACAAAATAATTTACCGTTGCAAGTTATCAAGTTCAAAAACATAATTTAATGTGTCGCCCGCTTACCAGAACACACATGCGGCTCAACGCAAATACATAATTATA
This sequence comes from Euclidia mi, assembly GCA_944739405.2. NCBI lineage: Eukaryota > Metazoa > Arthropoda > Insecta > Lepidoptera > Erebidae > Euclidia > Euclidia mi. Next base: position 42,209,031 of record OX123193.2, read on the forward strand.
TTGTGTTCTCGGCTAACCGACTTAACGCCACAGAACTTTGTTTACAGAGCTCCTACATAATCTTTACTTATAACACAATCACGTTGTGTGCTTAGCTCTATTTATTTGAGGAATTAAAACATAAATATCAACTCAAAGGGGTAGAAAGCTCCTATTTATATAGTGCTACTTTATAAAAGTTTATGTACCCTCCGCTCGTTACAACCGCGATTTCATGATTAGATACACTTATGTCTACCTTGTTTTAATATTTACTGCGTATTTACTTACATTCAGTATCTTTGGAAAGTCTAGAAAACTTATCTCCGAGATGCTTATTTACATAGATACTTACTTATTTTCTTAGACCCTTACAGCACAGGCACCAATGTCATAGTGCGGGTTTCAGACGCTGCCTTGGTATCATGTTGAATACAAGTCTGCTATCTTGTCACCATGCGCGACTTCATCTAATGTCTCGCAATTATTTTGCTTTTTTTATTCCTTGCGTTAGGAGATATGTCGGTACTCGTGGAATCGTATGTCGTAAGCGCAAGAGCGAGAGGGTTTGCGGGGCGGTCACTGCGTGACTCGTTTTAGTATTGCCCTGCCATCGACATTGAAAAAAATGCCTATTTAAAAAACCGGCCAAGTGCGTGTCGGGCCACGCGCTATGTAGGGTTCCGTAGTTGACCATAATGGCCATCTTTGATAATAACATCTGTTTCACATGGGACTAAAACGGGCATCTTTAAGATTAAGCCAGCGCTCCCAATGTAAACTCACAGAAATAGGTATTAAAAGTTAACCGACGATTACTCGTAAACTAGTAATGTCTACTTAGCCGTGATAGTTTTCCTTTTAAATTCGTTATATGTACTACATTTGTGATTTTTTTCACCTCTTCCAAATTAATAGTTTATCCGGTAGAGGGGGGGACACTAGAGTCTAACAATTTTTGTCACTTAAAAGCTCGATATTTGACAAACCAAACACTTGATCGAAAAATGATTTGAGCAAACTAATAATATTTTTTTAAACCTACCCAATGATACCCCACACAATGGGGTACTCAACCAAAAAAAAATTCAACCGCACTACTATATGTAGGGGAGATACCCTTAAAAAAATATTTTCCTAAATTTTATTCTACAGTTTTGTTACAATATCGTATGTCTATATTGATGTCAAATATCAGCTTTCTAGCACCAGGCGTCTTTGAGCTAGGCTGCGGACGGACAGACGGACGGACATGACGAAACTATAAGGGTTCCTTGTTGACTACGGAACCCTAAAAAGTAGAGCTTCATGAGAAGAATCAGACAAGAAACTCAGGGCCACTCTTTTCATCGTCCTGTTTTATACAATTTAAATAGGTAACTAAGTAAGTAGGTAACGACCCTGCATTTTTCATATATGAGCTGGTTTGTCCATGATGTTGTCGTTACTTAATATTGGTATTTTTTAAATAATATAAATGCACTAAACGAGACTCGCACAATACAGACACAACAGCTCACATTCACAAAAGACTTAAAAATCATAAGAAAGAAATAGTCCGTGGGACTGAGCAAGTTAATCCCAAGCATTTTTATCTTCAATATAATCGAGTACCGAATAGTAGCCTTTTTGACACTATTTTCGCGCAATGCAAGCAATCAATGTGCTAAATTACCATGTTTTAATAAAAAAACACTTTGCCTACTTAGGTAATAAAACTTTTTATATCGACAACTGAGATATTATTTTATTCCCATCACTACTTACTACACATATGTATTGAACTATCTTCGGTTGCGGTACGAGATACAATCGATATCAAATTTTCTTCTGGTATTTGTAGTTTATTCAAATTTCATAACTGCGTGCGAACCTAGCAAAATATAAAGCAATAGCCTATCTTTCACCCACAAAAACTTCAAAATATATGTCATTGTTTTTTGGAAGATATAAATTATTTTCAAAACTGTATCTTTAGGAGACTGATTAGGTCTCAATACCATCAAAGGCTAGGTTAGTATCGAGATCTTTTAGGCCTCCAAAGCATCAGCTGAAAGTTCTTTAAAAATGATGCCGCAGTGAACGTTTTAATAGTAACGTTGCTATACAGAGTCTGTCTGCACTGCGATGCTAATCGGTCCTACTGACGCCGACGAATTCCGCGCGGAACGTTGACTTGAGATTTTTTCGTATCACATTTAACGTCGTGGAATACAGATGTAAAAAAAACATATACATAGCGTGAGTGTGACTAACCACGCCGTTTGTAAAAGATCGGCAGATATGGCACTTAGATGAGTGACCGCTGCAGGCATTTACATCAGACCGGAATAATGTTCTGAAAGGCACAAGGACGAAAATCGTCTGGCCATGTGGAAGGCCTTCAGGCGGCCAATACACTTCGATAGCACACACTCACACCAAAAGAATAAGAAATAATTAGGTATACACTCTTCATCTAATCTTATACTAATATATAAAGCTGAAGAGTTTGTTTGTTTGTTTGGTTGAACGCGCTAATCTTAGGAACAACTGGTCTGATTTGAAAATTTTTTTCAGTGTTAGATAGCCCATTTATCGAGGATGGCTATAGTCTATATAACATCGCGCTATGAGCGACGGGAGTGAAGCAGTAGTCTTAAATAACGCGGGTGTAACCGCGGGCATCCTCTAGTCATAGATATACATGAACTAACGACATAATTATACTAATGCCATTTATGATCATAATATAGCTTCGTTGTATTGGTACTTACGTATAAACGATAATACTACGTATCGACCGTTAGCCCCAATCAAAATTAAATAACTGATATACCTGTTGTTCTTTATTTATTGTTTAAACACCTACAACTAGTGAATGCCGTTTATCTAGAACTTCGCGTATTATCTCTGGTTTCATTCCCTGCGCTTCAAACGAAATCCAAATACAATGCAACTTTGACAACCATGCTGGTTATAGCATGAAATTAATCATTATTTTATGTATAATACACATTCCATGAAACAGTATAGTATAGATAAAAATGTAAGAACTAGTTATTTCATAAATCTTTAACGATAAGGTAAACAACTCGTAGCCTCTTGTGGCATGTGAACCAACAGTACCGTGAAAGCTAAAACTACTATAACTGCCTACTGACAACTGGTAGGCCATAAGCAATAAGCCTGGCTCGTAGCTATGGCTGCGTATAAAGGTACTTTCATATTTATTTATTATTATATAAATATAAAACGACAACCCGATACCATATTGTACATGGACTGTTATATTTCCTTCTACAAAATCACTTGTGTGAAATATCAGTGCGTGGAAATTCAAAATTAAATTAAGATTAAGTTTTATTTTTAATTTGGATCACTTAGTGAAAGTTATATTCTAAACAAATATATTCAGGTTCGATTATTATGTCAAGTTAATTAAAAAAGTATTTTTTGTTTGTACATTGTGAAGGTGGCACCAAGCCTTGTTCTCATTTAACGATTGAAAAATAAAAATTACTATGTTTTTTGTATATGGGAAAGACCGGAAAGAAAGAATCGGGCTACCCGAGCAGACCGAATAGAAACCGCAAGGTGACCTGCCGTTCAAGACCTACAGAGAGTTTCGTGTTAAAAATCTTAAAATGTCATCACAAAGTGTTACATGAATAGTACTCGATTATTTATTTTTCGACTGCCTCCGTGGTCCAGTGCATAGCGTATGCGACTGCTGATCAGAGGTCCCGGGTTCGATTCCTGGGTCGGGCAAAAAGTGTTACTGGGTTTATCCGAATTCTCAGCAGCAGCACGGAGTCTGGTGATGTGCCCGGTAACGTCAAAAGTTTCACCCCCTATTACGAGGGACCTAAAAAAAATCATGGTGAAATGTGGGTGTAATATTACACCTCTGCCTACCTCTTCGGAGATACAGGCGTGAGTCTTAAAAAAAAATATTTTTTGTCCTATTACCTGCATAAAGATACAATACGATTACTTTGGTTAGATTATTGAGTAATCATAGTAGAGACCTTATTTAGAATGCCATGTGTAAGTTGTTCCTAAATAATATTTTAGTATAATAACATATTGATTATAATATTTGAAAAACAAATGTTTGCGTACATATTTTACGAATAAAGATATAAAACAAAATATTATGTATAATTAGATAATTAATTATGCATAACAGGACATATTACATTCCTAGCATTTCATAGAAAAATGTAAAATGCCATATTTTGAACGGTTCAAAACAAAAATAATATGCAGAGTCGCATACAGAATCTACTTCAAAAGTCTTCTAACGATACTGAACTCAACGGTTCTCGGAACGACGCCACGTCAAAGAAATTGTAAGTCAAGCTTTGGTGAGAAAAATGCTTTTTTATTACATTTACTTTTCACTACAAAATACAAACATGTTTAAGTAAAACCCCCTTGAGCTACCTGCGCTTGTGCTTCGGTTCTAAAAAATACATCGTTACCGCAGGTTTTGTTAATATAAACACCTTATCTTAATACAATTTTATCGTATATGAGGACTATTTACATACATACATAGACTCACGCCTGTTTCCCCGAAGGGGTAAGCAGAGGCATATAAAACGCCCACTTTTCGTCAGTGTTTTGATTCCACGTAATAGGTGGCGAGCCTATTGCCGCTTATCGGGATATTTTGTTTGGTACCTCAGTGGACTTCACATGTTTTTACGTAATAGGTGGCGAGCCTATTGCCGCTTATCGGGATATTTTGTTTGGTATCTCAGTGGACTTCACATGTTTTTCGAGAATATTATGGAGATCTCCCAGACATCCTGGTCTGCTCACACGATATTTTCCTTCACCGTCAATTAACTATTTAATAGCCACTTAATTTCGGAAAGTCAAGAAGTCGTTGAACGATAATCATAGATTTGAAAAGTAAGAGAGTCTCTCTTATATATTACTGCAAAAAGCAGTATGATGATGTTTCATATAAAAAAATCAACACATGCAAGACTATAAATAAACAACAACAATTTAAAACTTCGTCTACCTATTAATAAACATTCTAAATCCCGTTCAAAACAATACAAATAACAGAATTGGTGTCACTTACCGACTACACAGACAGGTAGCTTGGTATTACTGTAGAGTTGCTGAGCAAACTCTCTGTAGAACTCAGTTATACCCGGACTTCCAGTTATAACAACTATTATCTCCGAACCACGACTCTCAAACGGATTGCCAAACGTTGATCGGCAGGTGCACCACCTGTAGGTGAGGTTGGCTTGAGACCCTAAGTTCTTGGTGGGAACCCTATGCACCCATGAGGACTATTTAACACAATTAAAACTAAAATATGAGAATGGTAAATCATTATTTCTTCATCATCAACACCATATCAGCCGAAAGACGTCCACTGCTGAACATAGGCCTCCCCCAAGGCTCTCCACACAGACCGATCCTGAGCCACCCGCATCCATCCGCTGCCCGCGACCCAGTCAGTCCACCTTGCGGGAGGCCTACCTCTGCTACGGCGTCCTGTGCGTGGCCGCCACTCCAGAATCTTATTCCTTCATACTAGACATTAAAAGCACGACAAACCTTTAATATTGACTCAGTGCTGTAGTCACGGGCAAAAGCTAGTAATAGTATCCTAGTTTTTATCCGCGGCTTCGCCCGCGTTGAGTTCGTTTATGGAAGTGCTACTCTACTATATTACTGCAAAGTTTCATCAAAATCCGTTCAGCACTTTGCGTGAAAGCGTAACTAATATCCACCCTCGCAAACTTTTACATTTATCATCATCATCATCAGCCTTTAACACTCCACTGCTGGACTAGGCCTCTCCTTTAAAAAGAGGAATTGGCCTACTATACCACGCGGGCCAAACGGGTTGATATAGGGTTTGTCTCAAGTTTTCCTTCTCTTACAGTGCTGTTCTCTGCATAAAATGCTCCCTCTGTCGGCTCTTACGACACCCATGGGATGATATGGGGTGGTGACATTCCGTATTCTTAATCCGTCACCACACGGATTTATTATAGTAGTAAAATTATACTTTTAATAGACAGGTAGTATTTAGGTATATATATTTATATTGAATTAGTAAACACATTTGCTAAGCATAGCTCGTGTAGTTTATATTATGATTGTAACACTAGATTCAGTAACAATGTAAGTAGTTGTACTTGTAAGTGAGTGAATAAATAAAAATATGTACACAAAGACATAAATTGTATATGTTGTAAAACGTCGAGCTTGGGAATAATTGAGAGAAAACCTACATACATGTAAGGTGTAGTAATTTAAGCGGTCGCTTCGCTGTAAGATAAATATTTGTGTGATAGGTTCGTTAATTTGTTATGTGTCTGGATGTACTTTTCTATAATGTTTAAGAAAATAGGTATACCTGAGTTAGTAGGCCACATTTCGTGCTCAACCTAGTTAGTAATCAGATCAACTTATGTGAGTTGCCCTGGGCCTACAATAACATTATTTCAGATACAACATTTTAATTTCGCTAACACTAAAAACAAACAAACTTTTGATACGGTGACCAATAGGTAACTAATTGTAATATTTTAAAATAATTTGACGACAGTGAGAAATATTACGACACATTATTAGTGTTAATTATAAACATTTCGAGTCAGCATAAGACGTGCACTCTTTCAAACATATCTATCATTAAAAATGGATGTGTATAAAGTATTAAATGGAGTAGAATCTCATTTGTTAACGTTTGGCAATCCGTTTGAGAGTCGTGGTTCGGAGATAATAGTTGTTATAACTGGAAGTCCGGGTATAACTGAGTTCTACAGAGAGTTTGCTCAGCAACTCTACAGTAATACCAAGCTACCTGTCTGTGTAGTCGGTAAGTGACACCAATTCTGTTATTTGTATTGTTTTGAACGGGATTTAGAATGTTTATTAATAGGTGGACGAAGTTTTAAATTGTTGTTGTTTATTTATAATCTTGCATGTGTTGATTTTTTTATATGAAACATCATCATACTGCTTTTTGCAGTAATATATAAGAGAGACTCTCTTACTTTTCAAATCTATGATTATCGTTCAACGACTTCTTGACTTCCCGAAATTAAGTGGCTATTAAATAGTTAATTGACGATGAAGGAAAATATCGTGTGAGCAGACCAGGATGTCTGGGAGATCTCCATAATATTCTCGACAAACATGTGAAGTCCACTGACTCGCACTTGGCCAGCGTGGAGAAACCTTATCATAGTGATTAGTTACCCATACTCAGCAGAGTAAAAGTACTGTACTTACTGGTCCGATGAAGATGATGATGCGATAATAAGCATTTTATTTATATAGAGTTAATTTACTTTTGCAATATTTAAAATTAGTTAAAATACGTTTATATAATAGACAAAAGTGGAAACGTAGCCACTGAATACAGATTTACATAGAAGCGCATTTCTTATGGATTTCGTGTGCCAATTCCAAGTGGCGCCTGTCGCCAGTGTAGTTCGTAGTTGGCGCCGTTGGCGGCGCTGGCGTCGTTCTCCGTCTCTCTTACTCTCGTAGTTAAGATACACAGGAGGAACGTTCGTCTCTCTTGCACTCGTAGAGACAGCTGTCACAGCGCGACTGCCACGCCACCAAGCGGCAATTTTGACAGAAAGTTTTCACAGAAAGTTTGTTTACAGAGCGCCCATAAGAAATGCACCTCTATGTAAATATCTGAGCTCTTTGACGTAGCCATTTAACCAGGGTGACAAATAATTCAACCTATATTTTTATGTAGATCTATTTTAGGTCATTTACAAAATGATGGGATAAAAAACATCGGTTAAAATGTCACAAGATTTTAGAAATAAAGGATCCTAAATGACGATCCTTCTATTTTGGATGATTTTCTGAAAATGAAACTGTAGTCCAATTTCAATGTGTAACATTCGCGTTAAACCAAAAGAAGATATTATGAATTTATGAAAAAGAAAATGTACTACGCTTTACTTAAAAAAATATTTACCTTTTGAAAATGGTACTAATATAGAACATTCTTGTGACAGTGGGAAAAGATAAGAGCCGGTGTCTTAACAAAAGCATAAGATTTCTTACATTAAAATCCGCACATACTTTTTTCCGAATCGATTGCATTTTGAGATGGTGACAACCAACGTCATTGGTTATCATCTCGTTCGTGAAAAGGGTCGAAATATCGAAGCCAAAACACCGCTGCAGACGTCCTAAGTGGGATAAAATACACCAGCGTCCCTTTGGCTATGCGAGCATGTATGTGTGTCGTAGATGAAGGTGAAGTGGAAGACATTCAAGTGTTATTGAAGAGATTCTATTTCAACTTGGCTCGTACTAATTAGAGTGGACATATATTGATCGAAACGATTAAGAGACAACAAATAACAAAAAAAACAATTCTTAACTATCAAGGATGGTGCGAATTTTAATGTAAGAAATCTTCCGCTCTTTTACGATACCGGCTGGTATTTTTCACAGTTACAAAAGTGGACTATATTTGTACCATTTTCAAATGGTAATGAATCCATGATGTATTTAATTAATTGTTACCCTATGTGTAGTACATATTTTTGTGAATAATTCATTGCAAATTTCGGAAAATCGTCCAACAATATAAGGGTTCGCCTCTTAGGTTCCTTTATTTCGAAAATCTTAAAATATTTTAAGCGTTTTTTTGGTTAGATCAATTTTCCAAAAGGTAACAATTTAGAGCCAAGAATTGAAAAGCTTTTTTTAATTACGATAATCTCGGTGACAAGGTGGCAAATTAAAAAAAAAACTTTAATTCTTGATATCTCAGAAATCCTTAATTTTGGACCTTTAGTTGACGAGGTCAATTATAAGAATTGATCTCAAATATAACCTCCTTCAAAGAATATATCAAATTAGCTGTCACACTGTATATATGGCAACACTTCATTGTTGGTCTTATATTAAAACAACAAGTTATCTATAGTAAAACAAATATTTTCAGGGCACGCGGGACACGACGTCATCCGGAATTTAGACGAACAAAAATATATCAACACAGACTTATTTAACTTGGACAACCAAGTGAAGCACAAACTTCAATTACTAAACAAACATATTGATGCGAGTTGCAAACTTCACATCATCGGCCATTCGATGGGAGCGTGGATATTACTAGAACTCTTGGACAAAAATGACAACCTCATTGAAAGGACATGTTCTCTCAATTTATTGTTCCCAGCATTACAAAAAATCTCAGAAACTAGGAATGGGAAATATGTGAAAAAGTTTGTAAAAAGATTATTTAGACTTGTTATGTTGCTATTCTATATAGGTATGTCATTGGCTTCCATCATTCTTCCTATCGTTTTTTATTAAGATATATCTCATAATAGTGTGTTGGCCCTTACATTACGTTGACAGGGTTAAATTATACCTTAATCCAGTTGTTCAGAAAAGATCTTTGGAATTAGCTTTCGAGTGTCTAAAGAGAATAAACGATTTAAACAGAGTTGCTATTAAGAAAGTCCAGCACTTAACTAATGTAGTGTACTACCTGGAGGATGGATGGGTACCCATGCATCATATAAAAGACTTAACGTTCGCAGCGCACCTTAGTCTAACTGAGGTTAATGTTAACCACGCTTTTGTTTTAAAAAACGCTGAACTAGTTGCTGATGTTGTTAGTAAACTTATAAAAATGAGAAGTAGTTTTGACAGCGAATCTACTTATTAACCAAAGTCATGGCGTGCTGGAGCAGTCTTTAACCAACAGTGGCCTACAGCAGGCTGAAGAATGTTAGGATGATGATGAAGTCAAAGCGATATTCATTTAGAAAATTATGGTAATGATATCGAACAATAATGTTTCCTACAAATATACATATACAAGGATAAGTATTTCCATGAATGTATATATATGTGGGTGGTAAGTAGATGTACTGGTCTTTTATTGATTATAAATATTACTATTGATTATTTAATTATTTTTAGTTTAAGCTCGTGCCCTCCCATAACTGTGTATAGGTCTAACAACTCACCTTCCATATACTTCTGGTTTAACCGCTTAGAGACTAGACTTTCATCATCAGCCTTTATCAGTCCACTGCTGGACTAGGCCTCTCCTTTGAAAGGAGGAATTGGCCCACTATACCACGCTGGCCAAACGGGTTGGTATAGGGTTTGTATCAAGTTTTCCTTCTCTTACAGTGCTGTTTTCTGCATAATATGCTCCCTCTGTCGGCTCTTACGACACCCATGGGATGATATGGGGTGGTGACAATCCGTATTCTTAATCCGTCACCACACGGACTAGACTTTATCAAATATTAAATATATATTCGAATAAATTCTATATTTTATTTGAATATATCGATATGTTTTGTTTGATAATTAATAAAGACAATGTTATAAGTATGATTAAAGTAGTTTTTGCTGATTGTGGTTTCATTTATATCGGTTGCTTAAGATTTTATACAACTGGCGTCAAACTGCGCACAGCAGATTCACTTTAGAAACTTAACTAAAATGTATGTAAAATGCTTATGACTCAACAATAAAACAAACCGAGTATCAAATTTGTTGCAGCCTGTGTTCTAATAGATACCTACTATGGATGTTAAGGTTTTTTGTCTAAAGTTAATGTTCCGATCAAAGTATGAGATGTTAGATTAACAAGTACTAAGTACAAATATATCATGAGTTGGCCAGTTACCGTCTGCCCCATTTCAACGGACGCTGATTGTCATACATAGTTTTCAAATAGACCAGTCAATACAAAAGCCGAATACGTATAATTAGTCTTAATTTGAGTAGCAATAGTCCTACATCTGCTGTGGCTCAACCGTGGCTGTTCTTAATAATAATGGAGTAAGGCATTAAGGGAGACTTCTCAATAGGTATCACCTTCTAGATTAAAACTTCTAAAGAGTCTTCTTGGATTTTTCTAACACCATAACTATTTTAGACAAATAAGCGTGATAGAAAAAAACTAAATACTATTAATGTACTCATTCTATAAGGTTAAAATATTCCCAATCAAAGGTCAAGATGTTTTGTAAAAAATCTAGTACCAGATTCATCAACCTTGCAATGTGACCCGTGTAATGTTAAGTCTTCTTGTTGTTTTGACTATAATTTCTCAGATATTTAAAACTTCAAGCCGTGTGGTTGACGGCATAGAATACAAGTGTCACCACCCCCTATTTTCCCGTGGGTGTCGTAAGAGGCGACTAAGGGATAACACGATGCAAATACCATCTTTGCGTAGAGACGGAAAACTCGACATCAAACCCTATACGACTGCCTCGTTGGTCTCGCGGCATAAATGTGCGCGTGGGATCGGGAGGTCCCGGGTTCGATTCCTGGGTCGGGCAGTGTTATTGGGTTTTTCTGTCACGAAATTCTCAGTAGCAGCACGGAGTCTGGAAATGTGCCCGGTACGGCAATAGGCTCGCCCCTTATTACGTGGGACTAAAGTATATCTGGCGAAAAGTGGGTGTAGAAATACACCTCTGCCTACCCCTTCGGGGATAAAAGGCGTGACGTTATGTATGTATGTATGTTAAAACTTCGAGGTAAGCTTGAAACACAACTATTTCAATTAATACACAATGGTAATAATTAATTGCACTATGCACTTAAATGTAAAAAAGTGCTTACGTAAAAAGTGCTTACGGATAAACATAAATATTGCATAAATAGTAAAAGAGCCGTCATCCACGTACCTGTATTCTAGATGCTAATTATCTGAGTACAAACCTTCTTTTTATCTTTTTTTTTATTGTTCCACAAATTTAAAAGTAAAATAGGTATACCGCCGAATGTTCTATGGAGTTAAATATATTTCAGCCTTCTTCGTCTTCCTTAAAATACCTAGCTGTTTCATTTCAACTGTTACACGGAGTGCCTTTTATAGATAGAGTGTTTGCGATTATCAGGTAACATCTGGTGGGCATCACATTTTTGCCCATTCCTTGTTTCCATGTAGATATCCTTTTAAATAGTGATTTTATGATGTACACAACAGCAATCATCAATCCGGCAGACGTTGGCAGCTGGGTGTAACTCTTTTATCACACAGGCTGATTTTGAGCTACCCCCAACTGTTTCCCAACTGCCTGTCACTGTCTCTAGTAAAGCTACTGGCCACTACTGTACCATACCATACGAGGCTTCTTGTGTAGAACCTTCCAGATTGAATATCTGGAAAGCAATGTCGTTAGTTTTAGTTTAACAGCAGTTTATTTCTGATTTCATCTCGCAGGGCAATGCCGACCTCCATCGAATCTCCAACCAGCCATCGAATAGATGACCGTGAGCATATTGTTATCCCACGGTGAATAATACCAAACCAAAATGAAGACTTGATCCCGAATCTGAGCTTTATAAACGGCCTATACAAGTACAGCCGGATAGTTTCTTTTTCGCAGACATACTTTGATTAGAATGTATGTAACATTCTCCATTTAAAAAGTTCTAATCAATTTATACGTAATCCATTTCAGTATTTATCCACTGTAAAGACCCAGACAAAGACTTTCGCAAGCAATGTAAGTGAACAAGTCCAAATATAAAATTTACAAAGCCAACAAACTATTCTTTACTAATGAACACTCGGTCTGAGTAAAATAAACAAAGAATTTATTCAATTACTTCTTAGCAAAGAAGTTCTTACGTAAAATAAACACAAATTGTTCGAAAAACATAGTTATTAAGAGATGAATAAAAGCATTTGATAAAGTTGAATCGCAACAGGTCTCTTCAAGAGAGCATATTGTCAATTTCCCATATTGTGAACTTCCGAACAACAATTGAATCGGGGTCCCGGCGTCTCGCTTTCAATCGGATCTAAAGGACTTTATCTACGATATAAAACAGAGGTACTTCTGTCACGTAAATCTTCTATTGTACTGTCGACCCGAACACATACATACTGGGAAACAATCTTATATATTTGCTGAATATAAATCGTACATCGACAGAACCTTTTTTATTTTTTTGGGCTCTAGATGACTGGAATGAGTGATATGCTACTAACAAAATGCTTAATTGTTTTACTTTTAAATAAACGTGCCTGTCTATTCAATTTGTGCTTTGAAATGTAAAGAAAATAAAATTGATTAATTACATTGTACCTTTTTTGTGTTGCAAATTAATTTTGTTTAGTCGCATTTGAGTACACCTTTTCATTCTTACAGCCAGTAACAAAGAATACACATAAAAAAAACGTAAATTTGATTATTTGATTTTTTATTTTTATTATTATTCGTCACCTTTGATATCACTCTCAAGATCAAATTACTGAACCATTCGTTGCTTGTACTCGGGATCAAAAAAGTTCATTAATTGTTTTATTTTCACCTTGTCTTTAGCTTGCTTATTGATTCCAGAACTGATTATACTTAGGTGACCGTGAAAAGATTTAAAAAGGATTAATCCAAGTTCATTATAGTTGATGGCAGAAGACATTTGACTAACGTAACGTAATAAAGATACCACATAGCATTTAACTACATATGTATATTAAAGTACTACATTCTGCTGATCACGTCACATCAAGTCTTGATAAGATAATATATTTTTCAGTCTAGTCTTAGTTATTTTTGTAAACAGAACATACGACTAAATCGTTTAGCTCAAAACTAAAAAATAAAAGCACTAGGTATCTGATCTAAGGAACAGGCAACTAAATCCTTCAAAGAAATATGCCTTACAAAACGTAACAAAAGGCTACATTTCCCAGTTGGATTAATATCCGGTGTTATTCAAGTGTCCGTGTTGCGTCCACCGTCCGGCTAGTACCAATAATGAATATTGTATCCATTTCACAGGCATGTGGATCATCTTAGCCGGCCGGTGTTCGCCAGGAGCCTACATATCGCCAATGGATATGCAAATGGAGTATGTCCAGAGCCGATTACACGTAAACCCACTCGCTGGCCGCCGTCTTGATTGTAAGCAAGCATCCTGTGCTGCGACACTACCGTGTGTTTACTTGTAACTTGTATGATGTTCGCGGTACTATCGATACGTATGTTTACTTAAGCGCATATGTATCAGTTGCAGTCAAAACTCTTAACCAGTCAAAAGTACTATTGACTAGCAAAATCAGTCAAAAGTACTTTTGACTGATTTTGCTTATCCTACACATAACTAAGTATCCGGGGCGGATGAGAACTTTTCATAATACCTAATAAGTAATGTTAGGTTTTCTTGTGACCCCGCACTCGAAAATAGGAGCCCTGCTTCGCAGGGCTCCGTCTTCTTAGCTTAATGGGCGACAGAACTTTTCATAATAAGTAGGTAGGTTAGTCAAAAGTACTTTTAACCAGTTCCATTGGGCAAAAGTACTTTTAACTGTTATTTTAGTCAAAAGTATTATTGACTAAAGCATACGGTCAAAAGTATTTTTGACTGATTTTGCTAGTCAATAGTACTTTTGACTGGTTAAGAGTTTTGACTGCAACATACATATATAAGTCATGCATCGAGTTACATTATATACTGGAGTATGTAAGATGGACATACAACTTCGACAAGCATAGACATAGTCTCCAGCATTGCAATAATTTATTTTGCATTAGAACTATTTTATTTCAGACTGATTATGTTGATTTTCCACATGCGCCAATAAAAAGTTTAAACCTATCCTAATCCTAAACCAACTAAAACTTGAAAAAAATGTTGGATTCGTTTTAAGTCCTACGCTTTCAAATCAATCGTACACACAACGACTCCAAACTATTCAGCTCAACTCCTATTTTCCACAGGGTGAAGTTATTAACATCGTTTTGCGGCGGATATAATTATTATCCAGCTACGGCATGTTTTAAGCCGTATTATGCAAAAGAGCTTCAACACAACCTGATTGAACAAAAGCTGAGGCCACAGATTACGTTCTTAGTAACAAGCTCGAGACAGCTTTTGACTGTACAGCGTACATAGAGCTAACTTCTACACAAGTGACCGGGAAGTTTATGAAAACTTTGAGCGCAAAGAGGCGAGTGTGGTTTTCATTAGATTCCGTCATTTGCATGTTATTCATTAGGCTGTAGGGGCGGTGCCTGCGCCAATGCCACCCTCGGCCCCTTTAGAACTGTTTGCAAAAGTACTACGTACTGTGTTTGGTCCACTGGCTTTATGAAACACATACTGTATGTTACTTGGTTTTATTAAAATTTTAAAATAGAAGTTTAAAATATTGAGGGTTTTATTAGGGTTTAGAATTCATCCAATACGAAAGTAAGCTTCGATCAAACCATGTCTAGCAGAGCTGATGTATTTATAATATTCATCTTTAAAGTAGTGCAAAGTGAAATTATAATACATAAGGTTTGTTTGATAGACGAAAGACGTTATAACTAACGTCTTTCGTCTATCAACCGATCGGTCTAACGACCGACAACAAAGTGAACATATAAGTTTCATTAAATTAAGTATTTGTTATTTAGTACCTAATAGCACTTTTAGTAATACGTAGCCTCGGTTCACGTTTATATACGTGCGTATACACTATGCTTTACTTAAAGCAAGGACTCCACTCAAAATCCCTCGGACACATCTGATTACCAATAAAAAGCGTACTAACTTAAACTAGGCGAAGTTAGAGAACTGAGAGCATCGAGTAAGTTGGTGGAAGTCCATTCGCAGTGGGTAAGTGACGTTCGGGCATGCAATAACCCCGTACATACCCGTATACACGGCAGTAAGTTGTTGAGCGGTCGGGCCCGTTGCAAATGACCGCCCGACCGACTCATGAAACTGTCATCGCTACAACTTGCTAGTAGTTGCACGCAACTTGTGCACACATTTTTGCATACACTTACCTCTCTCTAGACATTAATGCCTGAATGAGGCTTTAGGTATGCAAACCATTTTATAATGACGCGTAAATCTATTTGAAAATAGGTTTTATGTGCTAGTAATTTATAACACCACTATACTAGGCAAGTTTCTGCATTGGTGCACAAACTTACGTACTTGTAAATTTTTTTTTTTTTTTTTTTTTTTATTGCTGCTAGTGGCAGACGAGCGAACGGCCCATCTGATGGTAAACGGTAACCGCTACTCATGGACTTCGCTAATGTCAGGGTATACACAGCAAAGCCGCTGCCTACCGTGAAAGTAATGCTCTCTTTAAACCTCGTTTGAAGAAGGACAAGTCATAGTGCTCGGGAAACACCGCAGCAGGTAGTTCATTCCAGAGCCTACACGTACGTGGTAGAAAAGATCGCTGGAAGCGCACCGTACTAGATGAGAACGCTTCCAGGTAGTACGGGTGAACTCTACTGCGTCGGCGAGTGGTACGTTGGTAGAACGGTGACCCTGGTAACAAATTAAACAATTCTTCGGAGCACTCCCCGTGAAAGAGTCGGTAAAATACGCAGAGAGAACCAAAGTCTCTCCGCTGCTCCAGCGACTCTAGTCTAGCCGTGAGATCGGGATCATCGACGATTCGAACAGCACGTCCAATTTTTTCGACGCCGAGGATCCCAATATTCTCGGCAATATGCAGGGGTACTCCTTGAAACCGAGGCGCTATAACGAAAGGGTCCTTCTTCGCAGTGAACGCGCATACTTGTGTCTTAGTGGGGTTAAATTGAACAAGGTTCTTTTCACCCCATTTGGAGGCGCGCCCTAGAGAGTCCTCGACTTCAGACACAAGTTGCAATCGTCTTTCCTGTACCTGGCTCCGAGGGACATTCTGGTAGCTGGTGTACCGCGCATCACCCGTACTGTCATCTGCATAGCAATGCATGTTCTCAATTGACAACAAGTCATTGATATGCAAGATGAACAGCGTTGGGGAGAGCACCGAGCCTTGTGGGACGCCAGCGTTGATCGACTTCATTTCGGAGCAGCTGCCGTCTGCGACGACTTTAATGCTCCGATCAGCCAGAAAGCTGGCAATCCATTTGCAGAGTCCCTCGGGGATTCCATAAGATGGTAACTTCGATAGAAGTGCCCTGTGCCAGACCCGGTCAAACGCCTTGGCAATGTCAAGGCTAACGGCTAGAGCTTCGCCCCCACTCTCCAAGGCTTCTGCCCAGCGGTGTGTAAGGTACACTAGAAGGTCGCCAGCCGAACGACCATGCCGGAAACCGTACTGGCGGTCGCTGATCAGCTGGCGATCCTCTAGGTACTGGAGGAGTTTGTTGTTGATGACTCGCTCCATTACCTTGGAGAGTAAGGACGTTACCGCTATTGGCCTGTAGTTTGACGGGTCCGATCTGTCACCCTTTTTAGGAATAGGGTGAACATGGGCTATCTTCCACGAAGATGGAACCCTGTAAGCATTATAGGAAAGACGATATAAGCGCGTTAATACGGGGGTCAACTCAGGGGCGCACGTCTTCAGCACCACTGCTGGGATGCCGTCAGGCCCACTCGACTTGTGGACGTCCAGAAGTTTGAGCTGCCGCCTGACCGCACGTTGTGTAATGCGGATTTCAGGCAGGGAGCTCCCACACCAGGGGATGGACGGTGGTGTGGCTCCCTTGTCATCCAAGGTCGAGTTCGAGGCAAATAGTTGGACCAAGACGTCAGCCTTGTCTTTTGCGCTATGGGCCAGACTGTCATCAAATTTACGCAGTGGCGGGAGACTGATCTGGCAGAAGTTGCCTTGCGCAGCTTTGGCGAGCGACCAGAAAGCACGACTCCCTGAGGGATATCTTCCAAGCCGCTCACCAATTCTGGCAACGTGTTCTGCCTTGGCCTCAGCAATAGCCTTCTTGCTGGATCTAGAAGCGGCGTTGAATAAGCGTTTCTTCTCCTCGACCCAAGGACTTCGACTCTTCCTGGCCTCGTTCCAGGCCATATATGCTGACTGCTTTTGCTGCGCAGCCTCCCTACAGGTTTTATTAAACCACGGGCGGGTGAAATTGAAATTTTCATATGCATATGACGCAATCTTTAAATTGTGAATATCATCATGAGCCAGTCCACTGTTGGACTAGGCCTCTCCTTTGAAAGGCGGAATTGGCCTACTAAACCACGCTGGCCAATCGGGTTGGTATAGGGATTTTATCAAGTTTTCCTTCTCTTACTGTTCTCTGCATAATATGCTCCCTCTGTCGGTTCTTACGACACCCATGATATGGGGTGGGGACATTCCGTATTCTTAATCCGTCACCACACGGACAATTGTGAATTTAAATTAATAAAATATAAACACTAATATTATAGATAGTTCAACTCAGTTGTGCGCGCGGCCCTATGTGTGAGTAAACCTTGCACATATACAGTGACTTTGTGTGCGTGACAAGAGTTTTTTTCGCGGGTAGGTGCGCAAAAAAGTAAGACACATACAAGTTTTCAAAAAATCATTTTATATTAATTTACATAAATAGTACGAATTATTATTAATTTATTTGGTAGTATACATATAGTAAACTCAGTACTCACGTTTGTGGACACACAGTACATGTAACTCAACTAGTGTCTTATATCTAACACCACCTGCCAGCTGTTTGTACACTCACTTCACATCAAGAAAATTTTGGAACTATGTCTCAGCTCTCCGATATCTAATCTGCCCAGAGGGACTTGGAGGAATGCTTCATGAAGAGGATGGATGAATTAGAAGCACAAATACAAGGCAGTGGACCAGCCAAAGACACAGTGGCAAAGGTAGCCGAGGAGTTCCGCACTTTTAGGGAGCTTGTCTTCAAAATGTTGGGATTGCTTCGGAGCCAGATCGCCGATTGTTCTAGAATGTGCGATGTTATGGAAACCAGACAACGGCGGAAGGCACTGATCTTCTCTGGTATTGCTGAGGTTAAGGAGGAGAACTGCATCAACATCATAGTGGATATCCTTAACAAAAAACTAGGCTTGAAGGATATGACAGCATCTTCAATAAAGTCAGCGCACCGGCTTGGTAATTCTACCAATGATCAACATCGTCCCATTCTCGTCCGGTTCTGCAGCTACGAGCAAAAGTCGACAGCATGGAAGGCCAAGACGGGACCTAAAGGCTCTCAAATCTCAGTCAAAGAGTTTTTGACAAAAGTCCGTCAGACAACGGTTGCCAAGGCTCGTCTCCACTTTGGGATGCGGTCGTGCTGGACACAGGACGGCGTCATAGTTATAAAGGCTCCAGATGGTCATCGATGCAAGATAACTTCAGCGGATGAACTAAATACTCTAATAGCGAAGTATCCAAAGGTGCCTGGGAGCGAAGCGCAAGCCACTGGTAGCACTGGTATAGTATTTCCGCTGTATGATGAAATGCATGACAGTTCTCATTTTACATATTACGCATACTACTTTCAACTTATGAAAATAAATTGGCAAAAAAAACAAATATTTAAAATAATATCTATTAAAAATTACAATGTAAATTGATACTAGTATGTCTCTCTCTCTATTTGTATAATTATTATTAACGGTAAATAAATAATTTAAATATAATAAAATATTATCCTCAAAATGTCAGATGCATGAAACGAACCCTCTGTCAGTAGAGATTGACACCATTGAATCGACATGAAATCGATTAAAAGGAGCGCCCATCTTGTGATCGAATACGTCAGTACGAGCGCCTTGTATGCCGTTTGTGATTCTGCCTGTTTGGCGTGTTATTTTTTATTTTTTGTTTTGCCAAAAACAACAAAAAAGATAGTTTTAAACTCTCAAAGCCGTGAGTTAGTGCTTCGTTTGAGGAGCTTCTTTGAACGAGAGCGTGCAAACGGGGGCCCGGTAATACCGATCGACACTGTTGTGCACAGAGTTGCGGCAGCTCTGGACATCGGCAAGCAAAGCTTCAGTTACTCGAATAACCAAAGAAAAATTTGAAGAAACTAGTTTTGAAGACAAAAAGCTGTCCACTCCGAAGAAACGTGAGTGTAAAGCTTCAATAACTGACGTAGATAGTTCCGATGTGTTGGCAATACGAAATCCATACATTGATAAAATTAATCAGTCGTAGGAATAACATAATCGACTAAATTTACAGACTTGGGATAAGTATGTCCACCTCGACCGAATTTGAGATCAGCAATTAATTATATCAGTCGGAGAAGATTCCGATTCAGATATGAGGTTTTATTTCGAGTGACAGTGACGAATAATAAAAAAATAAATGTTAAAATTGATGCGTTTTATTTGTGAATGTATTTGCCAAAACACTTTTAATATGAATTTATTTCGAAGATGTAAAATCAGTAACTACGTACGACTGCATGTCGTTTGCCAATTAATTCGATATTTATAAATAATCGCTTAAATTTCCTTAGGTTACATCACTATAATTGTCAGTCATGAACTGTCATGCATATCATTATACAGCGAAAATACTATCAAAACCTCCTAGCAAAACCAGCAAAACCTCCTAACAGCGGGTCTCGGCGAAACTAACTGAAGCTCTCAATGCGATATAGGTTTGATTCCCAATTGTTCATGTCTGTTAGTAGGTACATTATATATAGTTCACACGTATTGCACTATTTATGACTCAGTACTTTGTTGTATCTAATTACCAACAACAGTCATATTTTCTTATTGAATATTAGATAGGTATGTACCGTATATTTATTAATTTTGTTAGCCTAATATTAATTTACAATTTACACATTTTTTTATTAAGTTTCGGCTTTCTTGGTTAGAATTTCCAATGCTTTGTTATTATTTTCCCGTCAAAGACTGAATTGGCACTTGTCAAATTGACATTAGACGTTTGTCAAATATGATATGTTTAGTTTCTCCGCTAGATAGGCATAGATTCCAAAGTTGTATTTTTATTTTTTTCAAATGATGTTCCTATACATTTTGTTATCTTTTAGTTTTGACTATTATTATTATAATCATAAAATGTTAAGTGTACACTGGCGGGTGGTGCAGAGGTAAACAAGCCTAGCACGGGTTGGTACTTTGATAGTGTATATTGCGTATTTTGATATTTATTTATACATATTTTATTTGTTATATTATATTATTTATTGCTTTATTTATATATTTATTACTTATATTATAATGTTATCTGATGATGATGATGCATCCTTCCACTCCGCTAATGACTCAATTGAATCGGGTTCGAATGATAGTTTCTGCTCAGTGCCAGATATTACACTTGGCGAATTCGTGCGTGATAAATTCAAATTACAACAGAACCGGCTATTAAATGTGTGTCACTTAAATGCTCAGAGTGTGCCAAGTCACTTTAGTGACTTACTCGAAGCATTTTCTAATGTAAATGTCCATGCCGTCCTGATTTCCGAGACATGGCTCAAACCTCACATACTTTCTACAACATACCCCCTTCCCGGATTCGTGCTTATCCGGAATGACCGACCTGATAAGAGGGGAGGGGGTGTTGCTATATACCTTCGCAGTGAGTTCCCCTATAAGATCATTGCTTCGTCTTCCTCTAGTTCCGCTCCTGCTGCTGAGTACTTATTTATTGAGGTTTGTGTCAGGGGTGCGAAAGCCGTTCTTGGTGTTGTATACTGTCCGCCATCCGCTGATTACTTCTCCAGTATCGAATCGGTGCTGGAATCTATAGGGTCTGAATATGCACATCTCATCATAATGGGTGATTTTAATACCAATCTCCTAATTCCACATTCCTGTCGGTCCCGTAAACTTACCCATATAGTAGAATCTGCCAGTCTCCATATCTTACCCCTTTTAGCCACACATCACAACACTAATGTGGAAGATACCTGGTTGGATTTAATCCTTACTGCTGATCCTTCCCTTGTCTCTACCCATGGTCAATTTCCCGCTCCTGGTTTCTCCCATCACGACCTTATTTTCCTTTCGTATATCTTTAAACCACCCAAACCTCAGCCTAAAGTATTGCACTTGCGTAGTTTTGCCCATATTGACTGGAATAAATTGTTAGAAGACGCATCTAATATTAACTGGCAACCTATGGTTGCAGCCACCACGGTCGATGATAAGCTTCAAGTCTTCAACAAAGCTGTCTTAGACCTTTACGACGCTCATGCTCCGGTCAAGCGAGTCAAACTGAAGCGCCAACCAGCGCCATGGATGACGGAGGGGATTCGGATGGCTATGAGGTGCAGGGACCGAGCTTTCCGAAAATATAAAAAAGATCGCTGTGACACCAACTGGGTCGTTTTCAAGGCTGCAAGGAACCGTTGCAACCAGATGATACGTAACGCCAAACGCCGTCATATACTCGAAAATATTTCATCAACTTCTGCTGCGGATGTCTGGAAGTTTTTAGGAACTCTAGGCATCGGCAGGCAGCGACAGATTGACCTGCCAAAAGTCGTTGGTTTGGACGATATTAATCAGCATTTCGCCACCACGCCTGCCTTGGATCGCCAAACCAAAGATCGGACGGTCAATTATGTCGCCAGTTTGCCACGGCCAAAGGTAAGTTCTTTTAAGTTTTCTCCTGTCGCTGAGGGTCAGAAAGGTTATCCTATCCATAAAATCTAAGGCTGTGGGTTGCGACAACATTAGTCGTCGTATGATTATCGCAGCCTTAGATGAACTCCTAGCCCCAATTGTTCATATTTTAAATTTTTCACTCGTGTCTGGCGTTTTCCCCTCGGTATGGCGTAAAGCCTATATTCGTCCTCTACCCAAGGTCCCCAACCCCACTTTACCTAGCCATTTTCGCCCCATATCCATTCTTTCTTTCCTATCCAAAGTGCTCGAGGCTTGTGTCCACCAGCAGCTGACCCGATTTGTACATATTAATAACCTGTTGAGTCCTTTTCAATCGGGATTCAGATCGGGACACAGCACAACCTCAGCCCTCCTTAAAGTGACTGGCGATATTAGAGCGGGAGTGGAGGACACCAAGGTCACTGTGTTGGTCTTGGTAGATTTCTCGAACGCTTTTAATACCGTCAGTCACGATATCCTCCTCTCCATACTATCCCACCTTTCGATCGCACCTGAAGCTTTGGAATGGTTCTCATCCTATCTTCGTGGGCGTCAACAGTCTGTTCGCATTGATGAGTCCTTATCTCGTTGGTGTGATCTTGACTCTGGCGTCCCACAAGGCGGCATTCTTTCTCCACTTCTTTTCTCTCTATTTATTAATCTCTTAACTCACAATCTTCGGTGTTCGTATCATCTGTATGCAGACGACCTGCAGCTGTATTCTCAGGCGAGGGTTGAGGACCTAACACGGGCCATCAACGCGCAACGATGTGAACCAAGACTTAATGGCCATAAAGCATTGGTCTGATCAGTTTGGGCTATCAGTTAACCCGTCAAAATGTCAAGTCATTATCGTGGGTGGTAACCGCATGATGTGCAGAGTGGATACTGCAGCTCACCCTCCAATCATCTTTGATGGGTTAAATATTAAGATCACTTCAAGCGTTAAGGACCTGGGACTACACATAGATAACACCCTTAACTGGAGAACGCAAGTCACTAACGTGTATCAAAGTGTCACTGGGACCCTGCGATGTCTCTATCGTCTGAAGAATTTCCTCCCCTCCAAAACAAAGACTATGCTAGTGCAATCTTTAGTGTTCCCTGTCATCGATTATGGTGATGTGTGTTATTATGACCTGAATGCAGACCTTCTCAACAAACTCGACCGGCTTCTCAATAACTGCATTCGATTCGTTTTCAATCTTCGCAAGTATGACCATGTGTCTACTTATCGTTCTCAACTGAGATGGCTTCCCATTCGTCAACGCCGTAGCTTGCGTGCTCTCACTACTCTCTACTCGCTACTTCACTCACCCACTCCTCCAGCTTATCTTACTTCTCACTTTCAATATCTATGCTCTTCGCATGATAAAGCTCTTCGTTCTTCCCACAACCTTTTACTTCTATGTCCTCAACATAGCTCTGGCCTTGTACATTCTTCCTTCTACGTTCAAGCTATATTCCTATGGAACGCGCTCCCTCTGGAAGTCAGGACGGCAGACAGTCGCTGGACATTTAAAAACAAGGCTCGTCAATGGATTCAACGTGGGTTTGGCTGAATCATCGTAATCATCACAGGATTATGTATGTATATAGAATATTTTATTGAATATTTATGTATATAAATATAAATATATATGTTATAATATATTAATATATATAATATTATAAATAGTATATTGTATTAATTATTAAATTTATGTGTATTGTATAAGTGTGTTATGTATATTATTTACTAAAGTATCTAGTTATATATAAATTCAATTATAAAGTACTTCCACCTAATACCTGCCTTAACTATCTCTGCATCACCCTAAGGTAGACTGTTAGACAATGCCTAAGGCATTAAGTCCGCCTATGTACAGTATTGTGCAGGAAGTTTAATAAATAAAAATAAACAGAGGTACAGTCGGGTACAAATACAAATGTAGTTATTTACGGGTTCTATATGGGTTTTTAATAAAAACAGTTATTTCGTAATTTCATGTTTATTTATTGAACATTATTTTGAATCGCTACTTGAAAAATCAAATGATGAATTTTCGGATTCGCTGCTCTCACCAAGGTTAATTATGATTTGTGACTCCATGTCAAAATGTCCATAGTATTCTTCTTCTTTCTTTTGTACATGTCGACAAGTATCACCCCACATACCTTCATCAATTTGACTTAAACGTTCGTTTATGAGTTTCATTATTTCCGTCACATTTTGGTCGTCATTATGTGAAGCAATATATTTTTTTTAAATTCCCCTCACATTTTCTATGGAGTTTAGTTCAGGATGATATGGTGGCAATCGAAGAACTTTTATGCTATATGGCTGAAGTATGTCGTCAATCTTGTAACAGATATATTTTTCTTTATTTTTTTTAATCAAATCATACAGTTCAATTTTTTTTAATATCTTGATTAAAAACTATATTTTTCTGTCAGCCATCTCTGCATTTCTATTTTTTTGAAATTAGAATTTGGGGCTCTGTCATTTTGAACGTTATGGTATGAAGCATTCTCAAGCACAACCACAGAGTTAGGTGGAAAATTCGGTACTAGACGTTCTTTCAGCCACTTTTCATAGTTTTCTGCGTTCATATTAGAGTGGTAATCACCAGAAACACTATTTGCTTTGTATGCCAATAGTGCGTTAGGTACGAAAACTTGTTCTGAACCAGCATGCACAATGATAATTCTTTGTTCTTTCGACAAGTTTCTCTTTAAAAGTGGTCCATCTTTATTACCCCATCCTTTGTTTTGCACATGATTAATTAAGATGTAGCTCTCATCTGTATATACGATACACCGATTTTCTTGACGGTATCTGAATAATTTTTTTAGGTAGGAAAATCGTAGTTTTTGGATGTCATGCCGCTCTATAATAACACGTCTGTTATCCACAGTTTTTCGCCATTTGTATCCCAACTTTAACAAAGCTTTACGCAGAGTCGAAATACTTCCATCATAGTTAAGTTTATCTTGAAATATTCTTTTCAACTTTAGCAAGGTAGGTAACTTGCGATGTTCTAAATGGTAACTTTGAATAGTGGAACGTATAATATCAACGTTAAAGTTGTCTAATTCTAACTTCTTTAAACATTTTTTACAGTCTTTATGCGGAGATTTAAATTTAGAGTCAGATTCTTTTCCTTCAGCCAATATATTAGTAATTGTTCTCTCTGATAGCCCCACTGCCATTGCTGTTCTTTTCCGTGCGCTATTTAAATGTTCACTTAATTTCGATGTTAAAATTGGACTTGCACTGCAAACTGGATCACTTACTAGTTCCAATATATCTGCAGCTATCGCATTCATCATGTTACTCATCGCATTAACATAATGAATCTGCAAAACCTAGAGGCTTTACTGATGAACTTGAATATACTAAGATACTAGAAGAGTCCGCCCGAAAATGAAAGTATAAACATTTCCTAAAGTAATAAGTTGCCATTCCTCACTCGGCCGTAAAAAGGTAAAAAAACGCGTGTAAAAAGTATTTCTTCTTACACCCTGTTTTTATTCCTTTTCGTTGGCCAATGGAAACGTTATTTCTTAACATACATTCATATGCAGCGACAGTCTAGTGAAGATACCAACAGACTGCCATGCAGAGCGTATCGGATTCGAAGAACTCTCAGACATGTAGGTTTCCTCACGATGTTTTCCTTTACCGTTTAGCATGCGACAATTATCATTTAATACGCACACAACTTCGAAAAGTCATTGGTGCGCGCCGTGGATTCAAACCTGACACCCTCTGGGTAGCATCCCGTCGGTCCATCCACTGTCATCCACTAGGGTATCGCTGCCTATCTAAGTTTATTTACCAGAAACTATAAAAATCTGTTAATACATAAAAGTAGAAATCTTGCGGTAAGAGCTCACAATACACCTTTTTTTTTTTAATGTGAGGTGAAATCTTCGTATTCTCTGCATCCAGTGCCTGTTTTCTTAGCATTTTTTTGAACTGAGGTTTATTGCAGGTATTAATATAGTCTAGTAATCGACCAGGTAATTTTTGACATTCAGTATATTAAAGGCTGTTTTATTTTATTAATTAAATATTTCATATTTTTGCAATGACTGCCTCGTTGGTCTCGCGGCATAAATGTGCGCGTGGGATTGGGAGGTCTTGGATTCGATTCCCGGATTGGGTAAAGGTTTATTGGATATTTCCGTTAGGAAATTCTCAGTAGCAGCACGGAGTCTGTTAATGTGCCCGATACGGCAATAGGCTCGCCTCCTATTACATGGGACATTGCTAAGGTATACGAATTACAGCATATCGCATCTATTTGCAGAAATTCGTATACCTTAGCAACAAGAATATTTTTTTAGTATATGGAATCATAGTAAATATTAATTACATCTAAATTTTAAATTAAAAAATATTTACCTGACTCCTTAAGCATTTTCTCCGTGAAGAACTAGACATTTCCGTAAACGACTGTACCCGTAAGAAAAAGCTATAAGAACACGTCTTGCTCGGACGACGACTGCCGCGTCACTGCCACACGAATGAAAGTTGTATATTTACAAGCCCACGCAGACAAAGGGCCGCGCGCACAACTGAGTTGAACTATCTGTATATGTATTTGCAAGACGAAATATAGTATGCCGAGTTAACACTTTAACGTTAACCTGAACACACTAGTTATGGCAACTGTTTTTTTTTGTTTTACCGTAGGGCAGTCATCTTCTCCACACTACCTATTAGAGTTTGGGGCAGGCGTAGATGTGGGACTCTTGGCTTTCAGGGGCTTGGAATTTTCTCACTAAAACTACCGCGGTGTCCTCTACGTCACGCAGCGCCGGGGTCAATCAAATCGCGGTTGGCATACTTTGTCTTCAACCACTGGCAATGAATGATATACTAATTTTGTAAATACATTTTCGACTGTAGATATTCTTTGATTTAGGTTTTCTTCATTTATTTTCAAGTTATCATTTCCATTTATTTATTATTGATGTCACAGAGCCCTATTATATAGAAAACGCAAGTTTATTTATTAATCCCGTCCATCACAGAACTACGCGTCAGCAGCTGGAACAAAGGCCGTCTGTTGTATTTTCAATTTCAATGAACGTAAAATGACTTATTGACTCTTGTATAAAAATAAAACACTGACTTGAAAGGTTTCATTTGTAGCCTATCAGAAGCGGTTCTTAATTAAAAAGAAATTGTGAAGAAACACGATGATAGGCTTAGCGGATCAGATATTTATTTTAAGGGCTTCTGGTGAAATGAGCACCGCTTTGATTGCGCCTGCCATCGTATCTGCATGACAAAGGCGACTCTTTTTAGTTAGGTGACTATTCTAAAGTCGCCCCCGCATACAAATGAAGGAGGATTAGCGCGATTTCGAGAACGCTCCACATTCCATTTTTACTTTGACGGTTAATTTAAAGACTCAGCAGTTTGTTTTTGTGCATAACTCGATGGACTTCTGTGTTTACGTTTTCTAACAAATACTCGTGGATGAAAAAACTCATTAATGTTAATGAGGATCGTAAAGACATCCAATACGTTTACCTTCGTAACTAAAAAGGTAGACCCTTTGTAATATAGGTAGGTACGTTTATGTTGTTTGTATATACTTGGTAAAGGCAGATTCATGATTGTCATGCCCGTCATATTTAGTTTTTTTTGTCTGTTCTCGCAATTTTAAATATGCTGAATTGATTAAAGATACTGTGGGTTATGTAAGATATTGTTAATCAGCACCATATGTTCTTAACAAAAGATTCCCAACTGACCTTTGACTTATAGAATATTTTTAGTTGTTATATAACCATTTGGTAGGCAACAAAAATCTGACTACTGGCGTTTGAATAATAAATACTCGCATTATTTAAAATGATAAATAACTCCGCATAATCGAAAAAACGTCATCTTTAAAAGGTCGTTGCGCAATAACAAAGACTAAATCATAGAGTTTTCATTGCGTTACGATCCAGCCATTAACAAGTGGTAATGGTACAATGGAAAACCTCGTGGATAAAGTCCAGGTTACGCGTCATGTCTGGTAAGTTTGAATTTCTGGTACGCACACAGCCCACCTTTGTACACCATTTGAACAACAAAGTTGCTATTAATTTAAAACCCGCAGAACGGACTAGGGCTGTCTACTAAGTCGAACCAACTTTATTATGGACTGTTATAACACAGTTTTTGTTTGTTTGTAATAAAACTGTCGTACTATGTTGTAATAATATTGTTGTACGAAAATAAACAGCATCCTTCGTTTTGACTTCGTGGAATTCAATTTTTCCTCTGGTGTACAAATATGAAGTATTTTGTATACTCCGAAGGCGTTCAACATACTTTTGGTCATCCAATAATGTGTCTGTATGCCCAATAGAGCTGCGGACCACTCACGCCACCAACCCTAAAAGAAGACGACTTTTTTTAATACCTACTTGCAGTAAGTATTAATCCTGCACCGCGATGACCTTTAACCACAATGATATTCGTTTCGTGTATTCAAGCCGTGTGGTTGACGGCATAGAATACAAGTGTCACCACCCCCTATCTTCCCGCGGGTGTCGTAAGAGGCGACTAAGGGATAACACAATGCTAATACCATCTTTGCGTAGAGACGGAAAACTCGACATCAAACCCTATACG
Organism: Euclidia mi; assembly: GCA_944739405.2. Classification (NCBI taxonomy): domain Eukaryota; kingdom Metazoa; phylum Arthropoda; class Insecta; order Lepidoptera; family Erebidae; genus Euclidia; species Euclidia mi. The sequence continues at coordinate 42,237,937 of OX123193.2, forward strand.
ACCGCCTCGTTGGTCTCGCGGCGTAAATGTGCGCGTGGGATCGGGAGGTCCCGGGTTCGATTCCTGGGTCGGGCAGTGTTATTGGGTTTTTCTGTCACGAAATTCTCAGTAGCAGCACGGAGTCTGGAAATGTGCCCGGTACGGCAATAGGCTCGCCCCTTATCACTTGGGACCAAAGTATATCTGGCGAATAGTGGGTGTAGAAATACACCTCTGCCTACCTCTTCGGGGTTATAGGCGTGAGACTATGTATGTGTGTATGTATATTCGTTTCTGAGGTCCACCCTAAAAATAAAGACCTAGAAACTTTTATCTAGATAAATATATACAGATCTCAACAGTCCATTCAAATAAATAGTCTCAACACGGGATTGTAGTAACAATAAGGCTATCAGCCGCAATCGTGTATCCATGATCCTTGGAACAGATCAAGCGCAATTGCTTAGTGTATTTATTAGAGGGCATTGTATGTATGTAGTATATCTTGTAGACAATCCAGACTTACACGAATGATATATGTGCGGTACAAGCTGGATACTATCCATCTTTATTTCCTAGAACATCGGGCTTAACTCCCACTCTTTAGAGAACCTAATGTTACCAAATACGTAGTAATTCGATCAGCAATTATATCGACACTAATATGTTATGTGAAAATAACACCAAATGTCTGATACATTTCTGAGTGACTTCTGATAGAAAAACAGTTATAATTAAATTTAAAATAATGAGACTGGAAACCAAACATGCTCGAGTGAACATTTTGTTGGTGTTATATTTATATATGATTTTATAATAAAATTGCTTGTAACGAATACAGTGATCGTAATTTGCAAATTGCTGTTCGCAAAGAGTTAATGCTTCAGTCATCATTATTGAACACATTCATTAAAAATGGTGTATCGAGCTACACGTAGTAAATCTTTGCATCTGTCAAGCGCATTCACCGAATCTTTGCTGCAAGTGAACATACCTTAAAATATAAAATCCTTGCGTTACTGACTGACTGATAGACACGCTACAACCGAAACAACTGAGCGCCATTAGGTGAAATTTAGCATGTATGTTCCTTGAGGAGTGTAGGGGTGTCTGTACAAAATATTTTATCTAATCGTAATTTACGCGTGCGAAGCAGCGGGCAAAAGCTAGTCTTATTATAAAACCTAAACTACCTAAGCCGTAAGGATAACACATCAACTTTAACTGAGCCTAAGAAAAAATATTTTAACATAAAAAGTTACACACATCTTCAAATAAGTACGAAAATAAAATCACTTCATTTTTAAAATCACCAAAATGAAATAAGTTTTTATATTGTCTTCAAATCATTGACCGAGATTCCGGCTTAAAAATAACGTGACTTTATTTCAAAAGAATTGTGACAGGTATATTGTTCATCACCCTTCAATTTCGGATTCTTGCACCGAACGGTAAAGAATCGAACACAGAACAGTGAATCGAAGGTAGAAGCTGTCAGTTGTGAAGATACTGCGGAACGAAGATTACTGTCACAAAAGGAGATTTGCCACCAGAATTCACATTTCAAGTATTATTTATTTACAGTGAGACGCCGCTACTTGCAAGTGTCGCCATGTCTGTATTAGAGAGAGACAACAGACTGGCTGTTTTGTGGCGTTCGGAAATATTGTAGCCACGTCGAAACTGTGTTGTATTATATATTAAACTTATTATAGACACCGCTATACCGGCCATAGACTACACGCATAGCTGGCTCCAACGAATCTTCGAACCAGTGTTCTTTATAATTATTTTCATTCATATAAAATGAAGACAGCAATAGCCTAGTGGGGATACCAACAGACTGTCATGCAGAGGGTATCGGGTACGAATCCACGGCGCGCACGACTGACTTTTCGGAGTTATCAAATCAATCAATCAATCAGCCTATCGCGTGGTTTTAGTGAGAAAATTCCAAGTGCCTGAAAGGTCGAGAGTCACACACCTACTCCGTCCGAAACTCGAATTATAGTGTGGAGAAGATCACTGCCCTACGGTGGAATAAGCAAAGTTTATCTTTAAAAATATTACAATAATACTTAACTATATCATACTTAGTGTTTGTTTAAACACACAGATTTTTTGCACAGTAAACGAAAAGAGATATCGTGCTTAGCAATCAGTACGTATAGATTCTCCCCTAAACATCTCGTTGGACTTTGAGAAACGTCGATTCGAGTTAGTGGTGCGTGTATAGGGAAGTTCTGTTGTTAGCCAAAAGTACCTCGCGATTCAGATATTTTTCTTCTGCTTACTCTTATTATTCCCAATCGTATTGGGAGCTCACCGCCTAACTAGATGCGATCGGGATTTAGTTTACAACATATACTTGGGGATTGTTATGAAATCTCATTAAGTTGTACGTTATGCCAATTATTAGATATAATTACTGTGTATGTAGTAGTTATTAGATTTCAAGATCAAGAAGCTACTGCTCTTCTGGTCAGTAGTATTTGTTTATGGAGTCCTTTATTGTGTTCTATTGGATATAGTTTCATTCAAATACACCAGATAGATAATATGTATAATATTATACAGGCCTCTATAGGCCTTCTTTGCAAGTGCAGCCTACACATCAGAATAACACATAGGCTACTTTTGGTCACGATAACTGACACCCACGCAGGAGAAGCCGCGAGAAAATGCTAGTGTTGATATAAACTGACTCCTTATTACTAACATTGACATTCGAAATTTGTTGTGTAATTCTATACTATTATGATTAGTAGTAATAATACCACTGAGGTAACATAGCAACTAGAGTAACAAACTCCTACAACTGACGTTTTAAAATAGCGTGGCGACCAGCCGACACAGCCGACGTAGCTTTGAAATCATTAAGCACCTTAGAAAAACCCTATACTCATATCTTTCACTTATCACCCGACTACAGCGAAGCCAAAGGAAATGTAATGTTTTTGGCAGACTATGTATGTATGTATGTGTTCCACTGTAGCGCCTTAACTAATGAACCGATTTTAATGAATGGGGTGTCAAAAGATTTGTAATAATAGCGCGGGTGACATAGGCACTTTAATTTTTATCTAAATTTTCCATTACGAAATTAATACCTCAGATTCCAACCTCAAAAAAAATAAAATAACTGAGATAATCATTACGTGTTTGGTATCAAAGGAAAGGTATTGGTGAGCACATTATTCAGTTAATAAAGCATTGTTTGCATATTTAATTATTTTGTATTTTCTTTCTCAACATTTATTTTATAATCCAGATAAATATATTGTACCTACTATAACAAACATTTTAAGAAATTTAACTTCAAGCCTAGAACCTAGCCTATACGCGCTCCGGGAAGTACAAGGCACTTAAACAAATATTACGATGTGATCATTTATTAATGTTCTACTACGGAGTGTAATTTATCTCTTCTGAATAATATTCCATACGTTAAACATAACTTATCTTTTAACAATCTATCCTGTATTCAGAATGCTAATACTTGCCTAATTTGGTTAGTTACCAACTGGTTTCAGGCATTTCAGAAGTGCCGAATAGCGCAATGGCTGCCCGTGCTAGAAACATCCCGTGACATCCTTGTGCAAACATGTACTCAACATGTATCGAAATATGATACCATCTGGCAAAAGTTAGAAAAGTCATAAAAACAAACGGTTAGTACATTTTTTTGTTCGAAGGTTCCTTTTTGATTGGTTAACAAAATTAAGGGCGGAGTTACTTAAAGTCAACATGTGCAAGCGAAAAATTTTCTAAAATGGTTAACCGTCGCTGCGATTGATGTTCCCACTATGACTACCACGTTAAGAATTAAGTCCAATTTGAACTCTAATTCAGCCAAGAACCTTCCCAAACACAACAAAATATCATCATATTGGACATTGCTTTTCAGTGACATACACATATATGGACGTAAAGATAAACTCTTTTCTTCCGTGTTAGTCAAAGTTTTTAGTTCTTATTTTGTTTAGGAACTTTTAGACAAGGTTTAGTGCTTTACTTGATCAATAAAAATAAATGGAGAAATTGTTGGCTTTTGATGACTGCGCGAACACTACTAATCAGAATCTGTATACAAGACTGACAGACAAGCTACAGCCAAAGCCAGTAGGCGCAATTTGGTATGTATTTTCCATGGGGATCGTAGAAGTGCACTAAGAAAAAGTGTTCCTTCACTAAGCGACATTCTCCAGTCACAATTCTCAGACGTACCACAAAACTTTAATGTAGTCCATATAAACGCACAAAGTATTCCAGCGCATTTCCCTGATATGCTAGCTAACCTAGACTGCAAACTCATACACGCTGTCCTCGTTTCAGAGTCATTGCTAAAATCATGTCTCCCTTCAGCATCTTATTCTCTTCCAGGATTCAACCTAATAAGAAATGATCGCGTATCCGGCAGTGGGGGTGGTGTAGCCATATACCTACGTCATCAGATCTCTTATAACATAGTCTCTATGTCTCCGCAGCCGCCACTGCCGAATACAGGCGAGCATCTCTTCTTGGAAGTAGAACTTCAGCACCTTAAAGTACTGCTAGGCGTATACTATTTACCTTCAAATCGCCATAACTTTTTTTCATCTTTCGAGCAACTATTAGAAAATTTAACACCTCTATATAACCACACTATCAGAATGGGTGACTTTAACACTTGCCTCCTTAAACAGGATTCTCGTGCTGCCTCTCTTCGACATGCTATAGAGTCATGTAACTTGTTAATTTTAGACCTTAACGCTACTCATTACTTTCCAAACTGTACCCCTTCTCTACTTGACCTTATCTTGGTCTCTTCTCCTAATTTCGTCACTAAGCATGGTCAGTGTACAGCAGACACTTTTTCCTACCACGACCTCGTCTTTGTATCATACAGACTACGCCCACCTAAATCGAAGCCGAAGATAGTATTGCGGCGTAATTTTGGTGGCATGGATCTTGACAAGTCGCGTGCGGATACCATTGATATAGACTGGGAGCCTCTGTTTTCCTCAGAGTGTGTCAATACCAAAGTCCATATTTTGACAAATAAGCTAATTGAATTATATGACGTTCATGCACCAGTTCGCACCATTAAACTAAAATATTTACCAGCTCCTTGGCTAATAGGGGATATCAAAAAGATTATATCAAAAAAATCTGCTACCAAGGCGCAAAAACAACGCGAAAGCGCAACGCCAATATATTCATACTTCTGTTGAAGATGGTGATCCAGCAAAAATCTGGAAATTTCTTAAAACTCTGGGAGTTGGTAAAACACGGCAACAATCCATCCCAAACAAAGTTAACCTCGATTCTCTCAATAGACATTTCACTACTTCACCCAAATTTGATGGAAATATGAAAAAATCTACATTAGAATATCTTTCATCCTTGTCAACCCTAGATTACTCTCCCTTTACCTTCACGCAATTCACCGCTTGTGATGTTAAGAAGAGTTTACTGGCAGTTGCGTCTAATGCGGTCGGCAGTGACTGTATCAGCCGTAAAATGATCCTCCCCATCCTAGAAGAAATTCTTCCAATCCTTTGTCACATCCTAAATCATTCCGTGGCCTGTGGCATCTTTCCATCTGATTGGAAGGATGCACTGATCATTCCTTTGCCCAAGAAACCTAAACCCTGTTCCTTCTCAGACTATAGACCCATATCAATACCCTTCCCTACCCTTCCTGTTGAAAGTCCTTGAACGTCTAGTTCACTCACAATTGAGTTCTTCCTGTATAAAAATGCTCTCCTAAATCCTTATCAATCCGGTTTCCGTCCCTGCCACAGTACTGCCACTGCATTGGTTCGCGTAACTGACGACATTCGGCTAGGTATGGATAGTGGCAATCTTACAGTTCTGTCCTTACTCGATTTTAGCAATGCTTTTAACACTGTAGATTTTCACATCATACTTGGCATTCTACGCTCTCTTAAAGTATCTCCATCGGCAATTGGCTGGTTTCATAGTTACCTGTTTGGTCGCCAGCAACGTATACGCATTGAAGATTCTTATTCAACTTGGTCTGATACTAATGTCGGTGTGCCACAGGGTGGCGTGCTATCTCCTTTACTCTTCGCGATATTTATAAATTCTATCTCAAACCAATTACTTTCATCCTACCACCTTTACGCAGATGATTTGCAAATTTATACGCAAGCACCTTTAAATAAGTTATCTGAAGCCTGTACCACCGTTAACACGGACTTGGCGCGCATCTGTGAGTGGACCAATAAATATGATCTTCTAGTAAATCCTGAGAAAACTCAACTCATTATTATTGGCAGCCCCAAACTGGTCTCGAAAATTAGGTGGTCCAAATTACCTAAAATCAGCTTTGATGGCAAAGATCTGACCTTCAGCAAAACTGTGAAAAATCTGGGGATCTACTTGGACGAAACTTTGTCTTGGAGACCGCAAATTCAAGAAATGAGTCGCAAACTATTTGCATCAGCAGGTTCGTTGCGTAGACTACGCAATTTTCTTCCTACAGCCACTAAAATTGCGCTTGCTCAATCCTTGCTTCTGCCCGTAATCGATTATGATGATGTCAGCTATATTGACCCCACCGAGGAGCAGTTAGATAAACTGAGCGTCTCCAAAAATTTGCATACGATTTATATTTGGACTGCGCAAATATGATCACATTTCAGATTTTCGTAATAAGCTCAAGTGGCTGCCGATTGATCGTCTTCGCAGGAATACACACGTTCTCACATTGTTATATAATGTTCTATTCAATCCTTGTGCTCCCTTTTATCTCAAAAAGCGTTGTAAGTTCCTTCATGACACACATGTAAGGTCCTTGAGGTCGTCTGAGGATCTAACGCTGGAGATGCCTAAGCATTCCACAAATTACTTCGCCAAATCCTTTGCTGTTCAGGCTGTCCGCCTGTGGAATGGTTTACTATTAGAAATTCGAAGGGCAAAATCTCTACCTATATTTAAAAACCTAGTTAAAAATCACTATTTACTTTTTTTTTACTGTATCTGTTTGTTCTGAGTATGTTTATATATATTCAAAGTAATATCTATGATATATGTTTATTTATATATGTATTGTCTATGTATATATTCCATAGTATTATTAAATTGTATGTATTGTCTATGTACATATTCCATAATATTATTAAATTGTATGTATGTATTTTATTTTAAATTATCTTGCTATCCAAGTCAGCCAGTACTACACCATGGCTACGAAAAATTGCTAACATCATTCCTGTCCATCCAAAGGTAGTCTGGAAGAGATCGCACTTAGCGATAAAGCCGCCGATTGTACATATACCATAGTCTAAGTTACTTATAATTAATGTACTGTTAAATTATGTATTGGTGTGCAATAAAATAAACGTATATCTGACTAAGAAGAAATTCCCTTCCTCTCGCATCGGTTTCCACAATGCTGAGGGTCGTGACCACATCGTGGAAACAGTCTATTGCGGACTACTCGCCGCCATCTGTTTCTGTCTGACGAGTGGAGAGCGTCGTGTAACGTGGTGTTGAGAGTGGTGCGGATCTGATCGGTCCAACGTATCGAGTTTCTGCCTCTAGGTCTTTTTCCTTCCACTTTGCCAGAGATTATTAACTTTTCCAAGTTATCACTGTCTTTCCTCGCAATATGCCCAAAGTACTCCAGAACCCAGGCAGATGGTGGAAAGCCTCGTCTAGATCTTGAGCTCCTGTAGGATCGATACGTTGGTGCGGTGTGCTTTGCAATTAATGCCCAGCATCTTCCTCCAGTACCACATCTCGAAAGCATCAACGCAATCACGATCAGCTTTCTTCAAGGTCCATGTCTCTGCGCCATAGAAGAATATTGAGAACACCAGAGTGCTTACAAGATTGATCTTGGTTTTCAGGGAGATGTTTTTGACCTTCCATATCATTGAAAGCTGAGCCATGGCCTCTTTTGGCAACCCGATCCTTCTTCGCACCTCAGATTCGCAAGAGCCATTATAACTTAATGCTTGAACCCAGGTAAATAAAGCTGTTAATCGTCTCTAAGGTAAGTGATCCAGTGGGCTCAAGCTTGGCTGTGTGATCTATGACCATGATCTTCGTTTTGGTTTATCGAGAGTCCTAGTTCAACTCTGATGCTCTCCATCCTATCTCGGCTTCATCTGACGCTAGCAAGGTGGTGTCTGCATAACACAAATTACAGATTTTGCTACCACCGACGGTGAAGCCTCCCGCCTAGTTCTCCCAAGTACGCCTCACTATATATTCACCGTATATATTGAATAGGATGGGTGAAATGATGTAGCCTTGTCGAACTCCTTTTTCAAAACTGAATGCTTTAGATGTTGTACCGTCAATCCTCACCACACCTTGGTTCTTACGATATAAAGATTGCAGGAGTGCAATCAAGTGATGAGTTACAGCCAGTTCTGATAAGACTCTCCATAGACAGTACCAGTTGACACGGTCAAGCGAGAGCTAAAGGCGTCTATAATGGTGCTGAAAAGCTTCCTATCAATACAGAGCTCAATAAGCTTTAGACCTCGCTCATTTCTGGTGCCTAGACAATATTTCCCCACCATATCTTTGATGGTATATTCTTTTAGTATGATTGTGACCTGCTGGCTAGGTATGTCATAAAGTGTCTTCTCGTGGTTCACATAGAATGCGTTGATGGCCTCGTCCAAAGCTTGTGATGTAGAGGCGTTTGTATTATATTAAGAAGGCACGGTTTCGTATTCAACTTCATGCTGACAATTCTATCAGAGAAAGGCTTGTATCCGAGGACAAACTTATCGAAATTCCCACGATCGAAAAATGGTTAAATTAAAAACTTGTGCGGGCATCCTTTAGTCTAATATACGTACAAACTTGTTTATCCTTGGCTATGATGTCAAGTAGGTATGCAACATAACTTACTGATCTCAACCCGCACCTACTACCCTCCCCTTGATGGGGGTTTCCGCAATTCTTTGCTAAACCCCTATCAAGTGTCAGCTGTCAACCCTTTTTGACTTCTGACGTACAAACAAACACTATTATAATATTAAATATAATACTTATGGTAAACTAGAGAGTACCGGAGAAGCAATTATCGTGATAGTAACCTGACCGATTTTAATAACAGGAACTCCGGAACGTGACCCCGACTATTTGAGTCATACCGCTTTCGGTTATCTGTGTTGCCTACTTGAAAATATGTTGTAATATTGCTTTATTATCCCTATTACAGTTAAGTGCTTAGGTATTTTATTTAACTGTGATGCGTCAGGTTTTGTTTATACTGCAACAAAAATCTGGCGAATTTACTTTACCTTATTTTGATCTCTAGTTACAGACATCTACTTACTGTATCTTGTTTATGTTTGTATAGAGACGAAAATATAACCTTTATTTGTTTTTCTACATTGAAGCATGGCTAGTCATTACGAGTAGTTTGGCTAGGTTGGATAAGCTTTGCAGTAGTAGCTTGGTGAAATGGCCTGTTTGTGTCATTCGTTCCTACAGCCCCATTCATGTTCCACAGCAGCGACGCGACGAAGTGGCGACGACGAGCGTAAGAGCGTGAACGTAGCTCACTGCCTGTTGTTGCTTCTCTGAGGCAATAACGCATAGCATAAGG